>CM070552.1:46571739-47230331 GCA_036346405.1 Phyllostachys edulis | reverse complement strand
TGCAGGGTGATGCTATCCATCCATCGAGATATGAAATCTTTACGTGTGGTTTCACCGCAATGTCAGCTCAATCTTGCTGCATATGATAGTAGCTTTAAAGATCGCCACAACTACTGGAAAACATCCGGGCTGCAAGCCGTTTTCTCTTTGACATCATAAAATTCTTTTATGATCTCGGCTTTGTACATTTGCTCCATTCAATGTTGATCAATCACAGGAAAACAGTGTTTTGCATCCTATGATTTGCAAATCGAACGAAGAAATGAAACAATAAATCTTCTAGCAATGAAAGATGCTACCACGACATGATCCTACCAAGTCACATCATATCCTAAACTCCTGTAGTCCTGTTTAACCAGCCCTTCACATTTTAATGAACTTCATCAATAAAGAGCACGCATTTAAATCTATATCTGAGCATTCTGCATCACATAATAAATATGGAGTAAAGTCCATTACTGGGTCCTAAACTTTTTATGTCAGGTCATCCCGGTCCATAGACTTTCAAAGTATTAAGGTCATCCCGTCCCTAAACACCGTTTAGATCTCAAACATAATCTTCTCAAGCAGCAAGAATGACACACTTTGAAAGTCTATGGACCGGATGACACAAAGATAAAAGTTTAAGGACTAATTTGAGATCTAAATAAGTGTTTAGGGACCGAGATGATACACTTTGAAAGTCTATATGGGATGACACACAAAGATAAAAAGTTTAAAGACCAGAATTGACTTTCTCATAAATATGTCACACTGAGCCGAGGTGATGTTCTTAACAGTGCGTGGCCTCCTGATCATGTCATCATTAATATTCCACTGGGGCGTCACACCAGGGACACGAGGAGAGGCAGATGCTGAGGCCGAGGGCTTGTCCGCGGCTGTGCATGGGCGCCGAGTGCGTGCGTGTAGCTAAGCCAGAGGAGGAAGGAGGCAGCCGCGGCAGGGGATCCAGCTGGCCGGTGGCAGAGGGGGCAGATGGCTACAGGGCAAAGAACACGACATGATACGGATGATGAGTGAGCTCTCCGTACCAATACCACCATCCATCTCCATGACTCTTAACTCAGGCGCAATGCATTGCACAGGGCGGTTTCTGTGACACATGCGTTGCCATCTTCAATAGCGAGGCCCTTGGCTCTGCCATGGAGAAGGATCGTCTACTGGTCCTACTTGCTGGCTTGGTGAGGAGGTGGTCTCATTCATGGCTTGATCGAATACAGCTGGGGCGGTTTGGACGTATTGGAGCGCCAGCCACTGGCTTCAGTTACGTGGCTGTAGTACTAAACCCAGACGGCAGATGCAGATCATGTGAACTTGCTGATGCGCATGAAATCGGGCACTGCTTGGCATTTGCTATTGCATGAGTGGCCAGAACCACAATGCAGACATAAGCAACAACGGCCTGGGTGACGTCGGAGTTTGACGGTGAATTGATTCGCACGGTGGAGATGGATCTTTGATGGCTGATTTCAGAGCTTGGGGACTGGTTTCGAGCTAAAAGATGGTACTAATTTATCCCACTAGAACAAGTCCAGTCCTAATTGTCCGATCCTGAAGACAGCAAGTGGAGATCTGAAGGACAGCATGCATGGCTGCACTCCATGCTAGCCAAACAAGAGCTCCAAACAAATCAGATGCTTCAGTGCGTTTTGGGGTGAGGACCACGGCCATAGCCATGGGGCTGCTGTCCTTGGCAATGGCATTTATTGGCCTTGGCAGAGATTAGGAAAGTGCCGGTACAGGGCAAAAGCACAGCCGTGGCCGTGGGGCATGCTTCCGCTCCGTCCGTCGCAGCCAGCGCAACACCACTCCTCTGCCACTGCCATTCAATGGCATGGCGCCCATGACATCGGCGGATCATCCGACTGCATGCACGCCATGCCACACACCACACCACGGCTCAGAGATCTCACCACGCCTCCCAGCTCCAGCTCCAAGTCCCAACACACCCTTGTCCACCACGCTTACTTCCAGAACTAATGATTATAAGCAAGAGGTGGCATCTTGATGAAAGGGTTGATCCAACGAGAACTGTTACTTTGGAAGGAAAATCCATGGAGATGCCCCGACCGTCCGATCGTGATCTGAGGGAAAGCACGACGGACAGGTGGGGCCAGAGGAGGTGATTACTGATTAGGCTCAGGTGGCAGAGGCCAACGCAAGTACCATAGGATCCACAAAAGCTCAAGTTTACTGAGTACAATACTACACCAAGACATGGATGGAGTGGAGGAGACCGGACCCTAGGCAGCTCACGTGATCCCACCACGACCGCGCTCACGAGGGAATATATTGGTTTCTACCAAAGCGTTCAGCTGTTAGTAGCACTTGGTACTACTACTACTTAACAAATACTGTTCACTGATGCTTTCTACTGATTCATTATATTATTAGCAGCACTAAACAAAGCAGGGTTTTGGCCAGGGTTAAAGTCAAACCCATAAACCCGTGTCTCCCAATCTCCTCACTAAAATACTCTCCCACGCAGTAGTATATGATTATACTGGATCACACGCAGACCTGGGACTTGGACCGCACTGGCGGCACGCCCGGTGGGCTAGAACGTCCACTCGCCTCCAGCGAGCCAAAGCACAGCTCATTGGTACGCCAGCCATCGCCGTATCGCGTCGCCCAAGCCCACCCTTTTGCATTGGCGAGGTAGCAAGTTGGCAACTAGGGTTAAAGAGCGGGTGGTTGGCACTGGCCGACCATCGCTATCGAGAGGAGCACCCCTGCCGCCAAGGGTCTCGCCATGGTAGCTCTTCTGTCTCTCCGCTACTCTCCTCTCTGGCGGCGCGGGCGGCGGGCGATCCAAAGAATGACAAGCTGCAGGCGCGCAGCCTCCTAGTGTCACCAGAGGACACCGACGCGTTCGCCGTGGACTGTGTGTCGTGTTTCGTGTTTGTCTTGCCAGGTCTTGTTTAAATGACGTCTTGGCCAAGCACGCACCCAATTAGGAATACCGTGTCGCGGCCTCCTAAAGAGCTTACTTAGTAGGCCCGCCTAGCCCTATCATTCGTAATGTCGTGCCGCTTTGGGCCGTGAGCGGCCCTACCGAGGACCGCCCAAGGAGGCCTCGCGAAGTCCAACGCCTAATCACAAGGCCTGCTTTCTAGGCGCAACATTGTCGTGTGCCGCGCCGTGCTTTGGCCGTGATAGGTTCACAGAGAGGCCGGCCCAAGAAGGCCTGACCGGGCCAGCCTGACCAAAGTTCCACGTCTAATCACAAGGCCTGCTTTGTAGACGCAACATTGACGAGGCAGCAGGGATAAGGTACTGAAACACCAAATCTTAACAGAGTACTTGGACAACATATTCTTAATTCCTTATTGCTACAAAATGACAATGCTACTAGTGTTTTCTTTACTAAATAGGAAATACTCTTTACTAGTATACCGTATACATGTACACCCTGGTCGATGCATACACGTATATCTAGGGCATTAAAGTGTGCTCAGGAAGCTTCCCTGCCTAAGCTGCATGTCCCATTTTACGATTTTCATCATGGTTAGAGAACAAATACTATGTCCGTACGCATTAAAGAGGAACTGCAATGCAAAGCATGGTCCCATTGCACTATTGCAGCCATGCGGGTTTTAGCCCCTCTTCTAGAAATAAAATGTTCCTAAAGACTAGTAATGGAGCCCATAATTTGGTCTGAAACTATCTGCTGGAAAATATTATATCATAATGTGCAACAAGTTTTAACAGGATTTCTAATCTATTTTTGACGAAGTGGCCTAGAGAATGAATTAACACAGAAGGGCTAAGCAATTGAGAGGGAAGTTATCATGCATTCTCCTTTCTTTTCTACCTACAAAACTTGTACTCATGATTTTTTAGCTATAAAATGGCAAGAAATTTCAAGTGGGTCCTGTAAAATGTCTAGGTTCCTACTTGTACTAATATATCCAAATAGAAGACGAGATTTGTGTAACGCGTGCATTTGTACAGTACATTGAACTATGATGGGCACACCAAAAACCGAACCAAAGCAACCGTGAAAATGTTCATTCCGGATGAACAGCACAACCATCTTTTATCTCACAGGTAGAAGTGAAATAAATATGTGTTCGTTGGTACTCGGAGTTGGCAGCGCCCGTTAAGACCATTCGAAAATGTCGTGGAGAATTTCACCAACTCGGTAAATATAAAACGAATTCTGTAGGAGAAATGGAGCTAAGACCGGCCTATTTGTACAGCAAATTTTGAGAAGCACAAGTTCCCAATGTTTCCCCCTTCTTTTTGTAGATTAAAAGGAGAACAAAATGTGCTCGTGCTCGCCAGATTGATAAAAATTCGCACCAAAACCACCCAAAAAAATCATGGGGGAAAGGCACACATGAGCAGCTCGAACAAGCCAAATCTGAGCTTAAATTCCTCACTAAACGCATATAAACTGACGGGAAAGCATAACAGAGTTCTTCAAACCGAGCACCAAACGAGAGCATCAAACATGCAAAAATTAAACGTTACGCGGCACAGTTCCAAATCGATAAAACAGAGCAGGGGGAGCAGAGCACTCACGAGCAGCGCGCGGACGAGGGCGATGTCCCTGTTGCCGGCGGCGAGGAAGAGCGGCGAGACATCGGCGCGGATCTCCTCGTGCGACGCGCGCAGCTCGGCGGCGGCGCCCTCCCGCAGCGCCGCCTCCGCCACCCGCCGCGCCTTGAGCCAGACCACCCCGGCGTAGTTCACGTCCGCGCGCCCGGACGCGAGCAGCTCGCCGGCCTCGTGTCGCCCGCGCCACCGCCTCCACGAGCCGCTGCGACGCCGCCTCCGCCTCCCCGGCGCGTCGACCTCCTCCGCCACCGGCCACACCTGCCGGCCGCCAGCGATCGCCGCCGGACGCAGGAGCACCGCCATTCCAGAAGCTTCTGGAAGCTAGCTTTGTCGCGAACCCCTCCTCTCTCTCTGCTTCGATCTCTCCGTGTCCCTGAGCTTGTGGGGAAACTTGAAAGGGCGAGGCGCGACGGACAGGGCAATATATAGGTGGGACTCGGGACGGGGGCGAGGCGGTGAAGTTACCGCGCGGGTGAAAACGGGGGCTAGGGTCCATGGGGAAGTGGGATGTGCTTCTGATGCGGTCAAAATGAGAGGCTGGGCGTGGGGTATTGGGGATGGAGGGAGCGTGAGCCCCACTGCTCATAGGGTGGGCGTGAGCGACCATGAATATCGCACGTTCCTTCTCGCCGCTTGGCTCCGGCTTGCCAGCTTGGCTAGGCCTGGCTCGGCTTCTTCGATGGTTTTATAGACCCAGTAGTAAGATTTTAAGATTTATCAATAATTTATTATTAAGTTTATGTACTATTGCTATTTTGTAACTTTATATCATGGTTTTATAAACCGAGTGGAATAACATTTTGGAATTATTGATGATTTACTATTAAGTTTATGTAATTGTTATTTTGTCACCCATGCCTCAATCGACAAAATAACAATTGTACATATCGATGAGACATGGGTGGCAA
Organism: Phyllostachys edulis; assembly: GCA_036346405.1. Taxonomy (NCBI): domain Eukaryota; kingdom Viridiplantae; phylum Streptophyta; class Magnoliopsida; order Poales; family Poaceae; genus Phyllostachys; species Phyllostachys edulis. Next base: position 47,224,860 of record CM070552.1, on the reverse strand, counting down.
AATAACAATTGCACATAAAGCGTCGTAGCAAATCTGCCAATCCCTCTAACATTTTGCGGAATCGAGATATCTTTGGTTCTATATTGTAAGATATTTGGCCAAGGTTTTTGAACAAGAGCAAAACAACTTTTAATTCAATTACAAGTCAATCTTCACCTATCCATGGTCATTTCTTTGACTAGCGGATATCTACAAAGCAACACTGCACCAGTAGAAAAAAAAATATTGAGGCTCTTTCAAGTTCTCAAAAGAAAGTAGAGATTATTTGAGAAAACTCGCTCTGAACCGCAGAGTTATAACCCCGCTTCAAGTTATCTAATTTCGATATCCGATCGTGTTTCAAATTTCATCCAACTAACTAGAGCCCATTTGGAAAGCCGATTCTCACCGAAGTTCAGGGTGTTTGGAACGGCAACCGGCTTCACCTTTTCACTAACATATCCAATTTCATTTCCTCTAAAATTTATACAAAATATCTCCTAACCAGGCCTTTATTTTTGCTAGCCTCTAAAAACCCTAGTGGTGCCTCAAAATGCATCTGAACCCTAGTGGTGCCTCTAAATGCCTATGAGAATGTGAAATAGAGTCACATGAAGAGGTAATATTATTACAAGCCTAGGCAGGGAGGCTATGGCATATCTATGTTTCAGAGTAGTAGAGCCTAGCTCAGTTGGTGGAAAAGTGTGGGTGTACACTTTCATCATCCAGGTTCTAGTTCTCTTCTAGTCAAATTTAGATGTTTATTTGGCTGTGTACATCTTTAGTTGGTGCAGAGACCAGGGGTTATTACTTTATTTCTAAAAAAAAACTAACGTCTCTGTAAAAATTATTAGCTAAAATAGCAATGTTATGGCCATCGTGGGGATAACAAAAATTCCTCACATCCATCGTGCGATAGGCCACTTGACGGTGTCCCGTTGCCCGGATCGCACCTATCCTGCTTCCACCGTCAGTCTCGAAACGGTATCAATTAAGCCACAAACTCGTTTTGCGATGACAAGTCTCCACGCCACGGACTGTAGGACTCGTGTCCACTCCTGCTACTGCAGGATTGATAGGTCGTATTCTGATTGAACCTTTGTAACATTAGCCAAACATAGGCTCAGGCCTCTGATAGTACGTCCTAGCAAAAGCCCATATCTTCTCTGAGCTGTCCAGCTATGTACATACGTACTCCAAGTCCTCCTCATGTAGACACGACGATTGGTACGGCACATGTATGCATTCATGGAAAAACGGGCTATATATGGACCGTAGGGTCGCACGCAACAACTGATTAGTTGAATCGTCAGTACGAACGTACTCGATACATACCCTGTGTTCATTTACCAGATTCAGTGTAAGATGGAATACGGCTTCAATCTTACGATGAAATGGACCATGCAGACAGGAGCAAAGATATTAGAGCATGTCTATAGTTATTGTTATATAGGATTTTTACTGACGTAGATAAAAGATAATAAAGAAAAAGAAAAATATTATCTACAATCATATAGCCGACTATAGCACAAAAAACATAAAAAAGTATTAAAAGATTGTATATTCTATACAGACAACTAAAAAGACAGCAGCTGTCTATACCATTGTATGAGCTGTCTTTAGTGCTGTCTACAGATGACATAGATAGTTCGTATAGACAGCAGCTGTCTATATCATTGCACATGCCCTTAAAACGCTGAGGGCTAATTTAAGCCGGTCGAACAACTTGTGTTTTTGACCATGTTGATTGGATGGTTGGGCGTTTTGGCTGGCTGCTTTGGTATGGCTCGCTTCACAAACTAAACCAAACGCCTCAAACATGCATGCCTTGCAGGTAGGGATGGAAAAAAAGCTCGTTAGTAGGAATCGTTGGTTCGGATCAAAATTGCTCTAATTAGACTCGTTATTTGGTCAAATATTGAAATGAGTCAATTTCGAATAAAATTGGATTTCACTCTGGCTCGGCTCGGCTCGTTAGCTCGGTCATAAAAATACTTTCAAACTATAAATAAAATGATATTAAATCAAACTATATCAATTTCAAAAAAAGCTTGGTAAGATGACTACTTGGCTTGATATCTACCCCTACTTGCAGCATAAATGGTTCTGAAGTGAGGCAAAAAAAAAATTTTAAGGCGTCTATCTCTCATAGTGATCGAGTATGCTTATTAGAAGGTCACTAACCGAGCTTTTTGATGGGTTGGCCGGGCAAATACTTCGGAGCACAGTAAGAGGATGTTTGGAACACATGAAAAAACAACAAAGGAATATGAAAAAACACATGAATAGAAATAAACGTCTGTATAAAACAGAGGATTGAAAACACATACTAAAGACACATGAATTGGTGTTTCGAAGGCAGAAATCAAAAGCATAGATATAGAAATAAAATAAGAATTTATATCTCTCCCATCCTAGTCCTCTTCTTGAAACTCCCTCTCGTCCCTTCTTCTCCATCCATTCCCAAATCTCATCTCTATCCGACTCATCTGGATCTTTCCTAGTACGGCGGCAGCGGCAGTAGTGGCGAAGCTAGGATTAAAGTAAAGAGTAGGCTCAAAGGACAAAGCTAAATTGGTAGATTGACTCAAACATAGTCTTTTACTCTTGTGCAATTCAAATTCATACAAGCTAGAAATTGACTAATTAAGAATATATACCACAGCAGGCAAGCACCAGTAGGCAGCAGTCCTGGGCCACCCGCCGCCCCTGCCTACGGTGCCTCATGCCCACCCCCACTCCTCCTCGACGTCCGCTTCCTCGAGCTCCTCCGCGCAGGCCATGCCCCCACCGCTCCCGCTGTGCCCGCCTCACCACTTGGCTGCGGCGACCTTCCACCACTAGTTCCACCTCATGCCACCCCCTCTGGCCTCCTCGCCCCTCGGGTCCTACCTAGCTCGTTGCACCACAGACCACGACTCCATTATTACGCAAAGTTTGTTTCTCCATTATTGCAAACCTACGAACAAATTGCTAATTGAGTATATCACACTATATTCTAACATACGAACAGATTGTTAATTGAATAACAAATTGCTAATTGAGTCACTCACCTCCACGGCTCCACAGGCCACAGCTCCATTGCCTCCACTCACACAGCACTACAGCAGCCCTCCAGCCCATCTTCTTTAGTCAGGCTCACCACTCACATGCCCCAGAGGCCAAAGGCTTCCTCTCCCCGCCCCCTACTGCTTGCCCCCCGATACATCCTCCAGTCCTCCTCCTCGCCTCCCCCGCCGACCCTCCCCCGCCCTAGATCCATCCTCCTCACCTCCTCCGGCTACGGGCTACCGGCGGCTCGACCTCCTCCTTGCGGACCTCGCCTCCTCCGGCTCTTGGCCTTCCCCTGGCCTCCTCTAGCTCCTTGCCCTAGGCCCATGCAGCCGGGCTACCGGCGGCGCTGTGATGGCTCCCCTGCCCTAGCTTCCTCCAGCCTCCTCGGCGGAGCGGTGGCGCTTCCCGCCCGGCTCCTCGTTCTTTGTGTGCCGCCAAGCGCCAGGGCCCTCGAGTGCCTCTCCTCTCCTCAAGGCTTGTAATTTGGAATGGGGAATGTGAAATGGGGATTAGGGATGTGGGGGTGGATGTGAGCGATGAGGCAAGGAGATCTGCTATCCTCTTCCTTTTCATTTTGGCGTCGACCCACTACAAAGATTGTTCACGAAGGCATCAGACCACGGATATTTACACCGCCGCCGTTGGCGCTTCGACACCCTCAGGACCTCACTTTACGCCGATGATGCAGCAATTTTCATCTCCCCCACAGAGCGTGACATCACAGCAACAACCATGATACTTCAAACCTTCGGCAGCGTCTCGGGGTTACATACAAACTTCCATAAAAAGCACGGTGGTCCCAATTGCATGTGAGCATCTAAACATCGACACATTACTTCAAGAGTTCGCGGCCACCCGCAAACTTCCCATCAAATACTTGGGCCCGCCACTCACCTACAAAAGGCTTAGGAGGGGCATTTTTAGCCTTCGATAGACAAAGTTGAGGGAAGGCTTGCGGGTTGGCAAGGCAAACTTCTCACTTCAGCTGGACGCTCCACCCTGGTAAAATCAGTGCTCACTTCGATCTCGACTTATTACCTCATAGCCTTAAGAGTACCAAAATCAATCCTTCAGGCCCTGGACCGAATAAGGCGCCGGTTTCTTTGGGCAGGGGCAGAAGCGATAACAGGAGGAAAATGAAAAGTTAACTGGGATAGGGTGTGTCGACCAAAAATCTCGGTGGGCTGGGAATTCTAAACCTAACCAAATTCGCAATGGCCCTCAGACTGCATTGGTCGTGGTAACAATGGACGGCCGATAGCAAGCCTTAGGTCGGCATGAAATTACCTTGCAACGAGACGGACAAACATCTTTTCGATGCAGCCACCTCGATAACAATTGGAAACAGGAAAAAAAAAACTCACGTCTGCACCTCAAAGTGGCTAGGTGGACCTACCTGCAGAGTCCGCTCCGAAATTTCGCCTCTCAATCGAGAAACAAAGAGCGATCCATACGGTACCGCAGACAATCGATGGTTACAAGACATCAACCTACCGGCGGTCATAACAACACAGATAATCCGTCAATTTCTACAAGTCTGGGAATGTGTAAGTCAAACCACCCTGGACACAGTCGCCGCAGATGAGATCAGCTGGAGGCTAAACTCACTGGGGGGGTACACGCATGGCCGACCTACAATCTGCAATTTGTAGGTTCAATGACCCTGATTACAACAGTTAATCTGGAGAACCGCCTCCCCCAATACAAGCAATTCACATGGCTAGCCATCCAAAATAGGATTTGGACGTCTGACAGTTGCAGCAAGTCTGAGGTTAGCCAAATCAGGGCTCGTGCCTTCTTTGCAGGCAAGCAAATGAAACAGTTTTGTACCTTCTAGCGAAGTGCACATATTCCCGTCGGTGTATAATCACATAGCGAGAATGGTTGGGTTGCACATCGCTCAAGCCTTCACTCTAGACCACGAGCCTAAACATTGGAGAATGGTGGTCAGCAGTTTGTAACTTGGGCCTCCTGTCGGCAAGAGTGATAGCCACGGTAATGCGCTAACCACTTGGGAGATCTAAAAGGAGCGTAATGCCGATTATTCAGCGGAAGGTGCGCCTCCACTACGAGCTGTTCGCTAAGATTATGGAGGAAGAAAGAGCTTGGACAATCGGAGGGGATGTTTTGGGCGCTTTTTTTGTGTAATTAATCTTTACAGACTCTCGGACCTTCATGTACTTGGTTTCCTCTTTATCAATTGAATAGTAGCTCTCATGCCTGTTTTTCCAAAAAAAAAAAGTACATGCCATTTGCCTTGTCCTTTCGATGGGAAATACACCTGCGTTCCGTGGCACGCAGTTGTCAACTTGTCACGAACACACTTGCCAGTGTTCTCCGCGCGTGCACCAAAGCGACGCCAAGAGGACCATGAAGACGGGCAAAAAAACCTTGGAGAAGTCGCCCATACCCATACGTATGCTATGCCAGTGCCAAATGCTTGTATTGTAATGGGGTCCCTATATATTATAATCCATACTGCATGCATAAGGTATAGTACCAAGTGCGAGCCACATGCTTTACCTGCTGCCCAAGGAGATAAGCATCCACGATACATTTCTTTCACGTTATTCTGGCCGTTGTTTATTTAGAATCTTGCATATCCATCGATGCATCGCATATACTGTCTCTTCTCTTCGCATAGCATACCGATCATTAGGTAAATCCTGTTTTAATCAACGTTCACATTTCAACTTCCTAAGATCCTTCTATTTCATGTTTCATCTTCTGGATATCTTTATAATACAACTAACTATTTAGCTAATAATTATAGATACAATATAGTTACACACTCTTACGTTTACCCGCACGCCAAGGCCCTCGCAGGTGTCTATAGTACCAAGTGCGAGCCACTTTGCCCGCTGCTCTACGTGCTAGCCAGCCAGACAGGAGTTACCATTTCATTTGGTCTCTTTTTGAGCGAAATAGCAAATATAGTCGCCGTGTTGAAATGATAAAAACATCTCCACCACGATTCCCATGTGCAGTAGGTCCAGGCCCGGCTCTATAATTTCAAGGGCCCTTAGGCAAGCAAGAAGATAAGGCCGTTGAACTAGTTCTTAATATAAATATTAAAGTATATATATAATACGAATAACAAATTACTTTGCAAGACACGTTTAGTTCATGGAACCGATGGGCGAGGCGATGTCGCGGAGAACCTGCGGTCTCTGATAGCGATAAAAGCAAGCGTCGCTGGCCGCTGGGCTCCGCTCAATGGATCGATTCGTAGAATAGGACCAGAAGAACCTACGGCTTGCAGGCTTGGGCTGGTTTGTTATGGGCCATCGAATGCTTATTATATATCAAATAGAAAACTATATGTACTAATTACCTATATGGTCTTGGGCCCCTGACTCTATGGGCCCCCCCGTGATCGCCTTACTGCCCCCGAGCCCAAGCCTTGGTAGGTCGGCTCCGGTCAAGTGGTGCTCACGTCGCATGACATCTTGCAGCGTCTTGGGAACGTGGTAGTCTATTGCGGTATAATTTTTGTCATTTCATCGTTGGAATCTATATTTACCATTTTGTTTTTAAAAAAACTAAATGAGCCGAAAACTGGCAAGAGAGATCACAACCTGCGGATACGACGACGGTGTGTGCTAAGTGTACTTGGAGACAAACGCTGGGTCCGTACCCATCTGCTGCACAAAATTTCCCCTTTCCTTTTCTTTGTTTCTTTTTCCTGCAGATATTCCCGTCCATATGATCGGATCCACACAGCAGTACATCACAGGTGTACTACCAGCAGGCAGGATAGGAAAGAAAGAAGAAAAAGAAAGCTGTCTACTGTTTAGGCACTTCATACGCTCCTCTTTCTTTCGTTTCGTTGTGTGCGAGTGTGTGATGTATGTGAGTGGGATGGAAGAGAGCCAGAGGAATAAAGCTCACTGATCGCCACTATGGCAACCGCCCAGGCAAATCAAGTACGGGTCGCCAGTAGAAAGTGAAAAAAAACAGATATCCGATGTAACTAAAGGGAAGATTTCTGCAGTATATGATGCGTCCGTCACAAAACCGGCAGGAGTCGACCCTTGCTGGGGAATGGGTCATTATTCAACGGATACAACTACGGCAAACAGATACGGTGGGAAGCCTATACAACATTGTTTTTTCAGTAGCAATATTTTTTTTCACTTGTTTCAACAAATCAAACAATCATGTGTAACATTCTCTCAAAAACTCCGAATCAAACACAACAAAACATTCTCAGAATCAAACACAACAAACATTCTCATAACTAAAACAACACAAACATCTGGAGGATGCGGCATATTGAAAAAAAAAGATACAACATCTCATAATTCATATGCAACATTTTTCCCCGTGTGCAAATTTTTTTTTCACGGTTGTAATATTTTTTTACAAGCGCGCAACATATTAAAGAAAAGTTCAAAAGAAGCACAATCAGGCATTGCAACAAATCGAGGAGGAGGTCAGCAGCATCCAACTGGAAGGCGGCAATCTGGAGAGGATCTTCGGGCGACGGGGTCGAGTCCGGAGGAGGAGGTGCGGAACTCTTGAGCGGATGAGGAATGAGTCAAGGAGGCGGCGTCTAGGCGAGAGAGGATCTCGTGGTGGCGAGTGCGGCCGAGCGTCTTGAGGCGATGGGAACCTGCAGAGCGGATCGTGCAGGGGTGGTGGGTCTTCTGGCTGACGGAGGTCGCCGAGGGGAGGAGGCGCGTCAGCGAGAGAGGATCTCGGGGTGGCGGATCTGCGGCGGGCGACAGGGCAATGGGCGCTGAGGAGGCAGACGGCAGCGTGGGGTGGTGGAGTCTTGGGCGCAGAGGAGGTGGGCGATGGAAGCGAGGCGGCCGTGGGCGAGTGGTAGGCGCAATGAAGATGGGGCGATCGAGGAGACCAAGGCACGGAGGCGAGGTGGTGGCGGTGGAGTGGAGTGGTCGGGCGCAGAGAGTCGGGCGACGAAAGAGGTCGCGTGAAAGGCGAACGGCGGCGGCGCGGAGGCGATTTGGGGGAGAAGGAAGAAGCACACGAAGGCGGTCTGAATGGATAAGAAGGTGTGAGTGGATAAGAAGTGAGAAAGCAAGTGACTCACTCAGGTAATAGCGCGTATGATATGTCGTATGTATGTACAATATCATTACCCTTATTCAGCAGTCCGTTTGCTTGTGCCCGGAGGCAACAAGCACTTAGAGGAGCTGAGGTCAACTCGATCACCGGTTTTAGGCCTTCAAAAAGGGTATATCATCAGTTTTAGCGACGAAGTGATCTCGATGCCACACTGGTTGGACTATCCAGCCACTGTGCGACTTGAATTGATGATCCGTAAATCCCATGCTTTGGCTGCTCATCATTTCGACGAGTTAATCCTCAGAGCATGTAAAATAGTGTAAAGTATTGCTACGTAGGATATTAGATGACATAGATGAAAGAGAGAGCATAGAGAATTAGGTCGTCTCTCATGTAGTAGTCGACTGTAACACGAGAAACAAAATACATTATACGTGAAAGAGTTGTCTATAAAGACATATAAAAAGATAATTTATTGTAGAGACTGTCTTTAGTGTTGTCTATAGATAATATAAAAAAATATTATAGACAATAGTTGTCTATATGGTATGCGTGGGCTAAAATGGTTGGACGGAGTCGAATCGTTACGAGTTGCGAGCCAGTAGCCGCGCCCCACGCATGTTACAATGGTTATTAGACTCGGCTGCAGTCGCAGAGGCTGAAATAAGAATTATTTCCTTTTCTAAAAAAGACTCGGCTGCAGTTGGTTAATCTGCCATGATGCAGCGTGCGCGAGTGAATAGAAAAATCTTTGGAGGAAGCGACGATCTAAGGCTGAATGGAAAAATCGATCTAGGGGGATCGTATCGCTCGTGTAGCCGTGCTGTGTTTGGGATCCACCATTTAAGCTGCCAAGATTCTGTACTTCCTGCTTGCTTATCTTTATTTCGTCGATCCTTCTCATCCCGGGATGCTGTAGTCTTACATTTCCTTTCTCATTATATACCTTGTCCTTTTGCAAGAAATGCGAATGATTTCTTTTAGCGTTTGTAAAGGTAAAATTTTACTCGACCCCAGTAACATACTGGAGCAACATCTATACTTGTTTCATACGCAATATATATATGCGACATACGTACATGCACCTGATGAATGCTACATATATACAGTGCATTGGGATGCATGTACCCAGTGAGTCAAAAACGAGTTTTGGGCTCATTTAATACATTTTTAAACGAAATAACAAAACTACCTCTCCGACGAACACATAACAAAAATAGCACCTTCACCGTTCTATTTTACCGCGGAACCGACATTCCGCGCAATGGTGCGAGGCAGGATGGCTGACGCATGAGCCTGCGCGCTAGCACACTGACACACCAACCTGGCGGGTGCACGAAATGTCGGTTACACAACAAAATAGCGTTAGAGGTGCCATTTTATTCAGAGAGAACTAATTTTGCTATTTTCGAAAAAAAAAAGTCCATTTCGACCAAAGACCCGCCAGCAACGATATGGATTACACAATACACATGCATCCGACCCATGCATATGCACATTTTGGCGCACTAGACAAGAGTGACAGGGGAAACAGTGAAATATGTACTAGAATGCTTCAGTCCAATAACTGCCAAACCATGCCTGTACCAACGAAAGCGCTCACAGATACATAACAAGAACTGTTAGTCCTCGAGCGCATAGCCAATTATGTGCCATATACAGTTCAAGGGCCTTATCCTCTTGTCATTAGCCAGCTTGCTAGGTAATGCAACATCGATCAGTAGCTGCACTTTCCTAGGGTTTTAGATAGGGTGCTGTGTATTTTTTCCCGGGGGGGCAGCTAAAGTACTTGTAGGCTTGTAGCCATGTGCCCCAATGAGCTTGGGCTAAGGATACTTAGGATATTCATCCAATTCATCCACACATGCATATATATAGGCCGGTGAATATATATACATCGCACTAAACCAATTCAATCTTGGGTACCTTGCTGTTATAACCAGGAGTACTACATTGTTTTTCCTCTCCCACTTGCGACGCGAAATGGTAAGCTACCAAGCTCAACTCCTGTCGAGACCCTTTGGTTCTTGGCCTAGCCTTTGGCCGAAGCAGCTCTTGGTCCATGGCATTGAACAAATCAAGGTGTATTGGATTAAATAAAACGTAGGTTTCATAGGCAAGATTGCTTTTAGTCCTTGTATGATGCTTCCTACGTTGGCTTACAATATATGATAGCCAAAACAAACCGTTTGGCACTTGACCAAAATCCAGGCTGTGGACGGCATTCGGTGAGACTGAGTATTAAGGCAGGCGGAGGCACCACCGGTCTTGTAGGGCACAAGACCGGCTCCATCGGCGCCCTAGTAACCCCCAGCTCCATCGACGGCGACCATGGGCGAGGCGGCAAGCGGGCCGAATTTGGGGCGAGGCGGCGAGGCCCAGGAGAGAGGACTGAGGACGAGCCACCGAGCCACCAACCACCGAGGGCGAGGCGGCGAGCGGACTGAGGGCGAGGCCGAGGCCGAGAGGAGGCAAAGTGACGGCCGTGAGCAACCGAGACTCAGAGAGGCCGAGGCAGGACGCTGTGACAGAAGCAAGGCGGTCGGGTCGGAGGTAGGAGAGGCGGAGGCGGCGGCCGAGCAAGAGGGAGGCGCAGGAGGCCGCGTGACCATGAGGAGGAGGGCACTGTGAGGCGGAGGAGGAGGAGGCCATGAAGCCGCCTTAGGAGGGTGGTGCCTTTGCAGTGGCGGAAGAAGAGATGGGGAAAGGGAGTGTCTTTGCGCATTGACCAGAGAAGAACAAAATAGGTTGAGCACCCAACCCCTCTATTTACGTTCTGCGTTAAGCCAACGATTAAGGCTTAGAAGAAAGAAAAAAACTGTTAGGTGGTTTTCACTCTATATGTCCCTTATCTCCATTGGCACCAGAGGTGTATGTATGCTGTATGCATGTCAAACTAAAATGCATCACTTCAATTTTAGAGAAGCAACACATAAAACATGTGGTCAATCGATCAAAAGCCCCCAATACAGAGGATCTACCAAGACTGTTTACACAGTCATGAAACGATGTCTGTGCAGGTGGTCCGGATCCCAATACTCAGCCTTTACTTTCTCATAGTCATAGCTCCTTTATGGCCAGTGCTCGCCATGCTCATACAATACTAGGAAGGATGTGCCCAAAATGAAAAGTGCAATGAAGGACATAAAGCCTCCCAAGGAGCACCCTACTCATGTTTGCTTGTGCCCTAAAGCTCCCAAGGCCAAGCAAATGCCTCTTTATTTTTCTTACACCAAGCCCAAGCAAATATCATTTCAGGGCAGCAAAATCTTTGCCCCAATGCATGCTATCATTTTGTGGTGTGCACCCTCCTTTCAGGTAGTTGCAGTACCGCATAACCTTGTCTTACATGTGTTTCTTTCTGATTGAAGTAGGGAGAGTGCACTTTGAGATGAATATACCTTTTAAAACGAGACAAATGTTGTAGCAATAGTGCATATATGAACCAAACCTAAGCTTCAAGCATCGCATAATCCTGTGGCCCATGGTAGTTATGGAGTACTCTAGACGTCAAGGGGGCCAAAGATAAAAGAGAAGAACATCATAATAATGCACATAGCCACTGGAGCACGCATATCGTACAAACGTATCTTTACCTGGATTCTCACAAGACTTTGAGCTTGGCCTCAAGCTGACCTGACCTATTGACCTTTAGTCAATTGCTCCAACTCTCCAAGTGGGAATCTGTACTTCTGTAGCCTAAAGCTAGTAGCAGTATGCAGTACTAAAGATGCACCACTAGGAGGTAGGAAGACTTCTTCTTGCCTATCCCAGATGATTGACCAGACAACACCCAAGTGTGTCGGTCAGAAATGGCTATTGATGTCTACTAGATGTAGAAGGTGTATGTTTTACTTAACACCCACAATGGCAGGCAAATAATTCTACAGTCTGATGATCACGGCAACGCATGGATGGTTATTGTTCAGAGGGCATCTCGTAGAGCCGTACAAGGAACAATGTAATGATTAAGGGACGTGTGAGCACATAGAAAACTCTTGAGACCATACAATCTGGGAGGAGGCTGTACTGCTAAAATCCCAATTTGATAAATTGTACATGTCATATATTCTCAGAAACATTTCGAGAAATTTAGTTTTGTTGTCAAAACAGGTACATGCCAAGGATCACTGTCAAAACAACATGAGAACATCTCGGGCCACCAGAATTATTTTTACACTCCTTTCCCGTCTTTACCCAAGTGGCTATACTTCTGATCAATGTTTAGGCTTCATGAAGAGAATCTGATATTTGTAACCATGTTATCATTTTCAGTCTACATAAACTGAGAAAAAATGTTTGCCATTGCTAGAAGATAGGTCAGATACCTTCAATATTAATGGTCTTAGTTGGTGCAAGATTCAAGATACGAGATCACAAGGTCAGCAGCCTTATTTCCTGAAGCTATAACATTTCCAACAGCCAACCCATCCTTGTTATTTCCTATAAGACAGAACAAAAGCTCAAATTATATTTCTAAGTTAACACCAACTTAAAGTATTAGTTGCTGGGGTTACTATTTCTGGTTTGCTCTACAAAACTTCGAGAGGACTGTTCAGATGTTATACATGTTTTCTTTGATTAGAACATCCTTTTCAGCAGACCAAGGAACACCATATGTTGTCATGGGAAATAATAACAATAGAGTGCCTTTATTAACTTGCCTGCGTAGAAGAACCCACGAAGATTTTTCTCCATCTTTTCTATAGCTTCCAATACTGAATCATACTCGTGGCCATACAAAGGAAAAGCATTCCTCCAGTGTATATGCCTAAGTAACAGAAGAAGTACTGTGTTAAATTACATGAGCATGTGGTGGTGAAACAAATTGCACGAATTCTTAAACTCCTACAAGATGGGAAACCATATCACAAGCACAAAAAGGAAAAACATATAGCAAAAATGCACAATTGCAACAATTAGGACAGCGTGTTTGAATACTTACTTCACAAAAGTTGGTTGTCCCTCTACGCCCAAGAGCTTTCTAAGGTCAGAGGTCACAAGTTGTTTCAAAATAGCCCTGCAGAAGTATATCATAAGAATAATCTAGCTAAAAAAGAACCATAACATATATCATCAAGAGAAGTTTTATACGTTGGAGCTCCAGCGAGATCTCTATTGTGGCTTCCCCCAACAAATGTTGTATATAAATATTGGTCATTAGGAGCTCGATCAGGAAACATCATCGAGGAGAAGAGAGTCCCTATACAAGAAACAGTCACATGTGTAAAGATGTGGAGGGAAACACTACAAATCAGAATAAACAAAAACATGAACACAAGTAGATGATATAACAAGGTTGCTTTGCGTAACAAATTCAATACAAGGATAGTTCACAGCTCAAAGCATAAGCTTCTGCAAGCTGAAAACAGTTCAAATATAAAGCTGAGCAAACCCACCAAGGGTTTTCAGACCATGTTTTTGCTGTTCCTTATAGGGTATTAAGACCCCAAATCCTTTCAGAGGTCTTTTGACGTCTTCCTTCTTAAAAGCTGTTACCATGAGGGATAGTGGCAGATAATCCACCTGCATAATAAATAAATTTAGGTCAAGATGAAAATCTTCTATATATGTTCAAAAAGTTGTGATGAGTCCAATTAAAAGCTGCTATAGTTTGTGTCTATCAAATTATCAATCACCATGTATTTCATGACAGGAAATCAGAGTCGCCGCATCTCGTAATTGTAAACTTGTAATATGGTAGCTTGTGGGCTGTAACTACACCAATATGTTGCTGTATTTGAAGTATTGTCCAAATGCACATATATGTCACAGAAAATATAATATCATATAATAGGGAAAGTAATACAAAGAAGCATCTTAACATGCGGAAATACAGTTCCATTACGGGAATCAATCTTCGAATCATACAAAATTGTACATGGCACCCCTTTACAATGGAGAAGCAATACAGCTATCTTTACTCCGATTCTGTATTCATGACTCATGTCAGTAAAATAGAGTCTGATATGTCCAGTATACATGCTTCATTTAAAAGTGCTAGCACAGGCACCAGATGCTGCTATACAGATCATTGTTACTTTTAAACACGTTATTGAACACTGCATTGAAAATTTCAAACTTGTAACCTTTGGAAACAATAACTTCGGCTGCCTTCTGAAATACATCATATCACTAATCAACTATTAATTTGATGGTTCGGTAAAAAAAATGAAGTGACACTGATAGAGGTGTGTGACGATGACTGTGTATTTGTTCACAAACTAAGAGTTGCCCTTACAACAATAATAGAAATATAGAATATAAACAAAAAAAATCTCACGTCATGGATCTCGTAGTGACATACATGATAAAAATGCAATTGAAGCCATTAAGAGGAATTTCCCCTAGCAACAATTTCATTGCAAGAGCAACAATATCCATCATTGCATTTGTTAATCTAAAATGATTATCCTAACCTGACCTTAGGAAGAAAGTCTAGCACAAAGGGAGCTCCACCTTTTGTAAACTTCATCCTCTGGACATTAGACAATGGAGCCTGAAGGGGGTGAAATGCAAGGGGTGAATATTTTGATTGTGACTGTGTTTATTGTTCATAACAACCTGAATGAGTACAAAAATATCAAAATTTACAGATTGGCATCTAGTAAATTTGTCAGCTTGCAGATTGCAGATCAAATAACCAAACTTTTAAAAAAGAATGCAGCTGAGTGTTTCTTACTGTCATTATAACAGCATCAAAGGATTGGTTCTTTGCAAGCTCCTTGCTACTAGCATCTTTTGAAGCAACAGAAATTGACCACCCACCAGATGCAGGGTGTCCATCACAGTTACACGCCAATGACAATACTTCTGTACCAAGCTTCACATTACCATCTCCAACTTCATTTTGAAGGGCATCTATTAGTGACTGGAATGCAGTGAACAACACAGAACTTTTAAAAACCAGATGCTAAATAGTACAAGTACAAATCATGCAGCGTGTTACCACGCAGTGGGGAAGGGCATCAAAACATTTTTTAAAGAGAGATGAGGATCACAGCTAATTGATCATGAATCTGTCGATATGTATATAGCCTATGGTGCTCTTTGCATGGTGGCAACCCTGTACATGTTATATATTGGCACTTTAGCCCATTGGAATAGACAACAAACCTCATTCCAACATGGTATCAGAGCAAGCTTAGGGTTAGGGTTTTCGCCGCCGCCGCCGCCCTCCCCGTGTAGACCGCGTGCCTTATCCTCTCACTCTCCTCTCGCCTCCGCCCAGAGCCACCGCGCCTTGCCCGCCTTTGCGCCGCTGGAACCGCCTTGGACCAGCTAGGCGCTCGGCCGCCTAGGCGCCGATTGACACCGAGGCGGCGGTGCGGGCTTTGCCAGCGCTAGGCGCCCGCCTGAGATCACTACGCCGACCTCTCGAGAGCTTCCCATCGCCTCGCCCAGCTCCTCCTCACGCCGCCGCTGTGCGCGCCGAAGCGAGCAAAGCCCCTGCTATGTTTTTCTTCGGTTCAGTGGAGCCGCCGGCTTCAGCTTCACACCGGCCACCACCACTACATCTGGTCTTGCCGCGTCCTCTACTACCTCCTTCGCTCAGTGGCACCATCATCTAGATCATCTCTGTGAAGCGCGTCTATCGTCACTAGTAGGTCGTGGGGTTCTTTGGTCTGTTTCTGGAAACACCTCTTTACATTGTATGGGTTGCAAACTTGGCAAGCAGCTGCAGCTCCTCTATCTCTCTAGCGATTCTATTTCTACTCGTCCTTTTGATTTTGTTCACTCTGATGTTTGAGGTTCGGTTCCCTTGGTTTCGAAAGGAGGTCATCGATACTATGTGATCTTTATTAATGATTATTCTCGTCATACTTGGATCTACTTCGTGTCCTCTCGCGGTCAGGTTCTCTCTATTTACCATATTTGCCATGGACCTCATTCCAACAAATACTATGTGATTAATATTTCTCACAACATGTCATCTTAAGGGGTTATTCATCATCACTATCATGCAAACTATTTGGTGATGTCTAAGGCTCTTCATTTCCTTGTGTGTGTCTTCTTTGCATTATATTCAAGACAGATCCTTATGCTTGGACATTGTTAGATATATATATTGTGTAGGGTGTTATTTGCTATTGTTCCAACCTTGTACATGTTATATATTGGCCGTTGGCCCATTGGAATACACAAGAGGCTTTATTCCAACATGGTATCAGAGCCATGGAAACCCTAGTTTTGAAAACCCTACCTCTTACTTCACCATTGCCATTGCCGTTCTTTGTCCATTGCTCCTCTCTCCTCCAGATCCGCCTCATCATCTCATGTGGCCTCATGGCGGGGTCGACGTCGGCCGAGCGTCGCCTCCATCATCTCATGTGGCCATCTCCGCACCGAGGATCGCCGGCGCCTCCACGCTTGGGATCCACGTGGCGCTTCTCTCCCACGCGTTGCTCGTCGCCGTCTCTCCGGCCGCCACCGCAAAGCTTAGTTGCCACCTTGCCACACGGTGCTGCCGCCTTGCATGCATGCCGCCGCCGCCGCGCCGGAGAACCTAAAGTCCCTACGTGCGTCTCACTTCGCACGGCCCTTTCTAGTTGGGATGAGTGAGCGGCCCAACCGAAAAAAACGAACCTAATGGCTTTATCGGAGGCTCGCCGCCATCCCGCTCACGATTCGTTTTGATGGGGCGAACTTAGGGAGTGGCCGTTCATCGAGATCGCCTCGATAGCCGGCGTCTCTGGGGTCATGTCATCGCGGTGGCGACCATGTCGCCTCGTCCTACCTTGCCAAAGATCGCTTCGCTTTTCTGCTGGTGCGACAGAGGCGGCTCGAGGTCGACAATCTTTGCCTTTGGAGGAGGCACTAGAGCTCTACCGATCGAAGGTGACGCCACGCCTCTGGCTGGCGGCAGAGGTCGAGGCTCGTGCTACCGCCATCTGGTGGGTAGCATGCCGTGACCATCTCTATGGATGTGGCGAGGCTGCCGATGACACGGCTCATGTGGGGCGCCTCGAGCTCGCTACCGGTACGCGGCGATGCTATGTATCTCTCGGTTGTGCACGAGCACATTTTCTTGGCGGCTTCGATGCCACCGTTGATGACTTCTACGAAGTTGTCGAGGTGTGGCGTCGGCTTGACTCTCTGAGGTCGGATGTCTGCCGGACTGTCCTGCTTGTGTCGGGTTGACTCGCGCAGAGACTCACCGCCTCTCGACTTCTGGCGTCTCGGCTGAGTTCGAGGCGGTCGCGCTTTCGGCTCTGACTCGCCACTGCGCCAGAGCTTGGTGGAGGCCCTCACGAGTGTGCGTCTTGAGGAGACTAAATCACCGTGGCGTGGCTCGAGATCTGATCTGTCTTATCTCTTTAGCATCCGCTCCTTGCCGCTTTCTTGATACCAGCCGTGACCCTCCAACTCCTCCGGTGGTTCTTTGCTTCTCTGCTGGTCTCAGCTGCACCTCTTGTCGGCGTCTTTTACCACAGTGTCGGAGATTGTTACAAGCGGAGGAGGACGAGTCGTCGGGCGAGCGTCCCGAAGGGCTCTAGAGGTTCCTCTCCCTCAGGGGATGGCCCCTCTCGCTAGGGCTCCTCTGGTGACGCCACACAGCAGCTCCTCTCACTGCTTCAGCGCCTCGGTGTCGGCTCGTCCTCAGACTCCTCAGGTTCTGCTTGTCTGGCTCTTGCTTCTCAGCAGTCTTCCTCGCCTCCGCCTCCTCCCTCGTCAGGTATCTTGTCTCCGTGGATCTTGGACTCTGGTGCTTCTTTTCACATGACACCAGATTCTACCCACCTTACTTCTGTGCGGTTCACAGATTTTTCTTCCACTATTCAAACTGCAGATGGTACCTCTCTTCCTGTTACAGGCCGAGGCACCCTTTGTTAGTCGCTGGATTCTTGCACTTGGTGATAGCAAGATCCTTACTCTCATTGGGAGGATGACACTTGGAGATGGGGCAATTTTCTTTGTTTATTTCTCACACAATGCCATGCCAACTTTGAGGGTTGGGGATACAAATTTATAGACACCGACCAAGCATATGATAAGATGCTAGTCTAAGATGCCGCCCTAAAGCGGTCAAGATCTTTGTCTAAAGCGATCAAGATCTTTGTCCTAAAGCGATCAAGATCTTTGTCCTAAAGATCTTGTCCTTGGAGGGCGGCACAAATAACACAAGACTTATCCATCATTCTCCCTAAGTCTTGTGTGTCGTCTTAATGGGAGAGTTGAACCATCCCGATCTGGAGGCGAGCTCGAGAATTTGACCTCCCAAGAGGCTTGGTGAAAGCGAGTCCATAAGTCGATCCGTGGTGTTGATGTAGCTTCGCCTTGATCTTGCCTTCATCCAACGACCTCGGATGAAGTGGTATTTCACCCGGATGTGCTTGCTCCGTTCATGGAAAACGGGTTCTTTGCGAGCAGGCGGACTTGTTTGTCACTGGCGCCACCGCTTGATGTCTCGCCGAGGAGATCACCAAGCGGTCGAAGCGAGCAGGCGCTGAGTCGAAGCGGTGGAGGCGTATGTACTCGGCCTCACTGTTGAGCAGGCCACCACTTTCTTTGATTGATCGCCTACTAACGAGGCACTTGCGAGGAAGAAAAGAATCCCGCTTGTACTCTTCTTTGGTGTCGATGTCGCTGCGTGGTCATTGTCATTGTACTGATGAAGTCTGTGCCGGACACCTCGGGTAGTGCAAGCCGTAGTCGGAGGTGCCCGCAGCGTAGCGGAGGATCCTCTTCACGGACTTCTTGATGCTCGCGTCGTCCGTCATTGCATGAACCGACCGGCGTGGCGACGGCGAACGCTAAGTCGGTCGGCGTGTGGACAAGGTAGCGAAAGGTCGCCCGCAATGCGCGTCTTGCGTTCGCGTCCGCCTCTCTCCAGCAGTCTTGTCGCGGCTCGACTTGACTTTCTCCTCCATAGGAGTGTGGAAATTTGGGTTGCGATCGGCGAGCCCGCCGACTCAACGATGCGCTTGGCGTAAGCGATCTGGCGAAGGAGATCTGGAGCTGTCTGGTGGACCTCGATCCCGGAGTAGAAGGAAGGAGCCCCAAGTCGCTCATCCGGAAGGCGGTCTTCATCTCGCCTTGAGCGCCGACCTCGGCCTCCTTGGGCCGGTGATCCTGAAGTCGTCGGCGAGCGCCCACCGCCAGGCATTGCCGCTTGCCCGCCGATGAACCGCTGACCTCGTGTGCGCTCTGCTGGAACCCATTTGCATAAGGGTGGAGTCGGCTTAGCGTTCGGGCTCGTGGTGCTGCCATGGCCGTAGAGAGTTTTGCGCGAGCGGAGGACCTTGCCTCCTTGCGGGATGACGAATCCGGCGGTGACGGACGTAGACCTCCTCCTTCAAGTCGCCGATTGAGGAAGGCGGACTTGGCGTCCATGTGATGGGCGTGCCAACCTCTCTGGGCGCAAGTGCGAGGAGAAGACGAGCGGACTCCATCGCGCGGCGCGGGCGCGAAAGCGTCGTCGGTCGATCCTCCTCGCTGCATGAAGCCTCGTGCCTGGCGAGCCTTGTGCTTGAGCGATGGCGCCGGCCATCCGCTTCGGCTTGAACACCCAGCAAGGGTGATCGCGTGGTGGCCGGCGGGAAGATCCGCCAGCCCCGCGTCCGGTTCCGCTCGATGGCGTCCATCTCTTGCCATCGCGACCGCCACGCCGCGTCTCCTCCGCCTCAACAAAGGGCGGGGCTTCGCCGTCGTCGCCGACGCCAAAGTCAGACTCGCTCGAAATCGTCTTTGCGCCGATCGAGGCGGCGGCTTCGAGAGATGTTGTCCGTAATGCGGTAGGCAGAGGCTCGCCGTCGTGGTGGCGTCGGCGATCCTCGTCGTGGGGCAATGAATGCGAACTCCGCGTCGCCGCTTGCGTCGTGGACCGGTTGCTGGGCCGATCCGGTGGTGTGTTCTTGGTGCGCAGAGAGTGGTGGCCGGTCTTGGAGTGGCCGTGGTGAAAAGTGGGCGTGGCTGGTGCGAAGGTGGTGGAGCACTCGCCGGAGGCGGTGGCGGCGAGATGTCGAGCTTCGGTGAAGGCAATTGCTAGCTCACGACTCTCTCGAAATGGGCGTAGTCGACAACGAAGTCCACAGGAATCGAAGTCGAATCGTCGCCCACCGCCTTGTCCGTATCGTCCTCATCGCCGTCGAACCTGGCGTCACGCGAGATCGTGGGGCCTTGTGTCGTCGGTCGAGGATGCGGTAGGCCTTCGAGCCCTTGGCGTGGCCGATGAACACTCCGAGTGCTCTGTCGTCGAGCTTGCGAAGTGGCCAAGCTCGCTTGGCGAACGCGAGGGAGCGAAGACCCGCAAGTGAAATCGCGGCTTGCGCCCATGCAAACCTCAGACGCCTCCTGCTGTCGAGTGCCTTGGTAGGCGGCGGTTGAGGATGTGACCGCCACCACCGCCTCTCAGAAGAAGGCAGTAAGCATCCCTCGCTGAGGAGGGCGAGCCATCCCTGGCAAATGCCGTTCGTTGTGCTCGACAACGCTGTTCTGCTGCGGTTTGTCTGGTAGCGGAGTAGTGTATTGAATGCCCTCATCGGCCTGATCTGTGCGAATCGGCCGCCGTGAATTCGCCGTTGATTCATCTGTCGCGAAGACCTGTATGACTTTCTGGCCGCGCTCTGCCTCCGCGGCTGACTGCGTCGCTTGATGGCGTCCATGACCTCTCCCTTCTTCGCCGAGGACCATCACCCACATGTAGCGGGAGAGGTCGTCGACGGCGGCGAGGAAATGGCGTCGTCTCCGGTGTGGCGGTGTCACCGAACCACACAAGTCCCGTGCACGAGCTCGAGCCTCTCCTTAGCTCGAAACTCACCTATTTGGGGAAAGAAGTCGCCTCTGCCGTCAACACGCAGCGTCGCAGAAGCGCTCCACATGGTCAGCCGTTCTCATCCAGTATCCCAAGCCGATGTGAGTTCTGGTCGGGGATGTAGTAGACGCCGGTGAAGCGGCTTTGTGCTTTCGCCAGACACGGTGGTGAAGATGGCGAGCGACGCCCTTGATTTTCACGTCGGGCGCCCCCAAACTTAGCGGAGCCTCGAGCGTTTGAGTCGAGCTCGGAGAACTCCCGCCGCCGGTCATGTGGTGGGTGGCGCCGTGTCGAGCACCACCCGCGTCGGTCTTGTCGTTCTTGGAAGCTGCCGCCGAGAGGGCATGTGCTTTTGGCTCGTCAAGGTGGAGGAGGTCAGCGCTGCGGCGGTCTGCGGTGAGGTAGTTCGATGCTCGCGTGAGCAATGAACGAGCCGGTTCCTCCTCCTCTCACTTCTGACGCTGACGTGGGCTGGCCGCGTCGTGGTATCGACAATCCTTGGCCCAATGACCAAGCTTGCGCGATTGTGGCAAGAGTCGTCTCGTCTTGAAGCTTTTGCTTGCCGCCGTATGCCCATGCTGGCGCCTCACGGTCATCGCCTCGTGGTGTCGACAATCCTTGGCCCGATGACCGAGCTTGCCGCGATTGTAGCAAGAGTTGTCTCGTCTTTGCTTTGCTTGCCAGCGCGCATACCTGGCGCCTCGCGATCATCGCCTCGTGGTATCGACAATCCTTGGCCCATGACCGAGCTTGCCGCGATTGTGGCAAGAGTTGTTTCGTCTTCGCTTTTGCTTGCCGCCAGCCATACTGGCGCCTCCACGGTCATCGCCTCGTGGTATCGACAATCCTTGGCCCGATGACCGAGCTTGCCGCGATTGTAGCAAGAGTCGTCTCGTCTGCGCTTTTGCTTGCCGCAGCGCGCATACTGGCGCCTCGCGATCATCGCCTCGTGGTATCGACAATCCTTGGCCCAATGACCGAGCTTCGCGATTGTAGCAAGAGTTGTTTAAATCTTGAAGCTTTTGTTTGCCACGCTTGCGGCACTTTGTCGTGGAAGAAGGCTCTTCTTCTTCACATCACCTTGGCGTGACCAGCTGCTCCCGTGAGAAGAGCTTCCGCCAATGGTGGCGGGTCCCGAGAGACGCCAGGCTCATCATTATCAACGACCTTGAGGCGACCTAACGCCTCCTCGATCGTCATCGTGGAGGTCTAGCGAGACTTCGTCGGCGAGCCATCGCTTGTACTTCTCGAGGGACTTGCGGAAAAGCTTCTCGCACTCTCTCCTCGCCGTAGGTGTCGTCGCCGAATCGCACTAACTTCGCAGCAGAGTGTTGAGGCGGAGAGCAAAGTCATCAACGCGTCCTCTTTGGCTTGAAGGCGAGTTCTCCCCTTCCGTCGTAGTGCACGCAATGTAGACTTGCGGTAGCGGTCGTGCCGTCGTCTTTGCGGCGATGGCGTCCCAACCTCTTTAGCGATCGCTTGTTAGTAGCGAAGCGCATCTCGGGCGGGGCTGCGGCGATGAGAGCATCCGCCCGTCGATCTGATCGTCGTCGGCGTCTCCAGACGGGTGCATCCCGCATATGCGCGCTGGAGCTTTACCCTCATCGCGCAGAACCGCTCGGCGTAGTTGGTCTTGGTGAGGTAAACCGCCCCCGGAGCCGAGCGTCCTCGAGCGACAACTGGTACTCGTGGTGACCACTGATGATCAACCGGGGAGAGAGCGCGTCGCTGTGAAAGGCCGCGCTCTCCGTCGACCAGACGCCCGCCATGTCGTCTCCTCCGAGGCGCCCTTGGCCAGCGCGTCCGCCGATGCAAGTGCCGCTGCGCTCATAGGCGTCTTGCGATTGCCCATCGCCGCTCGCTCATGCGCTCCCTCTCTCCAGCTGCTCAAGGTCGCGTCGTATTTATCATCGCGAAGATGGGAGTCTTTATTCTTTGCCAGTAGAACCTCGACCTCATTAACTGCCGCTGCTGCATCTGCCGCCGCCATTGCTTCCGCCCACCTTCGCTTCTTTGCCGGCTCATTCTTTGCCGACCTCGGCGCTTTTTCCGCCGCCGGCTTTGTCTGCCGCCGCTTCGCTCGCGTTCGCCATGCAGCGAGTTAAACTTCTTCTTGCCGCCACAGCGTCGAGGCGATCAGCGGCTGAGGTATCTGCGGACATGGCGCCTCCCGGAAGCTTCTTGCGTGGAGAGAGAAAGCTGCTGCTCTTGGTTGGAAATTGCTGCGGCCGAAGCGAGGTGGAGAAGGATTGAGCAGAGATGCTCGGAGTTGCGAGATAGGCCGCTCGATACCACTTGTTAGTCATTTGGATTCTTGCACTTGGTGATAGCAAGATCCTTACTCTCATGGGAGGATGACACTTGGAGATGGGGCAATTTTCTTTGTTTATTTCTCACACAATGCCATGCCAACTTTGAGGGTTGGGGATACAAATTTATAGGCACCGACCAAGCATATGATAAGATGCTAGTCTAAGATGCCGTCCTAAAGCGATCAAGATCTTTGTCTAAAGCGATCAAGATCTTTGTAATGATCAAGATCTTTGTCTAGCGATCCAAGATGTTGTCCTAAAGATCTTTGTCCTTGGAGGGCGGACAAATAACAACACAAGACTTATCCATCACCCTTTTCACTTCTTCTTTTCATGTTCCTGCAGTCTCTCATGTTCCTCAGCTTACTATGCAGCTTATGTCGGCTGGTCAGATCACTGATCACGACTATCGTGTTGTTCTTGAGTCTAACTCTTGTTGTGGCCAGGACCGCCGCACGGGGACTCTACTTGGTACTGGCCCTCGACGCCGTGATTCGCAGCGTCTTTGGGAGCTCAACTGGCTTCATCTTCCTTCCGCTGTCTCCACTAGCCAGTCGGCCACTACCACTACCTCTGCTCTTGCTGCGTCCTCCACTACCCCTTTTGCTCGGTGGCACCATTGTCTCTGTCATCTCTGTGGCTCGCGTCTATCGTCTTTAGTCGGTCGTGGTGTTCTTGGAGTGCATTTTCGGGGACACCTCTTTACATTTATGGGTTGCAAGCTTGGCAAGCGGTGCGGCTCCTATCCCGCTAGTGATTCTATTTCTACTTGTCCTTTTGATCTTGTTCACTCTGATGTTTGGGGTCCGGCTCCTTTCGTTTCGAAAGGGGGTCATCGCTATTATGTGATATTTTATTGATGATTATTCTCGTTATACTTGGATCTACTTCATGTCCGAGCGCAGTTAGGTTCTTTCTATTTGTCAGATGTTCGCCACTATGGTTCGCACTCAGTTTGATTCGGCCATTCATGTTTTTCGTGCCGGCTCTGCTGGTGAATATCTCTCTGCTGCTTTGCGTCGCTTTCTCGCTGAGCAGGTCACTCTTCCTCAGTACTCTTGTCCTGGTGCTCGCGCTCAGAATGGTGTCGCTGAGCGTAAACATCGTCACTTGCTTGAGACCGCTTGTGCTCTCATGCTTGACTCCTCTGTTCCCCCTCACTTCTGGGTTGAGACTGTTTCTGCTGCTGCTTTTCTCATCAACCTACTGCCTTCTACTGCTCTTCAGGGTTCTACTCCTGTTGAGCGTCTCTTTGGTCGAGCTCCAGAGTACAGTCATCTTCGCAGTTTCAGTTGTGTCTGTTTCGTCCTTCTTCCACCTCGTGAGCGCACTAAGCTCCTTGCTTTCGATCGATTGAGTGTGTTTTCCTTAGCTCTGATCTTGAGCATAAGGGTTATCGTTGCTATGACCCTGATGCTCGTAGGATGAAGATTTCTCGAGATGTCACTTTTGACGAGTCCTGCCCTTACTACCCTCATTCCCCCACTATTAGCCCAGATTCTCTTGCTGAGTCGATCTCCTTTCTGATTTTCCGACTCTCAGCTTTCCACCACTGTTTAGCCTCATCCTCCATCTACTCCTCCCGGCTCATCTGCTCCGCCTCCACCGGATTTTTTCTTCCATTTCTTTTGTTGAGGCTCCACCTTTACCCTTGCACTACTCTCGCCGTCCTCGGCCTCACCTACTTCTCTCTTGAGCCTCCGTCTCTGTTGGGCCTGTTCCCGATCCTCCTCTCCATCATTCTTGGGTCAGCTCATTCTCCTCCCGAGATATGCTCTTCGTGTCGTCACACCATCAGGCCGCTGGCCTTCGGCCGGCCATTGCTCTTTCTAAGCTACGACCTCTGGTGAGGCAGCCGCTTTCGCCTGAGTGGCAGCTCGCGATGTCTGAGGAGATTGCTGCTTTAGAGTGTACTAGCACTTGAGATCTTGTGCCCTTGCCTACGCGTGTTACTCCTATCACGTGTAAATGGGTGTACAAGATCAAGACCCGTTCGGATGGTTCTCTTGAGTGCTACAAGGCTCGTCTTGTAGCACGTGATTTTCAGCAGAAGCATGGTCACGACTACGATGAGACTTTTGCCCTGTCGCTCGCCACATGACCCTGTTCGTACTCTCCTTCTTTGGCCTCTGTCGCGCGATGGCCCATCTCTCGATTGGATGTTAAGAATGCTTTTCTCAATGGCGAGTTACGTGAGGAGGTCTACATGCACCGCCACTTTGGGTATTACATCACGATGGTATGGTTTGTCGCCTTCGTCGTTCTCTCTATGGGCTCAAACCACCCGCGTGCTTGGTTTGATCGCTTCTCTCTGTCGTCCTTCGCCGGCTTCTCTGCCAGTGATCACGACCCTACTCTCTTTGTTCACACCTCTCCACGGGGTCGGACGCTCCTTCTATATGTGGATGACATGATCATTACTGGAGATGACTCTCAGTACATTGCCTTTGTAAAGCAGCGTCTCGATGGCGATTCTTGATGTCTGATTTGGGTCCTCTTCGTTACTTCCTTGGGATTGAGATCACTTCTATGCCTGAGGGCTACTATCTCTCCTAGGAGAAGTACATTCAGGATATCCTTACTCGTGCTTGTCTCACTGATCAGCGCGTAGTGGATACTCCTATGGAGTTAGGTGTTCACCTTCGGCCTACTGATGATGATCCCCTTGAGGATCCCACTCGATATCGCCATATTGTCGGGAGCCTCGTCTACCTTGGGATTACTCGACCTGACATTTCTCACCCAGTTCACATCCTAAGTCGGTTTGTCTCGCTCCCGCTCGGCTCCACTCTGATCACCTTCTTCGTGTTCTTGATATCTTCGTGGAACCCTCGCTCGGCGTCTTTTCTTTCCTCGTTCGATTCTTTACAACTTCAGGCGTACTACGTCGACTGGGCTAGCGATCATTACGATCATGGGTCTCTTCTGCCTATTGTATTTTCCTTGGTTCCTCCTTGATTGCCTAGAAGACTAAGAAGCAAACTGCAGTTTCTCGTTCGAGCGCTAAGGCTGAGTTGAGAGCCATGGCGCTGCTGATGACGGTGAGATCACACGGCCAGTGGCACTGCGGATTTTGGTGTTTACATTTACGCACCGACTCCACTTTTATCGAGATAATCGGTGCGATCAGCATTGCTCGAGATCCTGTGAAGCATGAGCTTACCGAGCATATTGGAGTGGATGCTTCGTACATACGATCGCAGGTGCAAGACCAAGTTATTGCTCTTGAGTATGTGCCTCCGGAGTTTCAGTTAACAGATTTCTTCACCAAAGCACAGACTCGAGTTTAACATAACTTCTAACTCTCCAAACTCAGTGTTGTTGATCCACCGTAAGTTTGAGGGGGGCTTTATTCTAATAGACATATCATTGGGCTTTTGTTTGACATAGCTTAAACCTAATCTTCACAAGCTAATAAACTTGTACCTAAGTCAATAAAGAGTGATCATGGCAGGGTGTAAATGGATGGCTAAGCTGGACAATGGATATAAATCATGACAGCTAGTTCATTGACTGAACTTATGTCCTTGAGTGGCACAAAAATAACCACTCTTTCAGTGACAAAGTTTGAATCCAGCATTTTAAATGGCATGAACGGAATTACTAGGGCATATACATGTATAAAAGTGTGCCTTTGATACATTTGAAACTAACAAAGGAAATGACAGGATGTCAATGAAGGAATACCTGCATTCCACCACGAAATGAAAATGACATACGTCTATTCCTTCTTTTCCCTGATGAAGCGCCTCCTGTCTTTACCGAATCACCTTTAGCTGTTAGTTTAGACAAGATGGCACCAAGCATGATAGAGCCATACCTGACAGCATTGAAGGAGCATGAAGCAGCAGATTAGGGAAAAAAATGACCGAAAAACATATTTGGGCACAAAAAAATGGTGTTTTCCATATTTATCGCAACGAAGTGCTGCATTTGAAATGTCAAGTTGAAACCCCAAAAATAAAGAGGCCCATTTTGACCCTACAAGTGCAAAACCGGACTCATGAAGAAGAAAATTCTATAACAAACTTTTGAGTGAATTCAACCTCTTGTTCCAGTGGTTCACATGTAAATCACTGTGAAGTGCATCTACCAGAATTAAGTGGTACAAATGGCCAGGAATACCACTGCACTACTTTTAGAAGCCTTTGAAACGTCAACAGATGATACCAGAATTCTCTTCCAGGTATTTGAAAAAGTATTAGAAAGTCATATATGTAAATACAATAACTTAGGAAGTGGATCACAATAAGCTCCAATGAGTTGATCATTTAGCACCCAGGCTTTGGTTCATGGTCTGGCTAGGTACTAACTACATTTAGCAGTCATTTCTTCTTTGATTATGATACAATCATGCAAGCATTTTGCTGAATATTGGTGTCATGGCTTTTTATATTTACAAGAATGTTCACACTTTGTATTGCCAAAGATAATATTAATAATATCATCACGAGAAAACGAAAATTACAGCATGGCTTCAACTTCAATAAGACGCATATCAGGCTAATCAAGAGATATTTCCTCTCAAACAAATAAGTCGATTCTACTGCACCAATTAATCAGAGTTCAGTTGCAAAAGCAGAAAAATAAAGTAATATTTGGAGAGAAACAGCACCAGATTATCAAATAATGAGGAAGGGAAAAAAACAGGACGATAGATGGTGCACACAATAAGCAATATTAAAGGGAGATCATCTGTGAATGTCCAATCCACGAAAGTCCAACAGGAAAAACAAACAGTGCAGTAACAGGCTAACAGCAGGACCCAAGAAAGAAATGCAAAAAACAAGTTTAGATAAAATTTCATTAAAATGCATCTCGATTTGTAGAATTTTCAATTTTGACACTTTTAAAGTGATATAATGTATTACAGCACTATGCAGTAAATGTGAGTACATGCAGCCATGCAGGTGTTAACAAAAGAATACACAGGACATAGCCAAAGCAACAATGTGGACAAGACAACTAATGGAAATGTAAAAATGGAAGTTGAATACAATGAAAGAATAAAATCAATGTACAAACTTACTTCTTTTCCAAATTCCATAACCCAGGAAATGCATGACGAATCTGCACAAAAAGAACTGTTACTCTAACCCAGCACAGTTACGTTAACAAG
Source organism: Phyllostachys edulis (assembly GCA_036346405.1). Taxonomy (NCBI): domain Eukaryota; kingdom Viridiplantae; phylum Streptophyta; class Magnoliopsida; order Poales; family Poaceae; genus Phyllostachys; species Phyllostachys edulis. The sequence continues at coordinate 47,196,611 of CM070552.1, read as the reverse complement.
GTGATATGGTATGATCATTTGGACCGATAATTGTGGTAGATTACCATCAGAAAGAACACATCACACGTAAAAGCGTCTATGCTGTTTATACACACAAAATTAAATAAACTAAAAACTATGACTGAATATTTACTGCGGTAATACAAAGCAAGATATAGATCTAAACAGCGCAAATAATGGGACAGGAGTACATGACTTAATAACTTACAGATAATGACTCAGGATCTCCTGCACTTGTTCCAGCTACAAATGGATCAATGAGATACTCAACAACCTGTAATGAAATTGAAAGTTCTCAGCCATGGTTGGTTATGATGAGAGTTGCAGAGCTTTCAATTGTATATGATTAATAATTAATTATTCATGATTTTCTTCAAGGACAAAAATTCTCACCTCTTTTCCAAAGTGGCGTTCAAAGAAACTCCCAACACTGAAAAGGTGTCAAAAAAGGGAAATTCAATTATCTCCACTAAACAAAAATAATGCACACTGCAAAGAAGAATGATACACAATCTATTTATTCTTTTTTCCTAGGGATATTCACAAGGACATGAGGATTAAGGAAACATTAGATAACCTCAAAATTTTCTTACAAAAGGTTATGCTTACTGGAATAAGTCAATTTTACACCCTTGAATTTCACAAAAAGTCCATTTAACACCCTCAACTACAAAACCGGGTATTTAACACCCAAAACTTACAAAACCGGGTCAATTCAAAAGGTGGTTTTCGCCATATTGGCAACCACATCATTGGGTTTGGGTAATGAGGATCCAAATCAAGGATGTTAATATCCACATCGTTGACCTCTTTCTCACTCCGCTTTGTATACATTTTTTTTCTTATTCTCATCATCCCTATTCTCATTTGGATCCACGTTAGCAAAATGCGATAACATGGTTGCCAAAATAGCAAAAACCATCCTAAGTTGGACCCCCGTCAGCAAAACCACTATCCAAAACCGCCTTAGGGTGTAAATTGACCCGAATTTGTAAGTTTAGGGGGGTTGTTAAATAGCCGGTTTTATAGTTGAGGATGTTAAGTGGATTTTTTGCAAAGTTCAGGGGTGTAAAATAGACTTAATCCTAGTTTATTACATGATTAGCATTTGAAATTTACACCGATGCAAAAACACCTTGAGTATGAAGGTTCACCTCTCACTTAAATGCTCATCGGACACTTTTCCAGAGTTCCTTCTGCTAGATTTCTCGTAGAGAAATGGTTCCAGAAATAACTTGAACTGCAAGGATAGGACATAGTTCATATAAAACAATATAAGATGATGCTCGCAATTACATTGTTCAAGGAGAAAAATCTGGAGAAATGTACAAATTTGTCAAGTAGTTAACTGAAAGCAGCTAATTCAGGTCATGGTGGTGGTAACATTAGTAGTTTGATACAAGTGTTTCTACTTTGCCAAGAAGTTCAATCTATCAGTGGCAACAAGCAACTCATTTCGAAGGGGTTAGGGTGTCATTGTGTAGTATGTACTGTACCAGTTAGTATTCAATAACTGAACATACCTTTGATTTTGTAGAAAGAACGGTGCTTTTCATTAGCGCAATGGGATCTGAAGGAATCTTATGGGACCAAAATGGAGACAATTTAAAATTGAGGTATACTATAGGGAAAATAGAAAAGAAGATACGTGAATACATCAAAAGCCTATTTACCAGTGCTGGTGCTCCATCTTTGACAATGTAACGCTTGTGCTGCGAGTTAGGCTGAAACAATTGAACCCATCAGGTTATGAATACAGACAACATTTAAACATGAGTAATTATTCACAGATAACATTGGCACATACATACTGCTGCCTGTCTTGGAGACCAAGATCATCAATTAGTCTACTAGTCTCCAATTCACTTTCTGTCTGCACACAAAAGAATTAAGTTATGTCGTAAACTAATCTGGTAGCCTCCAATTCAATTTCCACTTTAAACAAGGAGAGGAGTCTCCTTCATGTTCTACCAGCCCTACATGCCCAACCAAGGGACCAATTGCACACACAAATGCATGATTTTTGCTGATGTGGCGACGAGTACTAACTGCGAATGCGCACACAGGTTGCTCAATTTGTTCCAGCCTTTGACTAGTGCCACAATCCGGAACATAAAGAAGCAGCAACGCTCACTAACACAACCTCGGATTCCCAGTAAACAACAAAAAAATGCGCTCACCATGGTGTTGGCCCCTTCGTCCCAGAGGAACCCGCTCTCGGAGTTGCTCCGTATCTTCCCTCCCGCCCGGTCAGCCGCCTCGAACACCGTCACCCGCACGCCGCTCTTCCTCAGCTTGTACGCCGCCGCGAGCCCACTGCTCCACCATTTCTCGAACACCTCAGTGGCAAGGGACGAGCACACACAACCCCAAAATTCGGGCAAAATCAGCCCGCCCCAGAGGGATGGAGAGAGCGCTCACTCACCTGATGCCGGCGCCGACGACGGCGACCGACCTGGCGGGCGCGGCGGGTAGGTCGTGTGAGACGTCCATGGCGAGGACTGCCGGGCAGAGCTGGCGGAGGCGCGGGGAGCGATAAGGATGGGGCAAGGGGAAGCGGGTGGAACCGTGAGACGAAGACGAGGAGGCAGAGGACAGCATTTGATTTGATTTGATTTGGGTTTTGGATGGGATTTGCTTGTTGCTTTCTGCTTTTGCTTTGTCGTCGAACGGAGGTGGGTAGTTGAATTTTTTTTTTAAATAACCTATTTTTATTTTGAATTCTGATAATATCTGCTTTTTTTATTTTCTGGGAATAATCGTATATCATTTCATGCGTTGGACGACTTGCCAAATCGCTTTCGGTAGCTGAGCGACTTGGCCTAATCTTCAACGGGTGGCGACTTGAACACTTGTCGTCCGTGAGCATAATGCATACCTGTTAGCTCAAGACACTAGGATCAACCGTTGAGCGACAAGTGTCCAAGTCGCTCAACGGTTGAGCTACTTGGACCAAGTCGCTCAACGGTTGAGCTACTTAGACCAAGTCGCCCAACGGTTGAGCGAAATATGATTATTTCTGTAAAATAAAAAAAGGTTGTATTATTATTGTAATTCAAAATAAAAAATAGATTATTTTTTAAAAAAATTCGTGGGTAGGTGGGTGTGGACTGTGGAGTGGGGCTGGGGGAGAGGGCTGGACGGGAAGGGACCCACTGCATTAAAGCACTTAATAAATAGGAACAACGGTGCATCGGTGTTACAAAAGATTTCTACCGTCCGATCGAAAATTAAAATATACATATTCATTGTTATATTGTTTTGCTATAGTATTTTGCTGTTATTCATCTTCTCGCAAAATACTATTTGTACAACGAATCTCTACGGTAATACAGAGGATCCAGATCTAAGCTAGACTAGTCACGGGGGCCCACTCCTTAGCCTCACCATGCCTCGGCGCCTTCTTGCGCCGTGATGCTAGTTTTCGGTGTTGTCGTGAGTCGTGGGGGGGCGGGCATGTATGGGCGGGGGCGGGTGGGCGAATGACCAGGTTATAAGTCGAGACAAGCGTTTGGTGCGACTGAATGACTCTACCAAGAAGGAGCTGTCGAGCAGTCGCGCCCACGCGTCCCATCCACGGGCCTTGCCCAGTAACAGGCGCGGCCACGCGGACCGATAGCCACGACTCGCTCACTGCCGCTGCCAGCCTAGTCACGACTTCTTGCACTTGGCCGAGGCTCATCGCTTGCCGCCGAGCTCACGGCCGTGGCGATGCTTAGGGGTTGCTCCACCGGTATCCGATCTTTCGCCTAGGTTGTATCCCCAACAGTGTCAACACAAAATCTCAACTACTAAAAGAAAAGGAACTTCGTTTCCCCGGCCTCCCCAAACCCCATCCCGCTCTCATACCGTCCCCCGCCATCCCCACGCCCAATCCGCTCCTCTTTCTCTCGAATGTCCCCCTTCGCTCCTCCTTCACGCGATGGTGACCCCTTTCCCCAGCCATCCGCCCGCCGCCGACATTCCAGCTCGACCTCATGGCCGTCGTCCGTCGCTAGTGGAGTCGCTGCCTCCACCGACCTCTCCAGATCTGGCCCGGATCGAGATGCCACGTGGCCACTCCCAAACCATAGCGAGGCATTGCGCGGCCTCCACTGGATCTGGGCGGGATCAAGTGGATCCATCTCCTGTTGCCTGTCCATTCTCCGATCGCAGCGATCCTCCCCGATTCTTCTCCTTCCTCCCGTAACTGCAGCTCACCTTCCCATATGCACGGCCTGACAGCCCCACGATCTTATCACCATGACGTGGGGAGAGGACAATGACCGCGGCCACCAGACTGCAATAGAATGTTTACACACAATCCCAAAGACCGATGTTATCATGTTTTATGTATTTACATCTAAATTACTCTTGCAAAGAATAGGAAGCTAACTATTCTAGCTTACCCAGTGACCATAACATACCCACTTTTACAACAACTAATAGTGCGATTTTAGAGCATATGTGATGTATGACTAAGCCGACTGAGCCAACATCAGGGCATTGATTTTGTTGTCCTTTTATCCAAACAAGGTTTATATTTTGCAAAACTCTCTTGCAATGTTGCTGCTAAAATTCAGCTTTCAGTCATAACTCTGCCAATGTGTAGCTAAAATTTGATTCATGTTACAACTCAAATAGCCAAACCAGATTGTGTTTGCATGTTCTATAAAGATGAACATATTCTAAAACAACTGTTTTGTTGTTTCTTTAAAACAAAAAAAATCATTGTTACATTGCATTATATATGATCTCTTTTACATTGGTGGCAAAGCTGTGTTAGGGGCTTAGGGCGACGCGAGGGAGAAGCTTTGTGTTGAGTATTGTCTGAATGTTGTCACATTGTTATACCCAGGGACTCTAGGTGCAATGTTGCCCGTGCAAGCCCGGGGTGTGCTCCATTCCGCGAGCTGACTGAGCCGACTTCTAGGAGCTGGTTTGGTTGCAAAGCACACGACAGAAGTGCAAGCCATATGCAAGTATGGTGTAGTTTGTCTTGTTGTCCAGCAAGTTGCTGAAGCTCGTCAAGGATAAATATATTACCTCTTTTTTCAATTCTTCGTTTGAACTATTATTCCGTTTTTTGTATTTTTCCTCTTGTGTTTAGCCAGTTATCATGTAATGGCGCAATCTAGACAGCGGTATTATTTTATTTGGCTATTGGAGTTATTTGATCAAATTATTTCAGCTTTTATCCCTAACTCGTGTGATGTTTTATGTGTCATATTTGGGTCGAATTGAGAAATATTATATCTACCTTAATTGATAATGTAATACATGCATCCGATGTTCCGTAGCAGAGCAAGACGCTTGACTAGTTCCCACAAAAAGATGAGTAATTGACTACGACTAGTATCAACTACTGCACGGAATCCGACAATCTTACTTAGAGAGGAATCAAAGAATCAATCTAGGAGTACCGAAAAGAATCACCAATTTCACCATTCAACTTCTATCGAAAACATTTCGACTTCCGAATAGGTCAATTCACCTTAAGGAAATGCGACATCAAGAACCTAAACTGCAGACCAAGAAACTCAAAAGGAAAATGGTACGAAACAGCGTTGGCCAAGAAAGACAAATCTAAATAAAGAAATACCTACAAGGCTACAACATGAAGAACCCATTAACTACAACTAGCGATTCAGACCCCCAAGAACTCTGACGATAGCGGCGAATGCGCTTCCTCCTCGAGCTACAGGCGGAGCTCGGCGGTGGTGGCCTGTGGCAGGGAGAGTCGCCTCAAGGTCGACGGAGATGGCGAGCAACGAAGAGACCCGCGGCGAAGAGGAGGAAGCAGGCGAGGGCGAGGAGCGGTGAGGTGGTTGTTAGGAATATGTGCACCGTTGTGATTATTTTAATTTCTAAAACAATAATCGATGTAATAGCGGCATGTATACTAGACATACTTGCAACTATGAATAGTACCATGATCATCAACTCAAATACACATATCTCATATATATGCGCTAACAAGGCAAAACCTAGAACAAAAACACTACTAACAGAAGTAGAGATCGTCATTATCACATTACTGATTTCTAATAAGCAAGACCTAGCCATGTAAGTGATAACACTGTAACTTACAGATAATTACTCTGGCAAAGGTCACAGTAGAGTCCGGTGCAAAGAAGACGACGCGCAACAGATAGCGAAGGTCACTTGCCTTGAGTTTATTTGGTTTCATTTGGTTGTTTTCAGGCGTTATTGCATTCGATCGTATTTTGCGTAATTAGGATTCGAAGTCCTAGAGGAGTAGTAATTCGAGCAAGAGCAAGACCAAGGTTATCAAAACATTGAGCAAGACGAGTCAACACTTTGATCATATTGCACCTACTTTTGAATGCCAATTATATTATTTTAAATTATAAAATTGCATGCTATAGTAATAATAAATGGAGACCTCCTGGGTCAAAGGATCTCATACCACGGAGACGTCCGCAAAAGAGATGTATTGAGCAGAGGGAGAAACTCCATAATCCGAACATAAACGAGAAACGTTTGATGGACGTTACACCATGAGTGAAGACACGACGGGTGGTGTCCACTACTACAAAAAAGGCTAATACTGGATGTCTCATCACAGACGGTTGACCAAAACTGTCAGTAATAAATACAATCACAGACAATTTTAGTTTAGCAATCGTCTGTGTTACTGGCCGCGCTAAAAACCGTCTGTGAAGATGTAATATCACAGACGGTTCATGTTTAAAACTGTCCGTGAAGTATCACAGACGGTTCTGAAAAAAGAACCGTCTATGATATTTCGTAATATCAAGAATCGTCTGTGATACTTCACAGATGGTTTTCAACATGAACCGCCTATGGCTTCCCATCTTTATCACAGACGGTTTGTATTAAAAACTGTCTGTGATAATCTCACTTATTGTAGACCCGACCCTCATAGATTTGTCTTAAATTCCAACTCTGTTCTCGCTGCTGCTGCTTTGAGGAGGTGGGGCTTTGAGGCGATTTGGTGAAAGGAGACCGCAGATTTGGGAAGAGTGATTGTAGATCTATTTGTCTTGACCATTGATGGTTAGTAATTTGTTCCTAATTGCATTATATGCTAGATCTAGCTTGGTAAAGAGAGAATTGAAGATTGTTTAGATCTAGCTTTTTATGTTGTTTTGCAAGTTTTGGCTTGTTGCCATCTGAAGTTGACTATAAGTACTTGAGATTTCAGTTACTTTTTCAAATTAATTAGTAAAAGTTGGGTGGGTTGTCTATAATGTGTTTGTGATAAACAACCTGACCCTAGGGTGCATGGCCGAAGTTTGGATTTTATTGGTGGTGTTGCCATTGATTACACACATATTACTGCACTCCTATTGTAATGCATTGTTTTTTTTCAGTTCATTATAAATACATATTTCAAACGACATATCAAAAGTTGCATCTATAGTATACTAATTAATTAATTCAATATTTAACACTGAATTTTGTTATATGCATAGCGTAGTTGGACCGAAGCTGGATGTACGTAGAGAACCATGTGAGTGAAGAGTATATTAATGACGTGTCTGCTTTTACAAGAACTCCGAGGAGGATATATTAAATAAAGGGGTGGAATACATGTACTGCTCATGCATTGACTGCGAGAATCTAAAGATATTTAAGAACCGAGCGCAGATTGAAGCACACTTGATTCGAAGGGGTTTCAAAAGGGGGTATACACGTTGGACCAGTCACGGTGAAGAGCAGATTATACAGGAAGATAGTAATAACGACATCGCCGATGAAGTCCGATATGTCGCCGGATGATGTCGATTGTGGTTCCGATTCGGATAGGCTGCACGATGACAATTTGGATAAGATGATTCGTGATGCAGAAGAGAACTATGATGAGAGAGAGTATGTTAAATTCCGGGGCTTGATGGAGGACTCGAAGAAATCCTTGTTCACGTGCTGCAAGTCGAAGTACATAAGGTTGTCATCCGTGCTTAAACTGCCAAAATTGAAGGCAAGCAACGGTTGGTTCGACAAGAGTTTCACGGCGCTGTTAGGTCTCTTAGCGGACATGCTTTCGGAGGAAAACGAGTTGCCCAAAACCACTTACAAAGCCAAGAAGGTTCATTGTCCATTGGGAATGGAAGTAGAAAGAATACATGCATGTCCGAACGACTGTATCCTCTACCGTAAAGAGTATGCAAACATGCATGTATGTCCGATGTGTAACGCATTTCAATACAAGCGTAAGAATCAATCAAATGATGGTGAGGGAATCAAGGTGATGAAAGGATCTCTTGCTAAGGTGGTGTTGTATCTTCCTGAAATTTTCCGTTTGAAGCAGTTTTTTACGAACCTAAAGGAGGCAAAACTGTTGCATTGCCACTCGGAGGAGCGTAAGAAGGATGGAAAGCTAAGATACCATGCTGATTCCGCCCAATAGAGAAACATCGATAGGAAGTTTGCAGACTTCGGTGCGGAACAGAGGAATATAAGGTTTGAATTGAGTACAGATAGAATAAATCCTTTCGGTAACATAAGCAGCCAACATAGTACTTAGCCCATGACTCTCTGTATCTACAACCTTCCTCCTTGGTTGTGTATGAAGTGGAAACATATTTTGCTGTCGATACTTATCCAAGGGCCGAAGCAACCTAGGAATGATATTAATGTGTACCTAGCACCATTGATGGAAGATCTAAAAATACTGTGGGTCGAAGGGGTACAAGTATGAGATACGTACAAATGAGAGAACTTCACTTTATGCTCCATGTTGTTTCTGCACTTCAAATGATTATTCTGCCCTTGCTAACTTGTCAGGCCAGAGTACAAAAGGGGCCAAAGCTTGTACTCACTGCTTAGATGATACCGAGAGTTTGTGGCTGAAGCACTCGCACAAAACCATATACATGCGTCACCGTATGTTCCTTCGGAGGGCTCACCCATACCGCAGGATGAAGAAACAATTCGACGGAGAGAAGGTGGACAGTTTAGCTCTAAGGCGTTTAAGCGGAAAAGAGGTCTATGATATAGTTAAGGATTTAGATGTTGTGCTTGGAAAGATATGTAAATCGAGGACCCGTGAGAAGAACATCTGGATGAAGAGAACAATATTTTGGGACTTACCTTATTGGGAGCATCTAGAAGTTCGCCACTACATCGATGTTATGCATGTAGAGAAGAATGTATGTGCTAGCTTGATTGGTCTCTTACTGAACATTCGTGACAATTGCTTGGCAATGACCCACAAAGTTGATCGGTGCAAAAATCGCACCCGCTGTTTCCGCTGTTTGGCCCTTGGGCACCGAGCTCCCTTTTGCCCCATGGCGTCCCGGCAACCACTGCAAAAGCGCAAGTTCGACTGGCGTTGCATCATGCTGGCTACGGTGAGCGCCGTTGCTCCTAGTGGCCTCACTAGTCCGACTCCCGTCAGCTCTCCCCTGCCTGTGTCGCCCCGGGGTGGCTCCACTGGGGTTGAGGCTGCTGGGGCTCGTGAGGTTCAGACTGTGGACGCGTCGGCAGCCGCCTCTCCCTCGGCGGCGGAGAGCGTTCTGCATCATGTTCAATCGCCCGCAGACCACTCCGGATACTGACCGCCAAGAATGTGTTTCATTGGACATTCGGAGCACATCCTTGCAGCTGAATGTGAGCTACGCAAGGCAGTCTTTGTGACCGTCGTGGGCACCAGACCTACGGTCTCTCCGGGGGACGCCCTGGAGGGCATCGTTGCCCATTTTGATCTCGCTACGGACACCTTCTCCATCCACCGTACCACACCGAAGGATTTCTTGTTGTTTCTGCCAGATGAGGGGTCTGTGGCGCGAGTGCTCAGTGACGGCCAGCCGCTCCATCTGCCTTGCTTCGATCTATTGCTCAAGCGTTGGTCACGGTTTGCCCACGCTGCCAGCAAGACGCTCCCTTTTCGGGTTGAGCTCTCGCTGCTCAGTGTTCCGCCACATGCGTGGGGTTTGTCTTCGGCGGAGCGCCTCCTTGCTCCGTGCTGCTGGATACAAAGTGTACATCCGGCCACTCAAGGTCGTTCAGAGTTGTCAGAGTTTCGTATCACTGCGTGGACCAGCAATGCAGCGCTCATCCCGCCCTGCAAAGACCTCCTGGTTACGGAGCCCTTGGAGTTCTTGGCGTTTGAGGGGCTGCCGGTATTGAGGCCCCTGGTCTATCCAGTCGAAATCCATGTTTTGGACTGTGTCGATTTTTCACAGCCACTGGAGCCGCCTTCCCCACCGGCAAATGATGGGGCAGATCACCGCACTCGCCGGCGTGCTAATGATGGTCCCTTTGGCACTCCGGAGAGTGGCTCCTCGAAAGGAATGAGGCTCTTCGGCAGGGACGTCCGCGCGGGTAGCAGCACCCTGCGTGGCCCGGTGTCGCAGCCGGCACGTGGCTACACCTCACTCGGCACGTCCCACATGGCAATCGACGTGGTCGTAGCAGCTGCGGTGGCCCCACAGCCCGCATCACAAGCTGCCTCCTTGCATCTCGAAGATGATGACCATGAAGCTGCCTCCTCGTTCCATGAAGACGGTGGCCACGGGAACTTAGTGGAATCAGGCCACATTGTTTGTAGCGCTAATAAAGTTCATGCTCTACTGGGTGGGCACAGAGCGACAGAGGAGGCGCCGATCGATGCCCCGGTCGACTGTACCGGTGGATCTCTCACTGCCGCGGATTTGACTCCCGGTGCTGCTGCGTTTTCAACCGAAGTGCATTCTAGACCCGAGGTTGATGTGGTGGAGGGCCCGATCGTCTTGATTGGTCGACCTCCCGCTCCCTTGGGGCTCTCTCAGGTTGACACAACAAGAGATGTACATGGCCATGCAATGGTGGTGCATGCAAGCGTGCTGCCTACTGAAGCTATGAACAAAGGGTGTGCGAGCTCGGTTTCTTCTGTTGAGGAGGTGCCAGCTGCTCCTCCCAGCCCTCCCTCTAGCCCAGATATTGCGTCAGCGTCAACCTCCGTTTGCGTGTTTAACACGGCCGATACCTATCCACGCCCCGCCATGAAGTCTACTCCGGCGAGGATTGCACATCGAGAAAGCCCCTCTCGATCCCGGATGAGTGTAGCACCACCTCCATAGAATCTTGCGTACCGATCCAAACTGTTCCATCTACTCCGGTGCGCGCAGTGTGTGCGGCACCACCGCCGCAACTGCCGCAGCTGGACCAAGATGCTCCACCTTCTCCGACGTGCGCTATGTGTACAGTGCCGCCTCCGCCGCTAGACCAAGACCAACCTGCCCCTTTTACCCCAGCGCATGCGGTGTTCATCTCGCAAATGGGCATCCCCACCAACGGGCTTCTGCCGATTCCTCACATCTCAAAGCGACGCAAGAAGCGCCCCCCTCTGGACTACTCTCTGAGACGCAGCGTGCGAATTGCAACCGCGCGTCAGACGACCTCATCTTTGATTGAGGGCTCCTCTCTCATCATGATGGGTTTGGGTCTCATCACGGGTAATACGCCGGTGGATCAACAGGCCCAAGATGAATATGCAAGGCTTTTCTCTAACCCATTGTCGAGGGCGCACATCATGGCCTTAGCTGCCATTTTCGGCTGGACAGCTCTCGACGAAGGTCAAGCAAGAGTGGCTGATGGCATCTCGGTGCTATGTTGAGACATCGTGCTCAGGTCGTTTCCATAGTTTTTTGATGTATACATCCAAGATTCTAGTGTGGAACGTGTGCGGCCTCAACAAGAAAGCGCGTTGTGATTTGGTTTGGGAGGTTGTTAATTCTGTAAAGCCTGACATTGTGTGTTTTCAAGAAACAAAGGTGGCCAATCTCTCTCGCTATAAAATTCTCTCGGTGTTGGGATCTGATTTAGATGGGTGGCATGTGCTACCGGCCTCCGGCTCACGGGGCGGTATTTTGGTTGCTTGGAAGTCTACTGTATGTCAGATGGACACCATCCGCACAGACAGCTACTTCATCTCTGTCCAATTTCGTGAATATGATGGGCAATGTTGGTGGTTCACCGGGGTTTATGGGCCCCAACCCGTTGCGGAGAAAATCTTGTTTCTTGATGAGCTACGGAAGATTCGTGCACAATGCTCCGGCCCGTGGGCAGTCGCGGGTGATTTCAATCTCATTTATCGATCCGAAGACAAGAGCAATGCGAATCTGGACTACTTTCAGAGGCTTCTAAATGATGTTGATTTGAAGGAGATCTCATTGGTTGGCCGAAAGTTTACATGGTCTAATGAAAGATCTTCGCCAACATTGGTCAGGTTGGACTGAGTTTTTTGTACAGCTGATTGGGAGAATATTTTCCCGGATTGCCTCTTGTAAAGTTCGGCATCCGGCATCTCCGACCACTGTCCTTTAATTCTTGGGCTTCATGATAACACAAGAGGCAAGCGCCGCTTTCATTTTGAGAGCTTTTGGACCCGAATTGATTGTTTTCACAAAGTTGTATAACAAGCTTGGTCGACTCAAGTTTCTACCGTGTACCCTATTGAGCGTATGGCTCTGAAACAGTGCACTTCAGGGCTGGGGGCAGTGCAAAGTTGGTAACATAAAGCAGCAGCTCCTCATGGCGAAGGAGATAATTCACCATATTGAGATTGCTTGGGATTCTCGACCACTTTCAGATGAGGAGGAGTGGCTGCGCCGAAAACTCAAGATGCATTGCTTGGGCCTCGCTTCTCTTGAATGAACCATTGCTTGCCTTCGTTCGAGGATCGATATGCTAAGAAAGGGTGATGCAAACACCTTCTTCTTTCACCTCCATGCTACGTACAGGAAAAGGAGGAATTTTATTGGTAAATTGCAAGTGGAGAATAATATCATCACGACTCAAGAGGAAAAGCAGCTGGCTGCCTTTGATTTTTACTATCAATTGCTTGGCACTGCAGGGGACCATCCTCAAACGTTGGATCTTGTTGCATTGCAACTACCAATTCATAATCTTGATGATCTAGACGCCCCTTTCTCAGAAGACGAGGTATGGAGGCTATAAAAGACTTACCTCTTGACAAGGCCCCGGGGCCCGATGGCTTCACGGGGCATTTCTATCGGAGTTGCTGGCCCATCATAAAAGATGATCTCATGGCAGTATTGATGGTGATTCACGAAGGTGACAACAAGAAGCTTGGTTTGCTTAACTCCGCCTACCTCACGCTACTACCCAAGAGGGCTGATGTAATCAAGGTTGGAGACTATCGCCCAATTAGCTTGATCCATAGCTTTGCCAAACTAGTGGCAAAGATATTGGCTAATCGTCTTGCACCGAGATTGTCCTCTATGGTGTCCTCCAATCAGAGTGCTTTTATCCGCGGATGTTGTATTCAAGACAACTTTCTTCTTGTCCAACAAACAACTCGATATCTACACCAACAAAAGGAGCCGTGAATTCTTCTCAAATTAGACATAACAAAGGCATTTGATTCAGTGGAGTGGCCCTTCTTGTTGCAGTTGCTCTCACGCTTGGGCTTTGGTCTCCGGTGGCGCACCATTCTATGTGGTTTGCTCCCCACAGCTTCTTCTTGGGTTCTTTTAAATGGTGCTCCAGGGGAATCGATCTCTCATCACCGTGGTCTTCGGCAAGGGTACCCTTTGTCCCCGATGTTATTTATCCTAGTCATGGATGCTCTCAACGCTTTGATCAATCTGGTAGGAGAGCAAGGATTTCCGCTGACCACTTGCGTCGCCACCATTAAACCACCGGGTATCTCTATATGCTGACGACGTCATATTGTTCTTGCGGCTTGTTGTTTCGGATATGGAGGTTATCAAAGACATTTTGGAGCTATTTGAGGATGCTACTGGGCTGAAAACGAACATCCAAAAGTGTTCGGTTTCCACCATTCATTGTTAGGATGGGGACATAGCTGTGATTCAAGATACGCTGTCGTGTGCACTACAAGAGTTCCCTTGTTCTTATTTGGGACTACCATTGTCCATCAAGAAGCTATCTAAGGCCCAATTGTTGCCTCTCTTTGACAAGATCGCTGACAAACTCCCAGGATGGAAGGCGGCTTTGATGCATCCGACTAGCAGATTGATCCTTGTGAAAGTCATGATTACAGCCATCCCAATTTATCAACTAATCGCTATGGATATTCCTAAATGGGCTGTCAAGGCTATTGACAAGATCAGAAGGAGTTTCTTGTGGAAGGGCAAAGCTAACGTGAGTGGAGGCTAATGTGCGATTGCTTGGAGCAAAGTATGCCGGCCTGTGGAGCTTGGCGGACTCGGCATCCACAACCTCGACACATTGTCATGGTCACTGCACATGAGATGGCTTTGGTTGCACAAAAACTCAACCAGACGAACCATGGGCCTCCCTTCTGATCCAGATAAATGCAAACGCTAAGGCCTTGTTTTCGATTTCCATCATCTCAAACAAGGTAGTCAGAGTCGAGATCCCGAGTCGGATCGATTTGCCTCCGGTAGGATCGAATCGTAGTATCGAATCGTAGAATCGGCGATTCTACGGATTTGTAAAAATACACATATTTAACATCTATACTATAAGTTTGTATGATTGTTATATGGTTTACCACTTGCATGTTCCTTAAAAGTAGCTAGACATACTCGAGAATAAAAATAGCTTATCATTATCAAGCTCAAGATTGCTCATGCCATAATATAGATATTTGTACTAGCATTACCACATCGATACAATATTTTGCATGCTCCTTGTTTATTTATAGTTTCATTCTCGTAAATTAATATCAACAAATTTTGCTCTAAAACAAAATATCAAAGCCCGGCCTCTAAAAAAATTGCCCTAAGTCTCTACGAGTAGGATCGACAAAGGAGATTTGGATCGACAGTCGTCGTGGGTTCAGAGAACCGTAAGACTCTAAGAGAGGATCGCGATCCTACCTACCTTGAGTAGGGCCGGATCGGCAGTAAGACTTGGATCGACAGGCTGTCGTGGGTTCATAGAGTCGTAAGACTTTAAGACTTGGATCGCGATCCTAACTACCTTGATCTCAAATGTCGGTGACGGCAACAACACAATGTTTTGGACTGATCAGTGGTTACATGGGCAGTCAATATCTGATATGGCGCCTACCCTTGTGGCCGCAGTAAGCAAGAGACATATTAGTCGGCGCATAGTTGCAGATGCGTTGCATAACAAAGATGGATCCAAGACATCATTGGGGCACTTTCAATTCATGCCATCATTGAATATCTTCAAGTTTGGGATTTATTGGAAGGGATGGAGCTGCAAGAAGGTATGCCGGATGTACATACTTGGGTTCACTCGGCCTCCGGTCAGTATTCGTCGAAGTCGGCTTATAAGGTGTTTTTCCAAGGGAGTATTGGCTTTGAACCATGGAAGCGATTGTGGAAATCTTGGGCGCCTTTGCGGTGCAAATTTTTCCTATGGTTAGCCATCAAGAACAGGTGCTAGACTGCGGATCAACTTGCTCGTCGGGGTTTATCCCATCCACTTCGGTGTCCTCTTTGTGATCAAGAAGATGAGACAATACAACATTTGCTCATTTCCTGTGTTTTCACTCGGCAGATTTGGTTCCAAGTCTGGCAGAATCGGTTCTGACTCACTCCCACCGGTGGTCGACTTTTGTTTTAGTATTTGGTGGCGAGCAATGAGTCTCGAGCACCAAAAGATCGTCGCAGTGGGCTAAACTCTCTGATCATCCTTTCGGCTTGGTTCATTTGGAAGCATAGAAACGAATGCGTCTTTGATGGTCGAAAGCTGGAGGAGCATTGGCTACAGCTAGCAATTATGGACGAGGCTACGCTTTGGTCCATGGCGGGCGCGAAGGGGCTGTCTCAACTACTAGCTTGACGTGTTGGCCGAGGGCCTATTCCTTGTTTTGTTAGGGTGTTGCGTCTTGTTTCTTTTGTTTGTTCTCTTTCCTTTCCTTTTTTTCTTTTTTTGGGTTTCTGTTTTGGAGCTATTTAGCTCCGGTTGTGGGCCGATCTTTTTTCTTCCTTAATATAATGACGGGCAGCTCTCCTGCCGGTTCGAGAAAAACAACAAAGGATGGTGTCAACGCATGACTTGACTTGGTTGACATCAGACCCGAGTTAGCACCGACAAAGACCGATAAAGGACGAACGTACCTTCCTCTTGATTGTTACACTCTGTCCAAGGCCAAGAGAACCGAACTATGCTAGTGCTTGCATGGTGTGAAAGTTCCGTCCGGTTACTCCGCCAACATGAAGAAACTTATTTCAATGGAAGATTTGAAGTTAATTGGCATGAAGTGTCATGATTGTTATGTGCCGATGACACAATTGCTCCCTGTTGTAATTAGAAGTATTTTGTCGATCAAGGTTCGAGAGACAACCATGAGGCTGTGTTATTTCTGTAACACAATTACTCAGAAGGTCATCGATTCCGAAGGACTAGATGCTCTGCAGGACGATATGGTGAGGACTCTATATCATCTTGAGATGTATTTCCCTTTGTCGCTTTTCGATATCATGGTCCATATCATTGTTCACATTGTGAGAGAGATAAAGATGTACAGACCCGTGTTCCTACGTAGTATGTACCCATTCAAGAGGTTCATGGGAATTCTTAAGCCCTATGTATGGAATCGATCTTGGCCGGAGGGTAGCATCATCGAAGGTTATGCAACCGAAGAGGTCATTGAGTTCTGCGTCGATTACATGGCTCGGGTCGAACCGATAGGTGTGCCTTGATCTCGCCATGAGGGGAGGCTCGAGGGTATCGAGACCATCGGAAGGAAAGTAATCACTCTAGATATGGATGCATATGCTCAAGCCCATTTCACAGTCTTGCAACACAAGACTGAAGTGTCTCCGTATATCGACCAGCATAAGGACGTGCTTCGGCAACAGAATCTGGAGCGGCCGGATGCTTGGATCACGAGACAACGCAACAGTCGGTTCAACCAATGGCTGAAGGAGCGATTCGCTAGGAGCTCATCAAGTGATATGATGATATGGTTGACAAAATGGCCAACATTTACAGTTTTGACATGGCAAGAATATGATATAAATGGGTACACATTCTATACGTAGGCTCAGGATATAAAGAGTACTAACCAGAACAGTTGCGTCTGCATAGATGCATTCAGTACCGATGGGCTGAGGAGCTCCTACTATGGGTTCATAGAGGAGATTTGAGAGCTCGACTATGTGCTTTTCAAGATCCCCCTGTTTTGGTGTCGTTGGGTCCATCTCCCATATGTGAAGGTCAACAAGTACGACATCACTACCATGGATCTCGAAAGTGTCGGATACCAAGACGAACCATTCGTACTCGCTAACCAAGTTGTTCAAATCTTCTATGTAACCGACCAGGTAAATAAGAAGCACCACATAGTTTTTCATGGAAAAAGGAGGATCGTCGGAGTTGAGAATGTAGTGGATGAGAAAGAATACAATCAATTTGACGAGTTGCCTCCTTTCAAAAATGACATGAGGGTCGAGGAAGAACAACATGATGAAACTAGCTACATACGCGTCGATCATCATGAAGAGCTAATTTTTAAAGGAGATAAGCAAGTGGAATGATGAATGAAATTTTTATATGTCATATGTTCTGAATTTGCATTTATGTATATGAGAATGTCATATGTGAATTTGCATTTATGTATATGAGAATGTGTCATATGGGGAGTTCCACAATGTAGATTGAACTTGATTGGGATAAGATTGAACTTAATGGTACATGTGTGTATTTGTTTCTGAATGGTTAATTTTAGTTAATTTGAGTTAATTGATTTGTAAAATGGATGTGCTTGTTTCTAAAATGAATGTGAATTGGATGTATACATGTACTTATTGTGTTTCTGCTTATTTTCAGAGGGCATGACTAGCATTTCCTGAGGCTAGCCAATAAACATAAATAGATTTAGCAATACAAAAGAATATCACAGACGGTTCCTTAGGAAAAACCGTCTGTGACACATCAGCTGTCACAGACGGTTTCATCTACAAACTATCTGTGATACATAAGCTATCACACACGGTTTATCTAAAAACCGTCTGTGATACACAAACTATCATAGACGGTTTCATCTACAAACCGTCTGTGATAGTTGATTATCACAGACGATTCTGAGTTAATAACCATCTGTGATAGTCTGCATCACAGACAATTGTAAAACCGTCTGTGATGACCTCATGTCATTACTGACCATAAACTTAGACGGCTCACGAAACCGTCTGTAAAGACATTTTATGTAGTAGTGGTCCCGTACAGGAGCAGAGGGGGAGGCGCTCAATGCTGGATGTAACATCCAAATTTTCCGAGCTTTAAAAATCTTTTGATTAGTTAGTAGCTTGAAAATTCACCCTTGAGTTTTATTTGAATTTTAATTAAAGCTTAACATGTACTTTCAATATCAAAACAATTTAATAAGAATAATATCAACATCAACAATTGTCAAAGTATTTTATTTGGATTCTATGTGCTTGGATATATTTTCTAGATTTTTCTAGAATTTTTTCAAGTCTATTTTCTATTTGCCATTTGCATTTTCTGGTATTTCTAAAATATAAAGTCTATTTAAAATCTCAGAAAAGTGTTTGGGCCGAAAGTCAGCCCTATTCCATTTCGACCTGGCATTGTGCGGCCCAGCATGCCCGCAGTCGCGCCTGCTTCCGCTGACATGTGGTCCCCGCATGCCAGTCTCTCTCTCTATCACCCGCACCGCCCGGCCCCACCTGCCATACCCTGCTACGTCATTTGTTACATGGTCTTACCCGAACCTGCGTCGGTGACACGTGGGACCCTCCCCGTTTACTGTTCATCATCTCGACCCGATCTTGTTTCGATTTTGTCGCGCGCTCCGCCACCGTCCCTGAGTTGGACTCCGCCTTTCCGACCCTATTTAAGGCCTCAAACCCGCGTCATGAGGATCGCCTCAGCCTCCGTCGCCTTTCCCCCAAAGCCATATATTCAAACCTAGCTGTCGGAATTGGAGTTGGAACCCTAGCGCCGCCGCCTCGGTTCTTTGACGATTTCGTAGCCATCGGTGAGCTCCTGCCGCCTTCGAGCACCACGCCGAGTTCGTCGCATCGAGTTCTACCCGGTGCGCACGGTTTCGTCTCGAGAGCATCACCATCTTGTCGTTGTCGTAGTTGCCACGCCGTTTCACCGCCGGCCATGGCACCGCCGCTTTTTTGGTCATCGCCAGGAGAATCCGATTGCGTCACCAGGATCGCGCGTGTCACACTGATCCTAGTGCACACCTCCTTCACCGCCGGCGAGCCGCCGTTCACCGGAAGCCAACGGGTCTAGAGCCTCCACCGCCGTGGGGCTTACGTGGCCATCAACGTCACCGGCCCCGTCACCTCCTTTGCCAATGTGTCAGCCATGCGTCCACTGTGTCAGCGCACACATGTGCGGTTCACCCAAACTCGAGATCCAAACCTAAATAGATCTAGTCCACAATACACTGTATCTATGACACGTAGGGCCCACATGTTAGGATTTCTTTTAATTTCTTTTTCAGCCAAAAATTCCTTGACGACGTCATGCTTGCATCATAATCCTATTTTCCAGTAGAAAAACAAATCGAGAAATTCCAGAAATTCTTTTTGAGTATTTTCTTTAGATTAGATCTTCTAAAAGCCATATCTTCTTCATCCGAACTCCGATTGGGCCCATTTAAATCTATAAATTCATATAAATTCAAGCTCTATTTTACTGATATTTTTATTTAATTTTTAGAGTTTGTTGTCTCTCTATTATTATTTTTTATTTGCTTTGTTTGCGAGTAGACGTTGATTCTTGGGGAAATTTTGAAGAAGGAGTGCACCAAGATCAAGATTAGTACCAGGATCTATTCCAAGGCAAGTTGTACCTTTGATCATATTAAACCCAGTTTTTAAAATTACTTTGATTTAAATTAATGCATTTAATTTAAGTATTTATTTAACTGCTTTGGGGGTTTAGTTATTAATCAAATTAGTTTATATCCACCTTGTTCATTGTTATGTCATAAATATTTTATCACCCTAAATTGGTTTTTATTTAGTTGATATTATCGTAGCACCAACGTGGGTTGGTTAGATACGAGTAGATTGCTTAGCCATGCCACGGGTCATCATTTCATGAAAGTTGCAAATATAAATATGACTTAGTGATTATGGAACTTTATGATAAAATTGTGTGTGATGTGTGTTATTACCTGCTGAATGCATGTGTTGCACTTAACCAATAGGGTAGGAAAGGATTTAGACTGAGGCAAGTGATGTAAACTCTGTGAGGTGGAGCTTAGTGCTTGGGATTTGAAAAGAATGTTTACTTGGTTAGAAATTGGAAGTCTTGTCTTGGTCAATTAAGGACTTAACTTTATGCACCATTGAACTGGGCCTTTCATACAACCACATGCCTGATGGGATGGGCTTAACTTAGTAAGATATGGAGTCTCGACATTGACTACTCAGGTAGTAGGTTAAGCTCTGTGCCAGGGTAGAGGTGTGTTTGTCTTAGTGGCGATTCACATTTATGAGTGGTTCACCGTCTTCAGGCCCAACGATGCGCGTCGGACTAATTTCCTCCGTGGGCATTAGTACTGGCAGTAAAACACATCGGGAGTGTCAATACTTGAGATGAATTTTCCGAAAAGTTTTGTTATGATTAGTGCTAGCTACACTGATTATATCGTGCGGGTAAAGTGTACAACATCTGCAAAGTATTAAACAATTTATTCAAATAGCCGCATTCGCGATCATGGACATGCTCGGGGACTTCACATGAGGGTTAGATTTTCATAAAACACTTGGAAAGTGAGCTGTGTGATCTAAGTCATATGGTTGTGTGAATAATTTATGTAGGTTTTGTGTTCTTTGTGAAAACATTTGTTAAATTAATATTGTCTATTCGTTTTGAATTATGTTTTTATCTATTAGTCGTATTCAGCTGTAAATATTGCATTTCTGCAAAAGAACCACAGAAATCATTCCTTTGGAATAAGCCATCATATATACATTGCATTCTGTGGTATGACTTGCGAGTACGGTTGTGTACTCATGCTTGTTATAATCAATCAACAGAAGTAGAGGAGTCTTCGCCCGCTTTTGAGGAGGAATTCTACGAAGGTACTGATCGCTAGGTCTTGATCTAAGTCGGTTGCCTGTGACGAATCGATGGGTTACCGCTGAAGGTTTTTTTTCCGCTGCTTATTTCATTATTGCCAGCCCTACGAGGCTTAATAAATGTAAACTTGACTATAAGGTCAAAATGATTATTTGTTATCCAAATTACTCATTTATTCTATTATTTCATTTTGTTTGGATCGATATTCATCTATGTTGATACTGTATGCACTAGCGTGATCCTGGACTAGTGCTGTTATACACAGAGGGTCTAGAATTGCATGTTTGGATCCCGACACTGGAGTACAGGGACATGTGACTAGTGAAGGGGGAAGCGCACCCACCGAGGGCAATGGAATAGTCATATTATGCCATTTTGGGAAATAGTAGAGAGCTGATATATTTAAATAAAGTTTCAATTGAATTGGACAAAGAGTTTTCCACAAACTTTGTGGAAACATGAGAAGTATTTTATAGACAAATGAGTATCAATAGCAGCTGCTTTATCTCAAATATTATCTTCCATATTGAATCAAATCTGGAACCAAAGACGATTACGGAATGCAAGAATCATCAAGATTGAGATAAATGGAAGGAAGCAATCAAGAATAAACTAAAGTCAGTTAATAAGATAAAAATCTTTGGACCTGTGGTCAAGACACCTCGTGATGTTATTCTTGTTGAAGACAAGTGGGTGTTCATAAGAAAGAGGGATAAACATAATGAAGTGGTGTGATACAAAGCGAAATTAGTAGCACAAGTGTTCATGCAGAGATGACACAATGTTTCAATACCTTATAGCTATGGCATCGGGAATGAATTTGAAAACGAAACTTATGGATGTCATGACTGCATATTTATATGGGTCACTAGATTCTAAAATCTTCATGAAGATTCCAGAGAGACTAAATATTCCATGTATGAGCGAGAATGAACATCACAACATGTATAGTGTTAAGTTGCAAAAATCACTATACAGGTTTAAACAGTCAAGTCGTATGTGGTACAATCGACTGAATAAATTCCTTTTACAAAATGGATACATGAGTAATGAAGCCTATCCGTGCATGTTCATAAAGAAATCCAATAATGGATTTTGCATCATCTCTATGTATGTTGGTAACTTGAACATAATCAGAAACACGAAGGATATTGTCGAAGCGAGCTCATACTTAAAGACAGAATTCGAGATGAAAGATTTAGGTGAAACCAAATACTATCTAGGGTTATGGATTGAAAATTTGCCAGGAGGCATATTTCTGCATCAGACCACCTACACCAAGAAAGTGTTTGAGAGATTTTATCTTGATAAATCTCATCCACTTGGTACACACGTGATCATTAGGTCACTGGAAGTGGATAAAGATCCATATGGACCTAAGTGAGAGAATGAGGATACATTAGGGCTCGAACCCCTTGATTTTAAGTGCTATTAGAGCATTGTTATACCTTGCCAATTATACTAGGCCTAATATTGTATTTGCAGTAAATTATTTGGCAATATATAGTTCCGAGCCTATAAAAAGGCATTGGAACAGAATTAAGGGAATCCTCATATACCTTTTGGGTACAACTGATCTTGGACTCTTTTATCCCAAGGGTCAATATACAAGGTTGAATGGTTACTCAGACACTGGCTATCTTTCTGATCCTCACAATCCCAAGTCATAGATTAGATACGTCTTTCTAAGTGGTTCTATAGCTATCTTTTGGAGATCTATAAAACAATCGCTTGTTGCTACATATGCTGAGATCATTGCATTACATGAGACAACTTGAGAGTGCATATGTCTTAGAAGACTAATTCACCATATCCAAGAGTCCTGTGTAGAGGTGGATAAAACTCCTACATTCCCCTATGAGGATAATGCAGCTTGCATTGCTCAAATGAAGAATAGCTATGTCAACATGCATATGGCAAAGCATATACTCCCTAAATATTTGTACCCATATGAGTAGTAGGAAAATGGGAATATAGAAATTCAAAAGACCCAATCAATTGAGAATCTTGTGGGATTTGTTTACTAAGGTCTTGCTAGAACCAAGTTTTGAGAAACTTGTCTGTGGTATTGGTATGACAAGACACAAAGAGTTGTTGTCTTCAGGGGGAGATATATGATCTTTATATATGTTCATCATTGGATGAATAGATGTTGTTCTATTTTCCCCTTGTTTGAGTTTTGCCCCAATGAGTTTTCTCACTCGAAGGTTTTTAATGAGACAGCGTGTGCAATGGTAAGAACGCAAGCTACACACTCTTTTTTTAACTGTTTTTCCCACTGGGTTTTCAGAAGAAGTTTTTAATGAGGCATGATTATGGCGTTGGTAAAGTGTCCAAGGGGGGAGTGTTGTATATTGGCCCGTTTCGAGATCCGATTACGTGTGGACATTTTACCTAAACAAAGGCTCATTAGAGGAGCTATCGGGCCACAAGGCTCATTAGCCTATTTAGTCTCATATTGCTTATTCATGCATGAAGGGGGACCTTGTAACATCCCAAATGTATAAACAGGTGTGTGTTTCAAATGTAAGAAAATGTGTAGAAATTAAAACTTTTTCTCACATCTTGAAACTCTTGAACAATGCCATAATTCTTGTCAAGAGTTGTGGAGTTCAAAAACCTAAACCTCCTGTTGACTAAAGTCCAAGCCTTATTCAACGTGTCACAAATCTTGTGCCAATCTTGGGGAAATATTTTTCTGGGTTCTAGGGAAGATGTGTGACCCCTCTGAAAAATGTCATAAGTTTTAAAACTTGTTTGATAATTTTTGGAGGTAAATCAAACCCTAGAACAGCCTTGATGAATTTCTGGAGAAAAATGCAGTGCACAAAAACCTCTGGAAATTTTATGTAAGGTTAATCCTGGAGTGAGGAAGCTCCAGTTAAAATTTTGAAATTTTTGGAGTTAGTTTGCTACCTCTAAAAATTCCTCCAACCTCAGCCTTCAAATTTGAATTTCAAACCTGGCACTATTCCTTGGGTTCGAGCCACTTTCCAAGTGGGTCGAACCCAACCCACTTCCCAGCTCACCGCGAGGTCCTCCTCCCTCGCGAGGTCGTAGCCGTTGGATCAAAATCCAACAGCCACGACCTCCGCCTCAGACCTCCCACCTCCCAGCTCAACTTGAGCTCCTTTCCCCCACGTGAGGTCGTAGCCGTTGGATCAGATCCAACAGCCACGACCTCCCCTCCCTTTTTCAGTGTCTGGCCTAACGGCCCAGACCTCCCGCGCGAGGTTGTGTCCTTTGGATCCGCATCCAACGCCCACGACCTCCCCTATCCTCTCCTCGCCGTCAGATGGAAATCTCGCGGCCAGGACCTCTCCTCTTTATCAAGCGCACCAGTCCTTCCCGCGCGTTGTGTTGTGCGCCGTTGGATTAAGATCCACGGCCACGACCTCCCCTTGGTGTCATGCGCACCAGACCTCCTTCCCCGCGTGAGGTCGTGCCCCGTTGGATGAACATCAACGGCCACGACCTCCCCTCTTATCTCGTTGCCGTCAGATCAGGATCTCACGGCCACGACCTCCACTTCCCTTTTCAGTGTCTTGCCTAAGGGCTAAGACCTCCCGCACATCAGTTCGTCGCCATTGGATCGAGATCCAATAGCCACGACCTCCCCCATCCTCTTGTCGCCATTGGATCAAGATCCACTGGCCACGACCTCCCTTAGCATCGTGCGCACCAGTCAGACCTCTCACCTTTGTTGTGCCCCGTTGGATTGAAATCCAATTGCCACGACCTCCCACTTCTGTTGTGTGCCGTTGGATCAACATCCAACCGCCACGACCTCCCTTGTGTCGTGCGCAACAGCCACGACCTCCCCTCAATGTTGTGTGCCCTTGGATGTAAATCCAATGGCCACGACCTCCCCTCATCATTGTGTGCCCTTGGATGAAAATCTAAAGGCTATGACCTCCCATCCCTTGTCATCGTCGCGCGCAGCAGTCCAGACCTCCCCCATCAGTTCCACGCCCTTGGATCGCAATTCAACGGCCAAGACCTCCTATTCCCTTACCGCGCGCGACCTCCCCTTTTCCTTTCGCAACCGTGCGATGGAGATCCCACGGATGTGACCTCCCCGTTTCCTTGCGCCACCGTGCGATGCAGATCCGGTGGTCAAGACCTCCCCCGTGCCTTTCCAGATCGCACCGTTGCGGATATGAGGGTCACGACCTCCCCATGTTCTTATCCAACGGTGGCGGTGAGGTCCTGTTCTTCTCCTAGCTCGGGCGCGCGCGTGCGCCATGGCAGAGGAGGAGGTCAGTGACCTGTCACTTCCCCAACAGTTCTTTGTTGCGAGCATTTAATGCGTGTTAGCCTTTCCGCCCCTAGGCCATGCTCAGACCTACCCCCCGTCACCTCTACGTCCTGGTGGAGCCATGGACCGAGCCATGGGCTAAGCTCACCATGGAGCTTAGCCCTAGCTCATGACCTCTGCTCCCTAGGCTATAAGACCTCCCCTGGTTTCTCCTTGGCTTCTTTTACACACTTCCCCTCTTACTCTCGGTTCTGTGGAGCTCCAATCACCAGACCTCCTTGGCCGCCATTGATGCACCTTGGAGCTCTCGGTGAAGGCAGTGCTCCAGTGGCTCCCTCACTCAACCTCTTGCTCCATTTTGCTCCTCTAACTTCCTGGAAGTTTTAACCCTAACTCCATTTTGGGTTGACCTCTTCAGGAGCGAGCTAATTGGAGTTGGGAGCTTTTGGCCGTGGAGCACATCTTCTTCACCATCGCCGGTCCTCCTCTCCTCTGTCCTCCCCGGCACCTTCGCGACCTCCAGGTACCTCCTGGTAGTCCCCTAGTTGATTGGCACCGCCAGGCGATCGCCGCGGAGCTCCTTTTCTTTGTTGTCGTTTGGGCGCGTGCCTTCTTGCGTCGCCCATCTCGGCCGCGGCGCTCGTCCACCCTCACGGGTGTGGGTGGTACCGATCAAGCAAGACGTTATTGCGCACCCATACCGCACCCAATTGCGCCATTGCGTCAGAGAACGCCGCGATGATTAGATCTTGTCGTCGGTTTCGTTGTCGGACGAAACCGACAACTGTAGCGACCTCCTTGGGGCCGTCCGTGTTTAGATCTAGGGCTCAGATTGCCCGTGGGGTTCGCGTGTGCGCTGTGTGCGTTGGTCGCGAGCCGTCCATCTCGCGATCAACGGCCACAACCTCCATCCCCGTTCGCGCGCGCGAGATCCAAACGCTTCTTCGGAGGACATGAGCCGTTGATTCAAGATCAACGGCCCATGTCCGCTGGACTGCTGGCGCGGCGCGATGATGATCAAGAGGTCGTGAGCCGTTGATCCAGATCCACGCCCACGCTCAATCAATGCGAGGCGCGGCGCTGCTTGTCTCTGAGGTCTTGGGCCGTCCGATCCAGGATCAACGGCCCAGGCTTTTCCACATTGTTTCCTATTTAGGAGATTTTTCCGATGGACTTATTTGTAAACTGAAAAAGGTAATAAACTTTGAAAATGCATAACTATTTCATCTTAGCTCCTTTTTAGTTGATTCAAATTTTGGTGGCTCTGGTTTGAACTGAGATCTAATCTAAAAATGGTTGTGAGCTCAGTTCGGCTCCAGAAAATGGATTTGCAACTTGGTTTAGAAATAGATTTTAAATTGTTATCCTAAAAACTGCAATTAACTTGTAAAATGCATAAGTAATTATATATAGATCCTTTTTTGAGTGAATCCAACTTTGTGGGCTTCCTCTTTTAGTGCACTAAATGGTAGAATAGGATTTAGGCTTGTCACTATTTTCAAAAGAATTGTGGGTGCATTTTATTTGTGCTCTTTGGCATATCTTTGAAAAATCATGAAACATGCATCCTAGCTCCAAATGAGGTGAACTCAATTGTGTTATTCATCTCATGAGGTGCTGGCATTACCATAAAAATCCCAGGTGCAGCACCTCTTTGGAAAATTGTGCTAGGGAATTTAATTCGGATGAACAGTAACCGATTTGAATTTTCTAGCATTTTCCAGGCTGAGCAGAATTGTTTTGGCCATATCTTTTGCATTGAGAATCCAAATCAATTGGTTCTTATTGCTAAATTCTCTAAAAATCTTGCTCTTGCTGCTGTAAAAATTTCAGAGCATTTGGAGCAAGTTTGCTATTGCGTCTTTTCAGTTTTCGTCGTTCTTATCGGTTCTTTTCGCTTTTTCGTTAGGTGCCGACGAGTGTGTTGATCCCGTGAGCGATACTCTGCAGCAAACTGAGCAGCCCCAGCAAGGCAAGCAGTTTGATCATATCCTTTGTGTCCCATTACTTTAAAGTCTATTATATTGTTTAACTTGTATGTATGCATTGCTATTTTGTTGTTAAATGAGATCGTTTAGTGATCCTATAGATGCATGTTCTGAGGTAAATATTCATTCTCTCGCTACTAAGCCTAGGATTATCTTCTTTGTGATGTAGAGTTCGATGGATGGACTCTCATCACTTAGTAGTTTATGCGTTGATGATGCTTAGAAATGCTTAGATAATCGTGAGAAATGGGCGGTTGTCGACATTATGTCGATGACCTTGGTCACACAAAAATTATTATTCCATTATGTCCATCTTGTGCTTTGTTACTTTGTAAACAAATAAAATAAAAATGAAAACAAAATTGTTTCATGACTTGGGCACAATGGATGTTGGTGTGATTTGTTGGGTTTGAATGGAATGGTGCCTAAGTCCCCAAGGACCTAATTACTTGTGCCATTGATCCAAGCAATTTTATGTGCTAACCACACGAGGGGATATGGGACCCTCTTAGCTAAGTACTTTGGCGGTGTTAGCTTCGAGTTGTATGGTGGGCTATTGGGTGAGTAGTAGTGGTGTTATCCACTGCAAGGAGCACCACCCGTATAAGGGGGTGAGCATCTTTGATGACTCCGGATCAACGTATGGGGAGGTTGTATCCCCATATGGGCAACTCGTGGTTGACACTCAATATTGGAAAGGTCTCGTTGGACTTAGGCTGTGCCGACACACCAAAGGAAGTGTGCTAATAGCTTGGCTTAAAAGGCGGTCTAACGTGTGGGTACATTGGTACACCCTCGCAGGTTAAATCTATTCAATAGCCTCGTCCTAGGTTATGGACACGCTTGATTATTTCCCGCAAGAATTAGACTACAACCTTTAATTAAAACTTGACATGGGTGGTATGAATGGGTAATTCATGCTATTATTGTGGTGGCTATTGGGTTAGTCACTTCCAGGATTGTTGTTGTCATCTATCTATTGTTATATTGTTCTTGTCTCGTTGTTACTTGCAAATTAAAAATGAATTGCAAAACTGCTTTGAATCTATTTAAATATTGCAAATGAAAACTTGCTTTATGCTAAAATGAGCCTAAAGCCTTCTACTTAAATAAAGCTTGCATGTAGCATATGTATAGGTCTGTTACCCTTACACGTCAGTCTTGCGAGTACATTTTTATACTCATTTGCTTTGCTTAATAACTTTATTGCAGAGGAGGTAGAGCCCAAAGGGCTTTACTTTTGTGAGATGTGCTGCGGTTGGGAAGACTAGCTAGGCGGCCCGGTCGGTTGCCTTGTGGGCTAAGGCACACCTCTTGGCCTTCTTTTGTTTATCGCCATCTTATGGCTTTTGCTTCCGCTGTGTTATCTTTCTTAGTTGTTATTTGGCCGGTCGGCCCCTTTTGTAATAACTCTCTCTATATTATGTATGTCTTTGGTTTAATCTAATTCGTGCTATGGTTCTATGTCTTGTATGATATTGATGCACGATTTTGTAAAGGGTGTGTATACTGCATTTCTGGGAAGTATACATATCTCGAAGACACGGGTTATTTTGTTTGTGATGTTAGGGTCAATAGATGACTAAACATTACAAGCTAAATAAACCGGGGTCCTCACAGACCTCCTCTCCCTATATAAAGGGGAGCAGAGGGCCCTCATTGTACACACAAGCCTACGTGCAGAGAGATCAATAAAGAGAGAGGGCTGGGACTACATCATTGTGTTCTTGTCTGTTATTTATTATTTGCGAGTTGAGAGTTTTGTTCATTGGCAACGTGACCTCGAACATATAACAGTAACTACGTTGTAATCTAAAAAAAGTAACTTCGTTGTACCGGACCTATGGCTGAATTGGGCCGAAAGTATCTAAGTTGTACTAGACCTATGACTCTAGGGCCACACCACCATAACACAAATGTTAGCCAAATTTCCAATCATGTGTGAAATCTAGTCTTCGGCTAAATTGACACGTTTTTTATTTATAGTAGCAAAAGTAGGCCCGCTCGCATGAAATTACAAAAATGACATCGCAGTAGGAACCTACCACACTCCTAGTCCTTAGAAGCCATCTACCACCCTTTCAGTCCATGGTAGGTCACCTGTCGTGCTCCTGCATCATGTAGGTGGCTCCGCCATGCTCCCATCATAACAGAACGTGCTCGCCATGTAGGCACGCGCATGCCATCCTATCAGAATGCAGAGCTGGCGGTGGCCCGCCACGACCGAGAGGGTGGTAGGTGACTTTCACGGACTGAGAGCACGGTAGGGGAAACGTATCACCTGCCTAGCCTACCGCAGTACCATGTTGTCATTTCGGATGCCGGGGGGGGGGCAGATTTGCTATTTCGTTCTAAAAAGCAGTCAAATGAGCCAAAAACTCATATGAAGTATGGGGATGGGAAATGGATATGAATTATTTGTATTATTCGACTGCCATATTCGATAGGATACAAATACAATGCAGATTTTCCCATCCGATTGACAATTTCTCCCCTATTCGTGTTTGAATTCGAATTTACACAACAAAATATGGATGTGAATATGGTATGGACTCTTACCATCCGAAATATTGTTTTATCCGGACTATTCGTATTTGTATTCGACGAAGCAATATATGTATTTTATTGCAATGTGGCTAATTTGTTGGATAAGTTTTTTTAATTCAACCCGAATTCATGTTGCTTTAGGTGAAATAAATAAATTAGAATAATTAAGTGTGACTACGAGATAAAGTGTCATTAATATTTTCACATTACATAACTTATGTGGGTATCTGTATCTGACCAAATTGATTATATATTTTATTCGAATTTGTATTAGTTATGACATTTGATTTGTATTCATATTCGAGCATATTTGAATTTGTATTTGTATTTGTTAAAAATGCAAATATGAATGTGGTTTCACCACAATTCGTATTCGATCAGTTTCCACCCGTAGGAATCGGTCCGTCATAGAACCTTTGGTTTTAAGGACAAAATTCTTAAGGACCTGTTTGGGATTCTGGATTCACATATGGATTTTATAGAAACCCTCCATTCAATGAAAATGAATATTTATTTTCTTTATTTATTTTCTTCATATTTTCCATATGCTAAACATGGCTTTGGTTTCTTTCAAAACCCACTTTTGGGGGCTTCTGCGTCTATGCCTTCTAGCTAAGAACCTAACTACCGTGTTTGTTGTCAAATAACAACAAAGCAGATGGGAAATTCAGTCCTAGACAAAACCAGGTGAACGGCGTAGGTTTTTGGTGTGATTGTCCAGCAATGGTTAGATCAAATCTTTTCCAAATTTACAAAAGAGGGTGTTTGCCAGCCATGGTTTATTAAAACTTTTCCGAATTTACACAATAAGGTGCCATACAAAACTTGCATCAGCAGTGTACTAATATATGAAGATTTTCCCTCGTAAAAAATGGACGAAGATGTATTTATCAGCAAGACATGAATAAGGTATTTCCATTATAGAAGTACACGTAGAATAGGAGCTTACCAGTCGGATATCAGTTGTACAGTTGATAGCTTAAGTTCATTACTACTCTGCAATTTGTTATCTTCAATGTTCAGTTTTTAGTATCAGCCACACTCGTCAATTCTGGTTCCTCTACTGCGTGCTGTTCTAATTGTTTTCTGCAATGATAAAATGATGAGCACTGAAAAATTGAAACTAGCATTCCATGTATCAATTCAGTCTTGTCATTCCTTGCAGCTGCTTCAATTCATGTTAAAACTGACACTGTCATACTGTACTTACTGTGATTTCTTGATACTAAATCAAATGTTAACAATAAGTTGTTGGACGAGAAATGCTTCCTGAACCAAGTTTTGGTTGCTTAATTTAAGAGTCTTTCCCCATTTTGATATGTTTCCAGTGCAAGATTGGAGTTAGAATCGACAAATGCATGCATTGCATATTCACGCACGCTGTTTTCTCCCAATTAAATGGTAAAATTAGGTCTGTACAACCTCCGTAGTTGTAAGCAGACACAGAGAAATGAACACATGCATTACAGCATTAGACAAGGAATGGGTACCACAACATAAGACGAACACAACAAGCAGATATCAACACAATGAACTACGGTTACAGTACAGTTTGCACTGGTCAATGCAGATCTCTTCAGCGTTGGCTCCACCTCTTGAGCACGCAGGCCAAGGCCCTCGTGAACCTCTTGGACCTCGACCTGCTCAGCCGCGGCCTCTTGCTGTCGCTCTTCTCGGCCGCCGTCTTCACGGCGGCCACCACCACCTCCTGCTGCTGTGGCTCCTGCTGCTGCGCGGCCGCCTGGCTCACCACCTCGTGCAGCTGCACCCGCGGCTGCAGCTGCTCGAGCTCGCGCTGCCGCTGCTCCCGGAACAGCCTCAACAGCCTCTGCGCCTTGTCCTTGGCCCTGCCCGTGCCGTTGGCCGTCAGGGACACCAGCGCCGGGATCACACCTTCCTGGAGCACCGTCTGGCTGCTGCCCTCGTCACCGCTGCAGATGATCCACAGGCAGGACACGGCCTTCTCCTTCTCCGCGGGCTCGCCGTTGTCGAGGATGAGCACGATGGCGCCCACCAAGGCCGGGTTGGCCGCGATCTCTTTCTTGCCGGCCCGGGTCAGCGCCAGGTTGATCAGGACGATGAGGGCCTTGTCCGTCCACGCGGACGAAGGCGTCAGGACGGCGTGCAGGGTCTGAATGATGCCGGAGGACATGAGGGACGGGATGTTGGGCGAGTGCAGGGAGAGGTTGTATAGCGTGAGGAGGGCGTCAAGGCGGCAGGTGTTGCT
The DNA here is from genome assembly GCA_036346405.1 of Phyllostachys edulis. Taxonomy (NCBI): domain Eukaryota; kingdom Viridiplantae; phylum Streptophyta; class Magnoliopsida; order Poales; family Poaceae; genus Phyllostachys; species Phyllostachys edulis. Next base: position 47,164,645 of record CM070552.1, on the reverse strand, counting down.
CCGGGAGCCGTCTTCTCGCAGGCTCTTGATCAGGAATGGGATGGCCTCGCTCGAACCGATGATCGCCTGCGCCTCGGCGAGACAGGAGAGGTTCAGGAACATTGCGACGGCAGCCTCGCAGGTTTCCGGCTTCTGTATCATCTTCTCCATTAGAGGGATAACTCCGGCGGAGAGCAGCTGTTTCTTGTTCCTGTAAACCAAATGCAAAAGGTGATATGATGAAGGCAACTGAGCTCAAAACATCTACCTACAATGCCTACTGGGGCAGATACTAAAAAAGAGAGATATGATTATTTGTCACTGACAAAGATGTGTAATTCATAATTTGCCACTTATGTGTCTATGACATGTGGCTCTGGGATCTATATGTCATAGACATATGGAGTGGCAAATTCTGAATTATACATATTTGGAGTGGCAAATAATCAAATATTCCATTAAAAAAGGGTATGTATATACAAGAATTGGCTGTTTTCTCAGCTCAAAATAGTCAAAATTCTACGTAGTACGATCAAAACAAACAACAAACCAGATTTTAATCCAAAAAACATCATATATTTTGTAAACGGGCCCGCTAATACTAATCGGACTGACACTGCGTTGGTTTTGTAGCCAAAATATAATATGCTATTTTAATTTATTTTAAAACTTCATTATACATAAATTACATAAAATTATTTATGTATTTTTGTTCTTGGTCTTTGTAATTATTTTTGAAAGTCTTAATAACTCTGATTTTTAATTCAAAATTTAACATATACTTAAGATTGAGCAAAAACAAAGACAAAGACAAAAAGTGAAATTCTATACCAACAAAATACGGCAATGTGGTGAATCCGTTATGGGTTATCCACCTTGATTAGCATGCTTTGAAACAAATCACAATCAGGAAAATAAAAGAACAAATGTAAGCTTCGTACTACGTAAAATCGAGCTCGTGGGAATCCACTCGCCTCTCAAAATCCGATGCTTCTCCCACTGAGTGAATCCTATGCAAACACACTTGATGATGATATGCACAACACGAATCCTAAAGCATATCCAATGGACGGAAAAATGACTGTTTTCTCACAAAAAAACTGCCGAAAGTAATATAACAATTCCGTTTAAAAAACAATAAAAACAATGCTACTGGGGCATGCATGTATTAGAAGCCTTACTTGCACTATGATTAGAGCAAAAAAATAAATAAAAAAGCATCATTGATACCTGTCATTGCTGACAGCAAGATTGAAAAGAGCCATCGTTCCAACCTCCTGAGATTGCACGTCTTCTCTGCAGACGGCCATCTTCAGAAAGTGGATAAGTGGCTCAGTAATACCATTAGCACCCATGTAGTTCCTAAGTTCATCGTCATCCTTCATCAGGAACCTGATCTGCTCGACCGCCTCACGTTGCTCATCTATACACCCACCATTCTTGTTCAGCACAAGCAGCCAACGTTCACATCTCTCGGGTGCAGCCTCTCCAGAGTTCTGATGAGAACAGTTATCCGGGGAGGCTTCAACTTCGCATATCTCGGATACAGCCTCTTCAGAGTTCTGACGTGAGCGCTTCTCCAAGGCAACTTCACTGTCCAACTTGACGTCATCCTTTGCCCCAATGTCTTCAAACAAAACCGTGCTAACGCCATTAGTCACCAGACATTGGCTACTTTTTAGGGATGCTATCCTCAAATATTTGAGCTTGGGAGATTCCGGCGGTGCGGATGGAACTAGAACCCCGTTCTGTTCACACCAAGATGCTATCAGACCCTTGATGCAGTAATTAGGTGTCATGGAGAGCTGGGACAACTGTTTCCGAGTTTTTGGACAGGTTGTGTTGCCACTGTTAAACCATTTCTCAATGCAAGCTCGCTCGTATGTCTGACCGGATGCGATGACAACAGGGTCATACATGAGCTGCAAGGATATTGGACACCTTAGTTCCTCAGGTGGCAATGGCATGCTCCCTGATAACCCTTTAATATGTCTTAAGTTAAAGGAGCCAGCCCTAGGTAGGTGCCTCTCAGGAGGATGACCATTTCCATGGAGATCAATCGAGCTAGACACTGAGCTGGAGGAGCGTGAAGGGCTAGAGCACTGGGAGTTGGTGTAATCTGTTGTTTCGCTTCTAAAAAGGTTTGAGTATTTCGTCATGAGATGCAGTAGATAGGATGCGATCGATTCTTTCTTTGTGTCTTCCTCTGCATGGGCGCTCTCAAGAAGCCTTCTAAGCGCTCTTCTCTCTGTAAGAGCTGCTGCAGATGATGCAATGCCGACCCTAAAAGCAGTTTGCCGGAACAATTCAAGTTCATTGTCATCAAGGAACCCATTGGATTTCTTCTCACTCTGAATTAGTTGATTAACTTCATCACCAACTTGCTTTTCAGACTGATGCAAAGCAAAAACTGCATTCTCCAGCTCATGTGCAATCTCTGGGATCTGAAATTTTATGAAAGCAGATAATTATCAGAGGAATAGGCATGGAATTTGTTTCTAAATTAAATCATGAGAAAACAGTAAATAGCTAAAGGCTACTCCACGGCAAACTCATTCATCCGTAAGGATGTCATATCAAGGTAGTGAAGAAGGATAAAAACTATGCCAAAATTACAATCCCTTTAAAGTCGGCTTATGATAAAATGGACCCATCACTACTACAAAAAGGCTAATACTGGACGTCTCATCACAGACGGTTGACCAAAACCGTCGGTATTACATTCAATCACAGACGGTTCTGAACAAGAATCGCTCGTGATATTATCAAGATCACGACGGTTTTAAACACAACCGCTCAGGAAAGCACGACGGTTACTCAACAAGAACCGCTCGGATATTATTATATCACGCACGGTTCTTAACAATAACCGCTCAGGATAATATCGCCCAGCGTGAGTTTCTTCATCGCCGGCGCGCTCGTTTCGCCGCCAATCCGCCGGCTCCCGATGCGTCTCTTCATCGCATCGATCCGCTTCGGCCTCGACGCGCCTCTTCGCCTCACGCCCGAATTTATTCCTTGTTTTATAAAAGGATCATCCGCCATCCAAGATGATCATCCCCACATACTTATAAAAAATGTAAATGATCGCTTCTTCCTTGTCGCCGCATCGATGGCCTTCTGGCCGCGATCTGACAGAGCACCTCTCGGTGCACGTTGAACTGCGGTTGCGGAAGAACACCGCTTGATCAACAATGTCTTCACTCCTCCGCCTCGCAGAATTTGTCGAGCAGTGACGGCCACCTTCCGCCGCCTTGACATCCTCTTCGCCGTGTCTTCCGGTGATCTCCCACTTTCGGCGAAGTTATCACGCGTCATCGACATAGTCCTCCAAAACAACGCTGCGCCTCTGTGAGGCTTGCCGAACTTGACTGTGAAATCGAGGCGCAGCAACCGAAGTCGACTGTGCCGAGACCCTCAAGCAAGGAAGAGAGCCTATGGGCTCAATTCTTCTTAGTTCAACAACCGAGGGTCTTCGGAGACACTGAACGAGCGCGTCAACGGTGGACGATTTGAGCTTCGTCACGATGATCAGAACCGTCCGATGTCGACACCGTTGTTTATGAAGTATTGCAGATGGAGATAATAAATTACCTTCGCCACTAGAAAAACCTTGTTTAATTATAGGTTTCTACTTTTTAATATAAACATGTAATTTCTTCATGTCATGTAAGTGTATATACTTGAAAAAATTATTTCACGCATAATTCCATTATGGAACCGCTCGTGATATGTACTATATCACAGACGGTTCTATTATGGAACCGTCGTGATATTATCACCGACGGTTCCATAATAGAACCGCTCTCGATAAGTCTCTTTATAAGTAGGAGCTAGCCCACTTGCCGCTAGGGTTTGCACTCTAACTCGTCACTACCCAGTGGCCTTACTCTCGTCTGCTCTCTCCCGTCGCCGCCGACGCCACCATTCTTCCTGTTGCCGACGGTTGGCAGCATACGGTGACCGCAAAAGACACTCAGACGATAAGAGTGTCTTTTTTCAACACACCACAGTTACAACCACGGTGACACCCAAACTCGTCACTCCTCAGCCTCCCGCTAGGGTTTGCGCCGCCTAACTCCGCTCCTCCCCACCTCGACGCCGCCGCTGACTCGTCGCCGCCGCCCGACCCCTTTGCGCCCGCTAGGCTCTGGCCGGCTTTGCTTTCCCCATCCTCCTCTATTCTCCTCTAGATCTGTTAGCTTAATGTCTTTTGTTGAGTTTGATTTTTATGCATGAGCCTTAAGTTGTGTCCCGATGTTTGTGTGATTTATGCAAGGTAAAGGAAATGGATGAGGGTTGTCTTTGGTGGTGGGGTCGCCACCGTGGTTGCGCTGCACTAAGGTCCTCTCTGTCTCTACCCTCCTTGCTCTGTGATGAAAATGGCTAGCTAGTGCTCATGATGGATGCCGAGGGCTACTCTTGGTGTGGTGGGTTTGGACACCCTTGGTCTTGTTCTCTTGTCGATGAACCGCTTCAATGATGTTAATAGTCTTATGTGAAATTGAATTGATAATTAGTTCATATTAATAGTCCCCTTGCTCTGTGATGTAATGATGTAAATAGTCTTATGCTGAAATTGAATTGATAATTAGTTCATATTAATAGTCCCCTTGTTGTGTGATGTAATGATGTCAATAGTCTTATGCTGAAATTGAATTGATAATTAGTTCATATTAATAGTCCCCTTGTTCATACCGGTCAAGTTCTCCTACCTCTTGCGCACTGTGCACGCCCTACCATTCCATTCATAATCTCTTCTCTATAAAGTCTCAGCGTTGGTTGCTTGTGCCATTAAAACCGCATCATATATATATATATATATATATATATTATTTATGAGTCCTCGGCCACTTTAGGAAATTAGATCACATGACATGAGAAGAATGAGGCGGTATCCACGGGCAATCTCATTGACGCTATGTTCGTAAGTTTGATGCTAAGTATGGATCGAAGTGGCATCATGTATTAGCGACACTTTCAACATAGCGACGCCCAATCTGTAATTGGATGTCCGACCGCCTTTTGCATCCATACTTTTTATACTTGCAAGGGCTCAATGAGGTTGCCCGTGGCTACCGCCTCATCCTTCTCATGTCATGTGGACGATCCCCAAAGTGGCCGAGAGATCACGTAACAATATATATGTAATATATATATGATGCCGATTTAATGGTACAAGCACCAACGCTGGTCCTTTATAGAGAAAGTCATCACAGACGCCCAAAACCACAAACCGCTCGTGATATGTATTTATCACGCACGGTTTGTGATCGAAACCGCCTATGATATGTGCTTATCACGACGGTTTGTGGATGAAACCGCTCGTGATATTATTTATCGCAGACGGTTTGAACTATTAAACCGCCTGCGTGATGACCTCATGTCATCATCGACCCATAAACTCGACGGCTCACTTAAACCGCTCGTGATGACGTTTTGAACCGCTGCGGAAAGCCTTTTCTGTAGTAGTGCATAACCCATTAGGATCCATTAGAATATGTAATAGAAATTATAGGTATATGGTTCAACAGAAAGAACTGACAAAAGTATGTTTGTGCATGACCACCGACCACCTGAGAATTAATTGCTTCTGGAAGTGTTTCTTCCACTTGGTGAAGACTTTCCAGAAGTGCGTGTCTTGCTTTCTCAAATTTTGTAAGAACGGATTCTGCTGTAAGAGCCTGCAATACAGTAAGCGTGTTAAGTACAAAACATTGCATTGTTGTAACAACAACATGATAGTACCACAATAATTCGTGTATGCATAGTATCATACACTTTACTTCTAAAACTAGGAAATAGCAAGCATATTCACACATATGAAAAGTATACCAAATAAAGCTTGCTACACTCTGAGCAATACTGAAGTAGATTTTTGGCATTCTCAACAGCTATCCGCAAGGAACTCAATGCCAAAAGTCCGGAACTGCTTCCAGGTCTTGTAGTCTCAAGGGCAGGAACGACATCCAAAACTTCATGAACTACCGTGTAAAGTTTCTTACATAGTGCTCCATGTAGCTGCGCAAATAGGCAAAGAACAATCCAACTTAATATAACTTCCTAATATGTTGAATAAGCAAAATTACTAATTCCAACAACAGAGTCAAAGACAAGAAAAGGAAGAAAAAGAGCGTACTGCTGTATGGGATCTATTATTTATCACAGTTTACCAACTTACCGTTTGATGATATCGAAATATTTTCACATAAGACAATCTATTATATATATAATGCAACATCTAATATTGAGTACAGTTGAACAACTAGTGGTATTAATTGGACGCAGTAGTATTTTCTAAATTGAGGGTGTTTATACACGCAATCATCACAAGACAGCTAGCAAGTAGAACGAAACCTTAAAAGCTGTGTTTAGACTTCAGACCAAGATCTAACGACAGCCACAAAGAACAGTACAGTTGCAATCATACTAACATCACAGTATTATTAGCATGGGGTGGAATTAGGGGGTCAACTGGATTACCTTCCAATTTCCAGCAATAATAAAGTCCCCGTCGACATCAACTCTCTCCATGGTGCCCTCTTAGTCAAATTTCATCTGCCAAGAGGAGAACAGCAGGGCAAATTATAGAATATGATATTAATCCAATAGGAGAAATTAGTCGTCAGCACAAATATATGCCGTGGAATCAATAAAATTGTCTTCCATTTTTAGACATGCATTACACGCCCAGTACCTAACATTTAACAAAAAAAAACTCAAATCTCTCACCATGTGTGCAAACTGGTTATAAAAGCAAACCTTTTTTAGGACAACAAAAGCACACATTTTTTTCGAAAGAAAACTGGCAGGAGGGTTGCCCGTTTATATAATTAGTGAAGAGTTGAAAAACAAGGTACAGTTAGACAAAAAGGCCTTAATTACAGGGGATTAAAAAGCTCCAAGCTCTTGGCCCCCGCGAGGGACCAAGATCTACCCTCCTCCTTAATCTTCGCTGTGATCTGCTGAGGTGTAGGGGCTTTGTTGTTGAAAATTCGAGCATTTCATTCTTTCCAAAGCTCTCACGTGATTAGGATTAGGGTCGTGCTTGTGGCCTTCGCAGGGGGACCTGTCCTCTCCGCAGCATTGGACCATTAATCCAGATGCTCGCATAAGGGACCGTGGATGGTCAGACTCTCATAGCCCACCACCGCCATCCGCTTCAGATTCTTGAGGAGAAGCGACATTGGGCAAAAAGGTGGAGGGCCGATTCCGGAGTGTGTCTGCAAAGGGGGCAGAAATGCTGGTTTGGCCATCCTCGTGCTTCCAGTCTATCTGCGGTCCAGAGCTTATTTTGAATTGCTAGCCAAGCGAAGAATTTGCACTTCGGGGGGCGTGGGATTTCCAAATAAGGGATTGGAAGTTAGTCCTCGTAGATCCCAGGAAAAGCAAAGCGTAGGCGGACTTGGAGGAGTAGACTCCGTTCGGGGTTAATTTCCAATCAATCTCGTTCGAGGAGCCAAGATCCAGATGAATTCGGTTGATTTTGGACCAGAGCCCCATGAACTGATGGATATGGTCGACTGAGAGCCCCCCTGAGTGTTGATGTCGTGCACCTAACGTCCATTTTGAAGGCCGGAAGCCACTGTCTGGTTTCTCCTTTTGGAAATTACGAAAATCTTAGGGGCCAGATCTTTTAGGGCCTCCCCACTGAGCCAGGCCGAGTACCAGAAATAAGCTGTTTGACCATCCCCGAGGGCAATCCTGGTTGCTGCCGCAAAGAGGTTGCGGTCCCCCTCGGTGCAGGGTGTTTCCGTTCCGACCCAGGGTTTGGATGGGGCCTTCCATTGTTGCCATTGCCATCTAAGTCTTAAGGCTGAGGATAATTTGGATAGATTGACGATACCTAGACCGCCAAGCTTGGTCAGGCAACACACCATTTCCCAGTTGATTTTACACTTGCCCCCCGAGAAGTTTTTGTGGCCCGCCCAGACGAAGCGACGTCTAAAACGGTCAAGGGCACAGAGAACTGACTTGGGCATTTTGAAGACCGTGAGGTAGTAAATTGGGATCGAGGAGAGGACGGATTTGACCAGAGTGGCTCGCCCTGCGGGGGTCAAGAAGCGCCCCTGCCAGTCTGCTAGTCTACCGCCCACTTTGTCGAGAAGGGGCTGAAAGTCCACTCTGCGCAGTCTATTATGGGTGAGCGGCAATCCCAGGTATTCGATCGGGAAGGATGCTCGGATTGCCGGGAAGTCTTGTAGGATGGTGTTCAGATCTAAGTGAGCGCAGCGTATCGGGAGAACCGTGCTTTTTTGAAAGTTGGTGCGGAGGCCCGAGGCCTTTCCAAAATTGAGGATAATCTGGGTGGTCGTTTGTAGTTCAGATTCGGTTGGATTGATGAAAATAGCCACGTCATCCGCATAAAATGGAGGTTCTAAGAGAGGCAAAACGGTCCCTCGTGCGAGCCAGGAATCCCTGATCTGTTGCCAACTCAAGCAAACATTGAAGGGGGTCAATCGCCAAAATGAAGAGGAAGGGCGAAAGTGGGTCCCCTTGCCTCAGCCCTCTTCCATGGTTGATCGCCTTGCTAGGGATACCATTAAGAAGGACTCTGGATGAGGCGGATCTAAGAAGGGTGGCTATCCAATTTGTCCATCTGTGGGGGAAACCTTTTTTCCGAAGAAGGTCAAGGAGGTAGTCCCAACGGACCGAGTCAAAAGCCTTTGCGATGTCAAGTTTGAGGAAGAGCGTGGAGGTGTTGGAGAGGTGAAGTCTTCTGATCAAATTCCGAACATAGATGAAGTTATCGTGGATGCTCCTTGTCTTGATGAAGGCACTCTGGGCTTGAGAAACCAAGGTGTTTAGGAGAGGCGACACCCGAAGCACAAGCGTTTTCGCAATCCACTTCCCAAGACCGTGGATGAGGCTGATTGGTCTGAAGTCTTGCACTTTGTCAGCCCCCTCCTTTTTTGGGACTAGCACAATGTTAGCTGTAGTAAGTAGGTGGAGGTGTGACGTACGGAGGGAGTGGAAGCTGTGAAAGACTGCCATGATGTCCGCCTTGATGATTGGCCAACAGGACTTGTAGAAGTTTGTGGTGAAACCCACCGGGCCTGGGGCTTTGTCCCCTGGCAGCTGGTTTAAGGCAGAGAGAACTTCAGATTCTGAGAAAACGGCCTGAAGGCTAAGAAGGTCAGGTGATGGAAGGTTGATGGTCTCGGTTGAGGTCCGTCATGAAAGCGTGGCAGGGGCCAACATTTCTTGGAAGTCTTTGTTGGATTAAGACTGTTTCTCAGATCTTGTGCCGCCCATCCTGCACTGTTTTGGAGCTTGTGGATGTGGTTTTTGCGCCTACGACCGTTTGCTTTAAGGTGGAAAAACTTGGTATTTGCATCGCTTTCTCTGAGATTGGTAATGCGGGAGCTTTGGCGCTTCCTGGTGCAGTCGATCACTGCCAACCCCATGACTCTCTTCTTGAGGCTGGCCCTTAGGGCTGATTCCTGAGGTGAAAGCGCCTTGAAATCTTACGCCACGTCAAGCCGAAGGATCAGCTCTAAGGCCATGTGGAGAAGGAGCTTAGGGTGAGGGAAAAGGTGTCGGCTCCAGGATTTTAGAGCTGCAGCCGTGGAAGTTAACTTGTGGTTCAGACGATGCATCGGCTCCGAGTACCGGCATTGTGCCGTCCAGGAATTTTGGATCGTCTCGATAAAACCTGGCATCTTAATCCAGAAGTTTTCGAAGCGGAAGGTTCTAGGGCGAGCAGGGCTGCGGATGTTGGACAACAGCAGGGGGCAGTGGTCAGAAATTGAGGAAAACAACGCCTGCAGAAAGAAGTTTTCGAAAAGGGTATCCCAGCCTTCGTTGCAAAAAAAACCCTATCCAACCTGACTAGGGTAGGACTCTGGCGCTCATTACTCCACGTAAACTTTCTGTTCTGCAGGTGAATTTCTTTTAATTCACAGGTGTTGAGAGTGTTGCGGAATTGAGCTAGGCGTCGCAGATTGATGTTGGAGTTGCTTTTTATCGGCGGCGTGATAAATGAGATTGAAATCGCCCATAATCAACCAATTGGTTCCGGGGGTCGGTTTTAGGGAGACGATTTCTTGGAGAAAGGCCCACCTTTTAGAGCTTTGGGAGGGACCGTACGCTATTGTTAGACGAAAAGCCGAGTTGCACTCTTTTAAGGTCACTGACGCCGAAAGGTTGTAAATCGATTGGTGCACGTTAGAGATCTCGATGTAACGAAAGCACACATTTAATGTATAAAGTGCAGATATAGCATAAAGCTTGAAGAAGTGAGATGCAAATATTATCATTATAATAAAACTTCAAAGCACAATGAAGACTATTTTCCCCAAAAAGGTGCAAAATTAAGGTGACTGTTTTATACAAATTGCATTGATCATATAGCCTGAAAGTAAAGTATGTCAACAATGAGGCAGAAATGATTGAAACCTTCCCACGCAAATCCAACCAAACACCATCAGAAAGCAGCTTGTGAATTGTGAGGATAGGGTAATTTTTACAGAGTAGGAAGAAGAAACGAATAATCTATCATGAAATTGATTGTATACTCTAATCGGCAGTAAAGTAGAAAAATAACAAACGAAGCCAAAAAGAGCCTAAACTCAATCAGTAATCATCACCCAAAAGGGTGGGGGGGGGGGGGCAAATTTACCAGAACTGCCAGCTGAACTAAACATGGTAAATTGAATATGGAACAACGACTAAAAGTGCGAACTTCATCCACCAACCAGCTAAACTTAGAAGTTGTTTGTACACCACAAGTATGCACAGACAAGCTAGTTTTTGAATGGTTACATGGAAACCTCGCATAAAGTGGTCTATCCATTTAATGCCATAACTGAATCTAACGCTTAATTTCTATGGCCTAGACATTTTAAATATAGACATATAGTCTTTAGCTAATTAGCCAACTTGTTAAATGCTTTCCTATTCCCAACTAATGTGGCGGCCAGGATGCTCAACATAACATAGCATTATCAACCACATGTTGAAGGACAATTGTAGAACTGCATATAAATTTTAAGCTACATGAATTCCAACTTGACATGATTACAGAGAATGCAGCGTGCATACACGAGAGGGTAACTAAAATCTCGACGTAGCAAACAAATCGGCACCATTTGTTGTATTTCTTCTAGTTCCAGGAACAGGAGTGTCCAATGCGAAGACAGTTCCACATTCTAACCACATGAAGGAACCCCAATGCATGCACACATTGCAAACTAAGCAACATTCCTCCCATTGCTCCCCATCGTATATATATCTCCAAAACTGATAGCAACACAGAGCAAAATCCAACGAAATATCATCTTCCCGCTCCCCAGGAAGAAAGACAAAAGAACAGGAAGAGAAAATGGCAACGCGTGAATCGAGGCTGAATAAGCATGATGGAAAAGTTCATATATACCTGAGGGAGGAAGGGCGACGAAGGAGCAGGCCTTGAATTTCTCCATGGCTTGGCAGCTTCATCAATTGCTCTCCTTTCCCCCCTTGTTCGAGAGGCACGAAACGTGGGGAGAGAGAGAGAGAGAGAGAGAGAGAGAGAGAGAGAGATGAGGAGGAGAACACGGGGAGAAGAAAAATGCCTCTGCGTTGAACCGCGAGTAGCAGCACCCTGACAGGTGAGGTGCGTCCCGCGGGACGGGGAGGCTGTCATCCTCGTTGGGCTCCGAAAATCGCGTGCTCCGGGAGATAAATTTAGGGCGAGGCTCCTATTCTCTCTCGCCGATCTAACCAAAGGCGTTTATTTGGCGGGGAAAAAAAGTAGGCATCATTTACACACGGAAAGCGGCGGGCCAAGTTGCGGCCGCGGCGTGGTCCGCGAGTGCGGCGACCCACGGGTCCGCGGCCTGCAGTGCGGCAGCTGAGCGTGCGCGAGAGCCACCAGTAGTGGGGTAGGGGCAAAGCCCGGATGGGGATGGCCGGCCGGCTGAGGCGATGCCGGGCGCGGGGGCGCGGGTGGGGTGCGGCCGGGTGGCCGGGTTGATTTTTCGTGCGAGGCGCGGGAGCGGCAGGATCGTATGTCGTTCGTAATTACGGCTTAATCCGCAAGGCAGGGGTGTTATTGCGAAGGGAATTTGCTGGGAATGAACGGGAACGGCTCATGGGATGGGCCTCGCGCGAGGTCCCCCCCGCCCCCGGCAATTTTCTCTCCGTGTTATTGTGGAGCACGGCAATTGGAAAGAGAGGACCGAGGAGAAAGTGGAACTGACAAAAGTTCTCCAGTTCCAACTTCCAGGCGAGTTCAGAACGGAGGGACTGAGGACCGTGGAGGATGAGATGAATTCACGGCATTAACGAAAGGTAACATATCCCCATGCACTCACTCACTTACTCACTCTTTGTGGTGCGCTTATGCACTCATTTCTCGGATTGCACGTTAGTGGCGGAGTCATGATTTCGACGACGGGGTGCAAACTTTTTTTTGCGATAACAAAGAAGACGCACATACATACACATCACCACACATGAGCACCACACACACGCACGAGTGCGTCTCCTCAGCACACTTCTAGAAAGACAGGAGGGAAGGGGATAAATCCATGACCTTACAAAATTTCTACTGAAAACACATTTGTGTGTGCATAAAGGTGTGAACTTAAATGACATATTTTAATATAAAAGTTTAAATAACATAGTAAAGTTTGAAGTGGACCAGATTATATGTTTCTAGTACAACCGACATCACAAAATATGGCTTGTCTTGGTGGACTGCCGACTATTGATTGCTGATAATAACACATAGTGTAATTTATTGTATAGCATATGTATTATACTAGGTATATATACTGTATAGTGAGTTTGCATACAAAATTGTTTGGGGGTGCAACTGTACCTCATGCACCTCAGGTAGCTCCGCCACCGTTGCACATCAAATCATTATGAAGAAATTTGAAAAAAAAAATCGATGATGTATCTATTGAGTGGTCTAATACCCTTTAAAGTTTCAACTTCAAATCCAAAATGTGTTAAAAGAAACTTAAAAAATACAAGTTGGCTGTGAATAGTAGAGTTTGTCCTTTTCTTTTCGTTTTTCTTCTAAGTTTTTTTCCTCATTCTATGCTATGCTTAACACGGAACAAATTTGAATTTGAAGCTTTATATATATATAGAGAGTAAATTGAGAAGTACATCAAATATATATTTTTCTGAAAAATTTCATGATGACGTGTGCCCACAGCGAAGGGTGTGCATGAGTGTACTGTTGCCTACATAGAAAGTCCCTTGCTCATAACCAACAAAGAAATAAATGTGGCAGTTCGAGCTGGTTTGCCCGAGTGGTTAAGGGGGAAGACTTAAGATCTTCTGCACATAAGTGCGCGTGGGTTCGAACCCCACAGCCAGCACAAATATCTATTTTTTTTCGTAATTGCTTTTTTTAGGCATCCTGTGGTGTACACTGAACTGATACCGACTATGCATTGCTACATGCGCTCTGTGAGACGGCTTCGGAAAAAATAAAAAACGGTACATTCACATTTTGCAACGACAATAACCATTAATCATGAGCACAAGCACTAGATTGTACGTACTATTCGTTTTGGCCGTCAGTTTCACCTTGCTGATACAACAAAGAATGACCAGTCTTCTTACTTGACCTGTGCTCTGCCATGTCGGAGGTCAAACATGAAACAGAAGTCCAAAATCTGAACTACCGCTAATAGTTCTTGAATTTCCTTTGATGGCAGAGAAGTAGAGCCAATCAACAGTCACCTTATTTGATCAAATACGACTAAACCAATCGCTAAAATACGACTAAATCAATCACTATATTCACCACAACACACAGACTAGCTAGAATAGAGCATAAAAGAAAAATTCTAGAACAGCAGCCCCTTACAAGAGCCTGCGAGATCAAATTTTTTGCTTGGGTTCATCCATCTGAAACAGCACAACATCTAGTTCTAGTTTCAATCTAAAAGCTCAATAAAAACGAAAACATTAAAAAAAAAATCGATGCACTTCTCCTTGTCTTCCTTCAGAGCCTGCGCAGAGGAAAATCCAATGTTGTTTCCAGGTTGTGGAAACATCTGAAACAGCCAGGTACCTTCCTGCTGCCTGAAAATGTGGGAAACTATTGATGGATATTCAGTGTCATGTACAGTTCCAAGACCTCATTTTGATCAGTTTCTTGATGCTTGCTTGCCACGGCAGGTGCACTTCTCCTTGTCTTCCTTCAGAGCCTGCGCAGAGGAAAATTCAATGTTGTTTCCAGGTTGTGCTTCTACGGTGCTAATGTATAGTTGTACAATACATAAAGGTACTAAATTAAGAAGAGGCTCTGAGCTAATGATGAGCTTCAGATCGATACAATGGGCACATATTAAAAAAGCTATATAATTGGCACTTTGGTTAGGATATTAATTAGTGTAACAATTGCGATAATCGGAGAGCCCGTTTTGTTGGAGCCGTGGAGGGGGTTCATGAGGAGTACTCTTTGAATTACGAAAGGAAACGCACTTGCTTGCGCTTTGATTCAAGAGGCATCCCGTTTAGGAGTATAAAACAGATGCTCAATCAGGTCCCGAAAGTGTATGTAAGAAATTGCCAATTCCTTATTTGAATGCTTGTTTCCGAGGCCGGCCTAGGAGATCGATATGCATGTTCATTTCTCTAACAATGCAGTCTCACTTTCTGAACATGTAAGCTAACAGATATACTCAGGTCATACCTGCAGCTGGCTCTGCAGTCCCCTGATGTGCTCGACTGCTAAGTCCAGCATGTCCGCGGTACTCGTTTGCTGCCACAATTCGAAAGAACAAATAAGCTGATTTATATATTAAATCGCATTGTCTGCTGAGAAAGATATTCAGAGGAGAACTACGTACGAGTTACGACATGCTGCGTACTGTGCATATACAAACAAATTAAAGATATATGGGATATGGCAGAAAGTTTACAAATTGATCACCTTGTCCATGTTAGGCACCAGGGCCTGCAACTTCCTGAGCTTCTCGCTGATCCTCGTTCTTCGCTCCTAACATCATCAATCACATGCCTGAAGGTTAATCTCGCACAATCCCAAAAAAGGACAGAAATGGTAGATACAGAAGGTCATCTTTAAAGATGATATTATATATACATATACATCGGAAAGATGCATGCAGCCGAGCGCGGGCTCCATAATTAAGCAAGATTTCAGAGCTTCGTTCAGCGCTAAGCGATCACGTAGTAGAGCATGTACAACAATATGATGTTAGCTATCTGTAAGTCTTGATACGTAGGACACGAAATGATGTGAAGGAGAGAGAGGGAGCATAGAGAATTAGATCGTCTCTTGTGCAGTAGACGACTGTAACACGAGAAACGAGACACATTGTACATAGAGGAGCAATTTATAGAGACAAGTAAAAAAGATAACTCATTGTAGAAGCTGCCTTTAGTATCGCTTATAGATTATATAGAAAGATGCTATAAACAATAGTTGTCTATACCATTGTACATACTTATAGTGAGGCATTTCATGCGATCATTTGCAGAAATTAATGACAGGATTCTGAATAATAAAGCATGTGTATATTATACCGTACCCTCTCCGCGATACTCCGGGGGTGCGTCGCACATCCACGCTTGGCCCGTACTCTAAATGGCTGGTCTTGCTGCATCTGCAGGTATCTATCTACGCTAGCCATCTCCCTCGGCATACTAAACTGCATGAAGAGACAAAACATAAAATCATGCACATATATATCACACACACACACCCCTCTAATTTCCTAGTGCTAGACAGCTAGTAGAGTATTAGTTCGATCATACTCGACGAAACAACCTCAAGATGTCACAAGCGAGATGCTACCATGCTCACACCTGTGTAAGGAAATTATACATGAAGATTCTAAAGCACATGTAATTACGCATGACAAAGCACATGTAATTACTCATGACATATTACGTACGTAATTTGACCTTCACGTTCTCTTTAGGATCCATATACCCAGATTTCTTTTGGACAAAAGCATTCTTCAATAAGGACATTCAGATCATATGAAAAACTTATGACCACAACCGGAAAAATTGCAGAAATGAAACTCTATGCAACCACTCTCTCTATACCTGTGATTCATAATTGTCAAGGGTGGCAATGATGTCGTCATTGTTGTGCATTCCCGGTTTGCCTGTTGGCGTCGAGAACACAATGGAGTTTGAATCCTCCCATGATCCGATTGAGAACCCACCGGAGAAGGAACGGACCACATGGTCGGTCGCGATGTTCTCTTCAGAGTGGCCAGCACCATGCAAGTTGTCAGTGAGGTCCGGGATGCCATCCTCAGAGGTTTGGGAGAGAGTGCCCTGTGTAGAAAAGTTCAATGGGGACTTCATCTTCTTGTTGTTCATGGCCTGGCGAACCTCACCACCTCCTCCAACTCCTGCTCTAGCACTTGAAAAACCTGCTATTTCAATTCCACAAAAGACAGACACGGTGACTGTTGATGCCTAGCTAATGTGGTCGGAATTGAGATTCTAGTTGCCAAAATTTATCCATCCCCTAAAATTCAAGTTCTGAAGTAGCTGGTAATTAAGATAAGCCATGCGTTAATTTGAGTTTTAACGTAAAACAAATCTTTTGTAAAAAAAAAATAGGGATTGACTACCCATAAGTCGGCTGATTTTGTGGACCAAAACAGTCGGATTTTGGAGTGTTCAACGGTATCCGCCCTCTTCCCACACCTTATAGGGCTGTTTGGTTGGCTTCCTCATGTGTGTCTGCCTGGCCAAGAGAGCTCCTGGAGGATGCCAGGTGCCTGCTTAGATGGTAACCTATAGAGCTGCCAGGCCCAGGCAAATAAATCCAACGCCGGGAGCAAGAAGCAGGTGCCTGGGAGCAGGAAGCAGATCCACTGTTGATAGATTTGATCTAACGTTCTGTTTTTTTTTCACCAATTTCAGGCATAGACTTCCAACCAAACAACTCATCTTCAAGTTTGCTTGACAAGACAAAAATCATCTATTTTTCAGGCTACCTTCAGACACAACTTTTTTCCAGGTATGGAATCAGGGCACTAACCAAACAACACTTATATGCCTCAAGCCACCCACGCCGCCACGCCCAACACTAACGCCGCCTCCCGTCGCCCTCCCCCACCGCCGCCCCGCACACCGCTGCCTCGTAGGTATCACACACGGCGAGGCAAGGCCCCCCTCCCTCGCCCGGCAAACCCCTCCCCTACTGCCTCCCACCTCC
This sequence comes from Phyllostachys edulis, assembly GCA_036346405.1. NCBI lineage: Eukaryota > Viridiplantae > Streptophyta > Magnoliopsida > Poales > Poaceae > Phyllostachys > Phyllostachys edulis. Next base: position 47,147,514 of record CM070552.1, on the reverse strand, counting down.
TCCCCACCGCCGACACCGCCCGCATCCATCTCCCCCGCTTCGTCATTCTTCCTCGTCTCCGGCGGTGTCTGCCGCCTCCGACGATAATGAATATGGAATTGCCGGCAAGCCGGCCAAAATGAAAGTAAAAACAAGGTGAATCTATGGTGGGGCAACGAGGGTGGTCGGTGAGGTGGTGTTCTTCGCCGACGGCGGTGAGTCAGCTTTGCCTGAGCCCGACGCGATGCGTCGGCGAGCCCAGCGGCTTCTCTGGAGAGCATGCGCGGTGCTCACCGAGGGCTTCGTCGCTAGTGGTCGCGGCTCTCTCGCGCTCGGCCTATACCATCGCCAGAGAAGAGGACTCCCGACGGCTGGAGCATGAATCTTCAACTGGATCAAAAGGTGGGAAAATTCAACTAAATTCACACAAAAAAAAATCATGTGGTGGATATGTAGTAATTCTGTAAAAAATACGTGACATGCTAAACAATTCATGTGACATCCTAGAATTCACTATATATCTTAAAACAATTTTCACATAATTAGTGTAGTGTAGTTCCAAACACCAAATGTTACTGTTGTAAAAAATCCCAGCAACTCATTGCATAAAATATCACATATTTTGGGTGTAGATGAACAATACTGAGTCTTTTTAAAATATCAATTTAAAAATGTTGCGCTTAACGCCATCTTTGATATTTTTAAAATGGTGTCCATCATTGTATCATTAATTGTCAGATACACTAAGGCCTAAGGTCATGTCCAATATAAGACTTAAAATAGATGCTTAAAGAGAGAGAATAAATGCCACATCATGAAAGTATCTACACAAGAGCCACAGCCTCCAATGGAACAAATATTTTACATATGCTTATATAATTTGAGAAGCTTGAGAGCCTATTTAAGCATCTGCTTGCTCCATTGCATACCATCTGCCCAACAAATAACAACAAACCAACGATCCAATGCACAACTGCTGGTCCCTAGCGCTGATTCTCCTAGAGAAACTTTCAGCGCATGGAACTTTTTTTATTAATTAACCTTTTTTTTATTTTTATTTGGAAAAAGTCTGGTTTACTCCATCGAACTATCAGAAAAGTCTGGTTTACTCTCTGAACTACAAAACCGGTTATTTAACCCCCTGAATTTGCGAAATCCGGTCAAATAACACCCCGTAGCGGTTTGGAGCGGTGGTTTTGCTGACGTGGCCTCTCATTTGTCCCGGTCAGCAAGTGGGTCCCGCTGGACAGTGGCTTCGCTCACGGCTACAGTAGGTGGACCGAGCCCACATGCACTAAATCTCCCTTCCTTTATCCCGTTCCCAATTCTATCTCCCCTCCCAATTTCCATTCTTCTCTGATGAAGTTGCTCCTTGGTTCGGCTCCCTACCTTTTGGCCGCTGGCCTTCGGCTCTCGGCAGGGCGCCGCCGCCACCACCTCCACCGACGCCGGCCGCTCGTCCGTGTCTGCGTGCCCCTAGTTCTCCTTGCGCCATGTTGTGGTAGCGGCGCCGAGGAGGTGGAGATCACCACGTGGATCAAGGCGCCAAGACACCATCAACGTTGGCCTCTCCACCGAGCACGACCTCGTGACTGCATCTTCACGGTTGCCAAGCCACCGTCGTGGCGGCATCTTCGCCGACCTGACCACACAGATCATGCTCAACTTCACGGAGGCCGTGGCCATGACCAAACGAGCCACCGAGAAGCTCTTCAAGGTGCTCGATATGTACGAGGCCATCCGCGACGCGTCCCCGGTCATCGACGCCTTCCTCGCCTCCTCGACGAGGCGTGGCGGCGTGATGCCGTGAGCTATGAAGCCAAGGGCGATGAGGGGCCGGCGGCGGCACCAAGGACGAGCAGAGGGAGGGTAGCTGTGATTAGCATTCTAGAGTGAGGAAATAGAGAGAGATGGAGAAGAAGAAAGCTGATTTGGACAAACACATGCTGACTTGGGTGACAAACACCCGCTGACTTGGACAAAACCAGCCACGTCAGCAAAACCACCGCTCCAAACAGCTACGGGGTGTTATTTGACAGGATTTCGTAAATTCAGGGGGTTAAATAACCGGTTTTGTAGTTCAGGGGGTAAACCAGACTTTTCTGATAGTTCGAAGGAGTAAACCGGACTTTTTCCTTTTTATTTTAAAGTTAACTCCCGACACACTTTATTTCCAATTCTGACCCCTTTGGTCACACCATGGGTGGTGGCGTGACAAAACAACACCGCCACGCCAGATAAGTCCCCAAAATAGCATTTTTGTCACGCCCTTTGGTTGTGGCGTGACTAATCTTCATTATCACGCCACTTCCAAAGGGCGTGACAAGAGTTTGACCAGAAATAGGCTGGCGTGACAGTGGTATTTTGTCACGCCACTAGTGGTGGCGTGACCAAAGGGGTCAGAATTGGAAATAAAATGCGTCGGGAGTTAACTTTAAAATAAAATTCAAAAAAAGGTTAAATAAAAAAAAATCCAGCGCATGCGAACCGCTCATGGGCACCAGCTTCCAATTCAAGCAGCGTAACCGACGCATTTGCATGTCATGATGCCCACGGTGGCAAAAAAAAGGCAGTTATTTGGCCCAATTAAGCGCCAGTTTAGCAGCCGCATTGCACATGGCCTAATAGGTTGCAACTATACCATCAAAGTGCTGTAGTATAGTTAACTTGATGTGCTACCCATGATGATCAATAAAATTTTGTACATTCAAATGTCTTATGCAGTTTGTGTCCTAAAAAAAATGTCTTATGAAGTTTACCTATTGTTATTTTAGATGTGTGCTCTTTATTTGGTGTGCTTAGTTATCTTGGCATGCTAGACAGCTGGAGTACTAGACATGCTTAGCGTGGTCAAAACTTCTTCGATGTATAAGTTTGCTCGTTGGCAGTAATATAAGCTAGTAACTTCACCATATATAAGCCCACGGGGTTTACTATTCGACAGGCTCGATAGTTCAATCTTCTTGTCTTTTTTGTGCACGTATGATCATTTTTCTGCTCAAACTTTTGCATGTATTCTAACTTGTTCTACCCTCTATGAATATTTTGAGAATTATTGAAGTGCACAAATGCATAAAACCAAAACATGAGTTCATACATGAGAGCATAGGTTTATATTAGTTTTTGTTTTCCGAAAAATCATGACTAAAGCTTTGCATTTGAGTTCACTATCAAAAGTTAAAACGAACTTATATTTTAAAAAAACATGAAGTATATGGGAAAAAATGCTTTTCATCCTTCCTGTTAACTTATATTTTTATATCATCACAAATCGAGGGTACAAAGTTAAGCCTTTCATACAAATTGCCATTACTATAAAACCACCATCTTATATTAATCTTATTAACTAATAAAAGAAGGGGTTTACCCCCCCCCCCATCGTGTGGAATCGTCCTACCTTTGCTTTTATCGTGCGCCGACAGGTGGCCCCAACCAATTGCTTCTCTGGCTCACAGCACGTTGAATCAATTCTGATCCCAAAATTGTTTGTATATCCACGATTTCCCACCTCCTCATCTCCCAAGTCCCAATTGCAACCTACACCCGAGCTCACCTACCTCCTCAAATCCCCTCCCTCCTACATGCCTTGCACAAATGCACCACCAATGATCCCAATCCCGTTGTCGATGTAGACGTCTTGCTCGAGTCACCGCAATCCTCACTGGTCGTCACGAAGATTTGGCCCTACTGTCCTCACCTACCGTCGTGCAGATCTGGTGCCACCAGCCTGCATGCTCGGGTCCCAACAATACCTGACGGCGATGCCCTGGGGAAGCGAAGCACACGAGGGTGAGGACAACCGAAGGAGCCGAGGGAGAGCAGCGAAGAGGGGAGGTGGGTGGAGCAGCGACGACGCTTGACCAGGGGTGTCGGTGGGTGAAAGGGAGTGGGATGCCGCACGCAACCTCTTGCTCGGCCCGCTCCGGCCGGGCGTTCCTCTACGTATCAGCCCTGAATGGATCCACGGGCTCAAGAGTACATGCCTCCTCCTCCCCCTCTTCATCTCTTCCTATTAGCTAATTCTGCAAGAGAATTGCTCATATCCCTAAATTGCACAATTGATCTTGGTTTAACGAGGATCTAATAATCCTCATTTATTTATTCATCTGTAATTCTTATTATAGATATTAACATCTATATATTAGTCTTAAGTATACCCCTTAACATTTATAAGGGAGAGGTCAAGCTGCCTGATCGTAAACCACCCCATGGTCATAAGTCTTCTTACGACCATGGTATAGTTGTAACCCTTTCTACGACTATCGAGCAGTCATAAGATCTTCTACGTCTTGGTTGGCTTCGACCAGCCTAGCTTCTACAACCCTGTAATTCATAAGGCTTGCTGACTTGTGGGCCTAATCAGTTAGGGAATATTATACGCCATGTTTAACACATGTGGTACTTAATATACGATGTTACTATCTGTGAGTAACCGTATGAATTACTTCTGTCTCTGACAAACAACTGCCTAGCAATGTGGGGGTGCCACGTCCTAGGAATAACTTCGAGCATATGACATCAACCTGCTCAAAGAGAAGAGGAACCAAACCCTAATCCGTTGGGTGGTTTACCAACAAGCCCTGCGCAAATACTACGATTGTAAGGTCCAACCTCGCAGCCTTACTGTAGGTGACTTGGTATTGAAAAAGATTCAATCCCAGTCTACAAGGAATAAGCTTTTCCCTAAGTGGGAAGATCCTTACACAGTGGTCAAAGTTACGCGACCAGGTTCGGTACGACAGGCAATGGAAGACGACCGGGTTCTCTCCAATTCTTGGAACATCGACCAGTTACTCAAATTTTATGTGTAACTCCTTATTATATCAATAAAGTTCCAGGTTTGTTTACTCTTTATTGTCTTACTTTTGAGTAGTGCTTGGATAGTTTTTCGTAACATCCCAAAGTTATGTTACTATTTTAAAATTAATAAAATATTATTTTATTGGATTTTACAAATATAAAAGAGTTTTATTGCTTTTTCTTAAATTCCTTTAAAATAAAAAGTCAAAAATAAAGTTTATTAAAGTTTCTGAGTTTTCTTGGATTTAAAGTTAAAAGGAAAACTTAATTAATTCCTTGAATCTTACGGTATTTAAAAGACGTATTTAAAAAGGTTTTTCCTGTCTTTCAAAAACTAAAAATAGTTATGTGCAAAAATAAAAGCCAAATTTAAGTTGGAAGTAATTTTGATTATTTCAAAGCTAATATATTTGATTTTTAGGCCTTTTCAAGTTTTCCAAATAAAAATCACCGTTTGGTTTTTTTTTCCGATTTGTTAAATCTTAATTTGAAATTTCGAAATAAAAATAATTTAAATGTGAGTAAAATAAAACCCAATTAAATAAAAATTATTTTATTCTTTTTTCAGAGCCTTTTGAAGCTTTAAAAATATAAGAAACTATTTGAATTTTATTTGATTTAATTTAAAGCTTAAATTGAATTTACGAAAGAAAAAAGATTTTAAATGGCCAAAATAAACTTCAAAAAAATCTAAAACTATTTTATTTGATCTATTGAGGTTCCAAAGTATTTTATAAAATTTTCTTGAATTTTTGGATTTTTCGAATTTCTTTTCTTTTTCTCTCTCCTCCCTTTCTCTTTCTTGTTCTTCTTTCTTCTTCTCCCATGGCCTTTGCCCAGGCCGTTTCTTCCCGTTGAAGCCACCTGCCATGGCAGCCACCCCATGCCCTGGCTCTCCCTGCTCCCAACCGCCCCTTGACTCGGCTGCCTTCCTCCTGCACCCAACCGCCCTCATCTGCCCTCTCCTTCCCATGCTGCTGCGTCCCATGCCCTGTACGCCATGGCCTCCCATACGCTGCATGCCACCGCGCCGCACGGCTCTTCTCCCCTTGCCGAGCTCCCTGACCCCCCATTCTCGGCTATAAAGCCACGATAGCACCCCCCCCCTCTTCTCCCCCTTCCCCTCCCCTCCCTTGGAGCTTGCTCAAACCGAGCTCCCACTGAGCTCCTCTTTCTTCCCCGCTGCTGGTCGGTGCACCACCTCCATTGATCTCCCTCTCCGGTCGCTCTTTAGCCAAACCAAGCACGTCACGGTGTAACTCTCTTCCTCCTCTCCCTTTCCCCGACCTCCAATCACCCCCTTCGCCACCAAGGAGCCGTGCCACCGTGAGCACCTCCCGCCGGCCATGGCCGCCCGTTGCGTCGCCCCCTCACCCCTTCCTCGGCTTCCCCGACCTCGGCTGCACCTTCCCCAAGCCGGCGCACACCTCGTGCTCGCACCGTCTTGGTCCGACCGCCGCCAAAACACCACCACCCCAAGCAGCCCACGCCGCCGTGCGTCGCCTTGCCTGCGAGCGCCTCCTTTGGCCACCTCCCGTCGCGCCGCCACCACCCTTGCCTTCCTTGAGATGCCGACATTCCGTTTTTCTTGTTCCCAGCCACCGCCACCCGTCCCCTCACCGGCGCCGCCCCATGGACCGAGCCACCTGGAGCTGGCCGCTTTTGTGCCTGCCTTCTTCTTCTTCCTCCTTTCATTTTCTTCATTTTCTTCTTGGGTCACTTCCAAAGCGGGTCCACATGTCATACATCCCTCCTCTTATCTCTCCATTACTCTCACTAGCAAGAGGGGCCCACAAAGTCAACATTTATCTGAATTCTAATTCCTGAAAAATCATATTCCAAGGACATTCCAATTTCTGATTTTCTATCATTTCATGTGATTTTCAAACTTCCGGATATTCGTTCTCATTCATACAAAGTCCGATTTTATCGATTCTCATTCCTAAATTCATCTAAAGGCGGTATCTTATTTTTTGTATTTATTTTATAATTTTTGGATTTTATTTGGAGTTGTTATATTTATTTGTCTCGTTCCGCGTATAGATTACGACGATCGCGGAGAACCGGATTTCGACACTTCTCCGCATTTTGACGCCATTTAAGAACAACAACTAAATAAGTAAGGCAAGTTACATTCTTTGATCATATTTGAATCCTAATATTTTAATTTATTTTAATTATGTTTTAAATTACTATTGCATGCTTATTTAAATTCAAGTAATTTAAATCCCTGTTTTAAGCTTTATAGTTATCCCTAATTCCATTGAGTAGCCAATTATTGTCAAAATGGGAAGTAAGGAGAACCTTTCCAAGGTAAAGTATAATCTGGAGATAGAAATAGGAAATTGTGGATTATTGGAATATATAATTGTTACAGTCGGATTATAGAGAATATGATTGTTGAATATTAGATTGTAGAAATACATTATTGGATTATTGGAATATGTCTGGTTGGATTATTGAAGTATACCTTGTTGGATTATAGGGATACATTATCGATGATTGTTAGATTATAGAAGCATAACTTGGATGGATGATATATTGGATTATTGATGGATGTGGATTATAGAAATAAATGATTGTGGATGTTGGATTATAGAAATAAATTTTGGTGTATTATAGAAATAAATCTTGGTTGGATTATAGGACTAATTGATGGAAGTTGAATTATAGGATTATATAATTATTGGAGATTGGATTTTAGGATTACATGATTATTGTGGTTAGATTATAGAAATGAATCTTTGTTGGATTATAGAAATAATCTTGGTTGGATCATAGAGAAATTCTTTGAAATGGTGGAGATAACTGAATAAAAGTGTTGGATGATCTATAATTGTTGATATTGGATTATAGAAATATATCTTTATTGGATTATAGAGATAGATTGTTGTTGATATTGAATTGTTGGAGTTGGATGACATAAATAGATAATTATTGGAAATTGGATTACGTGATTAGATTATTGTTGATATTGGATTTATAAAGATTGGATGATAGATAGAGACTAGTGTTAAATATTGAATTGTTGATGCTGGATTCTAGAAATAGATTGTTATTGGATATTGGATTGTCGAAAGTTGGATTATAGAAGTGTATCTTTAATGGATTATAGAAATACATTATTGATGAATCTGGGATTAATGGATGATGTATTATAGAAATAGATTGTGTTAGATGTTGGATCACTTAATATTAGATTATAGAATTATTATTGAAGATTGGATTGATGGGTGCTGAATTATTAGAAAAAGAATATTGTTGGATTATTGGCTTATGATTCTAATATGGATGGTTGAATTACTGATCTCGTAATTGGCAATTTTTGGACATTAATCTCTCACACCTTGTCGCCCTAGATAAAACTATGGTTAATACAATAGTGTTAACAAGATGCTATTGATTAAAAGACTTTATGCTTAGAAAAATGTTAGACCAAAAATCTTGGTTTGGGGAATTTAGCCAAAAGTTCAACTATGATTTAAAATGTTACTATGGTATGGTCTATACCATAGAAATTTATGAAATAATTTGATGTGGTAAATAAAATAAAATTTGGTTTGGACTTGGGCGAAATGGATGTTTGGATGGGTGCATGTTCATACATGGGATGGATTCATTTCTATGATCGAGGCTCAGGGTTCTTTTGGAAAGTCGCCCAAGTCAGTTAAGGACCGGTCTTCGAGCGTATTTTGCTAAGCCCTTCCGTATTACCACATGTCCTAAATGGGCAGGACGTGGCTAACTAATTTGTACCGTTTCATTGTGGTCATGCCATCCGGTTGCATGGGTGTCTTTTATGACCTACTTTTATGTATTCCCACCTGGCGCAATAGGAGGCCTGAATCCGACGGGTTTCTATCCAAAGGGGGTGAAACCTTAGCGAGGCGGGACTACGGTGGAATGACACATTGTAAAGGCCTTGTCACGTGCTCTAGACTGTTTACCTAAGATAGTGAGCAGTGGTATCGACGGATGCCAAACAAACTAGAGAAGTCGTGTCATTTGGGTAAAGCTGTACACCTCTGCAGAGTGTAAAACTATTCGAATAGCCGTGTCCACGGTCATGGACATGCTAGCAAAGCCACTCTAAGTTAGATTTTTTTTATTTTGATTTCAAAAGACTTTATCAAATGGTTTTGGATTTCTATCCAAATGGGAATTGGGCGGGTAGCCATGTGATAGGAGGGTATCCTTCACCACTCGTTGATGAATGTTATCTGACTATAAAACTTGAGAATTCAGAAAATGAATTTTAGTTATAGAATAACTGCTTTAGAACTTAGTACAAGTATTTGGAAAGAAACATTGCTTTATGCAAAACAGCCATATAAGCCTTCTTTTGATATATCCCTATATGCATTATAATTTTGTTATTGGGTGTAACTTGCGGAGTACATTCATTTGTACTCACTCTTGCTAAATAAAATATTGTTCAGAAGAAAAGGACTTTGTGCCTGCTGAAGATCTCAATGACTAGGCCGCTACGCCAATCGATTGCCTGTGGCGGATTAGCTGGGCTATACTGTTGTTCATTCATCTTTCGTTGTGTTCTTATTTGTGGGCTTGTAAGCCTTTCTGGTAATCAACTCTGTTATTTATTAATAAAGTTTTGCGATTATGGTTGTGGTACCATGTTTGCTTACTGTGTGAGCTAGCCACTGATCATGGGACTAGTTCAGAAATGCACAGAGGAATTTGGGTGTTATTCCCAGGTCCTTACACTTTTGATCATTTTTATACACTCAGTTTTTCTTTACACTGGTCGAAGAAGGGTAACATCACCTAGTCGAAGTCTTTCCTCTCTGCACACGGTCCTACCCACTAGAAGGAACTTCCTAGTGTCACCTTGTTCCTAACTTTTGCTACCAATATAATGAGACCGGGTTTAACAAAAATGGTCGAAACATTATCAAAGTCAGCTCTTTTTAACCTTAGTTTATTTCTTCATTACCTTTGAAAAATTCTCTAACCGGAGTATACTTTTATAGTTTGTTTAACTCCTTTTAGTAACCTCAAATACGTTTAAACTGGTTGGAGAAAGACACAACACTTAGTCGAAGTATTTCCTCTCTACATGTGGTCCTGCCCACTAGAAGGAACTTCCTAGCGTCGTACTGTTTCTAACTCTTGCTATCAGTGTCAAACAAATTGAGTTTACTGGAAACAGTTGAATAAAATTTTTAAGGCACTCCGAAGAGTTTATCCCACTCATGTTAATGCTCTTGATTCGATTACTATGGTCGGAGAACGTAGCTTCACTAGTCGAAGTCTTTTCTCTCTGCACGTGGTCCTGCCCACTAGAAGGAACTTCCTAGTGTCTATCTGTTACTAAACTCTTACGACTAGAACACGACAATCAAGATCGACAACACAAGTAGGAAAAACTTCTTTTTTTAAGCAAACCCTTACATACACTATTTACTTAGTTTATCTATATAAACTAAGCAAATAGTCGTGGACTAGGATAAAGCCATTAATATGACTTTAATTCTTAGTCTTAAATTCAATTTCATTTTTCTATTCATTATCTTATGAGTTACTAACTACTCGACAAAATAATTTGCTGGAAAAATCAGGTATATGTATTCATAACCAAAATACTTGTCTTTACAAGTTTTCCTATTACAATCTACTATGATGAAGGGGATCCAATTTGCATCTCCTCCACGATCATCTGGCTAACTAGTTTCACCTCTTCGATCAGACGAGTTGCTTCTGCTTCAGAGCAGTCGAAGTCGTCCTCGATTGGTTGAAGATCGAGATTACAGTTGTGTGCCTTAAGTTTTGCCATGGCATAACCTACTACACCTTCGACCGCTTCTCTTATCGAGTTAGCCTGGTTGGCCTTCAGAGTAGTTATCAGCTCCCTTAAGGCTCTGACTTGTTGTCCAACAATACTTGATTGAGCAGTTAGGGTTTCTTCAAGAGGAGTAACTTTCTCAGCACCAAGACCACCGAGTACGTTGTTTAGAAGTGAGATGTTGTCTTGAAAGTTGATATTCAACAACTTTGTCTCCTCCTGACTACGAGTCGAAGTTTCGTGGAGTCTCTTGATTTTGACTGATTGCTCTAAAATAGAGTACGACCAGTGAGAAGCATATCTCTAAACAACTCGTAAGTAGCACTAGTCATGGGTAAAGAGTTACTTACTCGCCAGTCGCGCATCATGTTGCTTAATTTCGTTGTCATAGGAGGCATCATTCTTCGCAGATTGCTTTGCCCATAACTTTATCACCTGGTCTTTTTCTTTGGCGGAACGGGATAGTTCATGAATAACCAAGGCCTTTTCATTGACCTCAGTTCTGAGCCTACCCATTTCAACCTCTTTTTTCTAAAAAGAAATAAAAATTAGAGAAAGAACATGAGATCATTATCATAAGCAGTCTTAAGTTCAGAACTTACTGTTTATCTCAAACCGTAGATCAAGAGATGCAGAGTTAGCCTCCTGAAGTTTCTTCATCAGGTCGATATTTTCATCCCTTAGCCTCTTTGTCTCGACTTTCTCAGGGTCGAGTGTGTCAACCAGGGATTTTTCGTCACTCTTAAACCCGCAAAGGTTAAAGATAGACATGAGAACTGTACAAATAGTCGAGTAAAAATGATTACGAATGGCAGTAGCTTACCATTTCTCCGCCTGTTCGCAGAGTTCCACTTTTTGTTGTCGTAACTTGTCGACGTCTGGGACTCTCGTCACAGAACGAACAAAATAAGAATATAAAAGAAAAATAGAGATTACTATCTGTTGGTGTTTTAGAACCGCTCTTACATAATGATTATTTGATTCGAGGGGTTTCCAAGACTCAAATCACATAGAGAGAGAGACATCGGGATTTTTATACAGGTTCGGGCCTTCTCTAGAGAGAATAACAACCCTACTCCTGTGTGGATGTATTGAGTTTGCTGATTTACAAATTAAAAGAGAGACGCGAGTGTGATGTCTTGTGCTCCTGTTTGTCTTGTTTTTTTCCCTTCTCCTGATGATCCCGCCTTTTATCTGATCTTGAAATAGACTCTGTATCTCGGTTCAAGGACGCCTTAATACTTCAGATGATGGAGCCGTTACTAGAGATTATTGTGGGAGTAGTAACGTTCCCACATCGCTAGGCAGTTATCACCAGGACAGAGAGTTAAATCGTGTCATTATTCCAGAGAGTAATAGCGTAATTGACTGCCCATATCTTTAGATATGGTGTACAAGATTCCCTGATCGACCAGGCCCACATGCTGTAAGCTCCATCGACTAGGGACTGGTCGTAGAAGAGCTTACGACCAGTTGGTGGTCGTAATAGAGCTTACGACCACAGACAGATCATAGGAGAACTTACGATCCGGGGATAGTCGTAAAAAAGCTTACAACTAGGGGCTGGTCGTAGAATAACTTACGGCCATGAGCTAGTCGTAGAAGAACTTACGACTTTGGGCTGGTCGTAGAAGAACTTACGACCTCCAGCTTCTCCCTTATGAACTTTAAGGGGTGTACTCAAGAACCATATGACGGTATTGTTGTCTATAATAAGAATTACAAATAAATAATTAAATGAGAATTATTAGATCCTCATCACTATCTGTTCGCCAATGGACTCAAAATAGTGAATGTGGATTGCAAAGAGTATGCTCTGATTACAGGGAAGATGGCTATGAATACACGTGGATTAGAGCTTGGATGTGAATGTTTATTACGAGGGCACATAGGCCGGTCTATTTATAGTTTTACAAACATCGGCAGTTTGTCACAGTGGTGTCTCTTCGCCCAAGGGTTTTGTCTCTTCGCCCAAGGGTTTCGTCTCTTCGCCCAAGGGTTTCGTCTCTTCGAGCCAATAGTCGCGTCTCTTTGTGATGACCGTTATTGCCGATATCTCCACGTGTAGCTATCATTAACCACACGTGGGTAACAGCTTTCTAGGACCTCCTCTACGGGGGAGAGGTCCTGGAGTAGTCTTGGAGTGATCCTGGAGGAAACCATAGAGGAGGTCCAACTGGGCCTCCGGAAGAGGTTTTAGGAACGGCTAAAGAAAAGACTTTTTAGGCCCCACCTTCCGACTGTTTAATTGATCTTGGGCCCAGAAAACTAATTTAGGCCCAGTAAAAATCTGGCTCATCTACAAATAAGTAAATAAAGATATACTCGGATAATTGACTAGTCAACAATCCTCATCAAAGCTATATAAGTTATCGGTTGTATTCACTGACAGTGACAATTTGTTCCAAAGCTTTCTGCATAAAGAAAGACAACGAGAAGCGAGAAACAAACCACATATGTAAATATTTGGCATCAGATGCTTACATTTATGTTCGTTCGAGCAAACATGGAGAATACCCGTGTGGGATCCTTCAATTCATCGATCTCCTCAACTCGGTTCCACCACACCTTTTCGAGACGCTCGTCATCGAAAATATTCCCCCTGTTAGAAATATCCTTAGGGTGAGGAACTCGGTTACGAGACCTGAATGCGGAAGATCCCAGAATGAAAGCATGTCTAAATAACTCAGAGAAGAAGTTAAGGTACTCTTCTTCTTCTTCTTCTTCGGTGATGACAGCGTTGGTAGTTTTCCCTTGGGAGCCTGAGGGAACATCCACGATGACTTCCTTTCCGGCACGATGATCGGAAGTTCCGCTACCTTGCCCAGATGCTTCCGCTGTATCATTCACCGTCTTCGCCTCCGCCTCCATAACCACTTCAGTGGTCATAGTTGCTTTGGCAGAAACGACCACCTCCACCGGCCGGAGAGCACTTTTTGAGCCGCGAAGAAGGGGAAATCCCGATTTTTCTTGCCTACATCGAGTGCGGGCTTAGGTTACCAGTACACTAATTCCTCCCAAAGGTCTTGGAGTACTATAGAGTTGAGTTTGTGAATCTAGCCCCCAACTCCATCGCCAACCTCAGCATTTTCTTCTACCTTTGCAAGGCATACCTGGGGATCTGACCAAGTCTAAATGTCTTCAGGTATTTCTATAAGATGGCGAGGTCGGGGAAATCGACGGCCGGGCCAGGGGTGTGCTCATTGCGACTCCACGACGAGAAGGTCGATGAGTACATTCGGATGTACCCAAAGTCCTCATGGTCGTCACGGAAGAAGAGTTGGTGCTACATGATGGTCACGAAAGAGGACGGCCTCTACTTCGCCGAGAAGGTGGCGAGCGAGAATCTCAACTGGCGGTCTACCGAGAAGAAAGAAGGAAGGGTCGGAAGGGTGGTCGACGCCATCCAAGATCTTAGTGCTAGGGGATTGACCGCTTGGCACATGGTGAGGGACTTTTCCATGCGACGAATGAGTTCCTTGAGACTTTGATCACGTCCTCTGCTCTGGTTCATTGGTTGTGACGATGCGACCAAGGATACTAGGGAAGGTAAGTCGTGAAAATTTTTCCGACCAGTATGGTTTATTTATTTGTTTTATTTCCTAACCTTGGGACCTATTTGTTATTTTGAAGCCCTTTCCTCTGATGAGATCAGGGAACAGGTCAAAATGATCTGCGTCAGGTAGCCTGATGCCAAGGATACTTTTCCCGACATTTTGGCGGTCGTCTCTGAAGAAGAGAGACTGAGGAGACTCATGGTAGATAACAACTTTTTCTTTACCTTTTATATATTTGCCGATCTATAAATGATTCTGCTCTGATATGTAGGCGGTCGGGTTGAGGAGGAAAGAGTCCGAGGAGGGCTCTAACCCAACCGTTGTTCCGACCGACTCCTTCTCGGAGACCACACAAGAGGATGTTCCTCCGGAGGTAAAAAAAGAGCATAGAAACAGAGTATATAATTTTAGATGGTATACTTCATCATCTAATTAAATTGGATTTGTGACTTAGGTGGAAAAGAGAACGAACCGTAACGCGGAGCTACAATGATCGTAAGCCCCAAAATGGTCATTCACGACCTGACAGTGGCTACCAAAGCAACTGTCACGGAGGCTAATGAAGACACCATATCTGGTCAAGGATCTCGATCGACTGGTCGAGGAAGTTACCTCCGACGAGAGGTCAGGGGATGTCATGGGTACGACCGATCCTACTGGTTCAAAATCGGTAAAATCGGTCGAGAAGAAAAGGAAGGCTAGCGCTATGGATTATGCTCCAGCATGTTTCAGGCTAAAAACCAAGACGACTAGGTATGTAGACATGAAAATAAACTTATGAAAAATACATACCTTTTTGTGTCTGGTCTGCTAAAACTTTGATTATCTTTTCTTCTGTTTTTATAGATCTTCTAGTGTTCTAGTCGTTTTTGACCAGAGCACCCCTCAGGAGAAGGTTCCTGGGGAAAAGGAGGTTGAGCCAGCCCCCAAGCAAGTGGCAGCGCCAACGCCTGCTCAGGAACCTGCGGTGGCTCCCATTCCGCCTACGGAGGCAGAAGTTCCTGAAGGGTTCCAGCAGGTTCCGATGACTGCTTGGGTCCTTTAGGGAATTTCTTTGAAGGCCCCTCATCCTACCGGCTTCCCCCATCGTCATCGAATCTTCTACGATGAAGAACTCGATGAGGCCTGGGATAGAATATCGGACCGTCAAGCAGAGACGAGTCCTGATATTATTTTTACCGGGTATAATGATATGGCAATCCGGGTAAGTATCCACGACCACTTCCATAGCCTTTTCCCCTAAAGTTTACAAAAAAACTAAAAAGGAGTTCGCCATGTCTATAACATATTGTGGAGAACTTCGCTGTGGTCAGAGGACTAACCTAGCGAACAAAACTCTTGAAGAAAAGAAACTCTGAATTAGAAAGTAAGAACTTTCCTCTTGACCTCTCATCTCCTTCTTTGCTATCTTGTTTCTCTTCTATTAATTAACTTATCTCCTTATCATATTTGATAGATTCGGAGAAAATTAAAGAAGATGTCATGGCCAAGGAAGTCGTAATAACAAAGCTTGACAGTGAATGCCAAGCTAAGGACCGGTCGATCGAATTCTTGACGGCCAGGAATAGGGAGATTGTCAAAACTTGTGAGAAAAAGAGTTAAGGTAATTGGTCGTAAGGTTAACCAGGGTACTATCTATCCTGATTATAATTATTTATCTTCAGTTCACTCATGCGGAGCAAACTCAAGAAATAACCAGAGCGAAGAAAGCTCTTGAGTTCGAGTGCGGCCAGGGGGCAGAACTTGAGCAGGCTCTGAACAAGATGCTTTTTGATATGAGATCGAGATCACAACTGCCTCTCTTGAAGGATCCTGTAGTGAAAATTAACTTCCTGGGCCAACAACTCAAAGATCTCCGAGGTCTGTTTAAAGCTACTCGAGATAACTATGCACAGATGATAAGGGAAGCTGTCACTAATGGAGTCAGCTCTGCTCTAGCAAACTAAAGGTCTCCGACCCCTCCATGCATCTCCAAGTTGTTGAAGAAGATTTGAACTACTTGGGAGATGAAACAACCAAGCTTATCGAGGAACTGACGCCTCTCGGAAACTAGGTTGTGGAGGAAATAGAGGTCGGATCTCCATCGCGCAGCGACTAGTCTGGTGATTCTAAATAGATGGTTGAAATATAAGAATTGTAAAAACTTATCTTTTACCATCAATGAAGTCTATGTTTTATCTCTTTATTTTGCTAAGTACTCATATATTTTCTAGCTCCTGATTGCTTTTATTAGTAGAAGAACTTTACTAAATAAGCAATAGACCAGAAAAAAGAGTACAAGCTACGACCATGGTACACAATATGTGTTGATTATGTAATAAAATGATCTAAGTAGCATTAGAAAATCAATGTGGTCGGAACCAGTGTATGACTTCGATTAACTTTAGATCCTTTCCATAATCAAAATACTATATAGTACACTAAGTGGCCAGAAGATGTTTTTTAGACTCAACTTGATGATAAGGAGCCATGCAAAGAATGTATGCAAAAAATGATAAGTGACCTTGTTTATACTTATTATCCAAACTGGTCGTAAAGGTTGCTAAGAACCAAAGACATAAAAAACACTTCGTGAAACGTGCTCATACTCAAGTTCCGACTGGCAGCGAAGATCGTAGGAAAAGGACCATCGCTAGGAAGCTCATTATAGTAGGTAGGACCACATGTGAAGAGAAGAGACTTCGACTAAGAGGCTTTCTGTGTCCCGACCAGTAGTCAAAACAAGAGTAGAACAGAATATTAAAATGACGAAATGAAGTCCATAAGTTCTATAGCATGTAAGTAACTATATCAAGTTGTATGTGTTATGCTCCTTTACTTGTTTGCTTCTTTGAGGAAAGAATATGGCCGCGCGTGAGAATCATTGTTGTGATGTTCACAACTAGGACCCTTACAGCTCGTAACAACAATGTCAAGGCCAAAAGAAGTAAAAGGAGATCCTTTAGACAGATATCGGAGAGAAAAGGATCTTCTTCGATCAATTAAACAACAATAGTAGGTGACCAGCTAATGAAGAACAAATATATAAACATCACTCATCGGAGAGTAGAGGAAATGCAACTTTATTGAAATGAAATAAAAGAAAAGAACAACTATACATAAAACTTACGTAATTGATCAATGTTCCAAGAATTAGACAAAACTTGCCCTTCCAACATTGTTAGTCGTACTAAACCTGGTTTGGTGACTTCGACCATAGTGTATAGACCTTTCCATTTAAGAGAAAGTTTATTGTGATTAGCCCCACTCTGAATTTTTTGTAGAACCAGATCACCTACAGCTAGGCTGCGAGGTTGCACTTTACGATCATGGTACCTTCGCACGCTTGTCGGTAGACTACCGATCATACAATGGCTTGGTTTCGTCATTCCTCAAGGAAATTGATGTTGTCTAGTCTTCGTTAAAACAATCAGTTCGAGCATAGCTAATTTTCAATTCCGGGGGAGCATGGCTTCAACACCGTAACCTAAAAAAATGGCATTTCACCGGTCGCACGACTGGTCGTAGTTCGAACGGCTCATAACATAGAGGGAAGTTTTTGGACCCAAGCTCCTGACTGTTTTGTTAACTGGTCGAACACCCGAATTTTTACTCCTTGCATTATGATACCATTAGCTCGCTCGACTGCTCCATTGCTTTGCAGATGAGTGAGAGAAGCGAAGTGTATCTTGATACCTAGATCCTCACAGAATTTCTAAAATTCCGCTAGAGAAGCTGAGCCTTCGTTATCCGTGATTATCTGTTGGGTATCTTGAATCGTGTGATCACGTTTTTTTTGTGAGGAACCTCTTAGCAGCTTCAGTTGTTGTTTTAACAACTGCCTCGGCTTCTATCTATTTCATAAATGTGTCAATCACGACGAAAATGAATTCAAAGCCCTGTGGTGCTCTTGGGAAAGGTCCCAGAATGTCTAATCCCCATGTTGCAAAAGGCCAAGAAAGAGGTATGGTTTACAAAGCTTGTACCGACTGATGTACTTATCGACTGTGAAATTGACACTGTACGCACTTTATCACTAGCTCTTTTGTATCATGAAGGGTAGTTGACCAGTAGTATCCTTACCTAAAGGCTTTACCGACTAGCGTTCTGTAGGAATGATGTGCTCCATAGACTTCTCCATGAATATTGGTTGGCAACTTAATACCATCCGTCTGAGATATGCATCTCATCAACACTCCATGAGATCCTCGTTTATACAAGGTACTTTCGATCAGAGTGTATGATTTGGTTTTTCGAGCTATATGATCAGTTCCAAATCATCTTCGGAAATAATGCCATGCTGAAAATAATTATAGATCGACGTCATCCAATCTCTACCAGGATCGTGCTTGACGACCTCCTGTGGAGCATCTATGTTGGAAGGATCTATTTGTGCGACCTCGAGCGGAACATCTATGTTCTCGGAATGCTCAACCACCGAGGGTGAATCGAGCTGCTCGAGAAAAACTCTGGGTGGGACTAGTGACCTTGTGGAGGCCATCCGTGCCTACTAGTCCGCTAGAAAGTTTTTCTTTCTAGGAATGTCTTGGATCTGGAAACCGAAGAAGTACTTTTGGAGTTTTCGTACTTCCGTCAGATAAGACGACATCTTGGTACTTGAGCATTGATACTCTTTCCCGACTTGATTCGCTACTCGTTGAGAATCGCCTTTCACTAGTAATGTGTGAATCCCAAGCGCTCTGTCTGCTCGGAGTCCTGCCAGTAAACCTTCATATTTTGTCACATTGTTTGTTGCAGGAAAGTTTAGCTGAATGGCGTATTTAATGTGTTCTCCAGTAGGGGATATGAGGACGACTCTAGCCCCCGAGCCTTTGAGCATCAAGGAGCCGTCAAAGTACATTTTTCACTCGTAGTGGTATTCATACCCAGGCCCTTGGGTGGGTTCAAGTTTTGTCCATTCGGCAATAAATGCTGCTATTGCCTAGGACTTGATTGCTGTTCATGAGATGAAATGGTGGTCGAACGCCCCAAGCTTGACCGCCCATTTTGCCATTTGTCCTGATGATTCCCTATTTCTGAGAACTTGACCAAGGGGATATCCAGTCGGTACGACCATTTTGTGGGCCTGAAAGTAACGCCTTAGTTTCCTTGAAGCCATAAGAAGACTATAGGGCAACTTTTGTACCTGTGGGTATCTTTTCTTAGGTCCATGTAAGATTTCACTTACGTAATATATCGGTCATTAAACGTTGTCACGTTCTACGACCAGTACTCCACTGACTTCTTGTGGTGTTGCAGCCACGTAAATCAGAAATATTTCTCTCGATCTTGGAGAAACTAATATTGGGGCATTTGTAAGGTACATTTTAAGTTCTTCAAAAGCATCGTTTGCCTCTTTAGTCCACTCGAAACTTCCATGCTTTTGAAGAAGTTTGATGAAAGTGAGTCCCTTTTAACCTAACGGTGCTATGAAATGACTCAGTGTTACCATACAGCCGGTTAGTTTTTGGATTTTCTTCTTTGTAGTCAGAGAGCGCATCTAGTCGATGGCCGACATTTTGCTGGTTTTGTTTCAATTCCCCTAGCCGAAACTAGAAACCCAAGAAGTTTCCAAAAGAAACTCCGAATACATACTTCTCTGGATTTAATTTAAGGTTATGTCTTCTTAAGTTATTGAAAGTCACTTGTAGGTCGGAAATATGGTTGCTAGCATTGATGCTTTTTACGACCAAGTCATCAACATAGGCTTCCAAATTTCGACCTATTTACGGATTAAAGTTTTTTGCATTAACCTTTGAAAAGTTGCACCAACATTTTTTAGTCCAAATGGTATCTTAATATAGCAGCAAGTGCCATATAGAGTGATGAAGGAAGTTTTCTTTTCATCATCTTTACTCATGTTAATCTGGTGGTATCCTGAGTACGCATCTAAAAAACTTAGCAACTCCGGAAGTAGAGTCTACAAGTTGATCACTGCGTAGAAGGGGAAAGTCATACTACATGCTTCAATGCGTAGAAGGGGAAACTCATACTACATGCTTTATTAAGATTTATGAAGTCAATACACATTCGTCATTTCCCATTGCTTTTTCTAACCATTATAGGGTTGGCGAGCCACTCTGGGTGATCGACTTCATGAATAAATCCAGCCTTGAGGAACTTGTCGATCTCCGACTGCATTGCGTCCTTCCGGTCTAGTGCGAAGCGCCTTAGCCTCTGCTTAACCGATTTTTTGTCAGGCTGGAGAGCTAGCCTATGCTCAATCACCTCCCTGGAAACTCCGGGCATGTCGGACGCCTGCCAGGCTAATACATCCTGGTTTGCCCGGAGGAAGGAGACGAGCGACTCTTCCTATTTGAGGTCGAGTCTTGCCCCGACCAGTACCTTTTGGGAAGACACGTTAGCGTTTCCTGATCCACACAGTGTGTTGGTGCTTCCCAAAGGGGCGTCTTTGCCGAGTAGTACCTCCTTAGTCTGGTCGAAATGTTTTGGCGTCATCTTTAGCCTCGAGTGCTTGACCTGCATGTTAAGCAGATTAGTTTCCCTGGTCAAAAGCTCATCGACCAGTTCTAAGGATTTTCAATCGCATGCATAAGCCATTTTTTGATCTCCTCAAATCGTGATGACTCCCTTCGGTTCTGGTATTTTTAAACTCTGATAACCGTAATACGTTGCTATCATGAATTTTGCTAAAGCTGGACGCCCGAGGATTACATTGCATGCAATTTCGAAATCCACCACATAAAATGGAACCTTTTCTATTCGAAAGTTGTCGGGCCTTCCGAACGTAACCGGCAGGGACAACTATCCTATCGGTTTGGCGGTAGAACCAGGAACTATGCCGTGGAAGACATATTTCACAGGTTTTACCTTTAACCAGGGAATTTGCATTTCTTCCAATGCTCTCGTAAATAAAATGTTTGAAGAGCTACCTCTATCTATTAAGACTCGATTAACTTTACAATTATTAATAGTAGGTTCAACTATGATAGGGAACTACCTGGTCGAGTTGACGGGATAGGTCAGTCTTTTTTGCTAAAAAAATTACAGTTTTCGACCACCTGGACATCTTGATGGTGATCGGGGACTCGGCAAGGTTGATCTCCCGCTCCACGGCCTTCAGATGTCGTCTTGAATCATACGAGGAGGATCCACCAAAGATCATATCAATAGTGTGTTGAGACTTCTCGTACTCCATCTCTTCGTCGCCATCTTTATCCTTTTTGGAGCTTGGCTCTCCGAGTTCTGTTATGGAGGGGAAGGGACCCTTACCTGAGTAGTAATCCTCTAGTTTCTCTTGCTAGGCTCGGTAGGTGCGCAGATCATGCCCTGCTGCCTGGTGAAACGGACACCACTTCTTATTTTTCTTGTAGTCGTTGGTCGGAGCCTTAGCTTTGTTCTGACCAATGAAGTCTTTCTTGCCCTTGGTAAATTTTTTGGGAATCGCAATGACTTCCTTGTTGTCGGGCTTGTGATTCTTTTTACCCTTGAGAGACTTCTTGTTTTTCTTGTCTTGTTTCTCCAATCCAAGTTGAGGATTTTTATCTTTTCGATCAATAGTTTCACACCATTTGACCGCTTCACTTGCGGCTGCATACTTGTTGGCCATGTCGAAAAGTTCGACGGTCGTTTGTGGAGCATTTATTGCAATATCCTCTGTAAACCGACGATTCCTCAGCCCTGCTTTAAAAGCCTGAATGACAGAAGACTCTACAATATCTAGGATAGAGTTTCGAACCTGACTGAATCTCTTGATATATTATCAAAGAGTTTCATTAGTTTTCTGCTTTATCCGATGAAGATCATCCTCCTTCCCGGGATGGTCTTACGTCCCTTGAATGTTGGCAATCAGAGTATCACAGAGCTGCTCCAAAGTGTAGATAGATCTGATCGGTAGGTTGAGCAACCACGACCGGACATACCCTTCAAAGACCGTGGGCAAGTAATTTACCATCACGTTGTCATTACCACTAGCAGCTTTGATGGTGGTAGTATATATTGGAAGAAATTCTAATGGGTTCTGAGTCCCATTGAACTTCTCTATGTTGGCTGGTCGGAACCTGTTTGGTCAACGAACAACTTGGAGCCCTGCCGAAAACACTTGACAACCCGTAATGGAATCATGACGCCTTCTTTGAAAAGGAGCCGGATTATAGTCGATTGAGGATTGGTTCCTCATATTTGCATACCTAGGATCCGGTATCCCAATCCGGTCGTGGACGTTACGATAACGTCTTTAACCACCTACTTGATTCAGATGATGTCTGAGATGGCCTGAATCAAGTGGTCGTTCCTCTTGACGACGAGGAGGAGTGGTTTCTGTGAAGAGCCATTTTCCCTTGTGATTCTTTGGTCGAAATCTACGAGGGGGTCTTGGTGTCGATCGGTCCTCCATTCGACCATGTTGTCCCCTACTGAGAGAGGAGCGCTGGGACGAAGTAATCGTGTGACTTTACGAGTTCCTTTGCTCCTGGTACATTTCTGTATGCTGCATGGTTTGTTG
This sequence comes from Phyllostachys edulis, assembly GCA_036346405.1. Taxonomy (NCBI): domain Eukaryota; kingdom Viridiplantae; phylum Streptophyta; class Magnoliopsida; order Poales; family Poaceae; genus Phyllostachys; species Phyllostachys edulis. The sequence continues at coordinate 47,124,932 of CM070552.1, read as the reverse complement.
GAGGATCTCTGAAGCCTGACCTGCAAGCTGAGCATAACCTAGAGTTCCTGCTAAAGCAGGATCTAGATTATTCAGAATATCCTGGACTCATTGCAGATTTTGTATTGTTACCGAAGGTCGTGGAAGATTCCCACTTGCAGTGGGCGTTCGATGAGTTGAGTTTTCTCTCGACCTTCTGGTTGGCCTTGTCTAACCCCTTACTCATGGTGGGGTAGGAACAGGTGAATTAACTGATGCATGTCCATCAGCTCGGTTGTCTCCGGTAGCTGATGCTTGAGCACCCTTACCAATTCCACTAGTAAGTGGTGGTGAGTTAACCCGTGGAGGATCGTGCATGGTATCTGGATTGGTATCTCCGATTGTGTTAACTTCGTGGTGCCAACAGTGATCTTCCGATGAGCTTCCGTCGTAGCTAAAAGAGAGCCTTCCAATACTTCTGCAAGGAGCCTCCATGATGGGGAGCGGTCGGAGATCACCGTCTCTGGTAGGCTTTGCAGTGGACTCAGACTGATCTGGTGGATTGCTGACCGTATGCTGAGTTTCACCATGTCCACTTGGTGTACGATCAGTGATAACTTCATTGATACCTTTACCAGATGTCGGTTGGCTCTCGGAATACGTAGGAGCCGTTGGAAAATACTGGTCACCCATGATAATATCGAGAGTACTCGAACTCTCTGATTGCAACATCGGGCTCCCATTGCCGTTCTTGTCGGTCAGACTGACCGAGCTCGTAGAGGCGTTCAGACGTTCTGAACTGGTTAGAACAAGCGGTTCCTCTAGAAGCGCCATTGATGGTGGCAGTGAATTCTCTTCCATCCAGTCGATCTCGCTAATCTCAGCGAATGACGAGCTGGTGGAGGAGGATGAGGACAACATCCCGTTTTCTTCTATGGTGCAGATCATGCGTCCATGTCGAGGTTGGAGTAGTCCGCAAGTCGAACCAATTTTTCTTACCCTAAGTCCCTGCCATGTTCGCATGAGCGATGATGAGGCAAAGGAAGTGGATGAGGAATGCTTGAGCGAAGTAATCTTCAAGAACTCAGTGCCTTCTTCCCCACGAACGACATCAGCTGTCGACGATCGAGTCACCGATCTTACGAAATAAACAGAGAAAAATTGCAAAGAGTTTTTGGGAGAAAATGGGACTGCTCTTTATTGTTATGAACTGGATTCTTTGCAGGGGTGCCCTTGAAAAGACGGTGGACTAATCCTAATTACACTGAGAGTAAGGCTTGCTATACTATTAAATCAGGCTTGAAACATGAATCTAATGCCGATTGCTCTGCTTCCATCTGATGCCCTTATTCCTCCGTGGTCCATCTTTAAATAACCATTGAAAAGGTGGCAGTTGTTCCTAGAGAAGGCACCTGTTAGAAGTGACGCGTTTGGTCGGAGGGTCGGTTATAGTTAGTAAAATAGTAACTAGTCGTCGATTGATGTCTGTGAAATACTCAACCGTATGGTGGTTGTTGTCAGTGTCTTAGGACCATAAAACGTCGCGTGGCATGGAGCAATTATGACATGTGTTTCATTCATCACACGGTAAGAAATATACTTGGAGTTAAATCCAGATGCCAGTTCATCGCTTCTACGAGTAGTCATCTGGTCGGGGATTGGGTACAGGACCTCATCCGACCAGGGTACCCATTATGTAACCTCTGGAATCCTTACAACCGTAGAGGTCGTTAGTCTTAGGGGTTACGACCACGAAGACATATTGTCTTTTATTATGTATTAAAGTAATACATAGAGATTTTAATTCTCATCAGTATTGCTAGGAGAAATGCAAGTGCTGATAGTAGTGTACCTCCATTGTGGCCTTGATTCTTTCCTGCTCGTGCTGGCCATTTCTTGTTTTGGCACCACGACCTTGAGCAGGAGAGTCGTTGAGGTAAGATGTTGTTGTCCGTTTTAGCAGGCGGCAGTGGAGTTCTTGTGCAAGGGCTTCCTGGGATCTGAATGCTGGGAGCCTTGTTAGATCATGTTGTTTTCTTCCATTTTGGTTGGATCAAAGGAGGTTTCATCAACATTTTGATCTCAAGTATGTTGTTCTTGCATCGATCTTTCTTGCATCGATCAATGGAAAGGGCATGGTGTAGGAGTACTAGATTTCTTCTTCTTCTTTTCACTACTAATAAAAGAAGGGGTTTACCTCCACACAGCGGGAAATCCTCCCACCCCTTCCTCCCCCTACGACTCGTGAGTGTGTCCATGTTGGTGACAGGAGGAGGTAGCAGGGAGGGGAGGCGGCAGCGCGATAAGGCGGCGTCAGGGACGGGAGAAGGCAACAGGAGGGAAGGGAGGAGAGAAGGTGGCGCTAGGGAAGGGAGGGGTAGCAACGGCGCACGAGGAAGAGACAGGGACGAAGGCATCCTTCCCTTGCCATGTTGCCTTCTAAAGTTCACTGCATCGCGTCCTCTTCGTCCTAATCCTCCCCTGCGTCGTCGCTGCCTCTTGCTCTGCGTCCGAGCAAGCATCGCCACTTCCCTACTTACCACCGTGACACTGCCACCGCCTCCTCCCACAGCCTCCAACCTCCTAGCCATGATGTGTCTAGTGAGGGCTGCATAGGCCAATGGCTGTGAGAATGAAGTCGTGGCTTGGATTCAGAGTGGAAGAAGGTGGTCGTCGACGTGTAACCCTCTTCTTTGCCAGGCGGTGGTTGAAAAAGGGCAGCGCGTCGGAGAGAGAAGTCGACATCAACTTTAATTTTCAAAAGTAAACAATATATGAGCTCAAAATTTTAATTTTCGGGTAGTAGTAGTAGCAGGTGATGCAATAGGCGGAGATAATGTCTCTATTTATATGCGTGTGAAAGAAAATTGATATTTATTATGCGATTTATGATCCCTTTTGTTGATATACATCACTCTCTTTCGAGATTCTGTTGCAATGCACGGGCACCGTGCTAGTAAGAAATATACAGCTCAATTTTGCAAAACTCTGCCAAGATTACTTAACCACTTTTTTTTTGGTGCGCTCATGTCAGCATGGAGAGATCACTTGAACTTGGACAGACGACGGCAGCGCGAGCCCCGCATACGAAGGTTAGCGGGGCCCAACCTGCTATATTCGGTTCGGTCAAGTGGGAATTAACCAGCCCCGGGTTTTGGTCTCGGTCGGACCCTCGGATTCATTGATTAGAGCATCCACAGTGTGTACACAAAAGAGGGTCTTAGAGGATACTAAGAGCTAGTCCTACACATTGCAAGCAAAGGGGTCTTAGCTAAAAGCACAAGGCCTAGTCTTTCTCTAAGTCCCGGTTCCTCACAATTTAAAAGTAATTTTAAAAAGGAGGAAGAGGGGAACGGTTGCAAAAGAGAGAAGAGAGTGAGATGATTCTTATTTTTTTTAATTGAACTTGGATCCCACCAACCTGTTCTAGACATTAGAACAAATTTTGCAAGTTTAGACCTCATTCCTATATGTCAAATTTAGATCCAGTGTAAACATTATAGATGCTCTTAACGCCCCGTCATCGACCGGTTTGGGTCATCTAGATAACTACACTCATCTAGGCCCCACACAAAATGTCTTTTTTCCCCCTTGCAGAATATGTCGTGATACGGAGCAACGGCAGTCCTAGTCATTTCGGACCATTCTATTGGCAAAATTGCTAGCTTGACCAATCATTTTGTACCATGGATCTACTGTTACCAGTTTCATCCTTCTTTTCCCTTTTAAGGAAAGATGACAACGTTGCTTTTCTACAGATAGGTAAGTAAATATCATAACATGCCAATAATGACATGGTATTAATATATATAAGGGAGATGTGTTTTGTGTAAAGTATAATTAATTCTATTATGGATGTTAACTCTTTGAGTGAGCTACTAAATGAGTTTCGAATATATACATAGATCATATTTAAAGGTATGTAAGGGCCACAATGATAGTCATTTTATGAATAAACCCTTGTATATATCCATAAAACCATTTAAATAGATCTCATCTCTTTAAATGAAGCTTATCAAAAATTTATCCAACAACTCACACAAGTGTTCACATGTTAGTACATAAAAGGTGGGTTTAAATCGTGCCTTGAAAAAGTTGGGTTTAAACTAGATACTATAAGTAGCTACATTTTTGGAAAGCAAGCTAGCACATACTAGAGTAATATGTATGTCTAACGTTCTTGCTTCAATGTAATATCCAGAATGTATGTTGCAATAAAATCATATTAAAAATAGTCAAAGTCTAGGTGAATATCATGATGTTTTTAGGGAGTTTAAGTAAAGGGGAAGGGACGTCCACTCTACATGGAATGTCTTAATTCAACATTAATTACTAGCAAACTACCCAGGTAAGAGGCAGTGGTTGTTAGATTAGTCAATAGTTACTTCTTTTGGAAAAGTATCTTGAAAATACGGTAGGTTAGTTGTACCGTTCCTTCAAACATAACTATAAGGGCATATACAATGGTACAAACAACGGGTGTCTATATCAGCCATCCATATCACTTTTATAGACAAGACTAAAGACAATTTCATATAATGAGTTATGCATTAAGTTGTCTATATGAGATCCCACAATCTTTTAGTTTTTGCTTGGAAAAAATATTTGTTATAGACAACAACTCATACAATGGTGTTTTGTGTTGTCTATAAGGGTTTTATAGACTGTCTGTTGCATGCTAGACGGCTTCATTCTCTCTCCCTGTTCTCTCTCATCTACGTCATTAAAAATCTTACGTGGCAAAGATTATAGACTGCTGATATCACCCACTGTACATGCCCTAAGTTTGATTAGCGAACAATCTCAACAAAGCACTTTTCTACAACAAAACCACAATAGCTATATTTGGTGGTGGTGGTGGTGTGGGTGTGGGGGGTTAGCTCTTTCTCCCAGACAACAGCTATACATTTCAAGCAAGCAATTCAAATGTTATTAGTTTTATATCTAGTGAATTGGACCTTACAAAGATAAGGACAACTCAACATTAGTTTTAAATATAGTGAAAGACAGACAATACACGTCAGTGGATCCTATATAAAGATAAGGAACGACTCAAAACCATCCAAACAAAACGCAAGCATGCTAACTCTTGGGTATACAACCAAACATGCAACTCTTGGGTATAAGTAGCAGAGCAAATATTAATAATGCGTTGAAGATTAAAATAGGTCAGGGCCAAGCAAATCAGAATAAAGAAGTACATATGAGAGGCATGTGGTGTCCACGATCCTACGGCCCCACCATTAAAACCACCGTAAGTAATTAAGTACGCAGCCCGTAGTTTTCCCTCCCTCCCAGCCAGTTTCAAGCAACCCAATAAGATAACTCCGTCAATTGAAAAACAGATTAGATATAATGGGTGAGATCGATCAGCAGATTTCCAAATCAAATTTGGCCTCGTAGTAAACTAGCCAATTTTACAGATTATGATCTGTTCATGATACCCAACAACGCCTAACTTACCAATAGGATGACACTGAAAATATATCCCACTCACAAATAGAAGATCTAATGATTTAGGGATTCAAATAAGCATGTGGAGCAATATATTTGTGGAAAGCCACTTGATTCTATGTATGAAGCGACCACAAAGCATGAATGAGCTTATGAACATACCGCCATTAACAAAAGCTAGCCTGAAATACACAGGGTATGCCGGCCTGCCTACACATATGTAGTAAACTTTGTTTTGCCAAATTAGGTAAGGACAATATTTTGTCCTCCAACGAACCCTCATAAGACAGACGCTAACGCCAGCCTTTTTGCCCCTAAAATGGAGTAAAATGTTGCTGCCGCCAGAAGAGTGTTGCAATGCTGCTGCTCAAATCTTCGCACAAATTTACACATGCGGCGTAAAGAACAAAGAAGAAGGCGGCTGCTGCTGGTGCAGCCTGCAAGCAAATGTATTGGACAACTACATTGCTCGCAGGCTCGCCGCTGCTGAGAGGTGTCGTACGTGTTACCTCTGCAAAGCCGGAGACATTCCTCAAAACACTCAAATCTCAAAAAGAAAGACAAAAGGCGAGCCAAGATTGCAGTTGACTAATCAGGCACTACGCTACAAAGTAAAACAAAAAAGGAGGAGGAGGAGGAGGAGGAGAAGAATGATGATGATGATATTCCCCTCGATCCCAAAGAAATCCGGAGCAAAATAGAAGTTAAAAGCAAACAGCAGCGATTCCATTGACCGGAGCTCTTCCAAAATCATGTGAAAGAAGAGTGGTTAGGAACTTAGGATGAGAAAAGGCAGGGAATCGAAGGGCCTGTTAATTAGCAGTAGTGCTACTGCTTACCGTTGTTATCCACGACGAGGCTCGAGAAGAATCCCGGCGGCGAGCTGCTGTGCCGCGCCAGCACACCCGGCGGACTGCCGCTGCCCCCGCCGTCGTCCTTAGCGTCCACGCCGAACTGATGGTAATGGTACAGGCCGTGCCCCAGCGAGATCTCAGCACCTCCGCCGTATTGCTGCCGCTGCTGCCTCGGCACCACCGAGGACGCCTCCCCTCCGCCCGGCGCCGGGAAGAACGCCCTCGCGGCCGCCGCCCCCTCCACCGCCGGGTCAACGAACAACTGGCCCGCCTGCTCAGAGCCGCCGCCGTATCGCGAGGGCCCCCGCTTCGGCTGCGGCCGGTTCATGTGCTGCACGCGCGTTGCGGCGCCGACGAGGCTAACTGGTTGCAGTCCGAGTCTCCGAGATGCTAGCTTTTCCGAGCGCTCGCTGCCGTGAGCTAGCTGGTGCAAAGGTGCCGCTTTTGAGGGTTTTTTCGCGTAAGCAACTGCAACTAGCGAGTAGCGACTGAGCGATCGAGCGGATTGGCAAGGTCGCGTCGCGGCCGGGGAGGGAAATAAAGGACGAGAAGGGTTGGGCTCTCGTGATTCGGTCTCGGTGGACAGGGGCGGGCGTGTGGTGGGGACTGGGGAGCATGAAAACAATTTCGTCAAAATTTCATGGAAATTTTTGAAATTCGGTGATTTCATCTCTCTCCAAAATTTTCGAAATTCATTAAAAAAATCAGAAATATTTGAATTTGGACAAATTACATCCTAAATTTGATTTTGGACAAAATTCGGTCAAATTTCATCCTATTTGAAAACCCACCAAATTTTTGAAAATTTCGGTGATTTCACCCCATCTGAATTTTTTTCCAAAACGAAATAGTGTTCCCTCGTGAGGAGCGAGGGATTCGGAAATGCGCTAGCTCAAGGAGGACAGATCCTTACAGAAAGCGGCAAGTGGCCGTGTGGGGAGGAGGGAAAGGTGGGGGCTTGGTTACGAAGCTACGGACCCCACAGCCACATCTGGAAACTACGGCCAGTGTGTGGAAGCATAGGGTTGTTTGGTTTGGTGCCCATAGGAACCAAAGTATGTCAAGCCAAATTTTGGTAACGTTGATCAGATTTGGCCTCTGTTTGGTTTGATGCCAATTTTTGGTAAGATTCTATTCACATTGGTTATCCAGTTCATTTCTGGTGCCAAACTTTGCCAAAATCCAGACGGACCACCCCGATTTTGGTAACACCAAATTTTGAATTGGCTTTTATATACAATTTTAATTCTCAAACCAAACAAGCCTATAAACCTAGGCGTGCCACACGCCGCGGCAGCGGGATTGCATCGCTTCCGGTTTGGGGAGAGAGCGATCGATCGGGGCAAAGGCTTAGAGCGGCAAGGTTTGGCGCATCTGGTGCAAGTTCAGATGTGACCTGTGAGCCTATGATATATATGTCGAGTGTTAATTCTGATGGTTTTCCTCTTCTAGTAATCAAATTCAGACTATTTTCCAAACATGACTCTCTAGTTTGATTTAGGTCAACACATTTGGCTAGCTAGGATTGATCAAGCTAGGTTCTTTTTTTGGCAGCAATCGATTAAGGTATAGGCCGAGTAGTGGCGGACCCAAGATTTTTAGGATGGGTGTTCGGACTTCAGAGCTAGGTTATCCAGATATGCCGATACCAATACGCCGATACCGTGAGATGTCATTTCCCCAAAAACACTAATACGACAACACGCGTATATATAACAAAATACAAAAAATATAGAAATTAATGATTTCATATGAGGAATTGGGCGGTATAAGGCAAGCATAATGGCACGAATTAAATAGCAAATTATAGATATCAATAACAGTTGAGGAGGTGGAAACTAGGAATAGAGCTATTTTTGCTCCAGGCTTCTTATTTTGCTGAGTTATACTGTTGTTGTAGCATGTGGCCAAAACTTGCGCTTGGTACTTGATCGTTGTTGTTTTCTCTATTTTTCTGTTCTGGGTTGTACCAACTATACCGCTAAATCTTATTTTTCTTCCTCTAATAGTGATCGGTAGATGCCATGTCTTCTTTTAAAAAAAAACTTGTGCTTGGTTTTGGTTGTTGTTGTTTTCTCACTTTTTTCTATTCCAGATTATAGCAACTAGACTGCTAAAACTTATTTTCTTCCTCTAATAGTAATCGGTAGAGCTCCTGCCTTCTTTTTCATTTTTTTTGACAGATGCATACCTTGTTGATCCTGCTCTTCTTTGCTTTTTTTTCCATCAGTAAGAACCCCATCTAAGAATGTTCCTTCCATAGAGCAAAAATTAGTATGTAAATATATGTAACAAGAGCTCAACTATCTATTCATTGCCTAAGGCAAAGATTGTATTTTTGTACAACATCCATTGGAAAGAACCAAGAAAGCAGAGGAAGAAACTTAGACTCCAAAAAGAACCGGAGCTGGAGTGGAGCAGAGCCAGTGAGAAGAATTGGAGTGCACAAAACACACCTGGATCTGGAGAGAGGACGATGACGGTGAGCTGGATATACTACTCCCTTCCCGCCGCCATGCTCCCTCCTAGCCACCGCATTGCTCTCTTGGTGTCGTCCGCTCCCTTCCTTCCTATTTGTCGCGCTACCACCCACTTGCTCGCGTCGCATCTCTGTTCACTCGCACAAGTCTTGCCAAGACGCTTCGCCTCTGCCGCCTCATGCGCTTGCCATCGTGTTGTGTCCCACCATAGTCGCCGCCAGAGCACACGCCTCCGCTCATTCGCCACTTGGAGGCCGGAGAAAATAAAGGTTAGGGTTTGGTGGGCTAAAGTAGGAAGGAAAATGAGCCTAATGTGCTACATGGGGAGTGCGAGCTAAATTCATTTGTGGACACAAATATATAGTTTTGACCTAACTAATAATATATACATCTAATATACCTATTATATATAAGATATTTTGAAGAAAAAAAGGGTGTTCGGCTGAACACCCATGACTTCAAGAGGGTCCGCCCATGAGGCCGAGTGCCAAGGTTAGTGACAGATCCAAACTAGACTTATCGAGGGGTTGACTGCTTTATGTACACGCATGATTGGGTCAATTCTCTTGAAAATTTTGTTCCACTCATCGGTTTTTATATAACTAGCTAAATTCCCGCACAATTGTGTGGATAGCTACGACGATACCTATAAAAATAGTGGTGTATTTGTTATCTAACTCTAATACTTATATATGACTGAAAATACGATTGTATTTTTCCTACTACTCCCTCTAGTCACAAAAGAGTGATGTCTTTTTACTTTTCAAAGTCCACAAATTTCTACTTTGACTACTACATTCTCTTATCATATATTCAAAAAAGTTGTAAAAGTGCAATATATGAAAGATTTTTTTTTCATGAGAAATTCATTAGTATCATTTTCATATATCCAAACCATACACTTTAAACAATATATCTGGTCAAAATTAATAGAGTTTGACTGAGCATATTCTAGGGGGTCACTCTTTTGTGACTAGAGGTAGTGCTTTAATAACTCTCGTATATATCCAATTAATCTGCATCGTTATAATATGGACCCACCATAATCGACGGTATAGATTTGTCTTTTTTTTCCTCTGATTACCGTGGTAATTTCTAGCCCTTGAGAGCGAACGTGGTGCCTTTTTTTCTTCTATTTTAATCATATAACTAGCAGGGTGGCCTATACATTTGTGCGGCTAGATTTATTTAAAAGTTTATAGTATCAAATGGTATAACTTAAATGCTTTAGAATATTTTTATATATCTTATAGACTATTTAGATTTTTAAGACATCATAAACATTGGAAATAATAATAGGAGTTTGAAGGAAAATACAACTTGAGAAACGTAATTGATGTATGAACTTTGATGGAAGAAAATCATTGATCGTAATAAGTTCTTAGGGTTCTTAGAAAATACATCAGTCACCATCATGCATGGATCAGGTAGGCTGTAGCTGCATGCTCCTATTCTTACCCCATCAGTTGCTCTTTTCCAAAATGTATGCATGTAGACGTATCTATATTTAATCTCAAGCAATAAATTAATTATGTGCGCGGCAAATTATCTTATTAGTTTACATGGCATTAGAGTACCTTGCCACGCATACACCGAGGCACCATAGTCGGCCTACCTTGAACTTATCTTTCATCACACGCCGGTTGCCTCACCAAACGGAGTGTCTTCTATCTCTTCTCACCACCTAAAAGCATCTAGACCCCTAAAAATGGTTTTGGTAATTAATGATAATATGTGAATATGGGATTAACGTGTTTATTGAGTATTTACAAGGTTAAGTCCCATTGGTGAGTTTGATGTCTTGAAGATGCATGCTAAAGGACAACATGAAGATCTTTTGGATAAAAGACAAGGTACAAGTAATCTAGGATCCTTTTTGTATTTTACCGGTCTTAGGAGAAATGGTTGGAAAACCAGATTTTAGGATAAATGTCGTACTATTAAGAGGGATCATGACTAGTAGCTTGGTAGCTTATTCTTGTGCAAATTGGATCCATTTAGGATCATGCATGCATTTGGATTTGAATTTGAAAGCTCTTTGTGCAATTGATAGCACAATCGGTAGTACCGGAGTTTACTAGCGGAACTACCACTTTGCGGTATGACCACATATCATTTGGCAGTACTATCGTGGGCCATTCGGACCGTCCGAAAGCGACATGATTGTGTGGCTTAAACGAATGGTCTGAACAGCCCAATGAATCTGAGCCGTCTACGTGTGCAGTTCAATCGTGCCTGTTAACTTATTTGCTGAGCGGTACGACCACCCTTGTGAGCGATACGACCGCAACACGGCTATTCCATTTTCTAGTTGACGGTACGTAAAATCCAGAGAGACTCCATTTTGGTTAAATTTGCAAAACCCTTGGAACGGTAGTACTACCATTGTTTAAACGGTACTACCGCTCTACGGTACTTCTGGAAAATGGAGCGGAACGTATTTTCCAGAGAAACCCTTTTTGGAGCTCTTGTGCTCCCTTGGCAAACGGTAGTACCGGGTGTTTCTTGGCGGAACTACCGCTTAGCGGTATGACCGCACTTCCTTTGGCGGTACTACCGTGGGCCATTCGGATTGTCCGAAAAGTTCATAATCGTGTGGTTTAAACATGCAGTCCGAACAGCCCAATTCGTCTGAGCCATCCATGTGGCAAGGTTGTTGGATGAGCTGGTTCAAATCGATTAATGCGGTAGTACAAAACTTTAATAAGCGGAACTACCGCTCCACAGTTGTTCCGTTTTTTATATGGCGGTACGTAAATTCCAGAGAAGCACCCTTTTCAACTGAGATTGAAAACCCTACGAACGGCAGTACCGCTCCAATGTGCGGTACGACCGGGCTTAGCGGTATGACCGCATGATAGTTGGCGGTAGTACCGCGCTGCGTTTAAAACGGCTATGTTAGAGGCAGTTAATGCTCCTGTTGTAGCCATTACAGAGCGGTTGGTGGAATGCGGTAGTACCGCACCTTTGTTGGCGGTAATACCACATTTCGCTGAAAAGCTGGGGTTTCTATCATAACGGTTGGATTTGGTTGTAGGGGTTATAAATACCCCTCCACCTGCTCTAGGACAGAATGCAACACTTCATTTAACATCCTTAGAGCCTTGTGCATCCTCTCAACACCTAGAACACATTTGTGCGTTCATTATGAGATGGTTGAGTTCATTCAAGTGCATTCATTCTAGTTGATCCATTTGCACTTGAGTGCCATCAAGCGAAGGTCATCGATTTATTACTCTTGGAGTTTTACCAAACTCCTAGACGGCTTGGTGGTGAGAGCACGGTGATCTCTTCAAGAAGATTGTGAAGAGGCCCGATACTAAGTTTGTGAGTGGTTTGGTGTTCACCATCTCCGGAGTGGAGGAAGAACAACCAATAGTGATCGAGGGAAGGCTTAATTTGTGGAGCTGGCTTGATTCGTTCAAGCTTCCTCAACGTGGACTAGTGAATACCGGCAAGTCTTCGATACCACGGAAAAACATCGTTGTCTCTATTGTGGTTAATTATTGTCTTTACTTATTCCGCATTTACAATTCTAGCATTTATCTTGAATTAAATTGCTTAGCTAGAATTGTATCTAGTTTAGACATTATTCATAATTAGCTTAAATTGTTAATTTGCTAAAAATTTTAAAAATCTCATATTCACCCCCCTCTAGTCGATTATCCTTGATCCTACACCACCATAGTTTTTTTTCTTCAACCTCCAACAACAATCCTAATTTCTATCCAATTATTACGTAATGTTGTCTGCTGTTACATCAACACGCATACATGTGCAACCGCCGTCGATGCTTTCTACGGTGGCCCCAAGCCTATTCTCTACGACTGCGTCATCTCTACTCCGATCCCTTTGCCTCTACTTCTGTACACTCATGCTTCTATTCGTACGGATGCATGATGTTATACATTCTCAATGTCCTCTTCTCCTGTGTCGGTCGCTCCTCTTCTTCGATGCTGGCCAACTCAACATTGTGGCTTCGTCACTAATCGCGGTAACATCCTATCTCCATTGATGTCGATATGTCTGCTTTAGTCGCTGTCTAACGATATGAAGAATCTTCTCACCATCGCCAATGATGTTGTGCCCCTCACCAGCGATGGCACGCTCCTAGTTACCCGATGGCACCACATTGTCCATAGCTTGTCTTCAATGCAAAACTTCATCTCCTCACTGTCAAGGCTTCCTCATCATTAAGCTTATTTGGTGACCGACTTCTTCAACAATGCCAACGCTCACCACTTGCCTTCGCAGCCCTTGACTCTAACTCTGGTCTTTCTCTCAACGGCTCCGGCGAGCAACACGATATTGTCATCGTTGAACGGCTATGGTGAGCAGCACAATATTGTCCTTATCTCCGCCACCGCCACCTTGGCTCTTTGCTTCCCATTGGTCAATGTTTTCTTGCAATTGCACTCTTTTGTGGTCTTCTCCGACACCATTTGTGTTATCCTCGTTATAACTTTATTTATTCAAAAATTTAGTTATTTTTTATTGGAGTTTGTATGCAATTAAAATTGCTAATTTTATTTAATCTATTCCGAATCTTAGTTATTTTGAGATTTTTATTTTGTAATTCATATGGAAATCAAATTGTAGACTTTCTTTTTTATATTGAATTTCAACTCTTTTTTGTTGGAATTAGTATACAATTCCAATTGCTAAATTTTTTTCTTTAATTTTATTCATATCAAAATCAACTTGCTAATTTTTTTTCCATATTTCAATTATTTTTTGTTGAAATTCGTATACAAATCTGGTTTGTAATATTTGTTCACTTTTTTATTTGGGATTATATTTATTTAGGGGTTTTACTTAGAAATTCGTATCGAAGTCAAATTGCTAAAAAATTATTTCTGAATTTTAGTTATTTCTATATTGTACTTGACATGAACTCTTTTTTAATTTAGACCGTTATAATATGGACCTAGCACAATCGACGGTGTAGATTTTTCTCTTACACCGATTAACGTGTGGGTTTCTAGCCCTTGAGAGGGAACGTGGTGACTTCTTTTTTGTATCGCTTTAATAATATGATAATATATAGATTGATAGATTCCTAGGTGTGGAGTGTTTTTAGCAAAAAATGAGAGAGAAGGAGAAGGAGGAGTTGCGGGGGATAATGGACTCTGCAAGTTCCTCCGGTGTGCTTCGTACCACCTGCCGAGGTGGAGATTGTTACATAAGCTGATCGATCCTCTCCTTGAGCAAAATTGAAACAGAGTAGCTTAAAATGTAGGCGCGCTTTCCTATTTCAAAAAAAAGTTGCCCTTCAATTAGCTTCAAATAATTTGAGACTCACACCTGATACTGCTAATTGCTATATTTGGGCAAGCTAGCATCCCTTGGTCCGGCCCTCACGCTATATGGTGCGCTCCATTTGAATATGCGTCAATCGAGGAGCTAGAGGGCCGAGAAGTCACATACGCGCGGGGACAGAGAAACTATACTTCAAGCCGAACTCATTCATCCACACATCCAGAAGGCCAGAATTGAGACGGCCGCGGTGTGAGTAGCTAGATGAGAGTGCGACCAGACGTCAGACCAGGCGCTGCCATTCCACCAAGTACGAAGAATTTTTATTTCTCTTGGCGTCTCCATGCATCCCCCAAGACGCCGGATTCTCCCGGCGCCCACGCAAAGATGCCCTAGTTTATCTCCAAGTTGGCGGACAGTTTTATCCCCTCCTGGTACGAAACACCGCCATAAGCAAAACGGCCAAGCAGGTGAGGACAGGAGGCGCGTGCTTGCAGCTCTCAGCGGCCAACCATTGCGGTCTCCTAGTTGGGAATTTTTATTATTAATTAATCTTTTTTATTTTTTTTAAAAGTTAACCTGGCTGTAATAAATTGTTATTATGTTCGTTGCAATTGATTATTTGTCACATATTTCTTTGTCCCTTTGTTGTTTTGTCACTTTGGACACTTCCACCATTGTCTTTTTCTCTCTTCTCCTTCCACCTTTCTTGCTTCGGCTCGCTTTGGCCGCCGCCGCTGCACCTTCGCCCCTCTCCCGTTCCCATGATCACCGCCCCACACCATCTCTCCCCTCCCCGTCCTCTTTCCCGTCCGACCTCTCCTCCCCGCACCTCCCCTTTGCCCTCGCCATCTCCTTCCTCACCCACCCCTCCCCCTCTCACGTTGCTTCCTCCTCGTCCTTCCCACAACCCTCATCTCCTCCACGAACGGCCTCCCCTCCTCCTCGCTCACGGTAGGCGCCATCTCCGCCGCCGCGACCAGCCTCCTCCGTGGCTCCACAGAGATCCCCGGTGTCGATCGTCCCTCATCTCCTCCACGAACAGCCTTCCCTCCTCCTCGCTTGTGGCGGGTGCCATCTCATTGCTTGTCAAGATGCCGCGATCAGCCTTGACTCGACCGTGACTCTCTGAGACCTGAGACCATGACTCCTCCGTGGCGGCGTAAGTCGGGATAGAAGCGACGCAGCGGGCAATGCTATGAAATTTGGAGAGCGATGTTGCAGCCACGAGCGCCATGGGATGCGGTGGCGGCGAGTCGGCCATGGACAAAGCAAGGAAGAAGAATGAGGAAAAGACACGGGAACAAGATAGAGAGGAGGTGGCGGAGGTGTCGGGTCGGCTATGGCCGGAGCAAGTAAGAGGAGGAAGAAGAATAAGTGAAAGAAGAAGATAGGGGTAAATTTGTTCAAAAGGGCAAATAATCAAGTAGCGAATGAAATATGTGACATTTAAGATATTATCTTGTACTTAGTCCTAAATAAGCCAAGCATGCGTGGACCAAACAAACGCAAAGCGCATCTTTGTGAAAGGTATATTCTCTATGAAGGAATCGAATGCTTTGATTATATCGCAATTATTAGCACGCAACCAAACTTCAAACATGTTTTGCTCTCAGGTTGTTGAGATATTGAAAGGGACGCAAGTCACGCAACTAGATTTAATTGATTGGTAAGTTGAGCCGCGCAAGCAATCGACGCGGGTCCTTGATATTGCACTACGATTTTTGCTCTCGGTTTGGAGCTGAGGATGCAAAGTGTTAGGGCCTGTTGGATACGAAGTATTTTTAGAGTTTTTAGAAGTTTCTTGAAAATACTATGGTATCAAAAACTTTAAGATGTTTGTGTACAACAAACTTTCTAGTTTTATAAACAGTAGTATTGTAAATACCATGGTATTTTCAGAGTTTTTAAAAATCAACTCCATATCTCTTTTTTTTTTCTCTAAACGGAAGCCACGAGCTATTCGTCTCCACGGTTCATCTAGGTAGGCGCTGCTCTCGATTCAATGCTGTCGGTAGTCCCCAATTAGCTAATTAGCCATGAAGATGAAACTTTTTTTTTATTAATTCACCCTTTTTTAATTTTTACTTTAAAGTTAACTTTCGGCGAACTTTATTTCCAATTCTGACCTCTTTAGTCACGCCACCATCCGTGACGTGACAAAACAACATTATCACGTCATAGGATAAGTCCGCTAAAATAGCATTTTTTGTCACGCTACTGATCGTGGCGTGATCAAATAACTCTGTCACGCCACGGGTGGTGACGTGACAAGAACTTGCCTAGATATGGGCTGGCGTGACAATGTTATTTTGTCACGCGCACGAGTGATGAAGTGACCAAAGATGTCAGAATTGGAAATAAAGTTCGTAGGGATTAATTTTAAAATAAAACTAAAAAAGGGTTAGTTAATATATAAAAAATTATGAAGATGAAGAGGGTATATCTCATGCACATGGGTTCACTGGAGAACATAAAACTCCCCGTCCGAGGTTTTGCGAAAACCCTTTGCACTTAAGTGGGAGGTAGGATTTAACTCACTATATCTGAATCGTCTATTTTGTGTTGGAGAGTCTAAATGTGTCATGTCTATATATTTACTAATGCACCATGTGCATGAGATATACCCTTGAAGATGAACGACCATCGATGAAACATATGAGTGTATCAGTTGCACACTAGCTTTCTTGTAAGCTACTGGCCTACTCGATCTTCTATATTTTGTGATTTTAAATATCAACTCACCTTCATCGTGACTTTTTTTTAACGTTCACATGAAATCTGGTCATCATTATATAAACTTGATGTCCTAATTATAGTTATCGTAATACACATCTGAAAGGTATCTAGCATGCACGTATACATTTTATTTAAATTTTCATAATGGCAACGAGTAACCAAACAACTATTTTTCAAGCAAAATACTTCATTGAATAATGCAATTACCAAACGCATCATGGTTTTCTGTCATTAATTTGAATTTTTTTTGGTATTCACAAACTGCAGTATCTCACGCCTAGTACTTTAAAAACTGTGGTATTTCAATTGGTCTATCATCCAAACAAGTCCGTAATTTCTCAAGTACTTTGCTAGATAGCTAGAACATTTCTAGTGTTCCTCTGTATCAGTGTTCTCCCTTGCAATAGTAAGTGGTTTTGGTAACTTACATATGTTACTGATGTACTATTCTTGTGAAATCAAATTGAATTCAGGCAATCTGAGCCTATTCATTTTCACACAGTGCAGTGGCACAGTGGCAAATTGCTACGGTAGTAACTTAGCAAGTCCTCGATAATATGTTGGTAGGTGTATAAGGTCTCGTTTAGACCGCAAGAATTTAACATTAAACAGTTCAATTCCGCTCAATTCCCCGTAGAAATTTAGAAAATTTTCTGTATCCCAACTTGAGCTTAAAAGAATAAATTTGCACGCATATAGTTGGCCCAAGACTAAGTGGGCCGAAGGAGCCAGGAGTTAGTTTTGTAGATCTCGGGCTGAGCCTCGAACGTGCAAAAAGGACCAGACGGGCCAGCCCATCGTAGTTCGGGCTTTTGTGCGGCACAGTGCTTGCACTTTCAACTCGACATGATTGTCGAATGTCGAATGAGAATGTTGCGAAACCTCGACTCAACAGAGTACTTCTCGACAGAAAGAAAAAACCAGACTATAGAGTAGATAGATGGAATGAGGATATAGGAAAAAAATTTAAAAAAATAATATTAATTTAAAAGACAATTACAAAAAATATTCAATTTTTTGTTTTACAAAAATAGGTGCCTGAATTAAAATCCATAGTAGGTGGATAGGGTATGTAAAGCTGAATTAAAATAATATGAATTTAATTTTGATTTGCATTTGTACACAGTAAATATTTTTAAAATGCTGGAGACACTTTTTAAACAAGGAACGTAGCAAGATGCCTATTAAAAATCTATAAAAATTGCATAGTAGCTAAATAGGGTATGTATCCCAACTTAATTTTGGTTTCTATTCGTGCACGCTAAATAATTTGAAAATGAAAAAAAAAATATCAAGGTACCTATGAAAATTCCAGAGTAGCTAAATAGTGAATGTAGACATTAATTGAAACATTGTGAACTTAATTTTACTTCTCATCTATACACGATAAGATACATCTAATAATTTATATGTTGCTACAATTGTATGCAGATCAGTTTCCTATGCGTCGCTAATCGTGCAATAATTGAATTAACTAAATATGTTGTTTTTTATTACTTTTTGTATATGTTTCATAGTATTTATAGACCTGTTCACGGGCAGCCCGGCCCGAGCCCGATCATGTAAAGGCGGGCTTGGGATCATAATTAGGCGAAGGAAGCTGGCGAAATCCTAAAAAAACAATTAAAATAATAGAAATATCCTGAAAATGAATTAAATAAATACTTTTTTATTCCAAAAAAGATTAAAATAATGCATTTTAATAGAAAATTCACCTTTTGGTAGGGCGAGCAGACTCGAACTGTAAATTCGGCCAGGCTTTTCAAGCTGACTGAAGCCTGACCCAACATTTGAACAGCTCTAAGTATTTGCAATATATGCACTGAATTTTCAAGTATGACGGACCCAGGAGACGCTGCGCAGTAGTCGTACGAGTTGCTTGACCTAGCCATGGATGCGCACCACCGTAACTATCTCAGTATCATCCTCCCCCAGGAGGGCGAGACAGCGATTGAGTTTGGCGCGTTGCGGCTGCGCACGCCCATGAGGACATGGAGGGTGGACCCACGGTGGGTTCTAAGGTACGGGTAGTTGTGACCTTCGTGTACTCAATTGCAGTCTGGCTACTTTGGGTGAACTCACGTTTGTTCTAAATTCTTTCGACACAGGTTGAGAGCGGCAGGTCTCCTTCCACTAGCGAGGATGGTGGAGGTGGCATGGGAGGATGACCAGGACCGCGCGGGCGGTGGCCATACGTCAAGGCGCTTTCCGTATGACCAGTGCCTCCTGAAGGCACTGGCTGACCGGTGGAGGCCGGAGACGCACACGTTTCACCTCTCGTGCGGAGAGATGGCATCGACGCTGTAATACGTGACTTTCCTGACCGAGTTGCCCTACGTGAGCTTCCAAGGGGTGTTGTCGCCAACAATGCTCTGAGGAGTTCAAGAACACCTGATCGTCGTGAAGTGGATCTGCTAGTTCTACATCAGTTTTTGTAACTCTTGTCCTTCCGCTTCAATTATTTTGTACAAATTATTGATGTGTATATGTCTTCTTGCAGCTGGAGTGTATGGCAAAGGACGCACCCGAGTACACGATGAGGAGGTACTTCGAGGTCTACTTGTTGTGCTTGTTCGGGTGGGTGATGCTCCTAGGGTCCCACGATGACAATGTCGACAAGCACATGATACGGTACACACACGAGTTGGCGGACTTGGAGGTGGAGGAGATCCAGCCCTACGCCTGTGGCCCGACGGTGCTATGCATGATGTACCACACCCTATGCGACGTGTCCCACCGAGTTCGGGACAACTCCATCCTCTCCGGATGTCCGTTGCTTTTTTAGCTTTGGTCCTTCAAGCGTTTCCAGATCGGACGACCACAGCTGGACCTGGGAGCCTGCACAGTCGCCATGTACGCCACCGCCGCCAACATGGACCGACCGACCATGGGCATGGTCTGGTGTCGCCGACGGGTAAGTTTTCTGAATATTTATTCTTTTTTGCAATGTAATTCATTTTCTTGTGCTAAGTTTCTGTTGTTCTATTCTACAGGTCACCTTCACTCCGATCACTACACGCGCGTCCTACCCGGACTACATTATGATGTTTAATCAGATGACGGATGACCACGTCATCTAGACATCGTACACTCCCGACAGATGTACGCGCGCACACCCTGAGGTCTGTTGAGCCTGTGCACGCGAGACTACGCGTACTGGTACATGCGGAGGTGCTTGGTGCGTGATGTCTTCGTGGAGGAGTACCACGTGCACCAGGTGATGCACGTGTATTTCGGTTCGTTGATTCATGCATGTTAGCATTTCTAATGTACATAACCAAACCTAGAGCGTCGTGTATTTCGCAATTAAATTATGAAGTCTTTAAAACTTAAATCTCTTTTCCTAAATATTTTGACTATTAAATATTACGTAATCTTTTCATGAAGGAATCAGTTCCACGAACAATACAATCGGGACAACAATGCACATGGCAAGCATAAACCCAAATATTTTTTTCATTTCGCTTCGAAGGGGGCTATTTGTGTTATTGCGCCACCGAACTCGCGTTCCAAATTGCGCCATCAATCTCGCATTATCTACTTCATATTTCGTTATCTTCTCCGATTTCGGATTCTGAACTACGCAGACACTTCAAGGTGTGTGTGTGTGTGTGTGTGTGTGTGTGTGTGTGTGTGTGTGTGTGTGTGTGTATGGCACTTTCACTATTCCAAGTGGCGACAGTATCCCTGTCACCAATTGAACTGGCGAAATTATCATGTCGCCGGTTCAATTGGCCACATGAACCTCTTTGCACTATTCCAAGTGGCGACAGGGATACTGTTGCCAATTGAAATGACGATAGGAAATTTTCACTGTTCCAAATGGCGACAGACACCTATTTTTGAAAAAAAAAATTGACTATTTTTTGTAATTATCTTTTAAATTAATATTATTAAAAAAATCGAGGATGTGGTCCAATCGAATGGACCTCCCCTGATATCTACGCCATTGTTGGGGGCATGGGTATTTGGACCATTATTAACCAGTTTGATTTCATAATGCAATACATAAATTGAATACATCTATAATACACATGGGTGGGTCCCACGAGACAAATAGCTATACCACCCTCCTCGTCATTCTCTCTCCTCCATCATTCTCTTCATTGTCTTTCTCTCTCCACCCTAGTGTCTTCCTCTCCTCTCCTCTTCTCTCATCTCATTGACCAGCGCGATGAGCGATAGTTCACCGGCAACAGGGAGACGGCACATCTCCAGCCGCTGCCCTCTCCCGCACTACTTTAGTGCCTTGCACACCTCATACTCCCCCGTTGGCGTAGCCGTGTCCCTACCTAATACAGCGGTATTCCCTAGCGTCGTCCCGAGATCCAGCGTGGAGTGCAACGGGGAGCTCCGGATCCGGACGTCCCTGACCCTTCTGCCCCCAGATCCAGCCAGATCTCAGGCCGTCGCCCTCTCCCGCACCCATTATGCCGGTTGTACTCACCTCTAGCAAGTAGCGCTCACCAAAGGTGTGCCGGAGCTGCACCTCGACCACCTTTCCACCGGATTTGCATGTTGTCCTTGCCGACAGCCAGAAATACACCTTCTCTGCGTCGTCGCCATCGGATCTACACCATCCTTGTCGACGTCTGTGCACACCTCTATGGGCGCCGCCATCACCCCTGAATTGACCATCGCCGTTGATGAGAAAGATGGCCGAAGCCGGAGATGAAGACGCTGAGGCCACGAAGCTCGGATCTGGTGGCGACGGAGGCCACAGGGCATAGATTCAACATCTTCTTCCTGACATTAGGCGTGGTCTCACCGGGGAGCTCCAGATCTGGCCATGGCACTCACCGATGACGCACCTCGATCGAGTAGCCACTGAATTCCTTTCCGTCGGGTCTGTCCGTCCTCGCCGCAAGTACTCGTCCTCATTTCTTTCTCTCGTATTTGTCACCAGCCACCAAAGGTGCACGTCCGGGTCGTTGTGGTGCATCTCTGCCCCGTTATCATCGCAAAGCTCATCCTCATCTCCCTCTCTCATCTTCGCCGCTGGCCATTGGTGGTGCAAGTCACGGCTGTCATGGTGCATCTTCGCCCCCTATGCACATCGTTTTGCTCCATCTCTGTGCATGTCATCATCGACAGCCAGTGGAGGTGTGCACGACCATCACCGACCACCACAGATGTACGTCATCATCGCCGGTGATTGTTCAAGATTTTTTTTGTATGTGACAATTGCTGGTGATATGCCCTAGAGGTAATCATAGAGATGATTGTATCATGTCTATGTTTATGAGTTATAGAATAAATGTTATTATGTTCTTTGAATGAATTATCTGTTATAAAGATTAACAAGTATGTGACTTGTTGGTGAAGCTCTTTAACTTATATAATGTCATTCTAAATGTATCTCTGGTCGGATGTCACTAGTCGGAACACTAATGACTTATCGACCAGCACATGTATTGATTGATGAACATGTTTCACCGGCCATGGATATGGGAATATCGAATCAATAATGTGAACGCATGTTAGAGAATATGGTGTTAGATTGACCCACCTGGAGACACTATTGAGATTATTATGATTTTATGCGTCATCAGTTGGTCTCAAGGAATGATGATGTATAATCCTAAGACCTAAGATTAGTATGGTTTCCTACTTGTGTAATAGTACACTTAGGGGTTGCTAAACGCTACTCCGTAACTGGGTAGTTATAAAGGTAGTTTTCGGGTATGCTATGAAATATGCAGAGGAATGTAATTAGTCGGATATGGGATTTGCCCCATCTAATATAACATGAGAGATATCTCTGGGCCCCTCGATGTGGTTGGATAAAGAAAGTGCATGGCCATGCCACTAGTGGTCGAAGAGTCAACCACATGAAGTTATCCATTACTTGATCGAGAAAGTATTGAACAGTCTATGGATAACAAAATATATCACCTAGAGTTCAACCAGATACCGTGAGGCAAAGGGAGAATACACAAGTAGGTCATTCAGTTTAACCAGATACAGACTGGTCTTATAGAGATACGAGCTGGTCGTAGATTGGTCGAACATAATCACTAACTGGTTGTAAACTGGTCGTAAGGAGTTACGAACTGGTCGTGTCCATATATGAACTAGCCATAGAGAGATACGAGCTGTTCGTGAGTGATAAGGACCTGGTCGTATATCTATTGTATTAAGATTCGTCCGATATAATTTATGTATATTCGAAAATAGTTATGTCATACTAAGAACCGCTAACGACTCGTGGTTGGAAAGGTATTTCCGAGTCACAACCGATTACGCATGAACCCACAGGATCACACACTTAACGGGTTGGAACAAACGAGTTCGGATAGAATCTGTCATGGGCTCTATATAAGGGGATGCATGAGGCTGTTGAGAATAGATGGACGACGTGAGTTGTTCCACCGAAACCCTAGCCGCCATATTCTCGAGAGCCCTACCGTGTGAGTTGGTGCTAGCATACCAGCGTACGGTGTTTCATCCCTGGACATGTAGATACCGTAGAGGCGTTGCTGCGGTTGTTGTTGCACTCAAAGACGATCTACGACTTCGCAAGAAACGCGACATGTTGCTGGAGGAGACGATCGGCACCGAGGACGCTGGACAATCGACTGCGACCACTTCATCGATGTGCTCGACGTTGGATCAGGCTGCTCCAACTCCTCTTCCGCTGTGCTACGCGTCTACTAGTAACAATCTATGATCTCTTGCTTGTATGGCTTCCTGGTTTACGCGGTAGAATTTTTGAATTGCTAGCTAACATAGCCGACATGTATCCCTTCAACAATATGTATTTGTGTTGTATAATACATGTATTGTAGAATTTAAGTGTATGTATTGTACAAGTCTAGTGATTATTGAAGATTTTTTGTGTTCAAATCGGGTGTATTCATGTTTGTACGTGTCTAATAAATTCACAAGGTGTAGATCAAAAGGTACCATTCAAAATTCAAAATAGAGGAAGTGTCATATCATGTCAGATTAACATTTAAAACAATACAAGGATTAAACTACTTCTAAAAATACAGTACCTAGCAAGAATCTTGATGCACAGCGAACAACTACGATTTTAGGTATAGGAGATGGACCATTACATTTCTGAGATAGATGCAAGTATGAAACCTCTTACAACTATGAACCTGCATGCACGGGGGATGCGGGATTAGGGAAAGGGAGGGGATTAGGCAAGGGAGGGAAGCCGATGGGGGATGCAATGATAGGACTTGGCTGCAGAGAAGCAACGGGCGGGGAGGGTGAGAGGGAACGGCCAGGAAGCAGCTTTAGCAATGGTCGCCTACCCATTCTAGTGACAACAAGGAGCAGAGGAAGAAGGCGGAGGAGTGGTGGAGGCTGGGAAACAACGTGCAATAGCATAGGCAAGGCAACGGGCAAATGCAATGTTCTTCCTCTCCTTGGCTATGAAATCCCCTTCTCTCCTCATTTCAGCACCACACAAACTCAAGAAACAATTTCCCTACTCTCTCTAGCTCTCTATCGCTCATTCTCTCGATATGTTTAACAAGAAGAAGATTCCAGCAAGGGGGGCCAAGGCACAAGCAAGAACACCCCCACAGCCCCCTGGTTCTTCTCTTAGGCAGGACGATGCTCACATCAATCCTCGTCAACTCTCCCTGAGCATAGGAGACTACAATATGGATGACTGACATATAGACCGTGCAAAGGGCTACGAGGATCATCATCAACCCAACCATCCACCTGCGAAAGGGCAGAGTGCTGCAAGCACATGACTAGGAGGATCGACATTGTAGATGGGCAAAGGCAGGTAATTGCAGCATGTAACTATTGCAACCATGAATTGATTGCAAGTTCGGGTGGAGAAATGGGGAATCTGAATTAGCACTGTAGAGCATGCCTGCAAAAGCTAGGACGAACCAAAGGAGGAGGTGTGTAGACACGGCTAAACTTTTCAGCCGACAGCATTGTAAGTACATGGATGTACAGCCCCCAAGTATCACGGGATGAAATAGTGTGATTTATACTTTCAAAAGATCTACCTAGTATGGTGGGTCAGAGCCATAATTTTGAAAGAATGATCCAATGCGGCTTTTGCCCACAGTATCAACGTGTGGGTAGAAGAATCACCAAATCTGATATTATAATGATGATCTATAATAGAGAGATAGCTTTTCTTTTGCTTTACTTCCAATACTTGGACTTCCTCTCACCAAAGAACTTACTACCTTAGTGTTGTTGCTCATTACTTAGATGAACGGCATAACCTCAACAAGAGTCATAGGGTTTAGGTTAATGGATGACGCACACACCGAAGAGGCCATCGTTGAACGCATACTTGAGGTAATTTAGAATTTTAAAATAGATAATAAGATTCTTTCTACCACTCTTCATAATGCTTCGGCGAATACGACAGTCATGCAGTTCCTCACTCTCAACTGCAGTCGTATATACGTGAATATGTTCTCCACCGGAGGTGCGTGTGTCACATTATCAATCTTGTTGTCCAAGATGGTATGGAGGTAATTGGTGGATATTTGAACAATATTCGTGATGCTATTCATTTAATCTCAAGTAACCCCCAAGTGGCTGCGAGGTTCGCAGAGTATTACAGGGCCAACGATATTACACCTAGAAATTTTGGTCTTGACATAAAGGCAGGGTGGAACTCAACATACCTCATGCTAAATAAGTTAAAATGGTATGAAAAGATTATAACTATCTTTGTCAATGCTAATGCTCAAGAGAATGATTTCATACTTACTTATTCGGATTCAGCCATTATTAATCATTTTTTAGAATTTCTATACTCTTTCTACGAAGCAACAAACAAGTTATCCGGTGTTTGCTACCCTACCTCCTGCTTAGTGATCGATTATATTTGGCTAATTGTGGAGTTATTTGCTAGATATAGACATGATGCACTTTTAAGCCCTATTGGTGCACCGATGGAGATAAAATTTCTCAAATATTATAGTTGTATGTCACATCTCTATTGTTTTGCTACCATTTTTTATCCATGCAAGAAGTTAGACGGATTGAAAACTGCTATGGAGGGAATAGGTGAGGCACTCTATTTAGATTTCTTCGCTGCTTTCGACCTTGTGAAATACGACATCTTTCGAGTATTCAACTTGTACTACAAAACGTTTGGCCCCAACAAGATGGAGTTGTATGCTTCGAAGCAAGTGGTGTGACCATCCAAGGGAAGCGTGACGGCCCACTTGTGGAAGAGGATAAGGGCAAGGAATCTAGTTCTTCATCATCTCAGTTTACACAACCACAAGGTGGAATCCTAATGCAGAACTCAATCACTTCCTCACCCACAACTTTGCAGCCACTGATCCTACCTTTTCGAGCGAGAAGCTCAAGCTCCTCGAACGATGGAGGGACAACCATCACATATTTCTCATGTTGTGCTATTTCGCATGGGATGTCCTAGTCGTTCTGGTGTTGGTAGTCTCTTCCGAGGCGACTGTCGATGATCAAGTCGCCGATCTTACGATATTAAATAGAGGAAAATGACATAGATCTCCTGGAAGATAATGGGGCTGCTCTTTATTGATACGAACTAGATTTACAAGGGTGTCTACGACACGGCTGGGGACTAATCCTGAATACACTGGGTATGATGCTTGCTAATCAATCAAACTTAAAGTGCAAATCTAAAGCTGATTGCGTTGCTCTTAATCTGATGCTGCTGTCTTGCTTGTCTCAGATCACCCTTTTGTCTTCTGCGCTCCACCCTTAAATAACTTCTGAAGAGGTGACGGTTACTCCTGGAGAAGGCGTCCCTTGTAAAGCGTCGCGACTGGTCGGAGCGAGGCGACAGTTGATAATGTATCAACTGCTCTGCTGTTGAGTGTCTGTGAGACACTCAACCGTATGGTGGTTGTTGTCAGTGTCTTAGGATTATGTAACGTCGCGTGGTATGGAATATACAACATGTGTTCCATTCATCACACGGTAAAGAATATACCTGGAGTCATATCTAGATACTAGTTCATAGCTTTTCTGAGCAGCTACCTGGTCGGAGACTAGGCACAAGACCTTGTCCGACCAGGATACCCATTATGTAATCTCTGGAATCCTCACGACCAGTGAGGTCGTTAGCCTTAGGGGTTACGACCATGAAGACATATGGTCTTTTATTATGTATTAAAGTAATATATAGAGGTTTTAATCCTCGTCAGCTAGCCCCCGAACTTTAAATGAACAGGTCGTGTGAACACCTTCTTCGATGAAGTCGTATCGGGCAGACCCTCATTTAATGTCGTGACATACGAGGTAGTCTGTGTTTACTTTAAAGTTGAGAACTTGCCTTGGGAATCGAAGAGTTTTTCTGTCTGTTGGACAAAAAGGCTTTGTCTGTTGGACTTTAAGCAACTCCCGATTGCAGTTAAAGATCTAGAGCTATAAAATCCCCATTGCGGAGCTTTAGAGCTTTTACGCTTTCATATTTTCTTTCAACCCCCTTCAGTTCCTTGCCAAAAAAATATTTTCGACCTCTTGTTATCTTTCCGACCTCAAAGCCTCCTCCGACCACTTCTCATCCCTTTGAGAAATTTCACTATGTCGGAGCAAATCACAAAGTGAATGGCTTCGGATCTAAGTGAGAAGAAGCTTGAGGCACTAGAGAAGATCGGAATGCTCCTGGACAAGAATCTGATCAAGTGGAGGTCAGCAGCTGGAGAGCACTTTCTGAGTCGCGAAGATGGGGAAATCCTAGTTTTCCTTGCCTACATCGAGTGCGGGCTAAGGGTGCCGGTGCACAAAATCCTCCCCCACGTTCTGGAGTACTATGGGGTAGAGTTGGTGAATTTGGCCCCGAACTCCATCGCCAACATTAGCATCTTCGCCTACTTGTGCGAGGCGTACCTAGGAGTACGACCAAACTTGAAGCTCTTCAGGTATTTCTACCGGATGGCGATGTCAGGAAGATCCACGACGGCTCCTGGAGAATGCACGCTGCGCCTTCACGACGGGAAAGCCGACGAGTACATCCCATGTATTCGAAGTCCTCGTGGTCGTCATGGAAAAAAACTGATTTTACATGGCGGTCACGAAGGACGACGGCCTCTACTTTGCCGGAATTAGGGCGAATGAGAATCCCAAGTGGAGGGAGACCGTGGAGAAGACAGAGATGGTCGGGAGATTCGTGGATGCTATTCGGGATCTAAGGATCAAGGGCTTGACTTCCTGGCATGTGGTGAGAGATTTCACCATACGCCGAATCAGTCCTCTGAAACTCCGAACCCAATCCCTGCTTTGGTTCATTGGTCGTGATGAAGCAATCATGAACTCACGAGATGGTAAGTCTTTGAAGAAGCTCCGACCAGTACAGTTTATTAACTGATTATCATAAAACCTTAAAATCTCTTCTGTCTTTTTCTGAAGCCCTCTCTCCTAAGGAAATCAGAGAGTGGATCAAAATGATCTGCGCCGGGGAGCCTAGTGAGAAGGCTGCATTTCCCGACATATTAGCGATAGTCTCTGCTGAAGAGAGACTAATGAGACTTAAGGTAGATAATCAATTGTCCTTTATCTTTTTTTTATATATATATATCCCCGATCAGTTTATTGATTTTACTCTAATTTTGTAGGCGGTCGGACTGAAAGTCATACAATCCGGTGAGGATCATAATCCTATCGTGGTTCCGACTGATTCCTGCCCAGAGGCATTGGAAGAAGATGATTCTCCTGAGGTAACAAAGCATTTGAAATACACACACACACCCGAGCGCGCGCGTTAGATAGAAAATTTCATCACCTAACCAAACTTGTTTTTTTATTTAGGTGGAAAAAACCGAAGGTCCGTAAAGCAGAATTACAGAAGTCGTAGACCCCAGAGTGGTCGTTCACGACCTAACAGTTGTTACTGAAACAACTGATCTGGAGGTCGACAAAACCACACCCTCTGACCCGATGGTCCGGGACGCTATCCTTGAACAACTGGTCGAGAATATCGCTTTCAACCTCATGTTGGAGGATGTGAGGGGTTTAACCAACCTTACCAGTCCAGAGCCGGTAAAATTGGTTGAGAAGAAGAGGAAGGCTGGCGGTACGGAATTTATCCCACCGCGTTTCAAGGTCAAAACCAAAAAATCAACTATGTATGTACAAATGAAAGAGTCGTATGAGTGCATACCTTCAATAATTTTTGATGATTTAGAGTTTTGAGCTTCCTTTCTTCGTTTTGTACAGATCTTCTGGTGTCCCGGTCGTTTCTGACCAAAATGCTCCTGAGGTCCAAACACCCGAGGAAGTCCTCGTCCAAAGCACTTCTCAGGACAAAGTTCCTGAGGAAAAAGTGCTCGAGGAAGCCCCCGAGCAGGTGTTTGTGCCAGCGGTCGCTCAGGATCCATTGGTGATTCTAACTCCTTCTGTGGAGGTAGATGTCTCTGAAGGCTCTCAACAGGTCTCGACCTATGTTGGTAATCCCTCTCAACCTAACAAGTTCCCTTTTTCCCCCTGATTTATCGAGGATAAGGAGTTTGACGAGGCTTGGGGAAGAATATCGGACCGTCAAACCAAGATAGGTCCTGATATCATTTTTGGCGATTATAATGATGTGGCAATTTGGGTAAGTATCTACGACCAATTTTATAGATTCTCTTTAAAATTTTATAAAAAAACTTAAAGAAGAATACTATTTTTGTAGCACATGGTCGAGAATTTTGCTGTGGTCGGAGAACTGACCCAACGAATAAAGGACATGGAGAAAAAACACTCCGAATTGGAAAGTAAGAACTTTCTCCTTAACCTTTCTTCTTCTTCAATGTTTTGTTCTTCTTTTGTTTAACTATTCTCCCTTATCATATTCGATAGATTTGGAGAAAATAAAAGAAGAAGTCGTGGTTGATAAAGCCAGAATAACCCAGCTTGAAGAAGAATGTCAAGCTAAGGACCGATCGATCGCAGATGCGATGACCAGACATGAGACTCTTCAAAAGAAGATTGAAGGTAATTGGTCGTAAACTTGACTTATTAACCTTCTCTAATCATGTTTACTTATTACTTGTCTTACTCATGTAGAGCAAACACAAGCGCTAAATAGAGTAAAGAAGGCTCTGGAATTTGAGTAGGATAAGGAGACAGCTCTTGTGCAAGGTCTTGATGAAAAGATCCATGCACTCAACAAGATGATTTTTGATATGGGATCAGGATCAAGCATGCCTACCTTAAGAGATTCAATAGAGAAAATGAACTACTTAGGCCAACTTCTACAAGATCTCAATAACCTGCTTACGACTACTCGAGAGAATTATGCCCAGACTATGAAAGAAGGCGTGGCCAGTGGAGTTAGTTTTGCGTTGGCAAAACTGAAGGCTTCCGACCCCTCCATCAATCTCTAAGCTGTTGAAGAAGACTTCAACTGTCTGCCTGATGAGGCGACCAGGTTTCTCAGAGAACTAAGGCCTCTTAGAGACAAGGTTGCAGACGAAATGGAAATCAGATCTCCATCAAGCAGTAATTAGTCTGGAGACATTCTGGAGTAGGACATTGTAATATAATAATTATAAAATGTATAAAACTTACCTTTTTGCCATCAGCAAGTCTTTTGTTTTATCCTTTTGAATTTTAAAGTACTCATATATTCTCTAGCCTCCAACTGATTTATAATAGAAGAACATTACTATATAAGTAGTAAGCCAAGAAAAGAGAACTTGAAGTCTCATCCATTCTTTTTGCGTTGAAAGTATATACTAATTGTATGATAAAACTGATCGTAATAATACTAGGAAATCAATTTGGTCGGAACCAGTGTTAGATTTCGACTAGTTGTAGATCTGTTTTGTAATAATCGGAATACCAAACAAAGCAGTATATGGTCGGAAGAAAAGACTTGCTGATGAAAAAAGAAATTATGCAAAAATGTATGCAATAGATGATAAGTAATCTTATTTACATATATAGTAACCAAAAATTGGTCGGAAGAAATGCTAAGAACTGAAGACATGAAATACATTTCGCGAAACGTGCTCAAGCTCAAGTCCGACTGGCAGCGAGGATTGTAAAAAAATAACCATCGCTAGGAAGCTCCATCCAGTGGGCAGGACCACGTGCGAAAAAGGAGAGACTTCAACTAGAAGACTTTCCGTGTCCCGACTAGTAGCCAAACGAGAGTAGAACATAATCTTCAAATGAGGAAATATAATCTTCATAATCTCAAGCATATGAGTTACTACATGAAGTTATTATTATTATGCTCTGGTTACTCGTATATTTCTTTGTGAAAAGAGTTTGGTCGCGCGTGGGAATCATTCAGGGAATAGCCACGGCTAGGACCTATACAGCGTGTGACTAAGAAGCCGTTGCCAAAGAGTAACAGAGATCCTTGAAAAAAGATGTCAAAGAGAAAATTGGCTTTCTTCGACCAGTATTAATAACAATAGTAGACGACCAGAGTATAGGTACAGATATATATAAGCAATATCACTTATCAAAATAAATAAAGGGATGACTAATCTTTATTAAAATGAAAAGAATCGAAAGAATAATTAAACATAGAACTTACGCAATTGATCAATATTCCAAGAATTAGACAAAACTTACCCGTCAGACATGGCTAGTCGTACAGAACCTGGTCGGGTGACTTCGACCACAGTGTAAGGATCTTCCCACTTAGGAGAAAGTTTGTTGCGATTTACTTGGTTCTGAATTTTTCTGAGAACCAGATCACCTACAGCGAGGCTGCGAGGTTGTACCTTACGACTATGGTACCTTCGCATAGCTTGTTGGTAGACCGCTGACCGTATCAAGTCTTGGTTTCGTCGTTCTTCAAGTAAATTGATATCGTCAAGTCGTCGTTCATTTTGATCGTTTTCATTGAAACAATCAGTTCGAGCAGAGCCAAACTTTGGTTCAGGAGGAAGCATGGCTTCAGCACCATAAACCAAGAAAAATGATGTTTCACCGGTCGCACAACTGGTCGTGGTTCGAACGGCCCATAATACAGAAGGGAGTTCTTAATCCAAGCTCCAGACCGTTTGATTAACTGGTCGAACACTCGGCGTTTGATCCCCTGTATAATGATACCATTGGCTCGCTCAACTGCCCCGTTGCTCTGCGGATGAGCAATAGAAGCAAAATGTACCTTGATACCAAGTTTCTCGTAGAATTCTTGGAATTGACCGCTTGAGAACTGTGCACCGTTGTCTATGATTATACGACTGGGTACACCAAATCGTGTGATCACGTTTTTTGTGAGAAACCTCTTAGCGGCCCCAGTTATTGTTTTAACAATAGGCTCGGCTTCAATCCATTTTGTGAACGTATCAATCATGACGAAAAGGAATTCGAAGCCCTCGGGTGCTCTTGGGAAAGGTCCCAGAATGTCCAGTCCCTAGGTTGCAGAAGGCCAAGAAAGAGGAATTGTCTATAAAGCTTGTGTCGGCTGATGTACTTGTCGGCTATGAAACTGACATGGTACACACTTCATCACAAGCTCTTTCGCATCATGAAGGCGATTGACGGTAGTATCCTTGCTGAAGGCTTTTACCCGGTGTTACGTAGGAATGATGTGCTCCAGACTCCTTCATGGATTTGGTTAGCAATTTAATGTCATCCGTTTGAGATATGCATCTCATCAACACTCCGTGAGATCCTCGCTTATACAAGATACTTTTGATCAGAGTGTATGATTTGGCTCTTTGTGCTATACGATCAGCCTCTACATTATCTTCTGGAATTATGTTATGCTGAAGATAATTATAGATCGATGTCATCCAATCTCTACCCTGATCATGACAGCGCCAACCATCAACGACCTGTGGAGCATCCATATTCTCACGATCGGTTTGTATGACCTATAAAGAAGCATATATGTTCTCGGAAAGCTTGACTAACGAGGGTGAATCGAGTTGCTCAAGAAAAACTCTGGGCTGGACGGTTGACCTCGTGGAGGCCATCCGTGTCAACTGGTCTGCCAGAAAGTTTTCCTTTCTAGGAATATGTTGGATCTGAAAACTGAAGAAGTGCTTTTTGAGTTTCCGTACTTCCGCCAGATAAGATGACATCTTGGTACTCGAGCATTGATACTCTTCCCTACTTGATTAAGCTACTAGTTGAGAATCGCCTTTCACTAATGTCTGCGAATCCGAGCGAGCTAAGCGCTCGAAGTCCCGCCATAAACCTTCATATTACGCCACATTATTTGTAGCGAGAAAAATTTAACCGGATAGCGTACTTGATGTGTTCGCCAAGAGGGATATCAAGACAACTCCATGAAGGGCTACGGGTAGGCTACACTAGCGCAAATTAATAAAAATTCTGCAGTAAACCAAGATCACTGCGATTATAGATCACGGTCTTACCACTAGACGCAAGTCGCGGAATTGATCAAAGACGTCGAGGCGAGTAGTCGTACTAAGTTGATGCAAGACGTCGGGGTAGAGTAGTCGTACTACTTCCTCGTCCTCGTCGCGGCGTCCACGTCTGACTCCTCTCTTGCGGTTCGTCCAAATGCCACAGATCTGGCGTCTCCAAAGGTATCCACACGTCGGGAGGAAGCGGCGCCGCCGGACTACTAGATCGCGTGGCGACTAGAGGCGTTGGAGGGTGGCGGCGTGGTTTGAGGATGTCACGAAAAACTCATCATCAATCTGTGCACCCTTGCCCTCCTTTTATAGGCGTCCTTACAATGGGCTTCTACTAATAGAGGCCCATTAGGACCCATGCCCGATCTAATTCGGATCCAATCCGAATTAGGCTTCAAATTTCTAAGTGTGTGACCCTATAGGTTCACGTATGTTTAGACATGACGCAGTATACATACTTGGTCAATAGTTGGTAGCGGCCTCTAGCAAGGCGTGCCAACTCCTAAGCGCATACACAAAGATCATATCGGACGAACCATCACAGCGTTATGTACATGCCAATCCCTTTGCCTCACGATATTGATCGAGCTCCAAAGTGACCACTCTATCTCGATCCTATGATCAGGAATCCCTTACTAGGTTAACTCTTAACCTTAAGTAGCATGGCCATGCATTTACGGATCCGATCACTCGAGAGGCCGAGATATCTCTCTCGGTAGAGAGGGCAAATCCCATCTCGTGACCATGCCTCGCATGACATGCTTCATGACAAACCGAAGCTACCTTTATAACTACCCGATTCACGGAGTAGCGTTTGATAGCCCCTAAGTAGGTCGATTCACATCTCAAGTACATGCGACAATCTCGTGTCTAAGGACAAGGCGTACACATTGTGTAGAGAGAACCATAAGTATAATTGTTATGTCTCATGTTGGGTCGGTCCAACCCCATGTTCTAAACATGTGTCCACATTATTGGTTTGACATCTCCATGTCTATGACACGTGAAACATGGTCATCAACCGATACATGTGCTAATCCATCATTCACGTGTGTCCTCACATGAACTCCGACTAGGGACAACTTTAGAATAACCATATAAGTAAAGAGTTTCACAAACAAGTCACATACTTGTTAATCAACACAAAGGTAATATTCAAGGAACATTTATTAAATCATGGATACAATGAAATATCATCATCTCTATGATTGCCTCTAGGGCATATCTCCAACACTCCAGCCCCTGAGCCCTTGAGCATCAAGGAACCGTCAGAGTACATTATCCACTCGTTGTGGTGTTCGTACTCGGGCCCTTGGATGGGTTCAGGGTTTATACACTCGGCAACGAATTCTACTATTGCCTAGGACTTAATTGCTATTCGTGAGGTGAAATGGAGGTCGAACGCCCCTAGCTCAACCGCCCATTTTGCTATTTGTCCTAATGATTCCCTGTTTCTAAGGACTTGACCAAGGGGATACCCAGTTGGTACGACCACTTTGTGGGCTTGAAAGTAATGCCTTAATTTCCCTCAAGCCATGAGGAGACCATAAAGCAACTTTTGTACCTGTGGGTATCTTTCCTTTGGTCCATGTAAGACTTCGCTTACGTAATACACTGGTCATTGGACGTTGTCACGTTCTACGACCAATACACCGCTAACTGTCTGTGGCGTTACAGCCACGTAAGTTAGCAATGTTTCTCCCGATCTTGGAGAAACTAAGACCAGGGGACTCGTAAGGTACTTTTTTAGGCTTTCAAAAGCATCGTTTGCTTACTTAGTCCACTCGAAACTTCCATGTTTCCGGAGAAGCTTAAGAAAGGCAATCCTTTTTCCCCTAACCGTGCTATGAAACAACTTAGCGCTGCCATACAACCAGTTAGTTTATGGACTTCTTTCTTCATGGTCGGAGGGCGCATCTGATCGATGGCTGATATTTTTACTGGATTTGCTTCAATACCTCTAGCTGAAACTAGGAAACCGAGTAGCTTTCCAGCGGAAACTCTAAACACACACTTTTCCGGATTCAACTTGAGGTTATGTCTTCTCAAGTTGTTGAAAGTCTCTTGTAGGTCAGGGATGTGATCGCCAGCGTTGATGCTCTTTACGATAAGATCATCAACGTAGACTTCTAGATTTCGACCTATCTGTGGATTAAAAGTTTTCTGCATCAACCTTTGAAAAGTCGCATCAGCATTTTTTAGACCAAATGACATCTTAACATAGCAGTAAGTGCCGTATGGGGTGATGAAGGAAGCTTTCTCTTCATCTTCTTTACTCATATTAATCTGGTGGTACCCTGAATATGCATCTAAAAACTTAATAACTCACACCCGGAAGTTGAGTCTACAAGCTGGTCAATGCGTGGAAGGGGAAAATCATCATTCGGACAAGCTTTATTAAGATCAGTAAAGTCGATACACATTCGCCATTTCCCATTATTTTTCCTAACCATTACAGGATTGGCGAGCCACTGATGGTGGTCGACTTCACGAATGAATCCAGCCTTCAGGAGCTTGTCAATCTCCGACTGAATTGCCTCCTTCCGATCAAGTGTAAAACGCCGTAGCTTTTGCTTGACCGGTTTCTTGTCAGGCTGGAAAGCTAGCCTGTGCTCGATCACCTGTTGGGGACTCTGGGCATGTCGGACGCCTACCAGGCGAATACGTCCTGATCTGCTCGGAGGAAGGAGACGAGCGACTCTTCCTATTTGAGGTCGAATCTTGCTTCGACCAGAATCTTTCGGGTAGATAAGTCAGTGTGTTAATGACAATGACTTACTGATCATTGATTATCAACTAATGATTATTTTCTAATTAATCTATAATTTCCTAACTTAATATCTAGTTAAGCTCTATATTTTAGTTTTCTTAATTCCCCCCTTTCCATCCACGTTTTTTCTCCTTTTTCCCTTCCTCTTTTTCCCCTTCCTTTTTCTCTCTCCTTCTCTCTTTCCTTTCCCGGTTTCCACTTTCCCTTTCTGCCTTCGGCTAGAAGCCTTCCTAGCGCACAACTCCTTCTTCCTTCTCCCTTCTCTTCCTCTCCCACTCTGCCACTGGCTCCCTCTTCGGCTCCCTCTCCAGCCTTTGCCTCTCGGGTGCAACCTCTGTCACTGCCGCTCCGCCCTCGCCACCTCCGCCACCTGTGCCCTCCCTCCCCACGCGCAGTCGCAGTTGATGCGGGGCGGCGAGGCGGGAACGCATGGCGCCACAGCTGATGCGGGCAACGAGGCAGGAGCGCGGACGGACGCAGTGGGGTAGGTGAGCGCAGCTGCAGCCCATGGTGGAGGCGCACCACCGCTACGCTGTGGGACCGGGCCAATGCTCCTCCCTCCTCGCACAGCGCGTCCACGTGCTGCCCGCTGCCGTCTGGCCGTCATCCGCCACTTCGACTGCCCTCCCCGCCAGCACCAGTGTGCGCGACGGAGTTGGGCGAGCTGCAGGCCACGTGTGCCATGTCCGTGCCAGCACGGCCCGACAGCTGCTCGACGTGCCACCGTGCCGTGTTGGGCCTCGTTGGCGGCTTGCCAGCCCAGCCCAGCCTGGCCCGGTGAGTTCGTCATGACCCGTGGCCCGCTGTGCCGGCATGGCACGAGATGAGTCCCACCTGTAACGTACGTACCACTGCCTTGGGCTTGCGCTGCAAGCAACGCAGCATCCTATTGGCACTCGTCCGCAAGCCAAATAAGCAGGGGAAAGCACGTAATTCTATCCTACCTCGGCGGCAGCGGCAAGCAAAGAACCATCCTACTGGCACGCTTCGCACCTGCGCGCGGCGCGCCGATCGATACAAAAACGTCGGCGCAAGCGCGCGTGCAAGATGGCAAGGCAGCGGCAGCGGCCATCGACGCGCACGCCTCTCCTCGGACCGCGCACGCGCACGCGCACGCACACGCACAGCGCCTCCTCCCGCTCGACCGGCGGCGCCATGCGGCCGCCGTTCCTCCTGCGCGGCCTGCGGCGTATGTCCGTGGCCCTCGCTGCCGTGAACGTGGCGACCGCGGCCGTGGGAGCGGCGGTCGAGGTCGCGGGTGTGGCGGAGCGCTGCGGGCGGAGGGAGGAGGCCGCGGTCGGGGCGGTGGCTGCGCTGGCGGCGGCGAGGATCGCGTCCATGGTCGGCATGGCGCGCGCGCAGGAGGTGACCGCGGTCGCCATCGCCTCCGACGCCGGCGGCGGCGAGGAGCACCCCACGCAGGACTTCGCCAAGCGGGAGACAAGGGTACGTACGTGGCCCGTTGGTCGTGAGTGTTCTCTCCGAACTCATCATCCCGGCTTCGTTCTCTGCTGTTTCGACTTCATTTTTAGAGTTTTGACTGGTGCGGGTGCGAGTCCCGTCACTCGTCGCGTGAGGCTTTCGATCGCGATAGGAGTGCGCTTTTGGCACACTTGCACAGCAGTACGAGCGCACGACTTGCTGCTAGCTGCAAGATCAACAAGCACGAGATCACGAGGTGGTCATGATATCTAACGTTTCGAGAAGCCGCGTTTGCTTAGATAGGCCGGGGCGAGAGCTCGGGAAGCAACGACAGGTAGCTGATCGCGACGACTAGGTCATGCATGGTTTCCTTTGAATGGCTAGCTGTAGTGCACGCCCACGCCAACGCCAACCAGGAACCATTTTCTCGCGGCTACTGCTTTGCGTCATGCATGGAGAGTCTTATTTTACTTGGTTAACAGGGGTTAGCAGGAACTAATGAGAAAGGACATGGCTATGGTGTGATGTTCTTTGGATATGAACAGAACAGTCAGTCCCCTTTTCCCGACCTATGTCCGTCCATCAAGGATTGATGCTGCCATATATAGGCAGTGTAAGTTTTGGTAATCGTAACGTCGTCAAGATCATATAATCGCTCACGAATTCAATAGCTCTTAAAACAACACGGGCCAAGCAATTTCACTAGTGCTAATTCATGGATCAAAGAGCTGAGAGTGAGTTAAAAAAAATCACGCTGGACTTGGTACCCTAGGCAGCTGGTGGCCTGGCGTAAAGTGTGCCATTTGCCTAGGGCCAATCCAAGGAGTCGAGTTAGGCTTTGGTGGCATCGATATGTATATGCAGAGAAGAGGAGGAGCGATGAGGCAAGAGGGGCACCTCTGCCCATGGGAGCCAGAAGCACGGTGGATGGTAGCACAAAAATCTATAGCCTATAGGAAAATCTAGAGGTGTCGTGAGATGGGGAGAACTAAGTGAATTTATTGGTTGTGATGTTACGTTGTCCTATAGAGATTCCAACTTCACCTGTCTAGCTCAAAATTGAAAAAACGGAATTGCTAAAAAAAAACTTGAGTAAAAATTTCGGGGATTTCACTCGAATTTTATACTGTTGGATTAGCTCAAAGATTCGCGTTTTGGCCAGCAAGGTCATCGTCTTCTCTGACGACAACAACATATTAGGGCTCGTGTTCACCGATTTAGGGTTCTGGGTTCATCAAGGCCTAGCTTTAGAGAGAGAGAGAGGGGCGACGGTAGGTGGCGGAGGCGGCGGTGGCGCCACCGGCCATGGGGTGAATAACTGCGGCGGGTGAAGCAACAAGACCCCCCGCCAAAGGCGGGGAAGAAGGGGAATGGCGGCAGGTGATAGTAGCATGGTGGCGGTGGAGGAGGTGGGCGGTGCCGACGCTCCGCACCGACAACCACGTCGTGGAGCGGCAACGACAGGTGGCGGCGAGGTAGGGGTGGTGTGCAAGTCGGGCGATGTGGTGGAGGTTGGGGATAGGGTTAGTTTAGAGGCGGGTGAGGATGGTAAAGAATTAAGGGGGTGAGGACGGTAGGATCTAGATCTGACAGTCCAAAAAGATTTGATGGAAATGTGAAAAAAAAATGGTTGAGCGATATCTAGTCACTCCCTTTAAGAAAAAAAAACAAAAAAAAGTATGTTGCTTGGAATGAACGTCTGGTGGTCCTACTCCCAGAACATTAGATTCAGATCTACAAAATTGAATTCCAAAGGACAGCTACAAAATGGTAGAAAAGAAATTTGAACCAGCTGCCAGTCAGCAATCGTCAGCTCGACATCGGAAACACCCCCCAGAACAAACAGCAGCCGGACGCAGCGCGACTCCTCTCCTCCCCGCAAGCGTCTCCTTCCCGAGTCCCAACCCACCCACCTCCCGGTTTCTATTTCCGTACCCGCCTCCAACCATCCGCGGCCCCCGCTTTCCATGGCCGCCGCGGCCGGATGATGCCTAGAAAGCCCCTCCTCCCCACCCGCGGGCCCACCAACCCTCCTGCCCCGCTCCTCCTTCCCCTCCGCCGCCTCTTCCTCCTCCCCCGCCGACGCGCGCCCTCGTCGTCGCCACCGCCGCCTGCCCGACGGAGGCCCGCCATTGCCCGCGCCGGCGACTCCGTGGCTGCGGCGGCGGCCGGCGGAGGGGCGGCCGCCTTCCGGGTCGGCATGGTGCGGGTGGTCTCGTTCCTCGTGGGGAGCCTTAACCTCGCGGTGCTGCTGCTCGGGCTGTACCTCATTGA
The DNA here is from genome assembly GCA_036346405.1 of Phyllostachys edulis. Lineage (NCBI taxonomy): Eukaryota > Viridiplantae > Streptophyta > Magnoliopsida > Poales > Poaceae > Phyllostachys > Phyllostachys edulis. Next base: position 47,085,466 of record CM070552.1, on the reverse strand, counting down.
TTCCGTGCTCCCACCGGGCTGCGGCGGGGGGCTAGCGCTCGCCGCCGCGCCTGCTCTGGCAGGGGTCCGGGTGCTCGCCATGGTCGGCGCCGCGCGAGCGCAGCACGCCACGGCGGATGCCATCGCTAGGCGCCACCTCGACGAGGGTGCTGCCTCCGTCGCCTCTGATGCCGTTGCTCGCCACGAGATCAGGGTGAGAGCTCTAGTTGCTGGTTAGGTCAGTTATATCACTTTTGGTGGGTGCGTGCGGGCTTTGTTTCATAACTGAGGTGTTACGAAGGAAATTTAGAAATTTAGCTTAGGTTTCGATTGGTTTCAACACAAACCCATGTGATTTGTGTGCTTCTAAGAGTGGTTAAGATTCAGGATAATTTGAGCTGGTGTCGAATTGCTTTGATCACTGATACGAATTAGCTTAGTTTGAGGTGGTTTGGATGCAATTGTGGTTTAATTGTTGGAAGATATCAGCTGCCAACGCTGCTATGATGCTGTCGCTTTAGTTGAGCTCAGTGCTGTGGGAAACGGTATGCACTCAACGGACAGATGGGGTACCGGCGTACCGCTAAGTGATTAATCGTGATACGGCCGATTAATCGGAATTTAACGGATGATTATGCGTTCTTATTAATATATTTATTTATATGTAAAATTAATTACAAGCATTTTATTTACCCAAAATTATTTTAAATTATCTCTCTACAAAAGATCATTTGCCATGTTTTACGTTTCATTGTTTATACTTTATCCATATGGTACACACTATGAACACCATTACACAACATTATAAACTAATTTATCGTAATTAGTGAATAAAAATAATTTGTTTCCGTGATTAAACAGAAAAAAACGAATGATTAATTGGGTTATGCGGTCAATTAATCGTTCAACGGCGTTAATTGCACTCCTATTATACTATTCGTGACGGTTTAGCCACCGTCACCGACTAATCGGCCGAGTCTGCTGTTTTTTACAACAATGGTTGAGCTTACAGTATGGCATTCCTCTAGTGATGAAAAGCTAGACACTAATGAGGTTGTGTGGATAGGTTGAGTTAAGAGGTTAATTTGATGCACATAGATGGAGGTTGATGTGGTTAAGGCCTAAGCACTATGAGGTGGCTCAGTTATACTCTGAATGTCATGAACCTTAGTTCATAGTGGGGTAAACACCGCCAGGAAGAAGGCCGGACGGCGTCGGTTTGGTGGGATGAGAGATTAGACTATAGACTGGGATGATAGAACCTTGGAGGGAGACTAGATTGATTTATCTTTCTTGCTTCATTGATAATGGATACATGCTACACATGAACAGTACCCCACCATGACACTACTCCCCTCCTTTCGCGACAGCTCGTCCTCGAGCTGTGGTGGCGGCCATGGCTGAAGCCCTAGTGACCCCATGTTGACGAGAGGTTGCGAGACGTACTTCGGTAGGGCCGCGACAGGCTTCGGCGATGCCATGGCAGGATACGATAGCGGCGCGGCAAGTTCCGACAGCGTCACTGTGGTTGTTGAAAACACTGCCACCTCTTATTGCGCCTTCTTCTTCTTCTGATCCGCAATCATCATCTCTAAAGTAGCATGCATATTGAGGAAGATGGCCGCCATCTTCTTGTCGTTGTCATTGAAACTCATGGCCATCTTGTTGGTGTTAGCCTTTATCATGGCTAACGACTCAGCGACATGTCTGATGGTCTGATCTGTTGCCATAACCATGGTAGCAGAAGTCGTGGGAATGGATCAACTGCTCTGATACCAAATGTCATGAACTATCACAACAAGGGGTAAACATCCATCAGAAGAAGGCCGGACGGCGTCGGCTTGGTGGGATGAGAGATTGGACCATAGACTGGGATGATAGAACCTTAGGAGGGAGACTAGATTAATTTATCTTTCTTGCTTCATTGATAATGGATACATGCCATACATGAACAGTACCCGCCCATACACTATGAACAGTACCCCGCCCATGACAATGAACTGTATATCCTTTAATTAGAAGTTAGTTATTGCATCAATATAGGTCTTTTTACTTGAAACAACGCACATTAATACATTGGCAATCTGGAAAATATTCTTCATGATGTATGAGTATCAATGAGGATTGTAGCCCCCAACTCTGCTGTTGAACACAAGTGCACAACAGTATGTAGATTTATTTGTCATATCAGTCAGGGTAAACCCATTTTTTGGTTCATCCATGTCCAGGTCTAGCACTAAATTTAGTGTCAGTTCATTGCCAATGGGCGCCACTACATTTGATTGGCAACTGGGATTGCCGTAAGCTCCTAAGGTCTAATGGGATTGCTACCATTTGCGTCAATTTGCTTATATTGATCTATTGTGTGGGAAATAGTCATCTTTATAAAGTGGTATTTTGTTGCATGTTCTGTAAATAACCTCATTTGTCTATATCTTTTGGATCATAATTCACTCTTAGTTGTATTGTTAGCAATGTTTTTCCGTCAAACTCTTCAAAAGCAGTGCTAACATATCAAGCATTACCTGTTGAGACACATCAAGGAATCTTGAAGTAGTTGATATTCATGTTTACATTCTTCCAAGATAATAGGAAGGGGCAAAAAGGAGGATGAAATTAATTGAAATAAAAACAGTAAAGCAGGGATAATGATGGGATATGAAAATTTGTTAAAAAAGGCAGCTGTTTAACTTAAATGAAATCTGAGCAGAGTGTAGTTTCTACTGATTTACATATTGCTACTTTCACTGTGCTGAGCAGGTGAGGTATAAACGCTGGTTGTGGTGGACAAGATTCGGTATGGCAGTTGGTGCATTGCAGTTGGTTGGGGCAATTTATCTCATGTTTGTCACTGTGAAAGATCTTTCAAACGAAAGAAGATCCAGTTCCTGTTTCTTTGGTATGTTTGAGTTGGTTGCCATCACTTATCAGTTATATATTCTTGCTTTGGACCTAACCCTTTAAAGACCTTTGTTTGCTGCAAGCTCACTGCCAAGTAAACTTCATACATACAAAACATTTGTTGGGAATATTTTTCTGGAGATTCCATATGAAAATTTCTTGTTAAACAGTACCAAGAGCATGACAACTACTCTTATTTTGTGCAGCTTTCACCTTTAGTGAATATACTGAAAAATAATACATTTTGAGGGGGACTCGTATTTATTCACTGTCTACTTGCCCAAGATTCTTTCCTGCTCTATCAATTCTTTATGTCTATCTTGTACTCCAACAATTATTTCTCTTTGCTTGTAATCTAGGACAGGATGAAGCTGATCGAGTCTCGAGGCGAGCACTATTTGCTCTGTTTCTTATCCTTTCCTGGGTTGTGGTCATCGTCCAATGCTTCACGGGTTCTGATATATTGAGATGGCGATCATTTTATGCAACACATGATATGGCATGGAAAGCTCATTACAGGGAAGTGTTTGATCATGGAATTCGAGAAGCTTTATGCTGCCTAGGACGTGCAAAGTATCTGTAGGTCCCTATCCAGTCATTTCATTTACGCTGTGAAAGGTTCAATATTAATATAGCCGTTTGAGCGAGTTGTCTTATGTACTGCTTTAGAACCGTATTGGAAGAAGACGAGGTCTATTCTGTTGCAAGACTTCTGGGTGATTTGGTCGCATATCGTGCTTCTGGGACTGGCCATTTGGAACTCTTAGCAGGTTGGCTCTCTGTCTCAGTGCTTTCATATCAAATATGTTCAGTGGCCTATTTGAATTTTGTAATCATTTATACTTGCAACCAACCCACATGAATATTCTGAAATTTTGTTATGTACCTGCCCAAAGATGTGCATAGCTATATTAGTACTTTATCTTCAATGAACAGCAAGTAAGTTCTACTAGGCTCACCAGTACAGTTGTATCATACCAAACTCCAATATATACTTCGCATTTTAGTGATCACCTGTTTGTTGTACTTTAAAGTTTGTGCAATTTGTCCACTTCTACCTCAAAAACATGACTTAATAAACCAAGAAATAACTTAATATTTCTATTTTTATCCCTCGACATGAAAAAACTAGAGGGAAAAAATGTTTCTGATAAGTAACTGTAGCTTGCTTATCCAATCAAATATAAGACTGTAACTATGTATTTCAGATGCAGTTCAGTTGATTGCATAAATTTAGAATACATGTATGATAATATCGTGATAGCAGATATTTAAATATATATGTAGGTTGTGTTCTGCACAAAATACAGGTGGGCTTGGTACAATTTACTTGATTGAAAATGCAAAAACGTGCTTGTGGCCAAGATTTAAAAAAGAATACCAGGAGCAAAATGCTGCTCAGATTGGAGTTACTTGGTCACCCTTCTCACATTCTAATTCAAGTAGTTGCCTTCTAACAAAGGTTGGTTTGCGCAACTCCCTTGCTATTATTCACTGATGGTTGACTCCAAAAAGACGGATTTACCCCTAGTATTGTATTCTGTGCTACATAGAGGAGTCACTTCGCCATAAAAAAACCATGATATGAGAATTGTTGATAAAAAAGAGGGGGTGGATCCATATCTAGTGGATAAATTCATAAATTACACTTTTATAAGTGTATCAAGATGTGCTTTGGAAATGGTCAGTCTTTTTAGGTGAATCGTCGTTTGTTGTTACGAGTGTATTAACAGCATAATGAGGATCTCTTTATGGTATGTGTTATAGGGCTTGCTCTATTGCAAATGCATGGGAATTTGCCTGATTTGCAAACTGACCTTGTGGAGGCACCTCATAAGCTTATGAAAGAAGCTGCTATCCTCCATCCATTTGCTGAGGCGTGTTACACGGTTAGCCACTATCTAACTGGGACATTTTATGCTTGCCTGCCTTGTATGATTGCACTTGACAAGGTGTTATTGCAGGGACCACTTCTTGATTTAGGAAGAAACCCTATTTTGTTTCCCTGTGCGTGGGTTTATAGACAAGGTGTTTTAACTCCATGGACGCGCAGAAGGTATGTTGAATTCTACTTCTCAGTTGTCTGTTAATTCGCAAACCTCCCTTGTTTTCTGATAGTGATATTCTTTTAGGCCAGTTCAGCTGGAAGTCTTGTTCTGGAAATAAATGGCTTAGTGATTTAAGCTAATTTGAGTTTTATTCTGCATAATCCTCCTTGGACTGAAGTAGAATCTTGTTACACACTTACGCTTTCAATCTAAATCCATTCTGTCTGCACATCTTCGTGATTTGTTGATCTGCGTTGTTTCCCTTATTTATGCACTGGAGCAAAACTATTCCATTGGAAAAAAGTAGAACACCCTATGCTGTTCTTTCCTTACATAACAGCTACATATTAATCTTCGTTCAGGCGCCCTGCACTTGACGGTGATAACTGGTGGCGAGGCCATGCTGCAGCTTTCCTTAGATTTGTTAATATACCACCTAAAGCACTTCTTCGAGGTCGTGTTTGTCAGGTAACACGTTTTTGAATAACATTGGGATTCATAAATGTCGGCCAAAGTGAGATAATGTAATTTTTTTCAATCATTTATGAATAACACTTTAAGGGGCATTTGTAACATCGTTTCTTTGCTGGAACCTCCTTTCATTTTATGTTCATTTAGCTGACTCTTGGTAGCCAGTTTCTAGATTCTGCTTGTAGCCTAATAATACTTTTTTGTGAAGTTATTTGGTGGACTGGTTGAAGGAACTCATCCTTTTAGAGTGCACTAATATACGCCATCTAACTCCTTGAGTAGCTGAGAACCTGAGTGTTGTGTGCGATCCATTGTGTTTGCCTTTCTGCGCTGATTGTGTCGTAATATTATACATGCACTCAGTTCAAGGAAGGCATTGTGGCACAGTTTGAAAACTCGGTAGAGAAAATAACTGGTTGACATCTTTAAGTATGAGAATCTGATGATCTTTTTTATTCATCTACGCAGACCAAGCGTGAAGCCGCTTATTTTGTTGTGGTCCTCCACGACAAAAAAACTATTATTATTGCAGTTCGTGGAACAGAGACACCGGAGGATCTCATAACCGATGGATTATGCAGAGAATGTGCTTTTACTATGGAAGATTTGGACGGACTAGTAAAGTAATTCCCTCTTAAATTCTTAATAACCATCTCTTCTGTTGACCACCTGTTGTAAGCCCTTATGTTGACATTATGCTCCTTTTTTCTTCAGTTGTGAACAATTAGCTGCAACTACGAGGGAGAGAGTTATTTCTACATTTCCACATTATGGACATGGTGGAATTGTAGAGTCTGCTAGGGAGCTTTTCATGCAACTCAATGAATGCGCAGGAGGTTTGATTTTCACACCAGATGTTTGTCATTTGGTTTAGTTCAGCAATTCTAGTTGTGGTATCTGAAATGTTTTACTAGTGATTATGGCTGCTTTCTGTAAAAAACTTGTGTGCTGCATATTGTTAGATATGTAGATAGTGTAGGGTGTTCTTTGCATAACTGTAAACTCTGTACATATTATATATTGGCCTCTTGGCCTATTGGAATACATACAAGTAATATTCCAACATGGTATCAGAGCAAGGTTAGGGTTAGGATTTCTTATCTCTGTCGACGCCACCGCCGCCGGTCACCACCGCCGTCATGCCATTGCCCGAGCCTCCTCTGTTTCCGCCTTGATCCTCGCCTTGCGGCAGTGCTCGCGCATGACTCTTGGCGTGGCGGTGGTGCCTGTTCCTTGGGATCTTGCGTGCCATGTTGATTCGCGCCCCCCAATGTCAGACCCAATTATATTGGACTGAACTAACATACACAAGGAAGCATTTTGGGGATTTCTTCAGGATGTATATATGGAAAGGAACAAGAACATACAACTGAGTTCGGAAAGGGAAAGTAAATGCAACAGAATGAAACTAGGGTTTTTCCGCGTCTCCTCTTCCTATTACACAGAGTTATTTATACCTCCAACAAAAGTAACAGCTCAAACCAACAGCTTCAGAGTTACAGCTGCAGTTAAAACCGATATTCATCTTATGCTAAACAGTAAAGTAACTAAGTGGTCGATAGCCGTTAGATTTGGTGGAAACGGTATCTTGCCATACGATCTTCATTAAGTGAACCGGTATCCACAAATCTCCATCGTTGGTTGACTGAATTGATCGGGTTCCTTTCTGAAAATGACTCAGCTTCTCCAGATCTGACAATTGCCCCTTCCCTAACATCCTTGTCCTCAAGGATTAAATCCTGGGAAGATCTTTGTAATGAAATCAGCATCCTCCCAAGTAGTTGCTTTTGGAGGCAGGTTAGCCCATTGGATCTTCCATTGGATGACTGGTTCATTGTTCCTTGGGATAATCCTCCTTTCAAGCACTGCTACAGGTTCAGACGGAATGCGCCCTTCTTGGTCTACCAGCGGAAGCTCCTTGTTGGGAACGACATGCGATCCTTTGTGCTTCTTTAGTTGGTGACATGGAATCTGAGGTGAATCGGTGACCCTCAGGTAATAAAAGTTTGTATGCAGCCTTGCCAATTCTTTCTAGAACTCTAAATGGGCCATAAAATCTGGTGTGCAGTTTCAATGCCCTATGGAGTCCCAATGCATTATGTCTGTAAGGTTGCATTTTTAAATATACCATATTTCCTACCTCAAAGGTTCTCTCGGTCCTGTGCTTATTAGCAAAATGTTTCATTCTTGAGCTGGCCTTTTCCAAGTTGGCTTTGATAGCTTCAAAGGCTGCTGCTCTTCTTTGAATCCAGTTCCTAGCCTCTTCAGTTGCAGAGTGTGGCAATAGAGCTTCGGTTATTAGAGGGGGCTTCATACCATATAGGGCTTCAAATGGAGTCATCTTCAATGAAGTATGGAAAGAAGTATTATACCACCACTCAGCTTGTGTCAACCATGAATGCCACCTCTTGGGACTAGCAAAAGCCATGCACCTTAAGTAATTTTCCAAACATTGGTTCACTCTTTCTGTTTGCCCATCGGATTGGGGATGATAAGCGCTACTAAGCCTTAGTTTAACCCCCAAGGCCTTGAATAACTCTTGCCATAATGTGCTTGTAAACACCCGATCTCTGTCTGACACAATTACTAATGGCAATCCATGGAGCTTGTATATATGATCCAAGAAAAGATTCACTATATGTTGGACAGTATATGGATGTTTAAGTGCTAAAAAGTGTGCGTACTTGGTAAATCTGTCAACTACTACCATAATCACTTCTTTGTCATCAGATTTGGGGAGACCTTCGATGAAATCCAAGGTTATGTGTGTCCATGCCATATCAGGGATAGGCAAAGGTTACCTTGACAGGGGTAGGGAATATTTTGATTTAGCTTTACGCTGCTCGCACACCTCTTAACAAATAAATTGACATCATTTTTCATACCTTGCCAGTAAAATAAGATCTTCATCCTTTGGTAAGTAGCCCTTTCCCCTGAATGTCCCCCCAAAGCCGAATCATGAAAAGATTTCAAGAGTTGCTCCTTCAAGTCAGTATCATTACCAATGTATATCCGCCCTTATACCTTATCACTCCATTTTGTAAAGCGTAGGGTGGAATGCGGCTTCCATTGACCCTCAACTTACTCTCTAGTTCTTTGCATTTCTCATCATTACGGTAACTTCAGATTACTTAGCTATCGATTAGGAACATTCTTTGTGATTGCCATTACTTCCTTATTATGGTAAACTCTGGATAGTGCATCAGCGGCCTTGTTCTCCCTTCCTTTTCTATATTCTATTTTGTAATTATACCCCATCAATTTGATCATCAATTTATGTTGGATTCCATCAACCAATCTTTGTTCAGAAATATATCTTAAGCTTTGTTGATCGGTTCTGATTATCAAGCTTGAACCCATCAAATAATGCTTCCATTTCTTGATAGCTTCCAAAATAGCCAATGCCTCTTTGTCGTATATCGACATAGCGGCTGCCTTTGGCCCTATGGCCTTGCTCATAAATGAAATTGGCCTCCCAGCTTGCATAAGCACAGCTCCAATCCCATATCCATTGGCGTCGGTTTCTAATACAAATTGTTGGCTAAAAGTCGGCAAAGTGCTAAAACAGAGCTTGAATCAAGGAATTCTTGATTTCCCCAACGCTATTCTTGCTCCTCATCCCAATGGAAAGCATTTTTCTTCAAAGCATTGAACATTGGTTTGCAAATCACTCCAAAATTTCTAATGAACCTCCTGTAGTATCGGCTAATCCAAAAATCCCCTCAATTGTGTTATGTTTCTAGGTGAAGGCCACTCCTTAATTGTTTGTTATTTTACAGGTGGGTGGAGACTCCTTGATGGTTGATAATGTGTCCCAAATACTCTATTTGTAACTGCCCAAATGCACATTTACTTCTTTTGGCATACAACTTGTTTGCTCTCAACACTTCCAGCACTAGTTGCAAATGCTTTTGGTGTTCCACCAAACTAGGGCTATAAACAAGTATGTCATCAAAGAATACCAGAACAAACTTTCTCAGAAATGCTGCCAATAACTTGTTCATGAGGGCTTGGAAGGTAGCAGGGGCATTTGTCAATCCAAATGGCATTACCAAAAATTCGAAATGACCTATATGTGTACTGAAGGCTGTCTTTTCAATATCATTTGGATGCATTCTTACTTGATGGTAGCCCAACCTCAGATCTAGTTTAGAATAATACATAGCTCCCTTCAGTTCATCTAGTAAGTCTTCAATGATGGGAATTGGATACTTGTTCTTGACAGTATTGGCATTTAATTGTCTGTAGTCAATACATAACCTCCATGTTCCATCCTTCTTCTTCACGAGTATGGCTGGGGAAGAGTAAGGGCTAACACTATTTCTGATGGTTTGTGTTTTTAGCAATTGTTCCACCAATTCTTCCATTGCATCTTTCTTATAGTGAGGTAATTTGTATGGCCTGATATTCACTGGTTTGCAGTTCTGCATCAGGGGTATAGTGTGGTCACATTCTCTCTTGGGGGGTAGTCCTTTTGGCTCTTGGAACACATCAAGGAATTTTTGCAGAATCTGTTCAATTTCTATGGGAGTATCCTGCAGCCCTTCTCCTGAGTTCAGAACTGATTTGGAGTAGATGACAGCTCCAATTACCCCTTTGTTCATCAACTTATCTAGCTGCATGGTATTAATCACACAATTCTCTTGTGGGTAGGTCTCATCTTTAAATGTGACATTTCTCTGTCCATCCTTACAAACACAAAATTCTCTAGTTTTCAAATTGAGACTAACAGGACTATGCTCAAATATCCAATCACTTCCCAGTATAATATCATACCCTTTCAATTCTAATAGTCTGAAATCAGTATTGAATTCTTCTCCTTGTATTTGATATGAACACCTCAAGCACTGTGATTTTGTAGTCAAAATATTTCCATTAGCCACTGTCACCTTGATTGGTACATGGTTGCTAATCTTACATTAGGCTTTGAGAGCAATTTCTGGTATCATAAAAGTGGCTGAACTCCCACTGTCTACTAGGGCTACAGCATTAACCTTCCCAATCTTTACCTTCAATGTGAATGTACTAGCTCCAGCACTAGTACCGGCTATTGCATGCATGGAAATTTGTAACTCCTCTGCTGATTCTTTTTGTTGACTCGGGTTGCTGGGTGGAGTGGCAAATACCCCTTCTGGGTTATCATCATTCATCTCCTCCTCATCTTCTACTGTGATTACATGAATCTGTTTCTGTATTTTGCAGACTTTGCTATGGCCGGGAACCCACGGTTCATTGCATTTAAAGCATTTTCCTCCATTCCACTTATTGCCATCATTGGTGGTGATCTTCTCATTAACTTCCTTCTTGATTCCAGCTCCTTTCCACTTGGTTTGTGAATTTCCTTGATAACTTGCCCTTGAATTTGCTCCCTGGTTCCAATTCTGAGTTCTCTTATACGCTTGATGGTTCTCATAGTTTCTAGCATGTGCATAGGCCTCCACTAATGTACCAGGTTCTAAAGATTTTAAGGGAGTCTTGATGTAACTCTTTAACCCTGATATAAAGTAATCCAAGAAATATCTCTCCGTTAATGCAGCATTGTTTCTTTTTACAAGGATCATCATACTCTCAAACTTGTCAATGTAGGCTTCTACTGAACTATCTTGATTCAGTTCCCTGAAAGATTCAATCACCTCATACCTTGTTTGACGCAAATCTCTTCTTAATCATTACACGTAATTGTTGCCAAGTCAAAATGCAGTATCAATCTCATTGCTACTAATCCATCGATCGGCTCTTCCCAAATAGTGGATTTGGCTATTGCTACCTTTTGCTCTTGGTGTCATAGCTAGTGGAAATATTTTTCACCTTAGGATCAAGACTCGGTTGTTCCCCATCAAACTTAGGAAACTCTAATTTTGGTCCTCTGCTAAACTGTTGGTTATATTGGTTGCGGACCTCGATGAATGTGTTGGGTTTTGGTTGTAACATCGACCATCTGGTGCTCTCGGCCAATGATAATACCCGGGTTGATCAATTCTGTTGGGCGGAGCAACACCAATCAAGGAATTGTACTGATATGACATATAAGGAGGTACATACGGTGGATTCGAACTGATGTATTGTGGAGCAAAAGTTCCATTAGCCATGACCATAGGATACACACTCACCCCAAAGGTTTTGGATTGTTCATCACCAGTTACATGACCTTCTACAGGGTTAGCTATGGTTGAATTCATGACAGGATCATCGACCCTACATTATCGTCGACCGGTGGAATAGATGAGATATTACGAACCATGTTACCTGTGTTGTGTTGGGGGGCGAAAGATTGCGCACTGCCTGGCGTAGCAAGGAGTTTTCCTGGTGAATTAAAGTTTCTTGGCCCTTGTCCCTTGTTCATCCGCAGTTCCTCTTCTTCTAGGATTGCCAAATTCTTGGTACGCCACCGATCTCATTCTTGTCCATCATGGATTCAGCATCTCCATCATCACATCTAGTTTGGTTGAGTTCTCTGGATTTGCTCTTGAAATCTTCCCATCTCGAGTTTGAGTATTGCTTGAGTTACTTTCGATTTATACGCATGCGTACCATTTCCTTCTTCGCTTCTTCGATTTAGCTCACGTTGGCCCATCCGTCTCTTCCTCCCAGATCCGCCTTTTGGCATCTTGAGAGCTTCAATGGTGTTTATCCCTGACTTAAGGAATTTTACAGAGAAAATCAAATATCTCTCCAAACCCTCATTTGCTAGGTTCCTATTTTATCGCCCTTCCACAGATCCAAGTCTTTCAGAGCTAGTTCAGAATTTTATCAAGGAAACACTTCCTCGACCCTTACTACTAAAACCACTCGGATCTGAAGAATCTCCGAAGATTGTGTAGGCTCGATACCTTAAATGTCGGGACCCAATTATATTGGTGAACTAACATACACAAGGAAGCATTTTGGGGATTTCTTGGGATGTATATATGGAAAGGAACAAGAACATACAACCGAAGTTAGGAAAGGGAAAGTAAATGCTGTGAGAATGAAACTAGGGTTTTCGCGTCTCCTCTTCCTATTACACGAGTTATTTATACCTCCAACAAAAGTGTGACTCAAACCAACGACTTGAGTTCTGTTGCAGATTAAAACCGATATTCATCTTATGCTAAAGCGGTAAAGTAACTAAGTGGTCGATGGCAGTTAGATTTGGTGGAAGCGGTATCTTGCCATACGATCTTCATTAAGTGAACCGGTATCCACAAATCTCCATCGTTGGTTGACTGAATTGATCGGGTTCCTTTCTGAAAATGACTCAGCTTCTCCAGATCTGACACCCACGACGGAGCATGCCTCGCCATGCGGATCTTAGCGCCCGTCTTGGGATCGTGCCCTGCCTCGCGCCTCCGGCTGAAGCACGCCTCGCCACGGATCCGCTGCTCCCTCTGCCGCTGCAGCTTGTGCGTTGCCTTCGCCGCGTCTGGTTGAAGCCAGGCCCCGATGCTCTGCTTGAAGCCAGGAGGAACCGAAGCCAACGAAGCTTGTGAAGCAACTGGTGTTTTTGAAGCCACCTGCGTCTCTGGTGTTTTTGAAGCCACTGTAGTCATCGGCTTCTCTGGCCTCTCTCCTCTCCAGATCTGGTCAGGTCACCCTTGATGGCTTCTACCGGTGGCTCCTTCGCCATCCCGCTCCCTGTAGTTCGGTTTGACGGGATGAACTTCCGGGAGTGGGCTGTTCACCTGAGGATTCACCTCAACAGCCAGCGTCTCTGGAGTCATCTCATCGGCGAGCACCCCTGTCCCCCTTGCCATACATCGCCGATTCGCCGCTCTCTCTCTGTTTGAGTGCGGATCAAAGTGCTCAGAGACATAAATCTTTGTCTTGGAGGAGGCCACAGAGCTCTACCGGTCTGTTGCATGCCCACGAAGGCCGGCGGAGGCCAAGGCTCGTGCTACCGCCATCCTGGTGGGTAGCATGCCCGTCACCATCTCCATGGATGTGGCGGAGCTGCCGACCACACAACTTATGTGGGAGCGCTTCCGAGCTCACTACCAGTCGACGAGTGATGCTATGTATCTCTTAGTCGTGCATCAGACGCATTCTCTTCAGCAGCTCGATGCCACTGTGGATGACTTCTACCAGAAGCTGTCTGCGGTGTGGCGTCTGCTTGACTCTCTGGGGCCGGATGTCTGCCGAACCTGTCCCTGCTGTGTGCGGCTCCGCGCTCACCAGGAGACTTATCGTCTCTACAACTTCCTGATGCGTTTCTGGCCTGAGTTTGAGATTGTGTGTGCTTAGCTCTTGACTCGCCACCCGCGCCCAAGCTTGGTGGAGGCCCTCACAGGTGTGCGTGCTGAGGAGATTCGTCATCGTGGCGTGGCTCAGATGCGATTTGTCTTATGCGCTTGGCGCTGCTCCTTCGCCGGTTTTTGATCGCACCGCCATCCTCCCCATCTCCTCCGGTTGGTTCTTTGCTTCTCTGCGGGTCTCCAGCTGCACCCCTCATCAACGTGACGGCCACAAGTATCAGGATTGCTACACGCGAAGGAGGGACCAGGGCCGTCGGGGTGGACGTCCCCCGAAGGGCTCTGGAGGTTCCTCTCACTTAGGAGCTGGCTCCTCTCACCAGGGCTCCTTTGGTGACGCCACACAACAGCTCCTCTCACTGCTTCAGCGCCTCGATGTCGGCTCGTTCTCAGACCCCTCGGGTTCTGCTCGTTTGGCTTTTGTTTCTCAGTAGTCTTCCTCGTCTCTGCCTCCTCCGCCGTCAGGTATCTTGTCTCCGTGGATCTTGGACTCTGGTGCTTCTTTTTACATGACACCAGATTCTACCCACCATACTTTTGTGTGTTCCATAGATTTTCCTTCCACTGTTCAGACTGCAGATGGTATCTCTCTTCCTGTTGCAGGCCGAGGCACCCTTTCCACTTCTTTTCATATTCCTGCAGTCTCTCATGTTCCTCAGTTTACTATGCAGCTTATGTCGGCTGGTTAGATCAATGATCACGACTGTCGTGTTGTTCTTGAGTCTGACTCTTGTTGTGTTCAGGACCGCCACACAGGGACTCTGCTTGGTACTGGCCCTCGGCGTCGTGATTCGCAGCGTCTTTGGGAGCTCGATTGGCTTCATCTTCCTTCCGTTGTCTCCACCAGCCAGTCAGCCACTACCACTACTCCTGGTCTTGCCGCGTCCTCCACTACCTCCTTCGCTCAGTGGAACCATCGTCTCGGTCATCTCTGTGGCTCGCGTCTATCGTCTTTAGTCAGTCGTGGTGTTCTTGGGTCTGTTTCCGGGGACACCTCTTTACATTGTATGGGTTGTAAGCTTGGCAAGCAGCTGCAGCTCCCCTATCCCTCCAGTGGTTCTGTTTCTACCCGTCCTTTTGATATTGTTCACTCCGATGTTTGGGGTCCAGCTCCCTTAGTTTCGAAAGGGGGTCATCGCTACTATGTGATCTTTATTGATGATTATTCTCGTCATACTTGGATCTACTTCATGTCCTCTCGCAGTCAGGTTCTCTCTATTTACCAGATGTTCGCCACCATGGTTCGCACTCAGTTTGATTTGACCATTCTTGTGTTTCATACCGACTCTACTGGTGAGTATCTATCTGCTGCTTTGCGTCGCTTTCTCGCTGAGCATGACACTCTTCCCCAGTACTCTTGTCCGGTGCTCACGCTAAGAACGGTGTCTCTGAGCGTAAGCATTGTCACTTGCTTGAGACCGCTCGCGCTCTCATGCTTGCCTCTTCTATCCCCCCTCACTTTTGGGTTGAAACTGTTTCTACTGCTGCTTTTCTCATCAACCTGCAACCTTCCACTGCTCTTCAGGGTTCTACTCCTGTCCAGTGTCTCTTTGGTCGCGCTCCAGAATATAGTCACCTTCGCAGTTTCGGTTGTCTGTTTCGTCCTTCTTCCACCACGTGAACGCACCAAGCCGACTGCTCAGTCAATTCAGTGTGTTTTCCTTGGCTACAGTCTTGAGCATAAGGGTTATCGTTACTATGACCCTGTTACTCGCAGGATGAGGATTTCTCGGGATATCACTTTTGACGAGTCCCGATCTTACTACCCTCGTTCCCCCACCGTTAGCCCAGATTCTCTTGCTTAGTTGATCTCCTTTCTGATTTTTCCTGACTCTCAACTTTCCACCACTGTTTCGCCTCCTCCATCTTTTTAGCCCCCCCACCTCCGGCTCCTCCTGTTCCTCTTTTGCCGGAGTTTCCTTCCCGCTCTGTTGATGAGATTCCGCCTTTTCCCATGCACTACTCTCATCGTCCTCGGCTTACTCCTTCCCCTGTTGAGTCTTTGTCTTTGCTAGGTCCTGTTCCCAGTTCTCCTTCTTCGTCCTTGTTGGGTCCCGCTCCGCCTTCTCCCAGATACGATCTTCATGATCGTCACATTGTCGAGCCACCGAGAGCTCTGACTTCTGTACCACCGCTCTTCTCGAGCCCTCGACCTCTTGTGAAATTGCTTTGCCACCCCGAGTGGCGACTTGCGATGTCTGAGGTGATTGCTGCTATGGAGCGTACTGGCCCTTGGGATCTTGTGCCTTTACCTGCGCGTGTCACTCCCATCACGTGCAAGTGTGTGTACAAGATCAAGACCCGTTCGGATGGTTCTCTTTGTTAGATGTATATTTATACTGTGTTATTCTTCCCTAGTTTAGGATGTTTCCTGCATATTGCACTTGATGTGTACTTGTATATATAGGCCCATTAGCCCCTTGCAATACAAGAACTCTATTCCTAATATGGTATCAGACGGGTTAGGTTTAGGGTTTCTCCTACCCAAATCCTGATTCCCACCGCCTCTCCCTTTTTCCTTCGTGCGACGCCTCTGTTCTCATCCCTCCGACGCCGCCGGGCCCTCTCCTCCCCAACGTCGCCAGGCTCCTCCCCAAGCCTTCTCCGCCCGAGCACGCGTCTGATGTGCTTGGTTTGTCTACGACCAAGGAGATGTGGGAGCGAGGCCTTGTACCTTTCTGCTCTTTGGGAGGAGCAGTCTCTCCAGCAGCAGGACGCCACCGTGGATACCTTCTACCAGCAGTTGGCCGCGGTTTGGTGTCAGCTTTACTCTCTGGGGCAGATATGTCGCTTGGCCCTGACTTTCTGTGTGTCCGTCAAGTAGGCTCGCAGCAGACTTGAACTGCCGCCTTTCGAGTTCTCACCCGCCCGTCCGTCACGAGGTGGCTTCGCCAGTAGTTGTTGATGAGACAACGCCTTTCCTCCATATTGGAGGCTCTCGCTGCTATTCGGGCTGAGGAGGCTCGTCTTCGCTTGGCAGGGATTCTCCAGCAGCCCTCTTCAGTCTTGGCTGTTCACACCCCAGCATTGGTGCCTACGCCTGCCCCTACCCTTGTGGCTGCTGCTGCTACTTCCACCGGCCAGCCCGATTCTTGTGGACTGTTCAGGCACCTTGTCGATCTTGTCGCCGAAGGAAGCGAAGGCTCGAGTGGCGCGCTTCAAAGAGGCGGCTCCCGATCGAGTTCACGCTAGAGTTCTTTGGGCAGAACCGCGAGAGATGCTCACGCCGCTCGACGCCTTCGCATACGCTCTGCACGAGTTACATTGCTCGGTCTTACGGTCTGCGCCACCACCTCAGCCGGTATATCATCTCCTTGGATTACGGATTAGGTGCCTCTTTCCACATGACATCGGACTCCACTCATCTTTCTTCTGTGAGACCACCCGATCTTCCTCTCACAGTTCAGATTGCGGATGTGACATCTTTTCCTGTTGCAGGCCGAGGCACTCTTTCCACTTCATCTTTTCGTGTTCCTACTGTATCTCATGTTCCTAGTCTTACTATGCAGCTTATGTCAGCTGGTCGGATCACTGATCATGGTTGTCGTATCATCCTTGATTCTGACTCTTGCTGTGTTCAGGATCGTCGTACGGGGATTCTAGTTGGGACTGGTCCTCGGCGTCATGATTCTCAGCATTTTTGGGAGCTCGACTGGCTGCATCTTCCTTCCGCTGCCTCCATCAGCCAGTACCACAACCTCGACTTCTGCTGCTTCTTCCTCCACTACTTTTGTCCAGTGGCACTATCGGTTAGGTCACATTGGTGGTTCTCGTCTTTCGTCTCTAGTAGGGAGTTGTAACGACCCGGCCAGGGGCCTCACCCGAAAGGTCCTCCAAGACCTCCCTGGGAGTCCACCAGGACCTCCCAGGAGGTCCTAAGGACCTCTCAGGCAGTTCTCCCAGGAGGTCCAGGGAACTGTCCCGAGGAGGTCTTGAGGCTCAGGACCTCCCCAAGAGCCATGACCAAACCTGAGGGAGGTCCAGAGACCAACCCGAGGAGGTCATGGGGCTTGGAGAAGTCCTAACTCTCCTGTGATCTGAACCAATTCCAAGGATCAATGGCTAGTTCTTACAGCAATTACACGTGATAACATACATCCACACGAGACTTTATTAACAGCAAAAGAGTTAATTACAATAGCAAAATACACAACGGAACAAAAGGCAGGTCCATCCAATACACCACAGGTAATTGGCTGGAGGGCGCGGCCTAATTGATCTGGTCCTCCTCATCATCAAAGAAGTCTTCTCTGCTTAATTCATCAATCAAGCAGAATGAGCACAACCACCGTGTTACTTAAGTTACACGATCAAATAATGAGAATGACATGCATAATGGATATCAAAGGGAAGGCATAATATAGTTGATTTGCGTAAAGCCAAGTTTCTTTCAAATACATATACTAAGTTCCAAGGCGGTTATACAATAACTAAAATTCATTTACCAAATTCCATTTTTCAGTTGGATAATATTCATCATCAAAAGGTGAAGGATACCCTCCTGTTACAAGGCTCCTCGCCCAACCATGGGATAGACATCCCAAAATCAGTTTATCAAAAACCTTTTGCAAACAAAACCAATATCTAACTTTGAGTGGCTTTTGCTAGCATGTCCATGGCCAGTGGACACGGCTATTGAATAGTTTTCACTCTGCGGAGGTTGTACACTTTACCCACACGACATGATTCCTCTAGTTTGCTCGGCATCAGATTAATGCCACCTCTCGCTCTAGAAGGTAAGAGGTCTAGAGTTCACTCGCTAAGGTTTAAGCTTAGGATGGGTTGCAAATCACCAGGATTCGTGCCCTCTTGCGCCGATGGGAAACATAGGTTATAACAGACCTAGGCCCTAGAAGACCTCCCACACATTAAAGTGGAACAACCGCGGTGGAACTTTGCAAATTATTCAACCAGGTTCCACGCCCCATTCTAGAGACATGTGGTTGTACGGTGAGGCAAAGCCCATTATAGGCATAACAAATTGCGGCTCAAAGACCGATCCTCAACCGACTTGGCGACCACCACAAACCCCGGACCTCGGCCTTACCGAGATTGAGTCAGGTGCATAAACATTGCACCAGCCAAGCAAACCACTTCGATCAAGTCCAAATCCATTTTCCTTTTCTTTTGCTTTTCAAAACATTTACCAAAACCTCCATGACGACCCAATGCCATGGTTTTAAATTATTTTGATAGTATTGGTCATATTGGTAAAATTCTCCCGAATCAAATATTTTTGGTCTAAGCAAGACTAAACATAAGATTTCACAATTGCTCCTGGTTCTCACTAATGTAGCAACCAGGTTTTCCTAGGGTGACAATATGTTTGATTCAAGGTCAACAGGGGCCATACAAAAGATTTGGGTATGGCTATGAATTTAAAGACGGGTATTGAAATAACTCAGTAAACTAAGTATGCATTAGTATTTAAAACAGAACATATATAGGGTGAAATAATGGGTGCAATATGATTAAGAGTGTAACTTGCCTTGCTCAAAAGCCTGGGTGCCCTCTTCTGCCTCAAGGAGCTCTTGTTCTTCACTGCTTTCGCAATTTACACGGTGGAAATTAAAACAACTCAAATAGAGCTCAAGTAAGAACCAAGGAAACTCCAATAAAACACTGAAATAAAACCAACAGAGAGGCTAGGTGATCAGGGGGGAGGTCCAAGGAGCTTGCTAGAGGAGGTTTGAGAGCTTTGGATGAGGTACAAGAGCTGGTCGGTTCTAGCCGAGGTGGAAATGAGCAAAGGTGAAGAGGAAGGGCTGCCCAAGCTTATATAACAGGAGCTTGATTTCTAAGGGTAAGCGTGTTCAAGAGTTAGTGAAAAGGACAATGGGAGTGGGTAAAGATGTGACAAAAAGGATAGCAGGTCTTTGCAAAAGGTAGAAACATTTAATGCGATACAACATGCATTAAATGTGGGAAAAAACTCCCATGCATAAAGGACACGGTCAAAGGATAAAGAAAGAGGCGTGTATCGCCAAATGGGGCGATCAAAGCGCCAGGAGGTCTGTGACAGGGGTCCAAAGGACACATCGAGGAGGTCTGACGGTCAAATCAAATCAAAGGAGGTGCGGGCGGTTAAAATCTCCAAGGGAGGTCTTAACGGCGAGATCTCACAAAGGGAGAATGCAGGACGGTTAAGATCTTCAAAGGGAGGTCTTAGCGGCGAGATCTCACAAAGGGAGATGCAGGCGGTTAAGATCTCCAAAGGGGTCTTAGCAGTCGAGATCTCACAAAGGGAGAATCGGGCGGTTAAGATCTCCAAAGGGAGGTCTTAATGACGAGATCTCACAAAGGGAGGTCAAATGAGCGAGAGGAGATCCTAAAGGACACGAGGAGGTCCTAAGGGCGTGGGGAGGTCCAAATGAGCGAAAAGGAGGCCCTAGAGGACATTGATACATGAGTTAGGGGTGGTAATATCTAGGGTTGGCAGAGAAGGGCACTTCGAGAGAGTTATATGGATCAAAGCAAAGAGAAGTCCTTGAACAGAGAGGTTAGAGGAGTGTAGAAGGAACTCAAATGAACTCGGGGAAGGATTAGGCCTGGGGAGGTTTAGGCCAGAACAGGACCAAAAAGGGAGGTTTGGACCAAGGGAGGTCTAGACCTAAAGAGGTCTAGTCCAGAGAAGAACGAAGCAAGCTCAGATGGGGAGGAAATCACCAAAGCTCCAACCAACCCAACAAACCAAAAGAGAGTTTTTAGTTGAAGTTTGGTTTAGTCAATTGAAGTCCATTATGAAATTCTCAAGTTAAACTTTGAATTCTCATCAAAACAAAATGGTTCTTTTTATTTTGAAAATTCAAAAAGGTTCCAAAAATCAAGGTGTTACATGAGTGGTGTTTTAGGTTCTGTTTCTGGTGACAATACTTTACATTGTACAGGTTGCAAGCTTGGCAAGCAGCTGCAACTCCCTTATCCCTCTAGTGATTCTGAGTCTCAGCGTCCTTTTGATTTGATTCACTCCGATGTTTGGGTACCAGCTCCCGTCACTTCGAAAGGGGGTCATAACTCATACCTATTATGTGATCTTTATTGATGATTATTCGAGATACGTTTGGCTCTATCTTATATCTTCTCACAGTCAGTTTCTTTCCATTTACCAGCAATTTACCACCATGGTTCGCACTTAGTTTGAGTCGACCATTCGTATTTTCCGTGCAGATTCTGCTAGTGAATATCTCTCCACTTCACATTGTCGTTTTCTTGCTGAGCAGAGCACTCTTCCTCAGTATTATTGTCCTGGCGCTCATGCTCAGAATGGTGTCGTTGAGCGCAAGCACCGTCATCTCCTTGAGACAGCTCGTGCTCTCATGCTTATTGCTCATGTCCCACATCATTTTTGGGCTAAAGCTGTCTCTACCGCTGCTTTTTCTTATCAATCAACAACCCTCCTATGCTCTCAAGGGATGCACCCCTTTTGAGCGTCTCACTGGTTCGCTATCACAGTATAGTCACCTTCACTATTTCGGTTGTGTCTGCTATGTGCTTCTTCCACCTCGTGAGCGCACTAAGCTGACTGCTCGGTCGGTTAAGTGTGTCTTTCTTAGCTACAACTCTGAGCATAAGGGTTATCGTTGCTATGATCCTGTTGCTCGACACATGAGGATCTCTCGAAACATCACTTTTGATGAGTCTCGTCCTTACTATCCTTGTTCCTCTGCCACTAACTCTGCTTTCGCCAAGTCGCTTTCCTTTTTGACTTTTCCTGATTCTTCGCCGCCTCCAGTTCGAGTCTTATTACCCTCATCTCGTCCCCAGCGTCTCCTCCGCCACAGTCTCCTACACACAATCTCTCCGTCTCCTTTGGTTTCTCGCCTCCTCCGGAGGTTACTACTAACTCTCTGCTGCGATCTCTCCTTTTCATTCAGACTACTCTCGCAAATCCATGACTTCTTGCTCCTCGATTGAGTCTTCTACTCCTTTCGCTACCTCATCCTTGCTCGGTCCCCTCCGGTCTTGCACGCGGTATGATCTTAAGTGATCAATGGGCTGCTCGAGGCCTACTGGCGTTCTGACTTTGCGATTATTGTTCTTCGCGTCGAGCTATTGCTCATCTGGAGTGGCGGCGGCGATGGTTGAGGAGCTTCTTCTTAAGTGGGCCTTGGGACTTAGGATCTTGTTCCCTACCTTTCGTATTACTCGATCACGTGCAAATGGGTCTACAAGATTAAGACTCGCTCTGATGGCTCTCTTGAGCGCTACAAGGCTCGTCTTGTGGCCCGTGGTTTTTAGCAGGAGCATGGTTGTGACTACGATGGGACTTTTGGGCCTGTTGCTCACATGACCACTGTTCGGACCCTTCTTGCAGTTGCTTCTGTTCGCCAGTGGTCCATTTCTCGGTTGGACGTTAAGAATGCCTTTCTCAATGACGAGCTGCGTGAGGTCTTCATGCAGCCGCCCGCTGGGTATTCTGTCCCTGCTGGCATGGTGTGTCGTCTTCGTCGCTCTCTCTACGGGCTCAAACAAGCTCCTCGAGCCTGTTTTGAGCGCTTCTCCTCTGTTGTCACTAAGGCCGGTTTCACCGTTAGTGATCATGACCCTGCTCTTTTTGTTCACACATCTCCTCGTGGTCGGACTCTTCTTCTTCTGTATGTTGATTTTGTGAAGAAGCGTCTCAGTGATAAGTTCTTGTTGTCTGGCATGGGTCTACTTCGCTATTTTCTTGGGATTGAGGTTACTTCTACGTCTGAGAGCTACCATCTCTCCTAGGAGAAGTACATTCAGGACCTTCATGCTCATGCTTGTCTCACTGATCAGCGCATAGTGGATACTCCCATGGAGCTTGGAGTTCACCTTCGACTCACTGATGGAGAGCCCCTTGAGGATCCCGCTCGCTACCATGTAACGACCCGGCCCAGGGCTAACCCGAGAGGGCCTCCAAGACCTCCTGGGAAGTCCGTCAGGACATCCCAGAGACACCTGTCAGAGGGCCTCTCGGTGGGGCCAGCTCAAAGCTCTGGTGTGCTGACCCGAGGCCACTGGTGAGGTCCTTGGGATCTCTGGAAGTCCATCGGGACCTCCCGGGAGTTCGGTGTCTGCCACCGCGTGCCGGTTGGGTGAGGTCGATAGTCTGCCTCAGGTCAGTGGGACCGCTCGAGGATCTAGGTCTGACAGGAGGTCTGGGTGAAGTCTTCCTCAAACACCACCTCTCATCCCAGATTACTGCTTGCGGAGGCAGTAGTCTGCTTGGCACCTCCTAAAAGGGACCTTTGCAGGACCAACTCCAGGAGGTTGTGGGGTTTGTAGAGACCTTCAGTCCACTGTGATCTGAACCAGTCCCAAGGATCAATGGCTAGTTCACACAGCAAGACAAGTGATAACATATACTTCAACGAGATCTTTATTAATACAAACAAAGTTGCTTACAAGGGGAGGCTTATAAGTCAACAGCCAGAACACAGCGGAAGAATAAAACATAGGCCACCCGATACACCACAGGTAATCGGCTGGAGGGCGCAATCCTAGTCGGTCTAGGACCTCTTGGTCCACAGCAAGGTCTTCACCAGTTGCTTCCCTGCTCAAAAGACAATTTCAAGCAAGAGTGACCACAACTACCGTGCTCGCAAGTCACACCCGTGGATTAGCAGAATGCCATGCATAATGGATATGTCGAAGGAAGGCATAATATGGTTAATTTGCGTAAAGCCAAGTTTGTTTCAAATACATATATTAAGTTCCAAAGCAGATTACAATAGTTAAAATTCGATTTCTAAATCACAGTTTTCAGTTGGATAACATTCATCACAAAATGTGAAGGATACCCTCCTGCCACAAGGCTTCCCGCCCAATTTCCCATTTGGATAGCAATCCAAAACCATTTTTCACAAATCTTTTGAAACCCAAAACCAAGATCTAACTTTGAGTGGCATTACCAGCACGTCCATGACCGCGGACACGGCTATTCGAATAGTTTTACACTCTGCAGAGGTTGTAGACTTTATCCACATGACACGTTTTCTCTAGTTTGTTTGGCAACCGTCGATGCCACCACTCACTTCCGAAGGTGAGAGGTCTAGAGCACGTGACAAGGCCTTTACAATGCATTATTCCACCGCAGTCCACCCTCGCTAAGGTTTCGCCCCCTTTGGATTTCCTCCGCCGGGTTCAGGCCCCCTCTTGCGCCAGGTGGGAACAATAACCATGAAAGGATTTGTCAAAAGAAATGGCCATGAAAGACCGCCCACGTACCAACAGGATCAACCGCGATGGAACTTTGCAAATTAGTTGGCCAGGTCCCGCCCAGACAGGACATGTGGTTGCACGGTGAGGCATAGCCCATTATAGGCATAGCAAGAGGCGGTTCAAAGACCGGTCCTTAACTGACTTGGGCGACAACCTCAACCCTGGGGTATCGGATCACACGACCCCCGTGCATAAACCTGCACCATCCAAACAACCAGTTTCGCTCAAGTCCAAATCATTTTCCATTTTCCATGCTTCCCCAGCAACATTTTTCAAAGCTCCATGACAACCCAATGCCATGGCCAAAACATTTTAAACAGAAGTTGGTCTTTGAGGATAAAACTTCCCAAGTCAAAAGCTTTTGGTCTAAGCAAGACTAAGCAATAAGTTTTTCAAATGATTCTGGTTCATACTAATGTACCAACCAGTTTTTCCTAAGGTGACAAGGTGTTCGGTTCAAGGTCAACAGTCGCCATATAAAAGGATTGAGGTATAGCTATGGATTTAAAGACAGGTATTGAAATAACTTAGTAAAGTAAGTATGCATAAACCTTTAAGACAGAACATAGTAATTTGAAATAATAGGTGCAACATGATCAAAAGTGTAACTTGCCTCCTTCTTGAAAGGCTTCACGGGTTCACTTTCTCACCAGGCTCGGACTCACCAGGGACGTCGATGTCTACACGATAAAACAAGGCCAAATCAAAGAGAGCTCAAACAAAACCCAAGGGACTCCAAAAGAACACCAAACCAGAACCACAGAGAGGCTCGAAGAGCTGGGAGGAGGTCTAAGGCGCTGGCCGAAGGAGATTCGACTGCTTGGAGGAGGTCCAGAGAATAGGGAGGAGGTCCAAGAACAAGTCGGGTGAGCAAAAGAGCTGAGAATGAGTCAAAGGGTACAGATGCAAGGCTGCCCACGCTTATATTGCCAGAGCTGCTGGGAGGTTCAAGGGCACACGGGGTCAAGAGCAGGTGTGGGAAGAGATGGGAGCAGGTAAAAGATGAGACAAAGGTTGGCTCAGTGTTGTAAAAAGGTAGTAGAATTTAATGCGACATAACAGGCATTAAATGTGGGGAGACTCCCATGCGCAAAGGGCATGGTCAAGGATAAAGAAAAGAGGGTGCGGATGACAAATTGGGCCAGTTAAACTCGAGGGGGAGGTCCTGCGGAGGCCTTGAGGAGGTCCCGAGAGGTCAAGGGAGGTCTGATCCTTTGGGAGGTCAGCCCAGACAGGCTGGAGGTCCTGGCCACCAAGTGGTCTCAACCCGCAAGGGAGGTCCTTGCAAAAGGACAAGGAGGAGGTCCTGTGATCAAGGAGATCCACAAGACTCAACATTGGAGAGGTCTTATGGACATGGGGTCCAAAAGACATACAATGGGGAGGTCCTATGGACAAGAAGTCCAAAAGACACAACTATGGGGAGGTCCTGTGGACAGGAGGTCCAAAAGACATAGCAAGGAGGAGGTCCTGACGGTTGGATCTCTGAAAGGGAGGTCCAACGGCCAAGATCCAACAAGGGGAGGTCTGAACCCTTAGATCTAACCAAGGAGGGATCCGAATCGTTAAATCTAACAAGGGCGAGGTTTGGACCGTGCGGGAGGCTTGAACGGACGCGAGGGAGGTCCGAATGAACATGGGGGAGATCCTAAAGGACACACGGAGGTCCAATAGGCGCGGAGGAGGTCCTAAAGGACATGGGGAGGTCCTGAAGGACGCGAGAAGGTCCAAATAAGGAAAGTGGAGGTCCTAGAGGACACAGAGAGATCCTGAAGGACGCGGAGAGGTCCGATTGCGTTTTAAGGAGGTTCAAGGATTGAAGTGAAATTGCTGGTAGCGGTAGTACCGAGCTTCTGGCGATGCGGCCGGAGGTGGTCTGATGGCCAAGATCCCAAAAGGAGGTCTTAACGGTCAAGACGATCAAGGAGGTCTTTGGCTAGGATCTCAAGGGAGGTCTTTAGCGGTCAAGATCCAATCAAGGGAGGTGAGTGCTAGTGAGTTAAGAGGCGGGAGAGCAGGAGGCGATTAGATTTCAATCGAGCGGCCTAGAACGGTTGGGCGTTCGGACCAAGCGAACAAGCTAACTTGGCCAAGCCGTCCGATATGGATCGAGCGATCCACACTCTAGGGAACGTTGGATTTGGTGAGCGTTACACCTAGATCGGGCCATCAAAATGGATTGAATGGTCCATAAGCAATCTTGTGCAAAACCTTTGGATTGGACCACGCAGAGAGGAAAGGAGGTCCAAGCCGAGAAAGATCCAACGAAGGGATTCACAAGGAGGTCTTGACGGTCGGGATCTACAAAGGGAGATCCGACGGTGAAATTCGATAGAGGTTCAAGGAGGTTCAACCACGGTTTGAGGATCTCGACGGACAGTAATCTGCATGGCTTGAGGCGGTACTACCGCTATCCCAGAGCCTTGTAAGCAACAACTGCGGTATGAAAATTCGAGAACATATGAAAAGGAGAGCTAGACTTCCGTGGAGCAGTATGGCCGTGGGTTGAAGGCGGTAATCTTTAGGCGGTAACACGAATTGGTGCGGTATGGATTTTCGGAGGAAGACATTCTCCAAGATCAAAGCAAGGAGAAACTCAAATGGGCGCAAGGAGGTCGGATGAACTAGAGGAAGGTTCAATGGAGTTGAAGAGGTTCAAATGAGCAAAGAGGAAAGAGGGTTGAACCAAAAGAGATTCAAGCCAACAAAGAGACCCAAAGAGATCCAAACCAAAGAGAATGGTGCGGACACACAGAGGATCTAAACACAAGGGAAGTGGGACCTAAGGAGTGTCCAAATAAGAGGAAGGATTAAACCACTAGGATAATCTAGTCCTCGAGAGGAGGTCTAGTGGTAAGGACAAACTAGTCCTCAGGGAGGTCTAGTTACAAGGAAAGTCTAAACCTCGGGGAGGTTTAAGCGCAATTGAGATTAAGGAGGTCTGACCCAAATGATGGGAATTTGGACGGAAGGGTGATTTTAGCGACGGGGAGGTTTCTACAAAGAGATCTCCAAAGAAAATGGGAGACCCAAATAGACAAGGAAGGGAAACAACATCAGAGGTCAAACAAGAGGAAAGGTTTGAGCATAAAAGAATGTCCAAATAGGATGGAGGAAAGGAGATCCTATCATGAAAAGAAAAGACAGCTCCAGAGAGCTAGAGCAACACCAAAAGAACTAAGCTTTGGATTAGTTGAAGTTTAGTTTAGTTATTTTAAACACTTCAAATTCTGAAATTCTCAGGTTAAGCTTTGAATTCTCATCAAAACCAAATGGTTCTTTTTGTTTTAAATTTTTTCAAAAAGACTCTGAAAATCAGGGTGTTACATACCATCACCTTGTTGGTAGTCTTGTCTATCTTGGGCTCACTCGACCTAACATCTCTCACTCTGTTCACATTTCGAGTCAGTTTGTTTCGGCTCTCACTCAGCTCCACTACAGTCACCTTTTGTGTGTCCTCCGATATCTTCGTGGCACCATTTCTCGTCGTCTTTTCTTTCCTCGCTCCAGCTCCTTACAGCTCAAAGTGTACTCTGATGTAACTTGGACCGGTGATCACTCTGATCGTCTATCTCTTTCTGCCTACTGTGTTTTCCTTGGATCCTCTCTGATTGCCTGGAAGACCAAGAAGCGCAGTGGTTTCCTTTCGAGTCTTGGTGAGTTGAGGCCTATGGCGTCGTTGATGGTGAGGTTACTTGGTTCTGGTGGCTCAGCCAGATTTTGGTGTCTCTGTTACGACCGAGCCCTCTTTGTCCGACGGCCTTTAGTGCGATCGGTAAGACGACGAGATCGATGAAGCATGAACTCACCAAGCATATTAGAGTTGATGCTTCCTATATGAGATCACAGGTGCAGGCCCAGGTCGTGGCTCTTCAGTACGTGCCCTCAGAGCTTCAGCTAGCAGATTTCTTCACGAAGGCACATACACATGCTCAACATAGCCTATTCCTCTCCAAACTCAGTGTTGTTGATCCACCATGAGTTTGAGGGGGGAGGGGGGGTGTTAGATGTATATTTATGTTGTGTTATTCTTCCCTAGTTTAGGGTGTTTCCTGCATATTGGACCTGATGTGTACTTGTATATATAGGCCCATTGGTCCCTTGCAATACAAGAACTCTATTCCTAACACTCTTGAGCACTACAAGGCTCGTCTCGTGGCGCGTGGTTTTCAGCAGGAGCATGATCATGACTATGATGAGACTTTTGCTCCTATTGCTCACATGACCACTGTTCACACTCTCCTTGCTGTGGCCTCTGTTCGACAGTGGCCCATCTCCTAGTTGGACGTTAAGAATGCCTTTCTACATGCAGCCGCCCCCTGGGTATTCTGTCCTTAATGGCATGGCGTGTCGCCTTCGTCGCTCTCTCTATGGGCTCAAACAAGCACCTCGTGCTTGGTTTGACCGCTTCTTCTCTGTTGTCACTACTGCAGGCTTCTCCGCCAGTGATCATGACCCTGCCCTCTTTATCCACACCTCTCCTCGGGGTCGGACACTCCTTCTCTATGTGGATGATATGATCATCACTGGAGATGACTCTCAATACATTGCCTTTGTGAAGGAGCGTCTCAGTGAGCAGTTCTTGATGTCCGATTTGGATCCTCTTCGTTACTTCCTTGGGATAGAGATCACTTCTACGCCTACGTGCTACTATCTCTCCCAAGAGAAGTACATTCATGACATCCTTACTCACGCTTGTCTCACTGATCAGCGCGTGGTGGATACTCCGATGGAGCTTGGTGTTCACCTTCGGCCTACTGATGGTGAGCCTCTTGAGGATCCCATTCGCTACCGCCATCTTGTCCGGAGCCTCGTCTACCTTGGGATCACTCGCCCTAACATATCTCACCCGGTTCACATCCTAAGTCGGTTCGTCTCTGCCCCGCTCAAACCGCTCTGATCATCTTCTTAGTGTTCTGCGATATCTTGGCGGGACCATCACTCACCTTTGTTCTTTCCTCGCGCGATTCTTTGCGGCTTCAGCGTACTCGATGCGACTGGGCTAGCAATCATTACGATCGCTGTCTCTTTACGCTTATTGTGTTTTCTTGGTTCCTCACTGATTATGCGGAAGACCAAGAAGCGATCGATTTTTCGTTGGTCTTGGCGATCTTTGAGTTGAGAGCCATGGCGTCGTTAACAGCTGAGATCACCTAGCTTCGATGGCTACTTGAGGATTTCGGTGTTTCCGCTTCTGCACCAACTCCTCTCTTATCAGATTGTACTGGTGCGATCAGCATTGCTCGAGATCCTGTGAAGCATGAGCTCACCAAACACATTGGAGTGGATGCCTCGTACATGCGATCGCAGGTGCAAGACCAAGTTATTGATCTTCAGTATGTGCCTTCGGAGCTTCAGTTAACAGATTTCTTCACCAAGGCACAGACTAGAGTTTAGCATAGATTCTACCTTTCCAAACTCAGTGTTGTTGATCCACCATGAGTTTGAGGGGGAATGTTAGATATATAGATAGTGTAGGGTGTTATTTGCATAACTGTAAACCCTGTACATATTATATATTGGCCTCTTGGCCCATTGGAATACATAGAAGCAATATTCCAACACATATTTCAAAATATTTCACTGTATTAGCTGCTGGGTCCAGTGCTGGTACAAAAAGTATGCCACTATCTTTGAAATAATGCCATCCAATTGTTCCTGATTAGCATCAACTGTCAGGGCTAGTTTAGTGCTGTTTGTTGTTTTCTTCTATTTCATTAATTGATTTGGTTCACAACAGAAGATATACTGCTTATTATGTTCTATTTTGTTTTTAGCAAACTATCACTCCACATATTAGAAGATTAGGTGCAATACATGTATTAATCTGATTGTTTTATATAGGATAGGTATTTATAGCGACTAATCTGTTGTCTCTCTTACCATAATGCCAACTCAGAGAACTCGTCCTCCAGAAGACTTGGATATCTTTCTACACTGGTCGGGGAAGGCAGTGAATGTCATGGATATAAAATTCGTGTTGTTGGACATTCTTTAGGAGGTGCTGTTGCTACAGTACTAGGAATGATGGTAAAGCATGTTGAGCTTTCACTTTTATTTTTGAACACATTCTTCTTTAATTATATTATGCCATTCTTATTTTCTAATTTCCCTTTTCACCTACATTTTAGTGCACTGTTGTAAAATTGGCCCTTTCCCCAACCAGTCCACCTTTCTAACCTAATTTGTATCACCTATGCTACTTCTCATTCTAATGTAACTTAGACGACTAACACAGTTTTGGCATTGACAACTGCTAAGTATTATGTGATAAGCTATTCATTCTACAAGCTTGGTATGCATTCAGCTCATATTTTTTTTAAGTATTGTTCTCTGATTTTGTTCTTGACTTGTTTTAATTCCCTACTGTGGATGCTGATTGATGTTATCTGGAGTATTCATCAATATCCACGGTTCTTCATAGTTTAACTTGTTATTGTCCAGCTTTTCGGCAGATACCCAGACGTGCATGTATATGCTTACGGACCACTTCCTTGTGTGGACTTTGTAATAGCTGAAGCCTGTTCACAGTTTGTTACCACGTAAGAATAAACTGAGAACTTTTTACAATCTACTTTTATCAATTGAACTAAAATTCTTGGTGTGCTGTTCTCTTAGCAAGGTTTATTAACTTCTTTGACTCAATGTCCCCTCTTCCTTTCCAGCATTGTATGCAACGATGAATTTTCTTCTCGCCTTTCAATCAACTCAATCCTCAGGCTACGATCTGCTGCAATAAGTGCTCTTTCAGATAACTCTCCAGCTGATACAGCAATGATACAAAAACTTGCTCGCAGAATTTTGCATGTGAACAAGTATCATGAGAATGGTCCTGATGGTGACATAATTGAGGACTACATTGATAATCGTAGAAGGACGGCAGCTAGGCACACATTTGAAGGAAATTCTTTTACCTTCTCTTTTATTTATTTTGGATGAACATACGAGAGATTGACCACTTGAATCAATCTTAGAAATGTTTAAGATTTTGTAATGTTCATTTGGCTTTTCTGCAATTGTCTTTCTGAATACCCGTTTTCCTGTTACAGGGAGGGCAGTTCATAGTGAAAGACAGTTTCCACACCAGGATTCATTATGTGATACGGAGACAGACCTCCAAGATTTGCATAATGGCTTTGTGGCGTATAATGGATCCAATCCATCCATAGATGAGCACAAGAGCTATCAAGGCCTAGATATTGATCAGGATGTCCGGATAATTCCACTCGATGGGCCTGATTCCGGTTTGGAAGAGCATCGAACATCTTATAGGGAAATACTAGTGGAGCCTCCGGAGATGTTTCTTGCAGGCTTAATTATTCATGTGGTGCGGCAAAAAAGGAGCCTCTTTCCTCTTTGGAAATGCTGGAACTCGCAGGAAACTGAACCACCGTATAAAGCTATTTTGGCAAAAAGAGAGAACTTCAGGGATATTGCCGTTACTCCTTCCATGTTTACAGATCACTTACCATGGAGGTAAAATTCAAATTATTATTAAGTAACTATAACTAATACGCATAGTGCAGTCAATTTAGTAAGCCTAATACCTCATAACTGATACACTAGCAAATGTTTTGTAACCGGTACAATTATCCATGGCTATGTTATTAGGACTGATACTAATACTACATTTTTCAGGGAAGTATACAGCATTCCCTTTTGTAGTGACCTGTTTGGCTAACCAATAGTCAGGTCCCATTACTCTCTCGTGTCAAATATGCATGTTTGTCTCTGAATAGAAGAGACAGGCGGAATCTAGAAGATATCTCAGTGGATTATTTTTTAGAGCCACGTCAGTTTGAGAGCGTTCTGAAAAAGCGACCATTGGAGAGTGTTAGGACTAGAAGCATTAACTCTTAACAACTATTGACAATTGAAATGTGTAGCTTTGCTTGTAGCACTTGCCCTTAGCTGCATGTAAAGTTTGCAAACTCAGTTGCCATTCATTTGAACTTATTTCTTCGCTTACAGTTGTGCTAACAGCTCATGCTTTTGAAATTTTAGGTGCCACTATGCTATGCAGAAAATTCTGGAAACCCAAACGTCAAAGGGTTGCACTAATTCTGATTCACCCGTAGAACACTTGGTCTGACCAGGACAAAATTATCCACCCAGAACCCAAGTGGAGACAGAAAGTGTGAAAACCACTTTTAGCAGCATGATTCAAGACACTGAAGGTGCAGATCGTCCCATGCTGCAAGCATATCTCTATAACATGCAGCTACTGTGACGATGGCTCTACATTCTGCTGAGTTTATTGACAGCGCCAGACTGTCTAGGCAGGCACCAACCGCAGATATCTGGCTCAAAAGAAATCTGATGACTTCATATACAACAAATCAACAGTATCTTCTACTTTCTACCTTTCTACTTACTCTGGCAATGCCCTCCGCGTGTACATGATCATTGATTTCTCACTCATTATTCTGCAGCCCCCTGCTTGTTCATATCCATTTTTTTTTAATCCATGCCAAGTCAACATGTACATAGTCACACTGCAGAGTTAGCTAGGCTGACTGACAAGTGACGATCGCAATGTGATTATTTAACACAGATTAATGAAAGCTGTTACTTAGATTGTTCTGTTCTCCAGCATTTTCTTGTTCAGTATATTATGCGGATCACAGTTACTACTTCTGAATAAATGCTGCAAGGACTAACCATTGATTCGCAATATTTACTATGCTCTCGCGAGCTGGTTGAGGGGCTGTTTGGTTTGCTACCCTTGCAAATCAAACTAAATATCGGTAACGCTAACGAAAATTTGTTGTTATTTGGTTTGCTATCAAAATTTTGTAATACCAATGAAATCCAATGTCATCCTATTGCTTTGTACAATCGTACTACTCTCTTAAGACACCCCATGTTGTCGTTCACTTACCGCAACAGTGAACGTAAGGCTAGTATTGAATACTCTCCGGTGCTTACGAACCCGGATGAATACCATACATGCGTATTTTGTTTTCGTAAAAGTGGGAGGCATTGGCGGCCAGACCATGACGTGTCTTTGTGTCACTTGATGGAAGAAACGACCTACCTGGAACATGGCACGTGTGGTAGCCTTGGCCCAGTAAATGCGCCGTGCCAAGGACAGCCGCACAACGAAGTGGCAGTAGGAACTAGGAACCATCGGAATGACACTACGGCACTGATTATCTCCAGCTGGACGCTGCTGGTAGAGTGCGCAAGCGTTTGTTATGCGTCTGGTTTATCTGCATGGATTTCCAGGATCACGATCCTAATCGTACTTGGAAATACTTTGAGAAGGCGTTACTCCTGCTCTGTAGAGACGGTACGATTGTACGTACAAAGGACGCTGCGCCTGGCTTGGCCAAATGGCAATCAGTGACCGATGCGGAGGGATCCGCAAAGACGGGCTCGGACGTACACGAGAGCCAATCTTAATCCTCGTGGAATCCGCGAGAGGACCACAGGCGCACAGCTACCAATCAGTCAGAGAAAAGGTTACGGAGCAGCGCTCTTTGTCGCATCGCACGCACATTTCTTCCCCGTTGCTCTCTCCAATTAACGCCTCCAAAGTTGGAGGAGAGGCGCGGCGATGAATGAATGGATACCGCATGATTCAGCCTTCGCGCGTTCGCTAACGGCTAATCAAGGAATCAAGCGCCTAACCCCCGAGGCCCCGAGTTGGCAAGATTGGGGTCGGGGATTCCAACGCCAACTGCCCCGTTCCGCTTCGCGTCACGTATGGCCCGAACGGCCGAACCGGACCAGCACTACACGTGAGATCCTGCCCCCGGTGGTTGCCCCTCTTGATATTTCGGTAGCCGTGGTTTTAACATAGATCAATCACATGGATGCAAGATGAATATAATTGAATGAGAGAGAAAGGGGTAGAGCCCTTTTATCCATCATCAAGTCTCTCTTTACAACAATGACTTCTATTTATAACATAAACCCATTAGGGATAGTTTCGGTATTTGTCCACCAAAACCCTTAGGTCAAAGATTTCGGAACAGCCTCCTTGCTTTTATCCCCCACGGATGCGTCAACACGTGGTGGTTGTGACTGTCACCAGGCGAATCCACGGGGGCTTCAAAGGTGAAGCCTCCTCCACCCACGTAGGAACAACCCCCTCCGGTCCTTCAGTTCTTCAACCTCCGTCCTCCGGCTCTCCGGCAGCGGTTGCGCCAAGAAGAAGAAAGCAGGTCAAGCACAAGCAGTCAAGTAGAACAACCGAAAGTGGAAAAAAACGTGTGGGCCTTGCCCTTGCCGAAGCTCAGGCCCAACTCACACTCTCACATCCACCGGCCCACGCCCATCTGGCGGTTCTGTTCCAAAATTCCCTAATCCCATTCGATTCCCTGTTCAATCGAGCAATTCCACGGATCTGCTTTGAGGAGGACGCCAGAGCAGCAGAGCCGGAGGAGCTGGGCGAAGCATCGCCCATCATGTCCGCTGGCCGCTGAGGTAGTAGGGCAGGCAGTGAAGGGAGGCAGATCTAGGCGGCCGGCTGGGAGGAAGGCAGATCTGGGTGGCTGGGCCGAGAGGGGGAGCCGGGAGCCGGAGGAGGAGGCGGAGGCGGATCTAGGCGCCGGGCTGAGGCAAGGAGCCAGTAGGCGGTAGCCGCAGGCCAGAGGCGATTTGGGGAGGGGAGGGGGAGCCCGGAGCCAGAGGCGATTTGGGGGAGGGGGAGCACCTGGAGCCGATTTGGGGAGGAGGAGCAGGTGGAGGCGATTTGGGGAGGAGGAACAGCCGCCAGCCGGTGGGGGATTTCACCATTGGAGAGGAGGCCGAGGCGCCGGCTGGGCTGCTCATCTTCAGGCTGAAGAACAAAAGAAGCGAAGGCTTTAGAGTTTAGTGCTGAGGCCTGAGAGGATTAGAGGAAGGAGTCAAGTGCTCAGATCTCATACCTCGGTGCCTGACTGTCTGTGCTGGTATATACTATTTGCTTAATTTTTAATTTGTTAGTAAGTTTAATATAGTGTGACATATACTCAATTAGCTATTAATTCATAGGTTTGCAATAATGAATATTATCAAAGCAGATTTGCGCAACAAGGTATCGGATGAGTGGCTGAATGATTTGATGGTGTGCTACACCGAGCGAGAAATATTTAGATCCATTGATGATGATGCAATTATAAGATCCTTCCAAGGCATGAAAAATCGTAGAATGAATTTGCCTCGTGAAAGTCGTGATTCAAGCTAGCGTATTAGTGGTATGGTTCTTTTATTTTGAATGTTCATGATCATTTAAGTACAATTTGCTATTGTATCACTAATTTTTCTAATTTTGATGTACATGTTGTTACCTACTGGAAACATATTTACATATTTTGGGAGATGCACTTTCCATTAGCGATGTACATTTATTGTATTTCTCTTTTTTTGTTTTGCTTTTATTCATGTATGAAACTATGAATTTGATTGCACAAGAATACAAGACTATGTTTGTTACAAATTAGTTTAGTCATTCGAGGCTTTGAGCGGTTGAACCTACCCTCATTTTTCATCCTGGATTCGCCACTGCTGTCAGCTCAAGCCTCTTTCGATCTTCCTCTCCGGCAAATTGGCGGTGCCCAGGAGATCGTTAGATCAACAGATAAATGTTATGCTATGTTTAGAGATGTGCTCCCTTCAGTAAATGAAAGTCGTTTTGGGTTACGCGTCATCAACCATTATAAACTTTGGTTATCAATATATTTTTGAAAATTTAGATTTTGGCATATGAAAATAATATGTGTAGATTTGTTTCGAAAAATACTTTCATATTATTATCATTTTATTATGTTTAATTAATATATTATAATAGAAATGAGTGATCAAAGTTGTATTTTAGAGACAGTGTGGATATCCAAGATGGCTTCATTTTGTGACCAGAAGGAGTAGCAGTTTAAGGGACCATTTGGAACGAAGGAATGAAAAAATGTAGGAATAGGAAAAAGACGCAGGAACAGGAAAAGAATGCACGTGGAAAACAGATGACTGTAAAGCACTGGAAATTTGTAAGAATAAGTGTTTGGATGGATCATAGGAAAAACGTAGGAATTTTAAAGGGATTTTGGAAATGAATAGTACTCACATGACTTAATCAACTGTGTTGAAAAATCGTTTTAAAGCCACTAACAACGTGGTCTCTCTGGTCACATAAAAAAAATGGAGGTGTCTAGGGAGTAATCGAGTTACTCCTTTGTTTGGGAGTACTCGAATTTGTAGCCGTCCGATGCAGTTAATCCCGATTTCTTCTCCAGTAATTGCGAATTTGAGACGCGATTTGCTTCGGTCCTACGCGAACCAGCCCAAAAAAAGAGGTTTGAGTGGTAGTACGAACCGAATCCATTTCCTTTACAGAGCAGAATCAATCAGTCAAGGCATATCCGCATATATGGCCGAGTTCACATGCCTCCAGAGACATGCATATGAAGTGCGATTCTCACGAAATTTCCCAAGGAAGTTGCCATCCGCTCCGTGTAGAGTTCGCAATTATGCATGCATCGCATACAAGGGGAAAAAGGAAAGCAAGTCGGGGGATCACCGTGCAGTCGTGATCTCTGAACAGTCTCTTCTCATGCAGGGAGGGACTGAGGTGGCGGCATTCAACTTGATCCTCAAAGGTCGCCTTCTTTCTCCACAGTTTGTCTCTGATGGGCAGCGACGAGCACCTCTTTTCCTCTCTCTTTTTCCCTCTTTATTTACTTTTGAGTTTTATCAGTCATCACGAGCCCCCCACGTCGTCAGACAAAAGGTTAATAGCGACCTTCCTTTTGTCTCAAGGGTTAGGACGGGATGGTTGATCATAAATAAACTCCGTAACCAGTACCAGTACTTGCCTATATGTAAGAGGGTTTATTAGCCCTCTTTCTGGGTGCTTACAAGATACATTCATACAGGAGGCCAGAATGGCGAAATGGCTGAGAAATTTTCCTTTCCGATACTCATCTCTTTCTTAGGCGAAAAATCAAATTTGAGTTGTGATATTTTATATAACAGCTAGTTGTTGTCTTTGTAGTGCATCAGGGCATTATACCATTGAAAAGTTGAGGAAAGCTTTCCAATGATTTTTCTCTTTCTCAAAGAATCTCTAAACGCATCCTCTGGGTGGGGGCATAAAGTTAAGATCAACAATTAGTGCATCAACTGTTCAGTCGTAGAATGCCTACTGTTCTGCTGCATAGACAAGTGCAATAGCAGAGAGAAACGCAGAGATCCTAGGCAGAGGATTGTGTGCAAAGATGATGTCAAGTGAGACTTTAGATCACCACTTCCGGAGTAATATACAATAATATCTTGCCAAACCGGTAACTAAAGTTGGCCCTTTTCCACTTATAATTACCCCTGTAAGTTAGTCAGACACACACGATTAGTGCTCCAGGGGATAATTTGACCGTCCAGAAAAGCAATCGAGATAGTCTAAAAAAAAGCAATCGAGATCCTTAATCTTGTAAAGAAACTGGCATCCGGATCTTGTCACCTGATTGAAAAAACAAGAAATAAAATAAATTTTTAACTATGCGGAATCCAAGTTCATGAGTTCGCAACAAACCAACTTTGTTGTTCTCTCTTTGGTTTTCATTATTTTTTTGGGAAGATGCTCTTTTGTTTTTATGGGGACAGTGCAACCACTCTCGGATGTTCTGCCAGAGAGAGAAGCACTCTAAACTGCTGCCGGGAACTGAACTGTCATTGGACAATTTGATCACGCAATAGACCTGCCTTTCAAGAGAGAGAGAGAGAGAGGGAGAGAGAGGAGAGAGGACAGTATGATACAACAGACCAACCATCTTGTTTTTTGCACAGTGACTGATTTGGACCATTAGTTTTCATTCGAGAGAGAGAGGAGAGATGACAGTATGATACAAGAGAACAATCATCTTGTTTTTTGCACAGTGACCGATTTGGACCAGTAGTTTTCATTTGTCTAATCATCAGTCTTCCAGCAGATTCGTTACTAGTTGGAGAATAGAAATTCCGACGAGTCCATGCACCTGGCATGCATCAAACAGCGCCCACCAACCCACCCCAATCTTGAGTCTCTCTCTTTATCAGTGATACATTTCCCTTTTGACTTTGGTGGAGAAGCAGAGAAAGCACGGCACAGCGTTCGCGAAATGCTTGCGTCTGCGTACGTGCTCCTAGCTTAAACGTGTGGCTCCTTCTTAATACTACCAAACGTATACGCGAGACCATTGTGATGAGCCGATCGACGTGCGTAGAATTTTTGAATTAATTAACCTTTTTTAATTTTTATTTTAAAGTTAACTTTCAGTGCACTTTATTTCCAATTCTGATCCTTGTGGTCACGCCACCACCCGTAACGTGACAAAACAACATTGTCACGCTAGCCTATATTCCTGTCACCCACCACCCGTGGCGTGACAGTGTTGTTTGGTCACACTACGATCAGTGGCGTGACAAAAAATGCTATTTGGCGGATTATCCTACCGCGTGACAGCGTTATTTTATCACGCCACGGATGGTGGTGTGACTAAAGAAGTCAGAATTGGACATAAAGTACGTCGGAGGTTAACTTTAAAATAAAAATTAAAAAAGAGTTAATTAATAAAAAAAAAGTTCACGTACGTACAGTGACGGAGCTTCAAACAAATTAGAGGGGGGGCTAGCCTCGAGAATTGCAAATTGAATACGATAGAGAGCGCATATTAGTAGCATAATTTTCTTAGAGTTTAGCAAAGTGCAATAGGGGTCCTCATCTAATCTAAATTGCACTAATTAAGCTCCGCTAGTGTCTACAACCTTATATATAGCGTAGCCATCATGTGAATTACGTATATAGATTCATCGAGAGTATATGTGTATGTGTATAGATATATATTTATACACGAACACAGGTGAGTGTAGTCATCATCGAGAGTATACGTGTATACGTATAAATATATATTAAGTATGGATACATGGTATTCAAAAAAAATTCAAAAACGCTGGGGGGGCCACTGCCCAGCTTAGTCTACACTAAGCTCCGTCCCTGCGTACGTAGTAGCACACAAGTTGTTAATTAACGAGGGGAAAGAATGCCCGAATGGAAAGGAAACCGTGCTTGATGCTTCGGGGAAATACGGCTGGCACGCGAGACCTGCCTTTCCTGCTTGTGCTCCGCGTGATTCAGACTTTTGCGAC
Source organism: Phyllostachys edulis (assembly GCA_036346405.1). Lineage (NCBI taxonomy): Eukaryota > Viridiplantae > Streptophyta > Magnoliopsida > Poales > Poaceae > Phyllostachys > Phyllostachys edulis. The sequence goes on along the minus strand of CM070552.1, from coordinate 47,046,552 downwards.
AGAATGCAACGCCGGCGTTAGGAAAAGCCGGTTGCAACTGCCAGTCGATCACATGCACGGTCGATAGGCGCATGCCTCACACTGCCACGTACGTACTTGCCACCCAGCAAGTGAATCGCTTCCCTACCCGTGAACCCCTTCTCTAATCTGTACCCTTCACCATGTCTTCGCTCATCTCTGCTACTGTTTTTCAGAGAACCTACTTGTTAATCGCTCGATCGATCGTGACGGTGCTGCAAAATCACCGGTCCAAATCAAACCCAATCCAACGTCTGCCTGCCGTGCCTTTTAGAAAAGCCTGATCGATAAAAGAAGGGCAGCTTGCCTTTGATTGACTTGAGGCTTCGACGCATATACTGCTAATCCGGCCTCCGTTTCTTCTTGCCGTGAAGCCCCAGCGTGCAGGCAAGCGCGCGCGGCAATGCAAGATCGATCGGTGGACCGATCCGCGCGTCCTTTCGGTCCTCGTCTCCACCGCCAACAACCTCGACCGCGACCGCGCGTCCGAAACACCTCCTCTCCGCGCGCCCTCAATCTCCGTACGACCGTCGTGGAACACCTCGCTGTTCGCATGCCCACCACTAGCTGCACGTATAAATCCAACCCCATTCGGCAGTACGTGTTAGTGGGTCGGGTGTGCTCGCCGAGGCATTTATGTCTCTGATAAATTCTAAACGTGTGTAAGAGACATACACCCGTAGGTGTGGGTGGTGTGATGTGAGTGGTGATACGTGTCAAACGTGTGCGTCGACCTTATTCTCTAAAAAAAAGAAGCTTGAGCGCTCTCAACAGAATGAGGGTCTTGCATGAGTATTGATCGAAGTAGTTCTTACCGCAAACTAAGATGAATAACACCTGTTTGGAGTGCAAATTGGTCGAATTATGGACATTTGTAACATTTGTACAACGTGGATTGTGAGTTCATATTTGAGGCTCCGTTCAGAACACGCGACGGACGCTGGAATTTCGTGTGGTTCCTATATGGATTTATAGTTTTCTAGTGAAATTCTAGCTTTTCCAAAAAACAAAAAAAAATGTCCTAGGAAGTTAGGGGGGGTCGAGTAGGGCGTGCATGAAAATAGAATTTTATTTCTAAATAAACCATTTTTAATCATTTTATAAAACTAACCCATTTGTTTTTACAAAAATAACCCTCATCGTTGGCCCACCAGACAACTAGACCCAATCGCACGATGATCCAGCGATTTGAGCCTAGCCAATCCATACTCACGGGCTCGTCGCGCGACTGAGTCTTGTCAACACTCAGTCGCGCGACGAGCAGACGATGTTGAGCCACGTCGCCCATCGTGCCTACCCTTTATGCGCGGCGATCGCCGACACCATCAAGACCACGTTATCGCGACTGAGGGCTGATATAGTTGGTTGATTCCAATCTAAATCCACTCATACGACAAAAAGAGGAGAAGGGAGCAGAGCGCCAGCGGCAGAGAAAAAGATAGGGGAGGAGAGGAGAGGAAAGGGAAGGGGAGGAGGAGGAGACTCTGCCCTCGGCTCGACGCGCTTCCGTGTACTCGTCCTTTTGTGGTGAGTTCATCTTTCTCATGCAATTTGTTGGTCACTTCGATAAAAACATATTAGGTTAGCAACAATAAACAAAGCTTAGTGGTAGATTTGGTTTTCGTTATACTCTACGTAGCGTGCTTAATTAGCACCCGTTCTAAATATCTTGAGTCGTGTAGCAGGTATGTCAAGTCAATGATTTTTCTGAGTGTTTTACGGGCAGGGAGGTGTTGCATTGGCTGACATGCAACTTCTCGCTGGACCCAACACTGTATGGTGTCACCGTGAGATGCTTGTGGAGCTGTTCGCCGAAAGTGGTCCGTTGAGAGTTGAGGTCGATGAAGTGAACAAAGTCTTGGTAGACCTGGTTGGAAGCGTGCGGATATCGTGACTATGAATGGGTGTTGTTGGTGCAGATGTGTTCGAGCACACTTGGCAGTGCCCGTGAAGTGGGGAGAGTAATGCGGGTGTGCAGATGAAAGTTTAAGGTTGTCAAATCAAGCAAAGAGCAGTATATTGTGAAGTGTGAGAAAGATGAGTGTCCATAGCGTGTCACACCTACAAGCCAAAGTATGAAATATACTAGATCGTGTCGAAGGTGGAGAACCACTCGTGCGTTATGAGCAATGTACTGCTAAAGCACCGCAACCTCAGTTCTTCTTTCATTGCAAATGTCATGTACGGGGAGATTGAGGAGAACAAGGATATAGAAGCAAAATACATCATGCTGCCCATTGAGCAGAGGTACAAGTACAAGATTAGCTATGCGAAGGCGTGAAGGGCGAAGCAGAATACAATGGAGAGAAGGTTCAGCACGTTTGAGTCGGGCTACGACAATCTCCCTCGACTACTTGAGGTGCTAAAAGATAGAAACCCCAGAACATACATCGCTGTGAAGGATAAGGTTTCGAAAAAACCGGAGGGGTACATGGTAATGTAACATGCTTTCCTTGCAATTGGTGCCTGTGTTGATGCATTTCATCACTACCGCCAGCTGATGTGCGCGTATAGAACATTCTTGATCGAGAAGTACAAAGGGCAAATCTTGATGGCAATAGGCGTGGGTGCCAACAATCAAATCCTTCCCGTGGTTGTTGCATTTGTAGAGAGTGAGAACCTCGATAGTTAGTTATGGTTCTTCAGGCATCTCAAGGTTGGAGTCATTGGTGAACGACCAGGCATTTGTATAATACATGACTGCCATGCCGGGTTGATTAAGGCCATCAAAAAGCTGGAAGATCTAGATGAGCCTTTTTCACGGAGTGACCTGCGAAACCATGGGTGCATGCGGCACATGAGGGCCAATTTTTTCAAGTAGTTCAAGAGGAAGAGGTTGATGAACTTGTTCAAGAGGTTGTGCAATCAGAACCAGCAAAGGAAGTTCGATGCACTCTTGGAAAAGCTTGATGAGTTCACCATCAAACACGTCGATAAAAGGTATAATCAACCTACTGAAAATACAACCGATGTACCAAAACGATTGACGTCGTTGCCTGAGATTGACCCACCTGGCTTGAGCAGGAGGACAACGAGGAACATAAAATATTTCTCACATTGGATCGAGGCTGAGCCAATGGAGAAGTGGGCATTACTTTACGATGTCGGCGACGTAAGGTACGACGTAATGACAACCAATCTGGCCTAGGTGTACAATTGGGTGATCAGTGGCATGCCATACCTGGCATGCCTCTCGTTGCAATCGTCGAGGGTATATTACATGGTATAATAAAGTATTTCAAGAAAAGACAAAGTACTACTGTATTACATATGCTGAATGCACAGACACACTGTTGTACCAAGATGATGGAGTACATGACCGAGAAGAGCGAGAATACCCGAATGCACTCAGTCTTTCTTATGGGCACCATGAAGCTTCGGTTCGAGGTATTGCTAAGAAGCCGTAGTGGGCTTGGAACGGCAAGTGACGTCGTCACGCACGAAGTGAGCCTTGGACAAGAGAGCAACAACACTTGTCAGTGCACGTGTAACAAGCTAATGATACTCTATAAGCCATGCTCTCATGTGTTGGCTGCATGTGGCTGTAGGGTCGCGGGGTAGGCTACGATAGCTACAAACAAAATTTTCTGCCACGCAAACCAGGAAGCCTAGCAAGTAGATGATTATAAATCGTTACCACCAGACGCGCAGAGCAGCAGAAGAACGGTTGGAGCAGCCTGGTCCAACGTAGAGCGCGTCGATGTAGTGGTCGTAGTCGATCGTCCAGCGTCCTCGCGAGTAGATCGTCTCCTCCAGCAACCTCTGCAGTTCCTCGTGAAGATCGCGGATCGACCTCAAGTGCAACAATCGTAGTAGCGCCTCTACGGTATCCACACGTCCAAGGAAGGAACAACCATACGTCGGTGTGCTAGCACCAAGTCGCACGGCAGAGCTCTCAGGAAGATGGCGGCTAGGGTTTTGGTGGTGTTTTCTCGCATGTCTCCCAACAGCCTCATGCATCTCCTTATATAGTACTCGTGACGGATCCTATCCGAACACGTTTACGAATCGTATTCGTACTGGTTTGTTCCAACCCGTTAAGTATATGACCTTGTAGGTTCATGCGTAATTGGTTGTGACTCGGAAACCCTTTCCAATCACTAGTCGTAGCGGCTCCTAGCAGAACATAGCGATTCCCGAATACACACAAATTATATCGGACGAACCTTAATGCAATATGATCTACGACGTGTCCTCATCACTTACGACTGTGTCCTATCTCTATCTGACAGTTCGTATGTGGTCACGACATTCATAACTCCTCACGACCGTGTTACGACCACTCTGTGATTACGTTCGACCGATCACGACCACTCAGATCTCTATATGACCACCAGAATCGATCGAATCGAGTGACCTACTCGTATATACTCCCTTTGCCTCACGATATCTGGTTGAACTCCAGGTGAGATGTTGTGTCATCCATGGACTGTTCAATTCTTTCTCGATCGAGTGTCGGATAACTTCACATGGTCGAACACTTCGACTACTAGTGGCATGGCCATGCACTTTCTTTATCTAATCACAACGAGGGGCCCAGAGACATCTCTCCTGTTATGTTAGGATGGGCAAATCTCATATCCGACCAGTCACATTCCTCTCCATGTTTCACAACATACCCGAAAGCTACTTTTATAACTACCCAGTTACGGTGTAGCGTTTGGCAACCCCTAAGAGTGCTATTACACATGTAGGAAATCATGCTGATCTCAGGTCTAAGGATTATACATCATCATTGCTTGAGACCAACTAACGACACATAGAATCATAACAATCTCAATAGTGTCTCAAGGTGGGTCTAATCCAACATCATGTTCTCTAACATATGTCCATATTATTGGTTTGATATCTCCATATCTATGACTCGTGAAACACAGTCATCAACCAATACATATGCTAGTCTATTCATATGTATCCTCATATGTTTCCGACCAGGGATCGTGTAAGAATAATTATCGCAGAAAAATAGAGTTTCATAACCAAGTCACATACTTGGTAATAAATATTAACAATATTATTCTTAGAACAAGATAACACATTATCCAATATAATGAACATAATGAAATATAATCATCTCTATGATTGCCTCTAGGGCATATTTCCAACAGTGGCATGATCAAGATGGACTCCGCGTGGTACGTGTCGGACTTATTTATAAAGAAAAATATGGTTCAGACTTGGAGCGGGGAAATCCATGGATTCCGTGTTGTTAGTAACTTTACAGAGCAAGTTGTGCAAAATAGGATATGAGTATCTGATTTGAACTTGCTGAAGGGTCGCAAGGACCGTCGGCAGACTAGTCGTTGCTGGGTCTAGTCCGCAGGTGGGCGAGTGACTGAGAGTTATTTCTGTAAAAAAAATATAACATGGGTTATTTTTTAAAACGACTAAATATAGTTTATTTAGAGAAAAAAATCCATAAAAATACAGATCGTAAGTACTGTTCGATGTAGGACCTCTAACGCCCATCTGTCAGAGTAAAGAGCCGCCCACTCAGCGTTGCCAATTCGACACTTGCTTCAAGTCTGAAAAGGGCTCGTGAGGCTTCGTATCATGATTCGGTACAACTGTTCCAATCAAATAATAAATACTGAGTTTTAAATCGAACAATAAACTGAACTTATGGGGCATATGACTTGTGAAACGACGACTAACACATTATTCAAAGGTGGAGTTATTTGTTCTCCATGGATTTTGGAATATCCAAAGGGCACCAAAACCCAACTACGGCGGGTCACGTTTTTGTGCAGACTCTCTGGATAGCTTAACGTGCAGCATCCCAAACATTGTGGAAAATTAACTAAATGCATGTTTGGAAGGGGGAATTTGGATCTAAATCATATTAGGTTTTAAAGTAAATTCTAAAATTTTGCAAAGCAATCTCCTCTTCCAAACACCCCCCAAGATCTTGTTCACATATCTGTCGAAAACTTACATAAACAAATTTTACGTTGGAAAGCGAGGGCTTGTACTACCATTGTGTTGGTACATTCTCACGTGTGCTCAGTTGGAGGGCGTACATACGCACAGCAAGGTGTGACTTGTGAGTTCATTGTGTGCTCCTTTTATTTTCATGGACATGCTTGGTGCGGGTTATCAGAGTGTGTCAGTGGCGGAATCGAAAGAAAAATGACTGGGGTCTCTGAGGCAAGATAGATTATGTTTGGCTGGACTGTGGCCTAGGATGTCCTCTCATATTGAGATAGGAGTGTCCATATTACATATATATGGTTATATAAAAAAAGATTTTTTGGACCCAGTGTCCTGTACACCCTGGTGTGCTACAGTGGATCCGCCCCTGGTGTGTGTCCTATGAATAAATCATCTTCAAGGGAAGTTACCGTGTGAGATTGGGTATTACTCGTTTGTAATTTATTTTCTTTTCTAAAATAAGTACGGGAAATATCAAGTGGAAACCAATAATTAGGTGTAACCATAGAGCCGTAGAAACCCTTACAGTTACTTGGACATCAAATTAACAGGATTTTTTTAACGTGGTCAAAGTGTTATCATACCCTTTAAAATTTCACCTTCAAACTCAAAATGTGTCGGAAAAAAAAAGGCGAACATGAACCTTTTTTATCTGTCCTTTACCTTTTGATTTATCATTTATTTGAATTTTCTCAATTTTCTTATTCTCAACGTGAATTGAATTTGAACTTTGAAGTATTATACACATGTTAGGTGAATCGAGAACATTTACAATCCTTTCGTATTAATTTGATGACCAAACAAAAAGTTAGCTCCATAATAAAATCATGTTTAGAACACAAGAACTTGAAAGGGATCTTATATAAAACTATTTCATTTTACGCATGAACCCATAAAAAAACCATGATTCAAAATGAGACCTAGGTACGTCCAAGGGTACTACTACCATTCGATGAAAATTCGGCAGAAGAAACCCTACCTCATCAGCCATCCATCCGAATGGATGGGTGAAATGGACGGCTGATGTGGAGGGAGCAAATTTGCTTCCCCCTCTAGAATCCATACAAGAGCAATAAACCGGCGTAGGACGAGGGGCCCAACAGCAGTTCGAATTGGACCCGACTAAATCCACTCGATTTTTCCCAATTTCCTCCTCTCCTTTTTTTTTCTTTTTTTAAACCAACGCTTCAGACGAGACGAGACGACACGGCTCAAACCCGAAGAAAATTAAAAAAATTCCCCGTTCAAAATCTATCGCTTCGCGGAAGAAAATCCCAGGTGGTGCGGTGCGTCAGCGCGTACTTCGTCCCCAAGAAAACCAAGCCCGCATAAATCCCCTCGGCTCAAAACCAACCAACGCGGCCTCGGATCGAATCGAGAATCAGAATCAAACCGCAACTAATCCCCATCCCACGCCCCCCTTTCCCTCGCGCAGGCACCAACCCCACTCGCTTCCCCTCACTCCACCACGCGATCCCTCGCTCTCGCTGTGCGGTTGGTTAGCGGTCGCCTCGCCATGACGGATGCGGCGCCCTCGCCGCCGGAGCCGGCGTTGCCGCGGCAGCTGAGCCTGGGGGACCTTAAGGCCGTGTCCGTTCTCGGGCGCGGCGCCAAGGGCGTCGTGTTCCACGTCGTGCCCGGGGAGGCCGGGGATGGTGGCGGGGACGCCATGGCGCTCAAGGCGATCTCGCGGGAGGTGGCGCGGCACAAGAAGGCCGGCAGCGGCGGCGAGGACGGACACCGGCGGATCTGGTTCGAGCGAGACGTGCTCCTGGCCCTGCGACACCCGCTCCTCCCCTCCCTCCGCGGCGTCCTCGCCACTGACGCTGTCGTCGGCTTCGCCATTGACCGCTGCGGTGGCGGCGATCTCAACTCCCTCCGCCGCCGCCAGACCGAGAAGATGTTCTCGGACTCCGTCATCCGGTACGCGCGCACGCACGGTTCTAATTAACCATCACCGAACACACCCCATGCTCGAACAAATTCGTGAAGAGTGCATATTTGATCCGTGATTTTACTAAGAAATTCATCGTTAATTGCAGGTTCTACGCGGCGGAGTTGGTGCTGGCTCTCGAGTACCTGCACAGCCTCGGCATCGTGTACCGGGACCTGAAACCGGAGAACGTTCTGATACAGGACAGCGGCCACATCATGCTCGTCGACTTCGACCTCTCCACGAGGCTCCCGACTCCGCCCCCGGAGCCGGACGCCGCGGCGGCTGGTCCCAAAGCGGCGTCTCCGCCTGGTTCACCGTCCCCGAACCGCGGGAAGCCCAAGAAGCTGGCGGGGGCTGCCTTGTGCTTCCCGTTTCGTTCGGGTGGCGCCACGAAGCCGGCCGCACCGGCGGACTCGCCGTCGCCGCCGTCCACCTCGCGGACGGCCTCCTCGTCGTCCTCGTCTTCGACGACCACAACCGCGTCCTCGATGGCCTCCGGCGCGCGGACGCCGGCGAAATCGAACTCGTTCGTGGGCACCGAGGACTACGTGGCGCCAGAGATCATCGCCGGGAGCGGCCACGACTTCTCCGTGGACTGGTGGGGCCTGGGTGTGGTGCTATACGAGATGCTCTACGGCCGCACGCCATTCCGGGGGCAGAACCGGAAGGAGACGTTCTACCGCGTCCTCACCAAGCAGCCGGAGCTCGTCGGCGAGCAGACGCCGCTGCGCGACCTCATCGCCCGGCTCCTCGAGAAGGACCCCGAGAGGCGCATCGGCGCGCGCGGCGTCAAGGCCCACCCCTTCTTCCGCGGCGTCGACTGGGACCGCATCCTCCGCGTGGCGCGCCCGCCGTTCATCCCGCTCCCGCCGCAGGACGAGGACGGCGGCGAGGTGCTCGACGTCGAGAAGGTCGTCCACGAGGTGTTCGCTGCTGCCAATGACGGCCAGGCCGCGGCGGTGGGGGACGAGAAGAAGCCTTCGCTGGAGGCGTGTGGGGGTGTTGCCGGCGGCGACGGCGAGCAGAGGAGAGATCCGTCCAAAGATGGGGATTTCTCCGTGTTTTTCTGAGCTATTGTTTGGTTCGTTTTTTTTATTCATTTTTCTTTTTATAAAAAATAACGTGTATCTGCTGTTTGTTAAGCCTTTTTTTGCTTTAAGGACTAGTATTATGGTGGGATTAAGTAGACGAAATTAGGGGAGAAGTACGGCGCATTGGAGTACATAAATTAAGGAGATGCTCCTGTGTTTAATGGAGTATACTCTATGTTTTTCCTTCTTCTTTTTTCTTCTTTGCTGGATACTTGGCCCCGTACTGGGGATTATTGAAGAGAGTACATAATGAATAATGAACAGCGCAATTGGACTGATGAAATGTAAATAAATTCCTCTTCTTGTGTGCTTTACCATTGCGTTGGGTTGCACTCCACCTCTTGGTACCTCTCTTACATGCATTTTAATTCCGGGGGCTAATGTTATAATATGAAATGTTGCGCCACAAATCACTGTACTAGTGGTCCTAGCTGGAAATGGATGGTATATCGGTGGGATTTTGATGAAATCGTACTGGTTGATATGAAATTCCTCGGAAATCCTAGTGTTTCATGTGGCCGACAGACACACGATGTGTAGGAAGAAAATATCCTAGGGAAGAGACTCACCGTCAGCCGTTGATTCCCTCACAATCAACTGAATCAACAGCTGATGGGGTAGTGTCTCCAGCGAGACTCTACCTCATGGCATTTTTATCGTGATGTGTCCGCACAGTTCAGTTAGGGGTGACCAGCGGCCAACCGATGTTTCTTTGGCATGCGCAGCTCTCCGATCTACGCTACCTCCACAATCGTTTGCACGAAATGCAGAGTTTAAATGCAATGCGTTTGGAGGCTTCAATCACTGTAAGCGTACGGAAGGAAGCCTGCCGTCCCATTGGACCGCAGGCGCACGCATGTGGTGGATGCTGCCGCGCGCGCGCTCGGTTGGTAGCGCGGGTAATCGGCTCCCCTTGCCCATCGGTGTAGCACGCAGCCATGCCTGTGCGCGTGAAACGTCGTACCGCGCGTGTACGCCGGTGCTGCTTCGCACTAAATCGCACGGTGCGATCGCGGAGACGAGCCCAGTGCATCCGTAGCGGCAGGAACGCAGGATGGATGGAGCACATGACAGCAGTTAGTACTAGTAGTAGTAGTATTTACTAGTAGTAAGGTTAGCATCAACTGCATGCGTCTGTGTGATGGATGCTCGTGGATGGGATCGAGTATGTCCTTGTCCCAAGATCACCGGCTATTCTTGATGCCAGCTTTGTACCATTCCTCCACCCCATGACATGCATGGGCGTGCCGAGTCATGGAGCAGCATGCATTGTCATGTCGTCATGTGGACCAAGTGACGAGTGCCAAGTTCGCTTGTGACACATACTTTTCGTTGTCCCATTCGGTGTCCGTATACCTGCGCTTCTGGCGACTGTTCTCGCTTTCGGTTTTGGAAATGTGGGGCGTGCTCATGCAGGAATCTGCAGAAGATTGCACGGCGACATTTGTTTTCCTGTGGCCAATCCTCAAGCCCCGATTCCTCCTAGTAACTCTTGCCTATAGAACTACTGTAGATGGGTAAATGCAAGCCCGCAGGCATATGAATAGCCCGAGTAATAACAACAGAGCTAAATTTTACTTCTGGGATTATACACGAGCCTGTCTCCTCATCCTCCCTGGGAATTCGGTTGAGAGGATTCTGGAGCTACAGGGTTTGAGCTCGCATTGGTTGGTTCTGGATTGAAATTGGTGGAGGAAGAGGGTTTCAGAATCTTCGGTTATTTGGTGCTCTGTTGGTGTTTTTCCAGTCGGAGCATCTGAGTGGGTCTTGTGCAGCACTATCCTGTCTCTCAACTTTGTTGTTTGGTTTGTCTTAAATTGCAAAGAGTGGTATTGTATCTCCGTCTACCTTGTCCGGTGACTCGCGACACAACAAGGCAATAGGTTTTCTAAGACAGCGCCTCTTAGCGTGCCTTGCCGGTTCTACTTGTTGGATTTGAGTGCCTTCGGCTCTGTGAGTATATCAGCATTCCATTCTTGAGTTCACTTTGCATATATGTGTTGTACTAGTAATCTTCTGATATTCATCGGATTCTAGTACCGAGAGATATTGCTAGTGACTGTGGGTTCGATTGTGTAGCTCAATGATGATTGCTGTCATTTGTGAAATTGGACTGACATTGTTAAATCAGGCTTGGGAATAATGTTTGTATGCTACTGTTATTTCGTCTTCTTTGTCTTAGGTCTGTTGACTGTTTGTGTTTTAGTATGCTCTCTGTTAATAGAATTTGATTAACAATAATATATAATAGTACTAAGAATAACCTGTACGTTTGTTAACTGAAAGCAGTAAGTGTTAATTGTGTTTACATATTGCACCAAGGTAGTACTGTTTTCTCAATTTGACAAAGGTAATTAGTGCTTTGTGTGACTTTTCAGATAATTTAAGTTAGACATTCATTTTATCCCAAAGTCTGATTTATCTTGTGTCATATCCAATTGTTGAAGAATCTTGACAAGTATTGAGAAGGCCAAGATTACTTCTTGTGCAAAAAACAAATCTGAGAGTAATAATCACATATTTAAATCTGAGCATTATGCTGGTTTTAATTATTCACATGTTTTTTGAGTTATTCTGTTTAAATGATCTGGATAAATTAATTGTGAATATATTAGTTTTGTCTTTTGAATATGACTGGAATTATGCTTTTTTATTATTCTGGAATTATTTATGAATCTCCGCTAAAATCGCGTTTTACACCGCAACAACATCGCTGACATCACCGTGACGTGACTGACGTCTTATGTGTCAGTGCTAGGTTGCTAGCTAGCTACACGCTCCAAGAAAACAGCGATGTGTATGTACGTAGGCGACAAGCTTTTGTTCATGGTGGACCAGGCTGAGCGGCGCGGCGGTACATTACGACAAATAGCTGCCCGAGCATGCCCCAGATGCCTTTGCCACCAGCCGTGCAAGTTGGGTCTCTTCTCTCTTTTCTGCTGCCCACCACTATTCCTTAGCCATATCTCACGCTCATGTGCTCACGTTAGCTACCTGCTCTGTATCAGTACTCCCCTCAGGTGCGTGGAGTCGGAAACGCACCGATTTTGATCAAAATATATTGTTTAAAATATGTAGTTTGGATATAATAGAAGTAAATTTGTCACAGAAAATACTTTCCTAACATCACGCTTTTATAGGTCCATCTATACAAAATTCGATTGCTTTCTCAGCCAAAAACAGTCAAAATTTAGTTAATTTACAACTTTATTATACATAAATCACAGTAAATTATTTATATAATTTTTGTCCTTGGTCACTATAATTATTCTCAAAAGTCTTAATAACTCATATTTCCATCATTTTGATTCAAAATCTAACATGTATTTTGAGAGGTAGAGCAAAAAGAAAGACAAAAAAAAGTATACCAACAAAATACGGCAACGTGGCCGACCCATTATGTTCCGGAGAAAAAAATCATAATAAATTCAGATCAAATTCATCAAATGAGAAGAGGTGCAAATCTCAAAGCATATCGAAACGATGAAAATTCGAACAGTCGATTGTTGTTTTGCAAAACCGCGCTTTTATAACTGTTTTTGAAAATACGATGATAAAATTTAGCTGTCAAAGTGGCATATTGTTGACTTCGAAAAAATAAAAATAAAAAATGACTTCTTTTTATGACTGAGGGAGTACTATCCTTCTAGGTAGTAACGATAGAAAACTATAAGAGGGTAAAAAGTTTAATTAGATTCGAAATTTGTTTGCATACATTGATTTTAAGGGTCTGTCTACACTGAATTTGACTGTTTTCTCTGTGAAAAACTGTCACATTCTGAAAATTCATTTACAACTCCATTATACATAAATTACAATAAATTATTCTTGAAAGTCTTAATAACTCATATTTACATCACATGATTCAAAATCTCACTTGTATTTTGAAAGGTTGAGCAAAAACAAAGACAAAAAAAATTTATATACCAACAAAATACGCAATGTGGTGAACCTGTTATGTTCTTAATATGTACTTTAAGAGGTTGAGCAAAAACAAAGACAAAAAATAAAATTATATACCAACAAAATACGACAATGTGGTAAACCCATTATGTTCCGAATAAAAAATTATAATAAATTCAGACCTAAATCATCAGATGGGAAAAAGTGCAAATCTCAAAGCATATTCAATAATAATTACAGTGACCAACAACCAAAATTACATAAATAATTTACTGTAATTTATGTATAATGGAGTTGTAACCAAAGACACGTCACCCGCGTATCATTTTGAAGATTTATTTCCACACATCAACCACTTACAAATTGTGCACGTACAACACACTTTGTAATATATAGTAGGTAGATCACAACTAGCATCATTAATTGAGTGCATCTAGTACAATAATCTTAGCACGCCACAACTAGCTAACACGTGAATTACTAATATTTGTAAATAATATAATCAACAACATGAATCTTATAGACATCTAACAAACAGAAAAGTGACAGTTTTAGCTTTAAAAAAACTGTCGAAAGTTATATAGCAATTCCCTTGATTTCATCTGTTTGTCATACTTCTTAACCACTCACAACACTTGTATTCCTTTATAGATGTATTGTAGAGACATCTTATAACGATTAAAGAGTGTAGGGACTGTGGCCACCATGCCTTATGAAATTTTTCTTACTACAAGTTTTCTAGCTCCCCTTGATCTTCTATGCTTAAAACCTTTTAAGCATGTATATGGCCCCTTTTAAACTGCGTGCGTGTGGAGTTTGAAGTACGGGCACACGACATCTTTCAACCATGTACATTGTATTTTTAGTGTATATTATTAAAAAAGTAGGCATATATTTTTATGTGGATATTTCTTTTTAATATCGAAATGGGAATAAGAAACCTGGCATTCAGCAGGTCCATACACAAGGATTGGAGCATTAAGATGTACTAGTTGTTCAATCAGCATTTTTGTGGGCTTGTGGTCGTGAATGATCTGCAGCGTGTGTATATACAGTGTAACCGTTAGCATAAGGCCAAGATAGCTTCAAAGAGAAACACGAAGTCAATCACCAGCAAAACCGCAATTTCCCTACCACTTCACCTGTATTTTTTTTTTTGGCCATGTGAATCATGTTTTAGAGACGCGCACTAGTTGTATAGTACTCCGTATCTTTTGTCTTGCCACGTTTAAACCGTTGATCAACAGATGAAAACTAATTAAGAATAATCAAAGCACTAACAACTTCGTGGCAAAGTATGCATACTCTCGACCTAATTATTACCTTGTAAAGCAAGCTGACCCTGCGCGTTGCTTGGCGACCAAGGCCCCGCTGAAGTCAAACTCGGAGATTGACGCACGATTAGTACTACTCGTACTCCTTTCTTTCCTGACTTAAAAATGAAAAACTCTGACGCAGACTGACATAGATGGAATATTCGAGAGAGGCAGTTTACTGCAGGTCAAACTATGGCTGATTCGGTAGCGCCGCTGCTTCTAGAAGGAACGGCAGATGATACGCCGTACTCCTAGCATAGGCAGCGTGCAGCTTGAGCAAAATTAATCTGGCCGGTGGCCGGTTCAAGTCCGCGTCGTCAAACGATTTCTTTACCTAGAGAGTACTATTAAACGCTCGTCGGCACGACGGGTCACGTCGCGGTGAGATGGACGGGATTGATGTCATCGCATCTGTCATCTCCCCACCGGACACCTCTACCACAATACTCGTCATCTTGACTACCTAGGCACAATCGTCCTTTTGCACGTACACCGCACACGCCCGTTACTGCGCCTCTGAGCTCCCGCTTAGGACGACGGAGGTTGGGAATAGAATCATGATCTAGCAAAATTTTATATTAAAACGAACTCGCTATGCGTAAAGATAAAGATATGCATCAGTATTTAAACGCCGGTAGATAGAGTCGTAGCTTTAGGACTGGTTTGATCTCTCATTTCGTGAAAATCAGATTTAGTTAAACTGGTTTTAGTGAAAATTTTGTTTGGATAATACAACAAACTCCCTGGATAACGAAAACGTGTTTTCTGTAAAACCAGAATTCCAAGTTTTACCAAAAACCAGTAAACGTCGTTTTTCTAAAAACGAATTTCTGTTGTCCTCATTCTCAACAGCTTCCTCATCCATGCCTCCGCCCCTCCTCTCCCGGTCGAAGTCGTAGCTCCTCTTGGACCCGGAGTACCTACGGTGGTTCTCGTCCGCCGCCGCCGCTGCCTTCTTCCCCTTCGACGGCAAGCTCCGGCTGAGCCGGCCGCACTGGATCAGGATCACATCCACCTCTTCCTTGGTGCAGCTCGAGGTCCGCACCAGCACCCTTCTCACAACGACGGGCTTCACCTCCTCTTCCGGCGCCGCCCTCTTCACCCGCTCCTCCTCCTCCTCGTCGCTCGTCGCCGCGGCCACCACAAACCGCGCCATCATGAGCAGCCTTGACGACAAACACCGTCCTCGTGCGTGGTCGGTTTACTCCGCCATGGGTGGAGCCTTCTTGGACGGCGCCACTTTACTCGCAGCTGCACCTTCTTGGACTCCGGGGCCAGCGCGGTGTCCTTACCGGCTCTCTTGTCGCTACCGCTGCTCTTCTCGCCCTCATTGGACTGCTGCTCTTCTCGGCGTTGCTTCTTGCTGAAACAGAGACCCATGGCTTCAGATGGGGGAGGAAGGATTTGGGACCTCGGGGCTTTGAACGGGGTTTTCGGGAGCCGGAAGCTATGGATGTGGTGGATGCGAGGTGGAGTCATGGTGGGATGGGGAAAATAGGAAAGAGAGGATGGGGAGGGTGTGTCAGGATGATCGGTGATAGAAAATAGTGACCAAACACTGTATAGATGAAAGCTTGTTTTAGTTTTTCTGATCCAAACAAAGTAATCTATAAACTCACTTTAACAGAACAACAACTTAAAAACATGTTTTAATAAAATCCCACTAAAACCTGTTTTCTGAAAACTAATTTGAAATCTAGGTGATCCAAACAACCACTTACCGTCCCACCAAGAGATGGTTTTCACAAGCGATGGATGGGAACGCTTAACCAAGCTCTAAGGAAAAAAACTGCTCTAGTTTTTTTTAGAGGAACTGCTCTACTAGTCTCAGCTGTTAGAATTGGGTCCATATGCGTAAAGACATATTTATTTCTAAAATTCTAAAGCATGCATGGTCTAGTCTCATATGACTAGTGAGAGTTATTCCTTAGACCACCTTTAGGCTTTTTCGGGAGATCCTCTTGGACATCCCTTGGAGATTTCTTCAGAACACTATGGTCGAAAAAAGTGGTCCATAAGACCAGTGTGGTCGGAACACTAATATCAAAATAAAGAGGTCAAAGCACAGTGGTCCAAATAAAGTGGTCAAAACAAAGTGGTCCAAATAAAGTGATCAAAACATAGTGGTCCAAATAACGTGGTCGAAACTGTAAACTAGTGTGTAATCAGGATCAATAGACACTGCTTAAATGACCATTAGTTGGTTTTGAATTAGCAGTTATCGGGGTTTTAATGTGTTCTTTATTGAACAGTTACTAGAGAGTAATTAACTCAACCCTTTAAAATATCTGGAGACGTCCTGACATGTGATTTTTGAAGAAAAAAAATCACTTTCATTGTTCCAAATTCTTTCTCTCGGTTCTATTGGCTGAAGGGTTGTGCTTTTTTGAACCAAGCCACCCCTTCTCCTCAGCGTGCACCGGGAAGGAGGGTGAGCGGGTATCTCTGAACCATTATCACAGAGTTCACCTGCACGGGGCGGTAATAAGGTTTCTGGGGCAGCGCTGCATCACCTACGATCTGCACTGGTTCGACCACTGCTTCGAGTCTACGCTGCTTTCCGTTCTTCATCAAGCTCGACATTAAGTTTGTTGTACGACCATTGTATTCTGTTATAAACCTGTTATTGAGTATGTTTAGAAGTGCATTGAGTTGTCTGCTGTTAGTATCATTCTATGTATCTATAGTTTTAAGTGATTTTTGTCTCATAATAAAATCTAGAATTAAAATATGCTCTACGTCTCCAACACCAACGACATCGCCGACATGCATGTACCACAAACTGCAGCACTATAGGAGAAATTGACGCGTCCCGATCAGTACCGTATACTGAAATCGAGATGGGGAAATTCGTGTTCCAGTGCGCTCTTTGCATGTCCTGGCCCATGGCCTGTCGATTCCTGGCGAAATGGACAAAAGGCTCACGCTAGCGACGATGGTAATGGGCAATTGGCATCCACATTTGACTTGCCGCTGGCGCTGGGGATAAACGGATCTGCAAAACATGCTGCTCGTAGTGCCACGTTCCATTTAGCCTTGTAACGAGTGAAGTTGCATGTATCTGATGGAGTACTAATGTCAGTGGAGGCCGAGCTAACCGGCTGCTTTTTTTTTCCTGGGCCCTTTCTCACCTGCAAAACATGATTTTGTTGGAATCTTGCTGTTCTTCTGAACTTTTTGTGTGTTGCATGCGATGTATCGATCGTTGCACGTTAGTGGAAGCTCCGTTGGTTTCTTTATCCCACTCGTGGAGGAGTATGTAAAAGATCATCACCAGTTCGCTTTTATGCTGGTGGAACCCGGGTGCTTCTCCATTACTTCTCTCTTGATTTTTGAGGGACACTGTCATTTCTAGTACTTATCAAGCTAATCTTTTATTTCAAGTGGCATCGTATCTCACCGAGGACGTATCCGGTGCTTCTAAGCTAAAGTACGGTGCAAATAGTCATAAAAAATTCTAAATTTTTCTTAGTATTGACGCAAAATTAATCTACTTGTCGATACTTTAATATTGATCTTATAAAATGAATGCTGAGGATATTATAATTGAGATTACGCAGGAGGAGATATGGGAGGGTTTTAGATAGATTCAGACCTTCTTCGGAGAAAATAAGAACCCTATTCATGTATTCTTGTATTGATTGTGTTTACAATAAGAAAGAAGCCACCGAAACCACAACTAATGACTTCTGTCTCTTGTCTGTGTTGTCTGGTTGTCCCTCTGTCCACCAGCGTTATCCTTTATATAGCTTCTGAAGGGGTGGCAATTGTTATGTGCTAGGAGACGTCTCGACGGTTGGTTGATTGCGTACGTTGATAACGGTTATTGTCAAAGAAACAACCTCTTGCAAGTTCGTCATGCAATTACGCCAGAGATAAGAGATAATTATGTGCAATTATGTCAAAGAGAAACGACACATGTATAAATATCACGCATAAATGAGTGCATTGTACAGAGTCTCTAATCGATTGGGTCAACATGTCTACCGACTATAGAGTGGTCGTAGTTGACCTAGTCGTAAAAAGTCTTACGACTATAAGTGATCGTAGTTGACCTTACGACCATGAAGTGATCGTAGTAAACCTTACGATCATAGGATGGTCGTAGCAGATCTTACTGTTGGTGATATGCTCTAAAGGCAATCATAGAGATGATTGTATCACGTCCATATTTATGAGTTATAGAATAAACATGAGCTCTACTGCCACTGTAGTTGTGCTTCATGCTTCATGGATTACTGAATTTTGAAGCCAAAAAAAAAATCATGTAGGATTATACTGAGGATGAATGAGTTATATTGAGTGATATTTACAAATTGCAAATCCTGCAGAATGAATGGATCATTTAGTACAGATCTTTTCTGTAGGATGAATGGATCATTTAGTACAAATAGTTCCAAATTGCAAAAAAAAAAAAGAGAGTGAGATTCACTCAATTTGTGAGATCAATTTGTTAGTAAAATGAAGTCTAATTCACCTGGACCAAGGGAAGTACAACTTGAGCCACTTGAAGGATGAGATGCATTTTTTCAATATACATAACAACATAAACGATTTCAGTTCAGATTCTTTATAGATAGAGCAAAGCGGAGATATACATGTCAAGATAAAAGGATTTTAGTTAAGATTCTCTATTAATACAAGGAATTGGAGAGTCCTCTTTGACTTTATGAGAGGTATTATCATGCCACATGGTATAGAATAGGTTTTCTTTTTTATCTTCTAAGTTTAGGCCATCTCTTTTTTTAATCTCCTAACTTCTTAGTGACCGTGGTCAGTATATCTGTACAATTTCGGTACAGCTAAAAGAGAAGATTATTCTTTCTTAAATGTTCAACTATTTATGTGAAGCTTTTGTTTTTCATACCTGATAATTCTTAACATTGGTTTAACAACATTTTGATCAACTACTTTATACCTCACCGCAAAGCATTCAAAAACTACAGACCTTTATGTTTTACATTGAACAATATATTTATAACTCTAAATACCCATTCTAAAAATCATGAATCTACCACTGGCAGCAGGATCCGGAAGGCATACCCTGTCGCCTTCCATCGAGCTTTAGGCCATGCACGAAAAAAACTGCTAACCAGTAACCATGAAAACGTGATGTGATGTGACACTAATGCGGACCCAATTTGACACAGACCCCGACGGGAGCACAAATCAACGTCACGGCAATACACATAATCAAATCTCCTGTGAAAAAGAACGGAAAGTTCGGACATGCCTTTCAGACTAGCTAGTAGTTGCAAAACTCGCAAAACCAATGCAAGGTGAAACAAATGAGGGGGAGCTAGTGACTTATTCCGGGTATTGGAGTTAGGGTGCGCGTATGCACAAGCGAACGTCTCCAGCTTAGCGTTGGTGTACAGTGTCCTGCTTAAGCGAACGAGGATGTCGTACGTGCACTCATGAGCAGATCCACATGGGGCTTCAGGATGCACATGACACTGGTATAATGCCGTTTTACTTTATCAAAATCCATATATGTATAGGTTATATATGTATAGGTGTACACCTGCATTTTAATACTTCAAACATGTTTCATGATATGAATGATGATGCTTGACCAATTTCATCCTAGATCCGCCGCTGCGTGCATAACCAGCCCTGTCCTGACAAACACACCACAGTGTGGACACATCGCACGCTGCTGCCTGTTCTGCCTCAGTTCTGGCGGTCGGACGTCGCGCGGACGCGAGGTCGTGTGCACCTTGCCCCTTGGCCGCTCCGTCTGCTGCGTGTGCCCATGTGCATGCGAATGAAGCGCCGAGTAACGCGATGATTTGGTTGGATGGACGAGAAGTACCAGGATTTGATCATATGGGGCCAAGAAGAGGCATGAGTTTACTACAATCCTATAAAAAGTTGATAAAAAGTTCATTGGTGGGGTCCAATGCTAATTAAGCACTAACCCTTGCTAAAGGTTTGGCTGAACCATAGGGGCCAGACCCTGCTAGCCTCCCTTCCCTCTGCCATCGTCGGATAAGAGGTAAGCGTGTGATTGGTCGGTGGGACGAGATTAAATAAAATCAGATGGTACAAGTAAGATGAGATCGTTCTGAACATGGTTACCAGGATCAGTGTCACCCCTGCGATCCACGACCCCGGATTGTGCGTCCCGGATCACGGGTCACCAGCGATCTGGATCACCGCCGGGATGCCGCCGGGTCACCAGACAGTGAGAGGGAGTAGAGGAAGGGGAGAGGAGGATGGAGGAAAAGAGAGGAGCAAGCTAAGCAAGCCGCCACGGTCACCTCGCGTCGTCGTTGTCGCTGCCGAAGTCACTGCTCATCGTGACAACATAGCAGCAATTCTGGAGCAACCTTGGCCTTCCTGCTCGAGCTCGAGTGCCCGACCACGACTTGTTGCGGCTAGGCGGCGGCGCCATCTGGCTGGGGTGGCGGTCGGCCAGTGACGCCCCTTCTGACCTCTCCCGAGTACTTCAATCCCATGACCTCTGTATGTGTTGTATGTGTGTGCTATTGTGTGTGTGGCGGGCTGTGATGGGAAAGGGGAGAGGAAAACCTAATGATCTCCCATCCCTGCGCACATAACATGGGTCAGATGGACCAAGCCCAACTGCTAGGTTCTTTTGTTTTCCTTTTTCGCTTATTTCATTTGCCTTTTCCATTTCTTTTTCTAATTCCGAATATGCTTAGACTATATATTATAATGTATATAGCTTTCTGATTAGACCATCGACCTGTATTTTTTTTGGGTCACGTCCCGCATCCTGATCTAGCGTACCAAAGAACCCTACTTCTCTTCGACCCACATCTCACAACCCGCTCCTCGACCCGGGTTCCTAGTGACGGTTGGCTATGGCCTTGAATGGTATGGTGCAAACGTACTGTTTGGTTAGATGTATAAGATGGTACATAAATATATTTGATTAAATGTATGAGATGATCCAGAACGGTATAAGGTGGTGTTTGGTTGAGGTGATGCGGTTGGTTCGATAACAATCTTCCTATATGGGTGAGATCATCTCCATAATACATTTTTTTTCCTTATTATTTTCCTTCTGTTGTCTCTCTCTTTTCCTTTCCTTTCCTTTTCTTTCTTTCTTCTTCTTCCAAACAACTATTCCTTATATTTATTATCCTATTCTTCTTGTCACCGGTCGCCGCCTCCCAACGCCGCTCTCCTGCCATCGCCTCACACCGCCGCCTCCCTTTCACCGCCGACGCTTGACGGCCGCCACTACCTCCCCTCGCCTCGCCAACCCCAAATCTCCCTAGCGGGGCCTCACCTCGCCCGTCGTCACCTAACGCCGCCTCCCCTCGCGACCTCTCCTCGCTCGAGAAGGTGACTGTATGCAGCGCCTGGATCACGTGAAGCCCGCATGAGCAAGCGATCCCATCTGGGACGGTGTGGTTCGCCGTATTTTGAGGAATGAGTTGATACAATATCTGGGTAAAATATTCTTCGAAGTGGGAATATCTCATCCATGATAGATTGGTTCTATCCCTCCAACCAAACAGATAGATGGGCCATATTCCAAGCGATCCCATCCAGGTACCACTTCATACACCGAACCAAACACACCTAAGTGTAACTTAAGGTAACATACCGAAGCGGAGAGAGGGCGTGCGGGGATAGATGTGTGGTTGGGTACAAGCCGTGACCTGCGTGTATTAGGCTTGGGGAGCGACTAGTGTCCGGACGTACGATGGGAGTGTACCTTAGCCGTCAGATCTCATTTAGATGGACCGCAACAAAAATTATCGATTTGGTGTAACAAAAATTCGTGAACCACAGCATGGTTGCAACAAAATTCGTGAAAGTAGTACGGTCTGAAGTAATAATGCATCCTGGATGGTTCGATGCTAACAATTCATTTCATGTCATGTCTCCCGTAGGAGAGTAGTAGCCATTCCGCTCCAAAGTACATATACGAGACAAGAATGAACGAAGAGAAAAATTAAACATGTGACGCCTTGCCGAGGGGCTCTCTGTTTTCCGTGGAGAGCAGAAATTTGATAAATAATAATAATTAAAACATCGGTTTATGCAGTGTTTCAGGCTTGGCGATGCATGAAACATCGGTTTCCTCAACTAAAGATTGCAACTTGCTGCGACAAGCTGTAACTTGTTAACGAATAGACTGTTTCGGCCATGTCCTGGCCCGCGACGACGCCACCGAGACCGAGACCGAGACCCATGAGCTCCTCTGCAAGGTCGACAACGCCTTAATTCTGGCGAGAAAGGCCCAGATTGCCTCATCTGCCTGCCATTGCCAGGGCGTCGTCCGCCTCACCAGTCACCACCCTCTCAGCCCGACCGATCAAGCTGCTCGAAGTCGTTACTCGTTGGCCATTGTCAAGGGCGCAAAGCTAGTGTAGTCTCACAACAATCTTTCGTTTCGTTAGGATGCGAAAGGTTCAAAACTTCAGATTGCAGATAAGCAGCAGAATACTGAGGGCAACGATCGTACATGGGAATTCAGTCAACTACGCCGAATTTACAAGCACAACACAAACGAGGTTGGCAAACTTGGCCACAGACATCACACATATTTTGATTTGCAGGAGGAAGAGTTGGTCCGTCAACATGATAGTTTGCTTTTAATGGTAAGCATCATTTTTGTCTTTTGGGAATCATAAGCATCATGTAATCAAAAGATACCAAGCTCCAAATAAATGGTATAGAAGACTAAGTTGGTGTGCATGAATATTTGTTGGCATATACGTGCTATCTCTAGCAAGTCATTGAACGATGTTGCCATGGTGGACCTCGAGCAAAGCAAATGTTCCAATTTTGAAACGAAAACCATGATAAATGAAGGCCCGCACTCACCCTTCAAGGCTTTCTTTCACCGCTACTAACGAATCAACGCCGAATGCCCCAAATCCGATGACAATGAGCCAAAATTTTAATGTATCGTCGCTAGATATGGCGGTGATCATGATGAATCCCACGAAACTAATTAAAATCCTTAGTGACATGACCAGAAACTCTGAATTTTGGAAAGGAAAAAGATCACTTTTCAACCCTCAACTATGAACTGAATCCATTTTTCAACCCTTAATTGTAAAACCATCTAGAACGAGTACCTGAACTATCAAAACTGGGTCATTTGACTCCTCAACCCAGGTCACTATACTCCTCAATTGAAACGAGGGTGATTTGGGTCCTGTTTGGTATGGCTCAAACTCCTAGCTTCGTAGTTGGAGTGGGTGGAGCTGTGCCAAATGGGGTTGCTCCACAAAATTTTTAGAGTTGTAACAACCGAGAGCGAGTAGCCCGTATTGTAATTTTTGGAAGCGAGTAGAACCTTGCTCCAAATGGAGAGCTGCAGGCTAATAAATTAAAATACCCATAGAAGTTGAGAAAATTACCCGCAATATACTACTCTGACTACCCCTTCCGCTTTCCCACCCGACACCCCACCCCCTCGCACTCGATTCATTTTCCTCTTGATTCCCAAATCGCTACAACCCACAGAACCCTAGAGGGCGACGGCGGCTTCCTTCCTCTCCCTGGAGTCTTCCTCCCGGCTTTGTCCCTCACCAGCGTCTTCTTCCCTGACATCTTCTTCCCGTCTTTGTCCTCTCCCGACGCATGACATCAGATCTTGATGTTTGATTCCGTGCACGTGAGGACCTGCCACCACCACGCGGCGTACTACGGCCATGCTGACTGCCTCCAGGCCATCCTCTCCACCGTACAGACCACGCCGGTCACCGATTCATGGTGAAATAGATCCTTATTAGCCCTTGCTGCTGCTGTGCATTCTGTGATTCATTGCTAATAGAGGAGAAGAGAGAGACGAGCCCATTGATTGATTGGTTGCGATGGGAGGGGGTTCGTGCGATTCGTGAACACGAGGGATGAGTATGGGGCGACACCGCTGCATCTGGCGGCGAGGCAGGGGCGGCCGGAGTGCGTGCACGTGCTGATGGAGAACAGAGCCATTGTATCACCCCCCACAGGCTCATATGGGTATGTTTTTTTTGTTTGTAAAAGTTGCAGAAAATATGGCACAACATGGCAAACAAAAAAAAAGTACAACACGACTTGAATCAACTTACTAAACTGTTACAAGATATGCAATACGAAAATAAAAAATATTACAAGTCACAAAACGGGGATAGTGTAGTCTTTCTACGTACATCATCCTCATTCTTGGAGCTAGAGCCAACCTTTTAACCAAACACTTCCTCAGATTGCTCTAACTTCTTATAGAAGTGGATGCAAAGGTGAAGCTGGAGTTGGAGTTGCAAAAAATTGGAGCAGAGCCGTACCAAACAGGCCCTTTGTGATACGGGGTCGCCCGATCTTCTCGACGTAGGATCAAGATACTCATGTGTGGCCTCTCGAATCGTAGTGATCCTCTGTTGCCAATGCAAGAACGAACACTCTTTAATTCGCGAGAACACACGCGCTGGACTTCACGACCACCAAGCGAAGCCCTATCGCGCTCTCAATTCCCAGCAGAAAGGTTGAACGATCTCGATTAGCAAGAACTCTCAATTTTCCCCATTGACGCCATCGACAATTAAGAAGAACACAAGCAATCTATTATTTTTCTTATAATATCTGGTCTCTGTTACAAGGGAAAGGCGGCGGCTACTTAAGCCCCAACCTCCTATCGCACGTGCACCCCAACCTCTGAGACGCACGCACATGGGCCTTGGGTTGGCTGTGTTTTGTTTGGTCAAACAAACCGAACAAGTTACAACCTTCAAAGCCAACTCAACACCTAATCAGTCTCTCAGACTTAATAGCTTATTACATGGTTCGGCATTAGATAATACACTATATGCATGACCGAATTAAAGAATGTTGCGGTCAGCCTATTGGTTCGCATGCCCTTGTCTTGTTCTCACATGAATACATGCCCATGTCTTGTTCTCACGTGAATGTATTTGGTAAGTGTAACATCCCAAATATGGGTTTGTGTTTCAAATGTAAGAAAATGAGTAGAAATTAAAACTTTTCTTGCATCTTGAAGTTTTTGAACTTTTCTGTAATTCTTGTAAAGGAATTATGAGAAATCAAAACCAAAATCCCCAATTGACTAAAGTCATAAACCTCCTTGTTGAAAATCTTGTGTGCAACTCTTGGAAATAATTTTCCTTGGTTCTAGGGGAGCTGTGTGACACCTCTAAAAAGTTTCATAATCTTTAAAAATTATTTGATAATTTTTCACAGGCAGTCAAACTAGTTTGACCCTTGGTCAAACCTTAGAGCAAGCCTTCTGGAATTTCTGGAGAAAAATGCTTTTCATAAAAATATCTGAAAATTTTATGTAAGGTTTATCCTGAAGCTAGGAACCTCCAGTCAAAATTTCAGAATTTTTGGAGTTAGTTTGCTATCTCTAATAATTCTTCCAAGTTTCAGTTGTTTTCTAAACCCTAAGTCAAACTTTGACTGTTGGGTTTAGGTCCGACCGAGCCAGCTTTAAGTTGGTTGAACCCAACCATCTCAGTTCAGCCGCACCCTTTTCTTTCACGCGATCTTTGAGAACCGTGGGATTTCAATCTAACGCGCGTTATTTCTCCGCCGTTAGATCTCCATCGCACGACCCATGTTGTTGGGCCGTTCGGACCGGCGCTGTGGCCCTTTAGATCCTAATCCAACCGCCCCGATTGCTTCAATCCTGGTTGTCCATTCTAATCTACCGATTGGCTTGTTTGGGGTCAGCACTTTAGGGTTGGACTCAGCCCTTTAGTCCTGTTGAACTCAAGTAGCTCGGTTTGCTCTCACTTACCGGTGGGGCCACTCAAACCTATTGCCTTTCCCCTTCCTCTGGCAGCCGTGCGCCATTGCCAGTGCGCCATGGAGTGGGCAGCCATGTCTTGTCCCCTCCCCGTCGTCCTCTACAATGGCTCTTTGCCTCCGTCCATTTAATGCTAGTCAGTGGCTGCCCCCAAAGTCGTGGTCGCCCCTACAAGCCATCCTTTCAGCGTGCCCATGGCAGGGCCGTGAGCCATGCCCACCTTGGGGCGGTGCTTATGCAAAACCCTAGCTCCCTGGGCTATTTAAAGCCTTCAAGCCCTTCCTTGGCTTCCTTTGTACACCACCGCAACCTGGCCTAGCTTCCTCTTTGCTCTTTTGAGCTCAAAACCAAAGAACCCTGAAACCACCATTGACAGCCGTGGAGCTCCATCTTCACCGACGGTGCTCCAGTGGTTCATTTTCAATTCCTTTCACGTCACTTCGCGCCCCTTATCCTCTTGAGCATGGCCCCTAACCTAATTTGGTTTGACCTTCACAAGGAAAGTCAAATTTGGGGATTTGTTTGTTTCGGCCGAGGTTCACCCCTCTTCGTCCTTAACTCCAGTAAGTCCTCCATTTTCCAATTGCTCGCTCTTGGACCCTCTGTGAGCTAAGGTGGAGCTAACCTTACCATCCTTTGACCTTATTTTTGCTCAGGCCGTCACCTCCACTTCATCTTCTTCGTTGCCAGCAAGCTCCAACGTCGACGGAGCAACCCCGGCCACCTCCGAGCTCCACCAGTGCTAAGGTAGCTCCTAAATAGTCTCTAGTAGCTTGGGCACCCGCTTACCTGGACTGTTGTGGAGCTTTTCTTCCTTTTCACCGTTGGCCGTGCTTGCACCGCCGCCTCTCTCTGGCTCGCCGGTGTTCTGGACCGTCGCCGCCGTCGAGGTCATCACCATTGGGTGCGCACTACTATTGCGGACCCATCCATACCCTTGGTGTGCGCCACTGTGACCTATCTCGTCGGCGGTGACAAGTTCTTTGCCGTTGGGCTATTGTCGGACGCGAGCAGCGGCGCCGTTGTCATTAGGACATTAATCCTATTCATTAATGCGCTAATCATTGATTGATTCGGTTGTAATCAGTGCTTAGCATTGATGCTGTCTTGAGTCGGGCTTTTGTGCCACTGACACGCGGGCCCGCGCTCTTTAAAACACCCCCGCGTCATTTAATCTCTCTCGGCTGTTGTTATGAATAGCCGAGATTCGGTCATTATGGTTAAACATTAATTAATCAGCATTAATCAGGGAGTTAACACTTAATGGCTGTCGGCAATCCCCTTTTTGAGTCCTCGACAGCGGGCTCATGGCTTTAAACACCCGTGCGTTTAAAGCGACGCCAAGATGGCCATATGTGTAATCGACGATGGGCCCAGCTCTTTAATCCCTCTCAGGTGCGTGCGCAACACATTGATCAATGTGGACTGTCCATTGTCAGATCTGTTGCCATGATCGAGTGGGCCGTTCGGACCACTCCGATCGGGACAAGCTTTGTGAGCCGTTCATTTTCAGATCAGCGGCTGTGATCTGTTGGGCCGTTCAGACCATCCGAACGACCCTTTGATCTCAGCCCTCCATTTCAGATCAACGGCTGAGAATCGCCCGAGCCTTTCGGACCGCCCAAGGACTCGATCAATCTGGGCTGTCCATTCTTGATCCAAGAAATGTTTCCCATTTCTTGAGCGCATGCACTGTGCGCGCCGCCCGCGTGGGCCATCCGTTTTCGAATCAAAGGCCCACGTTGCGCCACGTCTATTTCCCTCGGTAAAATTGTCTATTATTTCCGGTAAGCTTTATTTATCAACAGAAAATTGTATTAAACTTTAAAAATTCATAACTAATTCATTTTAAATCCTTTTCGGGTGAAATAAATTTTGATAATTCTGGTTTGAGCTAAGCTTTAATCTAAAAATAGTTTTAAGCTTAGTTTTGCCCCAGAAAATTGTTCTAATAGATTTAATTTCAGTTTAGCATTAAAAATTCATTTAACTTGAAAAATGCATAAGTAATTCTCTGTAAATCCTTTTTGAGTGAAACCAACTTTGTTGGGTTCCTCTGTTAATAAGCTTATTTGTAAAATAGGTTTTAGGCATGCTACTGTTTTCAAAAGTTTTGTAATTGCATTTAACTTGTGCACTTTCTCATGTCTTTGAAAAATCATAGAAAATGCATCCTAGCTCCAAATGAGATGAATCCAATTGGGTTGTTCATCTTATGAGGTGCTTTATTTACCATAAAAATCTCAGGTGCAACACCTCTCTGGAAATTTGTGCAAAAAAATTAATTTCGGATGAATAGTACCCGAGATAAATTTTCAGCCTTTTTCCAACAGCCAGAAATTGTTTTGGCCATAACTTTTGCATTGAGAATCCAAATCAATTGGTTCTTGTTGCTAAATTCCTTAAAAATCATGATCTACCTACTGTAAAAATTTTAGATCATTTCGCTGAAGTTGGTTTTTGAGTCTTTTCAGTGTTCTTCGTCTTATCGGTTTTTTTTGTTCTTTCGCTAGATTCCGACGAGCACGTTGACCTTGAGAGTGATCCTCTGCAAAATATTGAGAACTTCAGCAAGGCAAGCAGTTTGATCATACTAATCCCATTACTTTTAAAGTCTATTACTTTGTTTACAAATTGTATATACATGCATGCTTTTGTGTCAAAGTAATTTTCCCGATTAGAGGTAGTTAATCCTATTGCATGGTTGCCCTTAAATTGTTATCCCCTGCCACTAACCATAGGTTAATAATCTCGCCGGTGAATTAGAGCCCGGTGATTGAACCATGCTCTTTTATTGTCTTTACGGTGTCATGCTTAGAAATACTTAGCTACCGGTAGAATTAGGGGTTGTCGACTTGTGTCAATGACCTTGATCACACAAATCTTATTATTATTCCATTATGTCCAGCACTTTGTGCTTGTTAATTTTGTAGAGTCAAAAACTGAAAATAAAATTGTTTCATTACTTGGGCACAATGGATGTTGGTGTGATCTGTTGGTGTGTGGAATGGTGCCTAAGTCCCTAAGGACCGAGTTACTTGTGTCACTAAGCCAAGCGCTTATTGTGTGATAACCACACGAGGGGGATATAGGACCTCTCTTGACTAAGTACTTTGGGGGTGTTAATTATGAGTCGCTGGTGGTTAAAATGGTTTTTATAGGATGGGAGCACCCGCAGTTGCTTAGGCTGGGCCGGTGCATCCTACTCTGCTGGTTGTCGCGACTTTTAATTAGCACAATCAATTGGAAATGTCTCGTAGGACTTAGTCGTGCTGGCATACCTAAGGAAGTGTGCTTAATCTAGTGGCAAAAAGACGGTCTGACATGTGGGTACATTGGTACACCCCTGCAGGGTTCAAACTATTCGAATAGCCTCGTCCTACGTTATGGACATACTTGGTAAGGTCATGTAAGAACTAGACTATAACATTTAATTAAAACTTGATGTGGGTGGTATAAATGGTTAATTCATGCTATTGTTGTGGTGACTATTGGGTTAGTCACTTCCAGGTTGTTGTTGTCAATTATATATTGTTACCCACTGTTATTTAAACATTAAAAATAGATTGCGAACATTGCTTTAAATGTATTACATTATTGCAAATGAAACTTGCTTTATGCTGAAAACAAGTCTAGAGCCTCCTCCACTTAAATAAGCTTGCATGTAGCATATGTATAGGTCTGTTACACTACACGTAAGTCTTGCGAGTACATTTTTGTACTCATTTGCTTTGTTTAAATTAAATTGTTGCAGAGGAGGAAGTTGATCCCTAAGGGATCCACTTTTGTGAGCTGTGCGGTGGGTTTGACGACTAGGTTGGCGGCTCGGTTGGTTGCCTTGTGGGTTAAAGGCACACTGATTGGCTCTTGTTTATCATCATCTTATGGCTTTTTCTTCCGCTGTTATTTATCTCTTTAGCTGTTATTTGGCCGGTCGGCCCCCTTTGTAATAACTCTATTATGTATGTCTTTTGTTTCGCTTGTTGTGCTTCGGTTCTATGTGTTGAATGGAATTGATGCATAATTTTGTAAAGGGGTATGTGTACTGCAAGTTCTTGGGAAGTACATGTATCTCGAGGCACGAAATATTTTGTTTGTGATGCTAGGGCCAAGTGGATTGTTAAGCATCATAAGCCGAATTTTTCGGGTCCTCACAGTAAGTCCAAAGGACTGATGGCACTGTCCAAACTCCTAAGGTTGCCAAAGATAATGTTTCCTTCTTGGAGTATATCCTTGTGCTCTTCCGGTGTGTTGGCCTCGATTCCCTCCTCATACCTAAGTATGCACAAGACACTGGCATAAGGTAGTATAATGTTCTCATCAATAAAAGGAAATGCATTGAGAAACAAATTCACCTGTTTATTTAAAAACTTGGCTCGTGCTCTTGTCATTAGACACTTATACAGATCATGATTAACATCTTGTACACTTGAAGAGATGGACGATGCACTAGTGTCGGGGATGTCCTCATCATCCTCCCCTTCTTTAAGAAAAGCCGTCCTCGGCTTTTGATAGACTGAAATTGTGCTAAGCAAAAAATACAACGTATATGCATGGTATATATATTTGTCATCCACACTCCTTGCATTTAGCACATTATGATTATGATTTCCTGAAAGTATTCTAAACAAAGAGAATAACGTATATGCGTGATATATGCATGCATCAATTTTTTTGTCATTCTCGTTATTTTGCACAAACCAATTTGCACAACAGCGACTATAGGATTTATTTGGTATATAAATTTTAGTACTCCATTCATTCACATCATTCTCCCTCCCATAAGAAAAAGTCGTCCTCGACTTTTCTAAGTACATGGACAAGATATTAAAGGGACAAACTAGATCAAGTTATTCAAATATGTGGAGAATTTTTTTTAGAGCCTTCCATGCTTTAACTGCGCTACTCTGATTACTTATGCATGATTGTACAACAAAGGATGGACAAGTAGGCTTAAGAAATCTTTCTAAACAGCAAGCACTATTATTCAAACTTCTCTCATTGTGATCATGACATGGCACAAAATATTCTTTATCCAAAACATGCAATTTCAATTCATCAAGCTTACCACATGTAATGCATATTCGATAAACATAGAACTTGCCATTGACACCGTAATCTCCAATCAAATGGAACATATATGTGTAGACATAAGTACTAACTAGTGATTTTAAACATGAAATTTCAGCAACATTCTCAATCACACTAGATAGCTCTCTAGGATCATAAAACATGATATAGTACAAAGAATCACTAGGAGATACTCTAGTAAGAACTTCCTTATGAGTAATCAAGTCCACATTATGTAAATTAAGCGCATTAAATTCAGCATGTAAAATATTCAAAGGAACACTAGAGTTCTCACTCTTACTTACCTCTTCTTGATGAATATTCCATTCAACACCATTACTGTTACCTTGATCGACCTCCTCAGTTGATGTTGGAGTTGTAGGTATCAAAACTTCATGATGTAACCATGGGTCAGCAGGCGCTCCTTTCCCAACCGTAGTTATATCCTCGTCTTTTACATCCAACGGTGCCGGTTGTTGAACATAGAGCTCCTCTTCTTTAATGTCAACCTGCACAATGTGAGAAACAGCACTAGAAGTAGAGATTAAATCGTTAATTTCAGCAATAACCTCACTTTTACTATCATCTACTTCACTCATTTCTTTTGGTGTATCTCTCACACTCTCAAATTGGATGCTCGCTACCTCACATATGGTGGAATCACACAGCTCACAATTTTCACCACTCTCACTCAATTGGGCTATGTGGCTCTCATCCTCACATGGGTTTTGAATCATCTTATCTTCCATTAATCGTGGGCGACAATGGCGCAATTGCCATCAACCACGATCTCCTCATGTATGCGGGTTGTGATGGGCAAGATTACTCGTCGCCTTGGTCGAAGAAGAATTCCCACGCTTCACCATCTTCTCAGGTGACACACCAGTGGATGAATAAGAACTAAAGAGTCGGCGTAGATTTAATTGATGTGCTTGCATATCTTTTAGTCTCTTTTCCGCCTTCATAGCATATTTCACAAGATCTTGCAGACTACGAAAATATTCATCTTGAAGTGCAGCAACGATCTGAAAATTCAAGCATGCTTTGAAGTATTTCTTTTCTTGATATGCACTACTGATATTGGCACGACACATTGCATGACTCAGCTTAACATAGTAGTCATGGACCACTTTGCCTCCTTGTACAATGCTCTCTACATGGAGTAGTAGTTCCCGCTCATAATAAGATTGAACAAATTCTCGTTTCCCACTTAGTTGTTGCCACCAACTAGCGGCATAGTCCTCAAAAAACATAGTGGCCAATCTCACTTCCTTGGCTTCTGATTCGAACTACTGGGATTCAAGTTCGAACTTCATGTCTTGTACCTACTCAAGATACCCCTCTGGATCATTACTACCATAGAAAGGAAGATACGTATACTCGCGATCTGCCATGGTTAATAACAAAACCAAGAATATATAGAATTTTGTGGAAATCACTCAATCTCACTCTTTTCTCTCCCAAGCAAAGTTCTTACCTTTCCGAAGTGAATTGAGGCCAAAACTTTCACTTGGTAGTAGCTACAACCAGCAATTGTGATGATCAAGCGAATTTAAGAGTGTTCATAATTGCACAACAATGGTTATTTGGTGGAGCTTGGTATGGAGGTGTATATCCTAGCAATATGAAATTCTTGATGTTATAAAGTTAAGTGATAATCCAAGCTAGAATATTTTGCCTAAGTGCTGATCCAAAAGGTTTAAGTGAAGTATATGAACGCACACACAAAGATTAATGTGACTCAATGCAAACAAGGAATGAGCTAGTGAGATGCAATCTGAAATTGAGATGAAAACTAGCTCGTTTTTGCACCAAGTGCTAGGAGAGACGCTAGCCAATTGCAATAATATGAAATGTAAGGGCACAAGATTGCTCAAAGAAATTAAATACACAATCTGAAATTATGAACTAAGGTTATCCTTTTCCCAAGTTTCGGCTAATATTTTCTTTCCTTTTCTTTCTCTCTCTTTCTTTCTTTTTTTACTTCACAGCCACGGCTTTTTTTTATACTTGTGGCCTGTCTTTTCTATCTTTCTTTCTTTCTTGCCGAAACTAGGGTTTAAGCTTCCCTCACACAAGTCCAAATTTCAGCAAGTGCAAATAATTCAATGAACAGCCCTAAGCAATTATCAAAGACTAGTCTCAAAGGCGAAAGGGAAAAATTAGAATTTTGCACTGTTCACAACTCATGATCAGAAGCGGCGATCATCTTGTAGAAGGTTTTGTGCCTCAGTAGCATCACATGAAGGTCTCATGGCGCGGATCCGCAATGATTCACACCACCCTTTGGGTTATTGTAGCAATCGCAAGAAGGTAATAAATTGTTAAATGAATAAATCGAGAAGCTAGCAGTATGAAGCCATCAGAGCAATCGTGGACCAACAATCTCTTTTCTTTTTATTTTGATTGGACACAAAGATTAAGCAACGCAAAAGAACACTATGATCAGCACTAAACAAAAATTCTAATGAATTAAAACCTAACTAAACTCACAGGAAATAACAGATGCAAAAACTAGGGTTTGGAATTTTTGTATTGCAATTTTCGGTTTATGGTATCTAGGTATTAAGAACAGCAATAAAAATCAATCTAATATAGGGATAAGTAATCCTACCGAGTCAACCACGTTCTGATACCAAGATGATACGGGGTCGCCCAATCTTCTCGACGTAGGATCAAGATACTCACGTGTGGCCTCTCGAATCGTAGTGATCCTCCGTTGCCAATGCAAGAATGAACACTGTTTAATTCGCGAGAACACACGTGCTGGATTTCACGACCACCAAGCGAAGCCCTATCACGCTCCTAATTCCCAGCGGAAAGGTTGAATGATCTCGATTAGCAAGAACTCTCAATTTTCCCCATTGACGCCATCAGCAATCAAGAAGAACACAAGCAATCTATTATTTTTCTTATAATGTCTGGTCTCCGTTACAAGGGAAAGGCGGCGGCTACTTAAGCCCCAACCTCCTATCGCACGCGCACCCCAACCTCCTGAGACGCACGCACATGGGCCTTGGGCTGGCTGTGTTTTGTTCGGTCAAACAAACCGAACAGGTTACAACCTTCAAAGCCAACTCAACACCTAATCGGTCTCTCAGACTTAATAGCTTATTACATGGTTCGGCATTAGATAATACCCTATATGCATGACCGAATTAAAGAATGTTGCGGTCAGCCTATTGGTTCACACCATATCTTGTTCTCACATGAATACATGCCCATGTCTTGTTCTCACGTGAATGTATTTGGTAAGTCCAAAGGACTGATGGCACTGTCCAAACTCCTAAGGTTGCCAAAGATAATGCTTCCTTCTTGGAGTATATCCTTGTGCTCTTCCGGTGTGTTGGCCTCGGTTCCCTCCTCATACCTAAGTATGCACAAGACACTGGCATAAGGTAGTATAATGTTCTCATCAATAGAAGGAAATGCATTGAGAAACAAATTCACCTATTTATTTAAAAACTTGGCTCGTGCTCTTGTCATTAGACACTTATACAGATCATGATTAACATCTTGTACACTTGAAGAGATGGACGATGCACTAGTGTCGGGGATGCCCTCATCACTTTGTCTGTCATGTCGCCGACGTGGCGCTGATTTTGACACATAAGCATATAGCAATGAGTCAGCTAAATTTTAAAAAATGAAGGGGGCCACTCCCATATCTTATTCCTCTCCCTCCTCATGTTCTTCTTCCTCCCTCTTCTCTCACGCCGCCGGCCACGGCCCGTCCCTATGCAGCTACTGCTCCCACTCCCCTCTCCTACTCCTACTCCTTCCTCTTCCTCCTTCCTCTCCCTTCTCCCACTCGCGACGGAGGTAGATTGGAGAAGGTCGGCGACAGCGGCGGCCATAGCGGGTTGGTGGGGGATGGCGAGGGCGCACTAAAGAGGGATAGGAGAGGAATGGAGGTCGGGGATAGCTTCACTAAAGGGATGTGCATCTCTTTGCCCTGCCCTACTACTGTCATGGTAGGCAGGTGCTGCAACGGGGGAGGAGCAGAGGGCATCGCGTTGACGCGATGACACACGTTATCCTTGAGCCACTGCAGCGCCCTAGCGAACTTCGACAGCTCTGCCTCCCCAAGCGTGTCAACATTCACCTCCACCTCCCTACCTTCGCCTACATAACCTTCTCCACCAACGCCTCAGGGTCGTCATCATCAAAGTCGACGTCGTCAATAGGGGTGACGGCGTCCCTGGGTAGGGGGATGTAGCGACGGAGGATGACGTCGACGGAGGGGCTATCGAAGGTTACATGCGGTCAGCCTTGGAGAAGACGACATGCGCGAAGCGGGCGCCGCAAAGCACTGAGATATCGAAGGCCTTCTTAAAGAGCCCAGCGCAACGCTTGGAGAAGGTCACATGCCGACGGTCATCGTCCTCGATAGGGCGGATCTCGATGCACTGTCGCCCCTTGCTTGGAAGTTGCACCATCATCGTCATAGTCGATCCATCTTTCAAGCGAAGAAACACGGTGGCAACTACTCTACTTTTTGTAATCCCCCTGCATCTATGAAAACATCAAGGCTAGTTGGAGAGAGGAAGATGGACTGACATGTGAACCCCGCATGACAAGAGTTTTTCAACTCCCTCCAAATCCCCTATGTACAGGCTGACATGTGGGGCCAATGCCACATCAGCCAAAACCATCACCACGCCACACTAAAATCAGGGTGGGTTCGTGTTAGAGGGTATATTAGACGGTTTCAACAATTGGAGGGTGTGTTTTAGACGGTTTTAGAGTTGAAGGTGGACAAACGGACTTGGGGCAGGGTTGAGAGTTGAAAAATGGTATTTTTTTTCCTTTTGGACATGACAACAGATCTTGCCAATAACAAGGCAGAGTGAGACCCCAACAAAACTAAACTATCATGGGCAATTATAAGATCTGCTGAGATTAACTTCCTGCGCAGTTGATACTAGATAGCCACGCTTCCAATCATGTTCTTTAAATTACACCAAAAACTCAGAGATATCTGGGGTGGCTTACCGGTTGGACTACCACTCACACCTCCAGTGATTTACAATCATAAATTATGAAATATCCGTGCAAGTCAAGGATAGAGGCAATCAGGCAAACAATACAAGAAAAGGGTGATAAACCACGTTAACCTGGAACAGGATAGACTCATTACATGCATTTGGCCAAAAGTTAAGTGTTTGGATCAGGGTAGCAGGTAATCTTTGAATGAGAGAATGTTTACTTATCTGGCATCCACATCTATATAACAATTCTTCTGGGCAGATCTTCCATCATTAGTGGGTCCAACTATCACACTTTGCCCCAGTTTGGTAATGTACAATTAAAACTTGCACCTCTAGTTGCCACCAATGCAATCTGCCATTCACATAGCTGTTCTTAACAGGGCAGAGGAACTTGCTACTGTGCTTGTATATGCATCATTTGCTAATTTTGATATATAGTGACTAATATGTATCTTGGAAATACAGGAACATAGCTGAAGTAACAACTTGTTGCATGTAGGTCAAAACAGCATGCCATCAATTTGGTACTTTGGTCCAGGAAATTTGTCTAAATATGAATACAAGGCTACAGTCCGCCAGCAAAATGGGCTAATCTCAAAGCCAGCTCTACTCAAGATCAGATAGCTTGAAGTATGCCTATATGCACACCAGAGATTAATTTTGTCGAAGCTGAAGGATACAAAAGAAATCTGTATTATCATCACACCACATGCTATACCAGGAATGGGTCAATCTTCACATAGAAGGAGACCAAGGAAGAAAGGTGTAGATCCCTGCAATAACATCACATGGTGTGTTATTTTTCCACCATGTTTGCTGTGATCAAGAGCATATGAAGCACCAGTAGGAGGTAATGCAACTCAGCTAGCAAGCTTGAAGGCATCAATGAAGAGGCCATATGTGAAACCCATCTTGAAATTATTGAGGAGTGCAACGGGGAAGGTAACCTTAGGCCGGCTGTAGTAGAACTTCGTCACATACTCGGTTAGGAGGACACACAGAGCTGCTGCTATAACATCATTCACACCCAAAGCACCGAATGACAGAGATATTGTCTGTGCAACATAAAAACCTCCCAGCAGTGAGATGCCGCCGAAAAGAGCTCTCCTAGACCGGCTTCTGAAATAGTTTCTTGACAACTCAGGGATGATTCGGATTATGTCAACCAGCCTTTGACGGCCATCATTTCCCTGCACGGAACGAACCTTGAGAAACTTATAAGAGGATTTGCGTGGGAAGCTCCTGTAGCTCGGTGAGAGTACCCTTGTCTCTGCATACAACCCATAGTTGGCAAGACCAATGGTAATAGAATTTGAAGTACATGCCATTTGGCACTTTCTGAAAAGAAGATTTTCAACAAAAAAAAACAGACATGCAATTAGAGATGCTTTTGCTACGTGAATGGCAAAAGTTTGCAGAGAACAAGTATGAATAAGTCAATAACGAAACCAAGCAGGCCAGGAAGACAAGGTGCACACGAGTAATAGCAGAAAAAAAGAATATCGAATAACAGAGTTATCTATGGCATATCTGAAGAAACCAAAGATGCGAATAAAGGAAAATACAATATTTTAGGCTGTCCATTGCAAAGACTGATAATTCAGATATGCGGTATGTTTGGAGATACTAGCATTGGAAGGATGCATAAGCTTGCTAGCAATTCCAAAATCCGAACCACGGGGGAACACTTGCAACGGTTCATACTCAACAGCCATGGAACATGCTAACATGGAGATAGTGTATTGTTTGGCCAACAGCGATATGCAGTGGTTCATGTCATGCCACTGTACTCCAAATGTCACTCAATTTCTAGGTTCCAGCTGTTCACGCAATGTTGACTCAATAAACTAAACATAATGTACAATATGCAGCCAGAAAGCAATCCCACAGTAGTTTTGGCCCAAAAGCATGATCTCGGCAAGCTCCAACAACGCACACCATCCCCTATCAACAGATCTGGCAAAAGAAACTATCACGCAGTAACAGCTTCCCTAGGACAGCACCTACCATAGCACACAGAGCAAACTTAACACAGTGAATTTGCAAACACTGCATCCTGAAGGCCATCTGGGACTAAGAGCTGCTGAGCAACAACGCTGGCAGAGCCCAGAAATTACGCAAGAAGCGTGGTTTTCCTCCGAAATGGAGTTCAAACTCACCGGCGCAACTTCTACTGGTACTGACGATTCTGCAGGGGAATTACGTCGAACAGATGGCGCGTGAGCCCCAACCTCCGAAGAAATCAGAGATTCCAAGACTTGTGGGTTGATAATTCGCTCTCCGGATGGCAATTACAGCGGCGAATGCGGTGGATTAGCAAAGCAATCAAAGAGAGCAAAAGGAAACGAGAAAAAAGAGGAGATGCGAAGAAGAGGGAGGGTGAGACCGTGAGAGGAGACAGATGAGGGAGGTGTGGTGCTGTTGCTTCGGGCCTTCGGGGTGGAGTGGTGGACTCTGCAAGACTGCAACCTTCTCCGGTTCTCCCTCTGCGACCGGGCCCCACCGCCAGACTAGCTTATAGAACTATTTACCAAAATGCCCTCCTCCATTAGGGTTTATCCCCTACCTCCGCCAACCCCAAAAC
This sequence comes from Phyllostachys edulis, assembly GCA_036346405.1. Taxonomy (NCBI): domain Eukaryota; kingdom Viridiplantae; phylum Streptophyta; class Magnoliopsida; order Poales; family Poaceae; genus Phyllostachys; species Phyllostachys edulis. The sequence goes on along the minus strand of CM070552.1, from coordinate 47,007,978 downwards.
CTCCATGGCCGGAGCTTCAAACCCCACCAACACCGCCACCGCCGAGTCCACCTCCCCACCCCGACGGCCGACCCTCCCCACACCCGCCCCCGCGGCCGCAGACCCATGATCCGCCGCCGCGCGGCGGCGGCAGCCCTACGCGCCTCCCAGCGCCGCACCTACCCCTCCCACGCCGCCGACTCCGACGACCACCTGCTTGGCCTTGTCGAGCCCCCCGCGCCGCATCCCCACTCCCGCCTCTCCCCCAAAGACTTCGCCTTTGTTCAAGAGCCCGCCCCTGCGCTCCCCACCGCCGCCCTCCCACCCCCGGAGGCCGTCCTGATCTCCAAGGTGATCCGAGCCTATGGCGGCGACTTCGACGGCAAGGTGGAGCGGTTCCTGCGGCGGTACCGCGAGTTCCTGACTGATTCCGTTGTGGTCGCCGTGCTCAGGGCGGTGCGCGCCCCGGAGCTCTGCGTCAGGTTCTTCCTCTGGGCCGAGCGGCAGGTGGGGTACAGACACACCGGCGCCTGCTACGACGCGCTCGCCGAGGTATTGGGTTTCGACGATCGCGCCAGGACCGCCGAAAGGCTGCTGAGGGAGATTGGGGAGGATGATCGCGAGGTGCTCGGCAGATTGCTCAATGTGCTGGTGCGGCGATGCTGCCGCCTTGGGCTGTGGGATGAGGCGCTGGAGGAGCTTGGGAGGCTAAAGGACTTTGGGTACAGGCCATCGGTAGTGACCTACAACGCATTGGTGCAGGTGCTCGCGGGTGTGGGGCAGGTGGACATGGGGTTCAGGGTGCAGAAGGAGATGTCGGCGTCGGGGTTCTGCATGGACAGGTTCACGGTCGGGTGCTTTGCGCGTGCGCTGTGCAAGGACGGGCAGTGGGCCGATGCACTTGACATGATAGAGAGGGAGGATTTCAAGCTCGACACGGTGTTGTGCACCCAGATGATCAGTGGACTGATGGAGGCCTCCCTTTTTGATGAGGCGATGTCATTCCTCCATAGGATGCGGTGCAACTCGTGCATCCCAAATGTGGTCACATATAGGACACTGCTCTCAGGATTTCTGAAAAAGAAGCAGCTTGGCTGGTGCAAGAGGATCATCAACATGATGATGACAGAGGGTTGCAATCCAAATCCTTCCTTGTTTAATTCACTTGTGCATAGTTACTGCAATGCCGGGGATTATGCATATGCATATAAACTGTTTAAGAGGATGACTACTTGTGGTTGCCCTCCTGGTTACATCGTGTACAACATATTTATCGGAAGTATTTGTGGTCGAGATGAATTGCCAAACCCTGAGTTGTTGGATTTGGCAGAGAAAGTTTATGAGGAGATGCTGGCTGCTAGTTGTGTTCTTAATAAGGTTAACACTGCCAATTTTGCTCGGTGCCTTTGTGGTGTGGGGAAGTTCGACAAGGCATTTCAGATCATTAAGGAGATGATGACGAAAGGCTTTGTACCCGATACAAGCACGTACTCTAAGGTGATCACTTTTCTCTGTCAGGCTAAGAAGGTAGAAAAGGCTTACCTTTTGTTTCAAGAGATGAAGAGGGCCGCTGTTAATCCTGATGTGTACACGTACACAATTTTGATTGATAGCTTTTGTAAGGCTGGTCTCATTGAACAAGCCCAGAGCTGGTTTGATGAGATGAGGAGTGTGGGCTGCTCCCCAAATGTAGTAACATATACTGCATTGCTTCATGCTTACCTGAAAGCTAAGCAGCTACTTCTGGCTAATGACATTTTCCATAGAATGGTTGATGCTGGCTGTCGCCCAAATGACATTACCTACGGCGCCCTAATTGATGGCCTCTGTAAGGCGGGTAAAATCCAAAAGGCTTGTGAAGTCTACACCAAGTTAATAGGAGCTTCAGACAATGTAGAATCTGATTTTTACTTTGAGGGTGAGGACACAAACACCATTGCTCCAAATGTTGTCACCTATGGTGCACTCATAGATGGTTTGTGCAAAGCTCACAAGGTGGCTGATGCTCATGAATTGCTAGATGCTATGTTATCAGCTGGCTGTGAGCCCAATCACATTATATATGATGCTCTGATAGATGGCTTTTGCAAAGTTGGAAAAATTGACAATGCTCAGGAGGTATTTCTGCGGATGACTAAGTGTGGGTACTTGCCTAGTCTGCATACATACACCTCCTTAATTGACAGGATGTTCAAGGATGGAAGACTTGATCTTGCGATGAAAGTTCTGTCTCAAATGTTAAAGGATTCATGTACTCCTAATGTCGTTACTTACACAGCCATGGTTGACGGGCTTTGTAGAATAGGTGAAAGTGAAAAGGCCCTAAAGCTGCTGTCATTGATGGAAGAGAAGGGATGCAGTCCAAATGTTGTAACTTACACTGCTCTAATAGATGGATTAGGCAAAGCTGGTAAAGTTGATGTGAGTCTTAAGCTTTTTACACAAATGAGCACAAAAGGATGTGCTCCCAATTATGTTACGTACAGAGTACTGATAAACCATTGCTGTGCTGCTGGCCTTTTGGACAAGGCCCATTTACTTCTCGATGAGATGAAGCAGACTTGCTGGCCAAAGTACTTGCAAGGATACCGCTGTGCAGTTCAGGGTTTCAGCAAGAAGTTTATCGCTTCTCTTGGTTTGTTGGAGGAGATGGAGTCACATGGCACAGTACCAATAGCTCCTGTTTATGGGATGCTCATTGATAGTTTCTCCAGGGCTGGCAGGCTGGAGACAGCCTTGGAGTTGCACAAACAGATGATGGAGGTCTCATCGTCCCTAAACATGACCAGCATGGGCATGTATGCCTCATTAATACGGGCACTTTGTTTAGCATCTCAAGTTCAAGAGGCATTTGAATTATATAGTGAAATGACGAGGAGAGGCCTTGTGCCAGAGTTAAGTGTCTTTGTTTGCCTCATAAAGGGACTAATTCAAGTGAATAAGTGGAATGAAGCCCTCCAGTTGTGTTATGGTATATGTCATGAGGTCAGTCCACTTCTTGCATATACTGCTCAAATTATCTCTTTATTATCTGCCCTTATTCTTGCTATAGATGAGGTATTGTCAGCCCCATGATATCCAGAAAGAACTTTGAAGGGAACATTGACTTAGGAGATAATTTTGGTTCATATTCATTTATTTCTTTGGTGCAGTATCTACTCTGAGAAAAGTTCAGTTGGTTAATTGAAGTACAACTACGGAGCTACCGATAAAATGTTATTTCATGCAATATACTTATCAATTTATCATATCCAATCAGTCATTTATTGAGCAGCTCTAGCCTGAAATCTCACTTTGCCAGATAGTTTCTAAACATTAGAGAATTGAATTTGATTCACTAGAATAGTCTGCTTTGATAGTTTTCTTTAAATAGTACTTATTCGGTAAAGGCGGGCATGTCTGTTGATGCAGCATATTTGGGCACATTTATACTTAGTTTTAGTTCACCTTTCCAAATTGTAGAAACGGAAGAGCGTCAGTAACAATATATGCTGTAAACAGCTTCCACAGTTTGGTGTTAATATTGCATTTCACACTTCCTGAGCTTTGTGATCTGTCCTATGCACATGAAGGTTGCACTAGTTTGTGATATACAGTGTAGCTGCCTTTTAATTTTCCTGCTACCCAAGTTATTTGCAGAATGAGCTCTGTGATCTGTCGTATGCTAGGTTTCTCGCGTAGTTTTCTCTTTACTCTAGGTGATTTTCTTTATAACTACTAATATTGGGTATTGAAGCAGGGTGTGAAGTGGCAGGGCAACAAATCCTTTGATGGAGGGTAGTTCTTTGTTGCCTTCCTGCATTATAACTCATACAAATGGCAACATTTCTCCCCTAAGTAGTCATACCTACATCTCATGCTAAGATTGCTGTAGATGTGGTGGCCCAGATACAAAAATGTGCAATTCATGGACGACTGAAGGAAAACAACACTGAGGACACAAAGTAGCACTGCAGAACGATCAGATGGATTCTTAAGCTACGCTTTGGTCATATATGACGTATATGGGTGCTGAGGATATGATGAAGGCCTTCAGAACACTGTATGCAGTCAAACTGCACTCATGTAAGCAGAACTTTATTTTGTCAATAATGGAAGATAATTTATTAGGCTGGTAGATGCTTAGCTTCGTATATTGTGATCTCACATAATGCAAATTCCATTGTGTTTCAGTGCTTTAAGTTCTTATGGCAAGTCTATTTCATTTTTATTTTATATTTTCATTAGCCAAAGTAATTTCTGACCCTTTGATTTCTTTTTTATATGATTTAGGGATGGTTGGTTTATCTTCATATGGACAAAGGAGCATCTCGATGGTTATCAAGACTAATCTTTGTATATAAGATGATGATGGTTATACAAAAGGCCAACTATACGGTGAAGATAATTTTTCAAAGTTTCATAATCCTTTATTCATCAATTCAATAATATACATTTCTAGCTCCTTCAAATTCTGCTCTAGTGATAGAGCAATGTAGATGTTCTGTAATCATAAGAACATACTCAAATATCTTTCAGCTTTTTGTTTCTGCACAACTTGTAATGAATATTTATTTTGATATATTTTAACTGTTAATATCCATTGGGTTCTGTCATAGTGAATCATTTCATCCATTTTTGTTAGGACATCAAAACTTTGGCCTCTTTTTTTTTACTTGGCCAATTTGTAACATGAGTCCTCATTGATCTAAGCATCTTTCTGACTTCCGGTCCTGTTTCATACTTTTCATATATATTTATATGGAGAAAATGCCCTTGCAGTGAGGGTTGTTAAGCCCTTTACCTTTGCACCAACAATGTCTTGCCTTGTTATTTCATTCCAGTAACTTAGCATGTTTTAAATTGGATCGCTATGGTACATTAGTACCCCAGTATTGCTTGATGCAGAAGATCTTGCAGTTAGATCTGTAGATGTACCCTATGTCAAGAAGCATCATCACTTTGAAGGCCCAAACCAGGCCAAGCTATGTTCCTTGTAATTTTCAGAAGTCAAATGCCAAGTGCTCCTGTGTAAATATTTACTCTAATAATATGTTTGTATGCTTAATACTTGCATATGAATATGTTATATTTCTAGATGCAGCTGCACTGTCTGCAACACTAGTATGGAGAAGTTCACTGTATTGCGTTGTATTGTTATTTGAAAGTGTTGTGTGACTTCTATTGAATATTGAATTGAACGAGTGTTGTGGTTCATGTTTCCTTTTAGTCCAACTGTGCGGATATTATTGTATTTATTTAGAGTAAAGCATAGCAGAATATGTCATTAAGTTTTTTTGGAAAATGAATACCTTGCCTCTGTGCAGAACTTCTAACCATTCTGCTTTGAATTTGCAGGGGAGACTGGGGAGATAGTAAAGAATCCATGGCTCCTCGTTGCATTTAGTAGTCAGGGTGCCACTTTTGGGGGATGGAAATCGGTAAATCACATGAATACTTTTCTGCATTCCGTATTATTTCTCTTGGTAGTCGCATCATATGCGAATGTCATATTTCCCACATCTGTTCTACTGTTAAATGCGCTTAAGTGTTAAAACTGCATGTAATTTCCAATAAGAATCATATGTTTTCAACTCTGAAAGAGAGTTTATGCTGAAGTCATGCCAATGAATGAAAATGGGAACAAAGTTATTTCTTTGCTATGGGGATGTGCTGATTGATGCCCGCAGAGATACATTCTAATGAACTGTTTTCTAGTGGACAATTTTGTGAGCAGGAAATAGATGAATTATAACACGTGGGTGTTGCATCACATATTCACATATATGGATATTTTTTTATCAACTTGTGAAGGTTCTGAAACAACCTGTGAGGTTCTTGACTATTGTCATGGTAGCCACAAAAGATTTGAGTTGGTCATGATGAACACGTTCCCACTTTGTTAAGCGCATTTATGCTATTCTGCCTCTTAATCTCAAGCATGAGGTCCAGGTTAAGTGTAGCTAACAATGTTGATTTTTGGGCCACCAGTACACAAGAATGTTGACATTTTGCACATGGATCCGTAATCTTTGATAAAATTCTGCAAATATTCCTGTGTTGTTACTCTTCACTTTAGTCAAAAATGGATTTCCTGATATGCAATACTTTTACACAGCTGGATCATATTATCTGGGTATTGGAAAAGTAAGATTTCAAGAATATATTGGACAGTTTGTTGTTGCAGGATCTACTTTAATTTCGGTGCAAGTTTCACATATCTAATTCTGTTAAAAATATTACAAAATTTGAGTTATAAATACAGCCTTTGATTCCGCGTACTACAACTTCCTGTCTTGTTCACGTGGACGCATAAACTCTTTTGCAACCAAACTGTTTTTTTGTGACTTTTGCAATTGTTTTTGCTGGTGTGACCACTAGTTGTATGTATCAGCCGCATTATGTTCTCCTAGCGGAATACTAACCAGTCAACTTTGGTCGCGTGTATCTGACAGTGTAAAATTCCGTTAGGTTTCAACTGGTTTTGCAACTTGCTTGTTCCCATAATATGTTTCCATCTGTTTTCTTCACTTCTCGAGTAGTGCTTCTTTGCCCTCTGAAAAACTAAATTGCACAAATCTTGAGGCAACATTGTTAGTAGAGAAGTGCCGTAGTGGATGTTACTCTCAATGTGTTGATCATACAGGACAAAAATAGTGCTATCATTGACTCGTTTCCCTGCCCTATGGGAGTGATGACATCCATAGAGATGCAGCATTGGATGAGATGAGGTGATAGCATCCAATATGTCTAGCTTCTGCACTCGGTTCAAAACTCTGGTCCTATTGGTGTTAGGCAGATATACAGAGATCCAGATAACTGAAACAGTTTATCCATTAAATGTACCAACCTCTCACGCCAGTACACTAGTCAACTGCAGAGTTCCGATAGGATACTACTACCCATGAAGCAAGCCTCCATAGCTGCAGCACACCAGTCAGCGTCCAAAGGTCCTAGTACAATTTCTCAGTTTGCCATCAGTCTCCAGGCACCCCAAGCAGACAAGAAATCACCAATTTCTCATCCAAAGGCCAATACCATCTCTAGTTCTGTTTCCCCCCCTGAATTCTGATCCAACGAGCGCAGGATGAGCCAATGGCAGAATGCACCGAGGCTAGTATGTTGTCCTCGTCATTGGATGGTAGACAATCTTTTTGCCATTTCACCATCATTTTCGGGGTTTTGGTTCTAAATTCTGATACTTGCCCCCCAAAACAGCCGATTTCTGGAAGCGCCGGTGACCCATGAGGATGGAAAAGGATCATCTGCGTTAAAGTAGTCAATGCAGAGGATATACAATGCATTAGCATTATAAGTGATCTCTACTATCCAACCGTAGGACCAATCGTTATAGTGATTTTGCTACGGTGTTTTTGCTGCAGTTCACTACATAGTGATGTTTACCTCTTCATAAAATATTGTTCACACATTGGACCTCCGCAGTAATACAGAGGTCCGAATCCCATAAAGATCACTGTTTCCGAGTCCCGTCGAGCACGGGACGAATGGGATGCGCCCATGTGACGGGGAATGGTACATTTGTTCTCCGGTCAAGATTGTCAGGCCAGCGACGGTTAGGTCCATGGATTCCTCCAACCTGACGTTCGCTTCGTCCACGTAACTGAGCTCTTTGCCTTTCCTGCTCCGGACCTTTCCTGAAAGCGCCATGCATATCTAACGGTTAGAGAACACGGTTTACTTTCAGATGAAAAAAGATAAACCATAAGGGAACACCCAGTAGTTACTAGTTGGCAGTTAGTAGTAGTAGCAGCCATGGAAATTACCTTTTTAGGTGTTTTGAGTGTTTCTCTGATCAAATGATAGTTCTCACATATCCAATTTCTGAAAAAATCCTCGACCTCTGCCTCAGTTACCGTGAGAAACCACGGAGGTTTTCTTCGGTTCAGCTGAAGAGGCCTGCGCTTTGCAAGTGGGAACACGATATCAGAAGGGGGGCAGTTGACATAAAAACCTATGGTGCAAATTACAGGAATAAGATGGGATTCCATGGACCCCCATTAGTCAAGAACAAATGTACTACACACCATATCTATCTCCGCTTTTCGCCTCCTCTTTATCTATAGTCCATCAGCTCCGCAGACATATTCCTGTTATGATAAGAAGATTAGGACATTGTATTTCACAAATCATATTCTATCAGAAAGTTGGAGTAGATATGCCAAAGATCAAATGCACCTTTGTGAGTGTTCATAAGAAGCTACATTAAGACCAAACACTCCTCAGAGATCATATTCCATCAGGCAAACTGGGAGAAAGGTACGGAAGTATGACGGACTTCTGTAGGAAATTTATTAGCAACACATGCGCCTTATACGTCACAATCAACGGCCCTTAAGTGAACCTTTGAGTTTGGTGTGGAAGTTTGAATCCTGAAGATAGCTACCCAGGTTAGTTAAGACGTTCAGTTTCGTGATATGAACATGAGGTAAGTGACAGAATGACACTAGAAGGTCTACTGCCCTTATCGTGTGCAGCTAAGCTCAAATTTACCGGAACACGTAGCATTATACGAGGGATGACATTATAAAACTACAAAAGAACAAGAGACTGGTAATTTTTCAGGACCAAAAAATGAATGTATAGGTTTATAGTCCCTCGTCCATCTATTACGCTTACACAGATAATCTGATTTTCTTTCGGCCCTACCGGTCTAAAAAACCGGTAGCGAAAACCCTGGAACAGACATTGTAACAAATCGCAGTATGTCAAAAATGGCATTTCAAACTCAAGAAAGTGACATTTTGCCTGCTTGAGTATTTAGTCCCTTGATCTAGATCTCGCTTGAAATATATAGAGAACAGGAAGTCAGAAACAGCTCAGGAGTTTGCAGAGCAACGAATAAACATAACAGAAGAACATAGAAGAAGAAGAAAAATAGTCAATCTGCCACCTTGTCATCATTATCTAAACTACCTATAGTCTATAATTTTTGAAGGATGAACTAGACTTGATTCTGAATTCTAGATGTCGACATCCATTGAAATAAACCACACAGCTGTACCACTAATTTGCTTCCCAAGCATCTTTCTACTCGATAAAAGCACCTTGAAGGAAGACAGAAATTATTATGTTGGGAGAAGACAATGAACAAGTGTCAAGAAAATCCCCCACCACTTTTTATGGTTGCGGTATAATATTCCCAACCAAGGATTGAAAACCCGTTACCGGGTTATTTCCCGCCGGAGGTCCGGTACCGGTAACCGGACCGGTTACCGGTCAAACCGGATTTGGTTTAGCCCAAATTCGTTCAAATTTGATTAAAATTCATTTGAAATCTGAAAATTTGAATTTGGATTTGAAAAAACCGTCGGGATTCTGTTTCCCGGCCACCCTCCGCCGGTTACCGGCCGGGATTTTTATCCCTGTTCCCAACCAACCATGCTTGAGAAATCTCTTTCGCCGTTCATACTTAGAAGATGATCCTCACTGCAATACCAATATACCATTAAAATAGAATCATTTTTAGTATGTACGTTCTAACTTGTATACAACAAGGAAATAGAACCTTGGCAAGTACTGGACCTGCTGATGCTTACTTATCCCATTTGCCTAGAACTCTTATTGAGGAAGAGGGAGGGAAAGTTCTTGTTGAGAAGGAAGAACATATGGCGTCAATCTGAAAGATGAGTCAAAAGGCAATCCACTTTTCACTAGGAACAAATCGTGTCTAGGGTTCCAGATATAGGGAATAAGTGAGCATGGTCATCAGATTTTATTCATCGATATGGAATTGCAATGGACACTCCTATTTGTGGAGGCTTAGAGAGTGGGCAGACCTAAATATTTCCAGTGATGGCAACCAATATCACTCTCTAAAGCTTAAAGTTAAGATTCCAAGGCGTCTGGAGCTAACAACTGATATCATGAATGCCTTCAGCACCTAGATTGTGAGTATATATAGGGCACAGACCTGCACTCATCAGTTCGCATTTCAGGCCAAGTTAGCTTCTCCAGAGCACAGCCTCTTCTTACTCAACTCCTGAAGATTATCAATCTTCACTAACCATGTCAAGGGACCCACTTGTCGTAGGACATGTTGTTGGGGATATCTTGGACCCATTTATCAAATCAGCATCACTTAAGGTTCTATACAACAACAAGGAACTAACCAATGGATCTGAGCTCAAGCCGTCACAAGTAGCAAATGAACCAAGGATTGAAATTGCTGGGCGCGGCATGAGAAACCTTTACACACTGGTAAGTCCATAACTACCTCATTACTACATTGAACTATTTGGAGTCTAGCCAAAAAAAGCTTGTGCTTAAATTACACAAGCTCCAACAACACTACACGAACTTGGCTTTACGATTCCTCTTCTTAAAAGTAGTACGCATTCTCTTATCTGTAACATGTGCTTTTGGAGTTCATTCACTTTAGTTGTTTTCAGTACGTATAGAGCACTGAAAGCAAATAATCTCACATTTCTGTAAGTTGTGCAATCTCATCTTTGTGGATTGAAAAATACATTTGCACTTCTACTTGTTTTTGATAGGGTCAGCACATATACCTGCATCTATGCATATGGTACCGACTGGGAATCAAAGTTACACATATCAGTCATGAAGTACAGGAATCTGAACCGTTATGATTAAATGCAGCAGTAAATGTCACACAATATGAGTCCACACATTTGCTAGCGTCATGAAGGTGTTCTAGTAGTGATACTAACAATGGAACTAAAAAATTAACAGCGTTAGAGCAATTTAACTTTTTTCTGAAAAGCATCAAAGTTAATGGAAGACTTCGACATCCAGGTTGTGTTAGTTAAGAAGCAATGTCACTGCAATCTTCTTAATAGAAGACAAGTAACTGTGACACACGTTTCAGGGAACGTGTATCTGCAGCAACATCATCTTTTGCTTGACACGATACGATAACTGTTTTATTAAGCTAAGAAAATATTTTCCCTAAAAATAACTAGCTAATTTGTCATTAGGTGATGGTGGATCCTGACTCACCAAGTCCAAGCAACCCAACAAAAAGAGAATACCTTCATTGGTAAGACCTAAAGCAATTTGTAATTAATAGAAGTTACTCAACTATATTACCTCTCCAATTGTATGATGTAACAACTTCAAAATCAAAAGTGATTCTTATGGTGATTTACATGTCACAGGTTGGTGACAGACATTCCAGAATTAACAAATGCTAGTTACGGTGGGTTCTTCCTATTCTTTTTCCCTTTCCTAATTTGAATGTTTGGATGAGTTCAAGAGTTAACTAAAATTCTAAAATAAATGTATATTGTGCTGGTCCAGATGGCATTTATATGTAGTTTGTTTTGATATTAAAAAACTGGCAAAGTATGTCATACGTAAATAGCATACCTGGGTAGAAAACAGCACATTGTCCTGTCTTCCACATCAATCTTTGGCAAAAAATTATTTGAATTAAGATTGAGTTCAAGTGAAGCTTTGTTTTGAGATCAGCATGAGTATCTCTATAGTAGCCTTTTTTTACAACCTAAACTTAACCCCAATGAATGTTTATGTGATAACATTTCTGAGCATGAGAGCAATACTCATTTGAACTCACTTCAACATGTTTGCACAAATTTTATTACAGGAAATGAAGTTGTCAGTTACGAAAGCCCAAAACCAACTGCAGGAATACATCGCTTTGTCTTTGTACTCTTCTGTCAATCTGTCCGGCAGACTATATATGCACCAGGATGGAGACCAAATTTCAACACAAGAGACTTTTCAGCACTTTATAATCTTGGATCTCCTGTGGCGGCGGTGTTCTTCAATTGCCAACGGGAGAACGGATGTGGAGGCAGAAGGTACATTAGATAAAGATCGCATCATTATTAGTCCTCCTATGCAGGAAGGTAATTTAATTAAATGTGAGAATGTGAACAAGGTCCACATCGCGAAGCAATAGTAAATGCTGGACCTTTTGAATGTATCTTCATTTAAAGATTACTTTGCCATGTATGCAAGCACTAACAGGGTGCTTTGAGAACGAATTTAACTTACAATCTCATCTTGGACAACGCTTTATCTGCTTCTTTAGCGAGGATAATCTAATGATGATGTATCCAACAACTGTCTCCGTCATGTGAAAAAACAGATGCCCCTCATCAAGCAAACATTTCAGGCCTCTGAGGCTTCAAGAAAACTTCACAGAGCAATCCCCAGCATCCTGTTTAGAATGCTGGTATATTTAACAGTGCACAGCTGTGCAGTAATTGTAGGACAAACTGTACCAGTCTCAATATTTTCAATGACCAAGGTTTGGCAACTTTTCGCATAGTATGATATAAAATGATTCCCTGGTCCAATCCTTAGGACCAACTAAGTAGATATTTTCTGAATGCATAAGATCAGAATTTTTAATGGAAACTGAGAATCTGCCTGAAGAACTACAGCCCATCCAAATGTATTTGCTTCATTAGTATGGAAAGCATTGCACATATCTCATCCATATCCTGATGGTTCTTCTGTCCAACTGAGAATTCACTGGTCTTGCCATTCACATCAATCACACTGGATCCTGGCTCCTTCTGCATGCCTTTCTCACTCATCAACCCTCTCACCATCTTCACGTCTGTCCATCTATCATTCACAGCATATACATTTGAGAGGAGGACATAAACCCCACTCGCGGAGGACTCCAACTCATGGACATGCATAAGAATCTGCTGCGAAAAATCCACTCGCCCATGAGCCTGGCATGCACTCAGCAGGGCTCCCCATGTGAACACAGCAGGTCTCATAGGCATGACCTTAATTACATCATATGCTTCCTGAATGAGCCCAGCTCTGCCAAGAAGATCAACCATGCAACCATAATGCTCTTCCCATGGCGAGAGCTTGTATGAATTTTTCATCAACTCAAACAACCGACGGCCTTCTTGCACTAAACCAGAGTGGCAGCATGCACCAAGGACGGTTATAAAGGTGACTTCATTGGGGGGCAAGCCTGAAACAACCATCCTGTCAAAGTACTCAAGAGCTTCCCTGCCATGACCGTGCAATGCAAGCCCATTGATCAACGCATTCCAGGAGGACACGTTCTTGAGGGGCATCTTATGGAAGATGGAAACAGCAGTCTCCAAGCACCCGCACTTCGCGTACATATCAACCACTGAAGTCCCCACATGCACGTCCCACTCAATGCCCTTACGCTCTATATACTCATGCACCCACCTCCCAGACTCTAGGGCACCCAAGCTCGCACAAGCCGAGAGGAGAGTGGAAAGAACAACCTTGTCCGGCTTCACCCCTGATGTCTGCATCGCATTAAACGCCTCCAATGCCTCACTGGGACGCTTGCACTGCACCAAGCCACTGATCATAGATGTCCAAGAAACAATGTCCCTCACCAAAAGCCGGTCAAACACCCGCCTTGCGAGATCCATTTTCTCGCACTTGACATACATATCTAACACTGCATTCCCAAAAATGAGGCCCGGCAGCCCCAGCTCCCTCTCCCGCTTGAGACACCACCCGTGCACGGCCTTCCCAGCCCGCACCACCCCGAGCCTCCCGCACGTGACCAGAGCGCTCGCCAATGTCCCCTCGCTCGGGGTAACGTCCATCTCACCGAATACCTCAAGCGCCTCGGCGAACCTCCCTCCCCTGATGAGTGCAGACACCAGCGCGGTCCACGACACAACGTCCCGCTCCGCCATTTCGTCAAACACCCTCCTCGCGTCCCCGCACTCGCCGCACGCGCCGTAGAATGTGACCAGCGCGTTCCGGACGGGCAGGCGCCCCAGGAACCCGGCCTTCGCGGTGACCGCGTGCGCCTGGAGGCCCTCGCGGAGGCCGACGAGCCGAGCGCACGCCTTGAGCACGGTGGGGAGCGTGTACCCGTCGGGCCGCGCGGCGGCGCCAGCGGAGAGGAGCGCGAAGGCGCGGAAGGCGGCGGAGGGGTCCCCGGCATGTGTGAGGTGGGATATGAGAGCGTTGAACGGGTGGGCGCAGCGGGTGCGGAGGCGGAGCAGCGCGTGGACGGCGTCAGCGGGCGTGCGTGCGGAGGCGAGGTGCCTGGCGAAATGCGCGAGGAGGGCGGCGTCCGCGGCGAGGCCGGAGGTGAGGAGGAGGGCTTGGGCTGCGAGGAGCACGCGCGCGGGGAGAGGGGTCGGAGACTCGAGGAGGGCGCGGAGGGTGGCCGGCATTGGAGTGGGAGGGATTTTTGGAGTTTGAGTTTGTGCTCGCGGTTTTATAATCGGGCGTGTTTGGAGGTAAGAATTGGACCGGTGCGCTCTTATAAAAATCACACAAAATTCTCGCGAAATTCCTACTTTCAAACAGGCTTATATGGAATTTGGATAGAACATATGAAGCAAGTTAATATTGGAGTATTGTACACATAGACTAACAACGGAGAAAACTACTCTCAACAACCACAAACGAAATTGCTGAAGCAAGTCGACTTACAATGGGGTTTTTTTTCTTGGTTTGGTGAGGATGCCTTCTAGCAAACAAGTGTGGAAATCAAGAGCCCCCTTGAAATGTAAATTTTGTGCATGGTTAGCTTTAGAGAATCGGTGCTGGACGGCGGATAGATTGCGTCAAAGAGGATTACCTCATCCGGCGCTCAACAGCTTGTGTGCAAGAGGAGGATACGCTACAGCATCTTCTTGTGGACTGTGTTGTAGCCAAAACAAATCTGGTTTGAGACTCTCTCGGTGACAGATCATGGTGCACTCATGCTACAACTCATGCTACACAGCGATGTTCAGTTAGCTAACTGGCGGATGGTGGCAAGAAAAACACCGTCGAAGGAGCTAAAGAGGGGATTTGACATGTTGGTTAATCTCGTTCTTGGGTTGCTATGGAAAGAAAGGAACGCGAAAGTTTACTTTGCAAAATTCAGCACCTTGACAGAATTGTTGGGAGTAGTCTGGCATAAAGGTTTGTTGTGGTCACTACTATAAAAAGGCTAATACTGAATGTCTCATCACAGACGGTTGACCAAAATCGTTTGTATTACATGCAATCACAGGCGGTTTTGGTTTAAAGACCGTCTGTGTTACTTAACCGCGTTAAAACCGCTCGTGAAGAGTAATATCACGACGGTTATTGTTAATAACCGTCGTGATAATTTACATATCACGACGGTTTTCAACGAAGAACCGTCAGGAACATCACGACGGTTTTAACAATAACCGCTCGTGATATTATTACATATCACGACGGTTTTTGTTATAACCGCTCGTGATAATATCGCTCTGACTCCCGATTGAAGCCCGATGAGTTTTTAAATCACCGGCGCGTCTCAATTCGTCGTATCAATGCCGCTTCGGCTCCACAATGCGTCTCTTCGTCTCACGCTCCAAATTTATTCCGTATTTTATAAAAAGGATCATCCACCATCGAAGATGATCATCCCCACTTATACAAAAAAAAAAATAGCTGCCTCTTCTGTTTCCTTGTCGTCGGCATTGATGACCTACCTGGCCGCACTGTATAAGCACCTCTATCGCTGTACGTTGAACCATGCTACGGAATAACACTGTTTCAACAGTGTCTTCACTCCTCTGTCTTAGAATTTGTCAGAGCAGGTGACGGCCACCTTCCGCTATCTTGACATCCTCCTCCGCCGTGTCTTCCGGGTGATCTCCCACTTTCGGCGAGTTTACCGTGTCATCAACGTGGTCCTCCAAAACGACGTTGCACGTCTCCAGGAGGCTTGCTGTCACTTGGACTGCGTAATCGAGGCGACAGGCGACCAAATTGACCAGGCCGAGACCCCTCAAACAAGGGAAGAGAGCCTATGGGCTCAATTCTTCTTGGTTCAACAGTCCGAGGGTCTTGAGACTTTCGAATGAACAGCGTCGTGGTGGACGATTTCGAGCTTCGTTCGATCACGAACCATCTGCCCCCGCCGCCGCCGCCTACGAAGTATTGAAGACGGAAATAGCAACCTACCTCCGCCACTAGAAAAACTTTGTTTATTTATAGGTTTCTACTTTTTTTAATCTTTTTGTAAGTGACTGGCCACGCTGTTTGGCCATATGAAAATTCCAAAATTAAAAAATTAAAAAGTTTGGAGGTGAAGTTACTATATTAATTATATGTTGAATTATTACTATATATCAGAGACGGTTTTGTGGAAAAAAAATCTAGTTTGGAGGTGAAGTTACAATTACTATTAATTATATCAGAGACGGTTTAGTGGAACAAATTAATTAATTAATTATCGATCCGATATATATATATATATATAGTTAAAGCAAATTTTCAGCAATATTTAAATGACAAAATTGACATATAAACATGTAATTTCTTCATGTCATGTAAGTGTATATACAAAATAAATATACTTGAGAAAAAACCATTTCACAGACGGTTCCATAATAGAACCGTCTGTGATAAGTCTCTTTATTAGTAGGAGCCCGGCCGCTAGAGTTTGCGCTCTAACTCGTCACTCCCCAGCGCCGCCCTTACTCTCGTCATCCCCACCCGAGTGACCCGTCGCCGACGCCATGCATTCTTCCTGTCGCCGACGGTCAGACACCTACGGTTCCATCGCATAAGACACTCAGACGATAAGAGTGTCTTTACAAAGATGTCACCGTTGTGCCATAACCACGATGACACCGCGCCTTCCCTCTTCCTCCTCCCCCCGGCGTACACGACCCCCGGCTACCTCTCCACCGACGATGTCGAGGTAAGACAGATCTATCACCTATTGGTTTGTCTTTGTTGGTATTCATGTGAACCGAGCTCCTCCTCCTCGCCTTGCCTCCGCACCTCTCGATCAAGCTCCCTCCTCCTGCCACGGATCAAACTCCCAGTCACCCCTCGCTGCACCGCCGGCCCTAGCTCCTCCTCCCTACGCCGTAGCTCTAGCTCCTTCTCCCTCTCGCCGCCGGCTCGTTGCGCTACCTCGGACCTCCCTCGCACCTCCAAACCTCTCTGTCTCTCCCACTAACGCGTAAGTCTCCTTCTTGTCTTCTTGATGTTGTCTGGCTACTGGTTGATGCTGATGGTGATGGCCATTGGCCAGAGCCCAGATGCTAAATGTGTAATACATACATACATAAAGAGAAGTGCATCATTGCAGAGAAGTGTAAATGTGTAATACATACATGTAGAGAGAAGTATAGAGAAATAATAAATATAAATGAATGCAATGATCATGCAGATGCTTATTGGCTAGTGGCACCTTGCTAGCTGTTGAACTGCTCAATGATGCTAATAGTCTTATGCTGAAATTGAATTGATAATTAGTTCATATTAATAGTCCCCTTACTCTGTAAAATGTAAACTGAGGGCTATTGGTGTATGTGCATTCTATATATATGCATCTGGCTTAGTTCATGCTGTGGGTTCAGATTGACAAAAATGAATGGGGATGGTGGGTTTGGTTAATGCTCTCTGATGGATACTGAGGGTCATTGATGCTGGTTCTAGCTTTGTGCTTGGTTGGCTTACATTGGATGTGGTTCGGATGGGGCTTGGCTGCAATTAACTTTTCAGATTTGTAAAGGTTTAGGCTTGGTGTGTATTGTATTCGAAAACAAGACCAAATGAGTCAAAAACTACTACAACACCTCTTCACATGTCTCTCGCCATTCATTTCACCTTTGTCTATGTAACTGTGTTCATGTCGGTCAAGTTCTCCTACCTTGCGTCTCAGATACGTCCTACCATTCCATTCATAATCTCTTCTTTATAAAGTCTCCAAGCAGTGGGTGCTTGTGCCATTAAAACCGACATCATATTTTATATATATATATATATATATATATATATATATATATATATATATATATATATATATATATATACCATATATATGACATGAGAAAGTTCCAGCCACTCATTGAGCCTGCAAGTTTAGTCAAGGAGATCGTCGAACATCCAATTACGGATGTTGAGAAGGATAAGACATCGCTATGTTAAAGCCAGTACGAGGCAACATTATTGAGCCCTGCAAGTTGAGAATGTATTTTTGAAATGTGAGAATCAAGCAACAAGTTCCAATTTTTGAAATGGGTTTAAAGATGATTACATGCTCAAGAATGGTTAGTTGATGATACATGATGCCACTTCCCAATCGAATATCTATCGCCCACGCCAATTCTTGAACATAGCGACGTCCAATTACCTATCGACAACATCCAGATAATTGATGTCCCGAGCATCTCCTTGATCCATACTTTTAAATTTGTAGGGCTTAATGAGGTTACCCGTGGCTACTATCTCATCCTTCTCATGTCAAAGGGACGATCCACCCAAAGTGGTCGAGAGACTATTTAACAATATATATATATATATATATATATATATATATATATATATATATATATATGATGTCGGTTTTAATGGCACAAGCAAATACCGCTTGGGGCTTTATAGAGAAAAGTCATCACAGATGGTTCCGGCCACAAACCGTGCGTGATATATACTTATCACAGACGGTTTGTGCACAAACCGCTCGTGATAGTTTTATCACGAGCGGTTCTCGATTAATAACCGTCAGGAAAGTATGCATCATGAGCGGTTTGAAAACCGTATGTGATGACCTCATGTCATCATTGACCCATAAACTTAAACGGCTCATGAAACCGTCTGTGATGACGTTTTTGAACCATCTGTGAATACCTTTTCTGTAGTAGTGGGTGCATGGGAGCTGTTCATCTCCGTCGTTGGCTTTCGTAATTCTATAGTTCTTTTGGAGATCTGGCTGTTGTTTATATTTTGTTTTCTTGTTTCCTGTTTTTTTTCCTTTGGCGGATGCTTCTCTTCACTCTGCGTTGTATCGGGTTCCCCCCCCCCTTCTATCTTAATTAAAATGACATGCAAAAGTTTTTGCATGTTCTCGAGAGAGAAAAAGTTACTGAAGCAAGCTGCTACCCCTAGCACCCGCTAATCTCCACAATTTACAGTTCTGTTTAATTCCTTCCACAACTAAGGAAATATTCTTATGAGCATTCCTAAAGATTATGGCATTCTTTTCAATCCATAAGTGCCTGAGAGTAAGAATTAAAATGGAGTTACACCAATGGCGGACCCAAGATTTCTCGGATGGGTGTTCGGAGTTAATAAAATAATGTTTAATGAAGAAAAAACAAAGGTATGCAATAGCAAAAATCAAAGTACAAAAATTTTCATATTAGAGATAATACCTCAAAGAATTTTGAGAAATTTAAAAATAATTCAGATAAAAATGTTGATTCGAGAATTTAGGATTTAGGACTGAGGAATTGAGGAATAGGGGTGCTTCTATCGATGTGTGTAGGCAGCCTAGGCTACTAACTCGCATTCCCTCCCTAGGCCACGGCTCCCATGAGGCCCGGTTATGTCTCGCTCGTCACCCACTTTCTTGGCGATTGCTACATTGCTCCTACCTCTTAGACAATGTGCTCTTGCTCTTCACACACCGCCGCCAAAGTTCGGCCAAAGCCTAGGAGCCGCCCTCGCCTTTGCTTGCACCAAATCGCCTCGCCCAACACATGCTTGCCTCATGCGCCAGTGCTGCCTAACGGTCTGAGAGAGAGATAAAGAGAGGTTAGGGTTTGGTTTGAGGGAGAGGGTGTCTTCGAATGGGTTGAAAGTTATTCGGTTGGCGAGCTGAGCCAAACTATTTGAGATGAATTAGGAAGGGGGATGTGTAGGGATGGCAATTGTGCCCGATTACTCGTGTGCCCGCGGGTAAATACCCTAATGGAGCTAGGTATGGGCAGGTTTCTTTGCCCACGGGCATGAAAACGGGGGAAACTCTCTGCCCGTCGGGTAAACGGGCACGGACATGGGTAAGCTCCACCCGTACCCGTCTCGCCCGTTTACCCGCGACATGCACTGACAGATGGGACCACTAAAACCCTAATAGGTTGCTCACTGTCTCAAAGACACACACTCTCATCTTCCCGACCGCCACCATTTGCCCCCATTTCAAAAGCCGCCACCCACCTCACCTCCATTTTCCAGATCGCCTCCCTTCCATTTTCCCTTCCAGATCCGTGGCATGCCTTCCCCTCCGCGCTCCTCCTCAAGCTTGGCCGCCTCCTCCTCCTTAAGCTCTCGGTCACCACCCACCTCCATTTTCCAGATCCGCCTGGCCTCCCTTCCAGATCCGGTCGGCTACCGCCCCCCGCCCTACCGCCGCTCCTCCTCAAGCTCGGCCGCCTCCTCCTCTTCAAGCTTGGTCGCCGCCTCCTCCTCAAGCTCTCGGCCGCCGCCTCCTCCTCAAGCCCGCCCCTCCCCCGCGTATCCACCCGTCGAGGCGCTCAAGGGGAAAGAGGAGGTGGTGCTGGCGGAGGAGGATGGGTATGGCGGCACGGCCGGGCGGGAGGCGGCGTTGGGGTGGGTAGAGCGCACGCGAGGCTCGGCTTCTCCGCGCTCATAGCCTCCTCCTGAACGCCGGTCGGCATCGCCATCAAGCCCAGGAGAAGCGAAGCAGAAGCACCATTCCAATCATCTCCCACCTCACCGGCCGCCGCCGCTCCCCCCCCCTCCGCCTTCCTAATTCTGTTGAGCTCCCCCGACCTCATAGACATGAGTTCCACCACGGCCGCGGCTCCACAGAGAGCCAAGACGCGCGCAGAAGCCACCGTCAGCGTCCTCCTGCAAGTCCGACGACCCCTCGACCGCCGCCAACGGAAACGGGAAGGCCTCCTCCAAGCCCGCCTCCCCCAACCATATGAAGTAAGCGCGTCAAAACTTGGTCTTTTCCTTCTATTTCTTCGCCTCAGTTCGTGCTGGGACTACTAAAGATTGGAGTTTTATTGTATTTTCGTAAGGGGGGAGAGAACGGTGAAGAATCTGAGGCTATCCAAGGCGCTGACGATACCGGAGGGGACGATTGTTTTTGTGTCTGATGCGTGCATTTTAGTTAAGGTAAAATGAGGATGGTTTGCATTTTAGTTTTGTTGCTTGCATACCAGCTGACCAGCCCAACCTCCAGATCTGCAGGCAAACACATCAGATCCGCAGCGATTACAAGTCTTTTCAGTAAGTTCCGTCGAATAGTTTGGTGGAAATTTTCCAGTAAGCTTCTTGTGAATGTACTGCTGTCTTGTGAATGTATTGCTTCCAGGAGCATCGTGTGAATGTATCGCTATGTATGTACTTTTAGCAGATCTTTTGTCTTTGTGTCTTTGTATTGCTACGTTCCAGAGCAATGTTTTTGTGTTTCAAAGCTATGTTTGTGTGTTTGTTGAATGTGTGATGAACTAGATGTGTGAATTGTGATGAACTTGATGTGTGAATTGTTTATATGTGATGAGCATACCATGGTGTGGTGCATTGTTCATGGTAACGGGCATGCCCGCATGAACAGGCATGGGCAAGATTCTTCGCTGTCGTTTTCAGGCATACCCGTGGGGGGGAATCGGGGTCACGGGTATGGGTATGGGCGAGCACTACCCGTGTCCGCCGCGCCCGATTGCCATCCCTAGGGATGTGGCAGTGGGATAAAATCTATTGGGGTATAAATGTGTGAAGTATTTAGCCTAATTAACAATGTATATGCATAATATATCTATTAAGTACAAAATATTTCACCAAAAAAATGGGTATTCGACTGAACACCCATGACCAATACTAGGACCGCCCCTGAGTTACACCCTTTGAACTCCTCCGAACGCAGTCGACAAGATTAATATTGTTGGATCCAAGGATCAAAGAACCGTTACTGTGCAAAATCCGTTCGAGTCTTTGTAGCAGTTCCCGACCCAATAACGAAATACCGATGAAAAACCGGATGAAATTCGTAAACCAAAATTTGAATTCAATTTTCTGGAGACCGGTAACCGGTCCAGTTACCGAGCGGTAACCGAAAAAACCAGTTGGAAAAACCGGTAAAACCGAAAAACAGAGAAAATGGGTAATTAGTCATTGTAGAGTGTTTAATGAAGTAGCAATCCTCCAAGAGTTTAATGAAGTAGGAATTGCAAAAAAAAAAAAACAAAGAAAACCTTGCTAGCTTCACTCTCTGGCGCATCCCTCTCCCCCCAAGTACTCAGCAGTATCTAAAATAATAAAAACATAAGTTAATGGTAATGAATAATAACTTGACTAGCATACTAAAAAAATAATAGTGTAGCAATTCATACCAATACATTGTCGAGAAACACGAAGGTTGTGCAATGTACTCATTGTTATCAAAGAGTACAAGTCCATCATATTGAGCTAGGTAGGCTTTGTATTGATCCCAAGTGTATGTTTCATAGGCATGTTGTAGCCAATGATTATAAACTTGTTGGTAATATTCGGGTTCCACCCACTGATAAACCATTCTTGAATTATTGTTGAAGGGTACAAGACTGTAATGGTGAGTAGGATAAGAAGAAATGTCTGACGAATGAGAATCATCACAAGAAGGTAATAGGTTGGCATCTCGACGTCCATAAGTCCTTGAGCTAGCATGGGATTCATAGGAACAAGAGTCATGTGGCCGAGAAAGATCTTGTTTGCAACCCTTACCCCTCACGTAGGTCTTATGAATTGTTCTTGAAGCATGACAACCATGGTCTTCATCCTGGGTAGCACGCATGAAATTTTTCTCGTAAGTGAATTCCAATAGTTGGTCTTGTGCTGCATCATGAGTTGTCCCCCCATCAGCACCATCATCGGACGATAGAGAGCTACTGTCACCAGACTCTTGGTATTGTACTTCATCAGATGGTGGACTTTCTGTTTCTTCATCGCTTTCCACAATGTCCTCCTGAATGTTCTTTTTCTTTTTCTTATCAGCCTCTCGTTTCCTTGTTTGTGTAAGAGAGGCAAAGTCTGCAGCCAATTTTGCAGTCGGTTGGCTACAATATTTCCTTTTCCCAAGATGACTCTTGCCAATAGTTGTCTTTGTCCATTGCTTCAATGGTTGATCATCTAGTGCTTTTTCCGGTTCCTCCTCAGGGATGACATCAACTACAATCTTGGATGAAATGGGGGGCTCACCTTCCTCGTCTAGTACGGGCTCTGATTGTATCATGGAGCTATCAAGCCACTCATGGATTGGGTTATCTCTGTCGTACATAGTGGCATTAATTAGATCGCCAAAAGGATCTACATCTCTATCCTCATTTATAGTCTCATGATCTTGCAATCGCAGCCTTAGATTATAGTGGACACATACGAGCTTATGTAGTTTCCTGTACCCAAGACGGTTCCTCAATTGTGTATGCACCAAAGCAAATGCGCTCCAATTACTTTCGCATCCACTAGAGGAAACACATTGTAAGACAATCCGCAAGGCATATTTTTGTAGTGTTGGTGTCTCCGCTCTAAAAGTCATCCACCATGTAGCTACAAGTAACATGAAAATTATATTAAACTCATAGTGACGGTTGATTTTCTATGTATATATAAGTTGATAACAACATACCTACATTATGACGAGATGCACTACTGTAAGCCTCATTTAAAGCAAACAGACCTCGTCGATTACGAATAGAATTCTAGCTGTATCGGCTATTCTTTGAATTGCCATTATCAGGGAAACGACGAGGGCTGGATTCTTTCCCAAACCATATAGGTTGTAACTCTGCGGGTTTAGCACCACCGCTGTCCAAACACATTTACAATGTTAGAAAAAATACAACAAATATAACTTATGTGTTAGGATTTAGAAAAATATCTACTTGCCTGCAATCACATAGGTGTGGTTCTTGAGCATTGCAATTCTTTTATAAACTACCTCCATAACACGATCACAAGTAGCCTCATCTTTTGTCAATGCGTCTTCAGGTTCTTGCTTGAGTTCATATGTTTTTCCAATCATTCCTGCCACAGCTGCGGGTTTCTGCTGGTCTACAAATCTTAGTAGTCGATAAATCGGTTCTACCACTTTAATGACCTAATGCATAGAGGTCCACCATTGTCTACATGTGAGATAGGAATACATGTATTCTCCTTCTTCGGTCATACACAAATGGTTGGAGCTCCACACATCTGACACCATCCACTTCATAAACTTGTCTTTTCTATCCCAAAAACTTTTCAAGAAAACAAATGTTGTTTCAAACCTTGTGGCGTTTGGACGAACTATCTCTCCTCCAATATGTTCTCGCATTTCATTATGGAGGCGACCGTGGCTGTATAGGAACCGACAAATCCTATTGGTCGGCTTGACAACTCCAGCAACCTCCTTGAACTGGCCAATATCCTTCAACATGAGGTTGACGGTATGCGCCGCACACGGCTGCCAGACTAAAGTTGGATACTCTTCAATTACTAGTTGACATGCTTTCTTGTAGTTTGCACCATTGTCAGTCACAATCTGCATAATATGTCGAACTCCAACTTCTTCCAGCATTTTGCATCTCACCAGTTGCATTCACTGACTTATGGAAAAAAAATATTCTTCCATTGCAGTGCAACATGAAATTAATAATACTCAGTTGTGTAGGTCCTGACCATGAATCACACATGATAGAGACTCCAA
Source organism: Phyllostachys edulis (assembly GCA_036346405.1). Classification (NCBI taxonomy): domain Eukaryota; kingdom Viridiplantae; phylum Streptophyta; class Magnoliopsida; order Poales; family Poaceae; genus Phyllostachys; species Phyllostachys edulis. The sequence continues at coordinate 46,983,653 of CM070552.1, read as the reverse complement.
ATATACCCCAGTCATCTTTGAACTGTGCTACATACTGCTTTATATCTTGTTCGTTAGCATCAAGATATGGCCCATCGATTTCATGGCCTCTTGGTGACGCCACGCCTTCACCAAGTTTTTGTGTCTCTTTGATGGCAGCATGAAAATAAGGACACTCTGCCTTTTTCCCAGCAATGTCATTACTATGGAACTGCTTAGACCAATTTTTTCCAAGTTTTGACTTTGCGTCTCCACGTAGTGCTGTATCAATGCGGGGTTAGAGGGATGCCTGACCTGCCAAAATATCAGAATCAACTCTCACAGACTATAACCTGCTAAACATCCTAGAAATGGCACCACTTTCTCTGCCACTTGCACTTCCCCTACCACTTCCACTGCCACCACCATGTTCAAGCGTTGCACCCCTGGCTTTTACTCTTTATTGGAGCTGGTGTACCTCCAATGACTCTTAACGAGTCCATTCCATCTGTATTTCCTCGTCATCATCGAAGACATCTTGAGATGATGGCCCACGAGCTACAGGCCCTCTTGCAGCTTGCTCCATTCACAGTCGTTCATCTTTAATAGCTTTCTTTCTTGCCTTCGCTTCTTCAAGACTTGCCAGCACAAGCCTTCGAACTTCCGCCGAGACCCCATTGCAAGCAACAACATCTCTGTGTCTTCCAGCAAGATGTTCTTTTAGGCTAGTGACACATCCGCTTGATTTCATTAGATTACAATATCTACACTTCGAACCATCACCTCCTAGTCTCTCTCCATGCTCCCAAACATTGATAGATTTAGGAGCCATCACCTACAATAATCCATACCACAATGTGTTCAGTATGGCTATCATGGCCCTGTGAGCTTAATCACAAATGAACCTCTTAATAATAGAGCTACTCATCTACCTAGGATGTCTATTAACCCTCTATTTTAAGAATGTAAAAAAATAACAGTCATGCTCCTACAGGCTGCTATTGAAGGCTTAGAGTAGGGCTATTGTGTGATTCCTAGCAGCGACATGTTTCTGGTTCTATAGGATTTCCTCAAAAAGAAACAGTCTAAGAAGGTCATGGTGTTCTTTTCATCATGTAGTTTAGTCAAGTTCCATGCACAACTTCTAAATTTTCTCCACATAGAGTGTTCTGATATCCATGTGAAACAAATGCATCAGAAACGAACTACAACATTTTTAAGCTTTTGCAAGGCATAAAAGGGTATCTTATTATGCACTAATGTGGCAGCACGTGGACTTGATATTCCTGATGTGGTGAGGTTTTGACTACTTGTTTTTAAAACCAGTCCTACAGATCCCCCCTGCTCTTAATAATAAGGCTACTCATGTACCTAGGGAGCACCTTCCTACTGCTGCATCTGCTCATATTTGGAAATATGGAGAGAAACTCACCGGCGTCTACTATTGCAAATCTTCTCATTCCTTGCTTCCGGCGCTGCTTCCTACTGTTGCCTCCTTCCTACTGCTAGCTGCTGCTGCTGCTTGGCAAGTCGAGGTAAGGAAGGGAGGCAGGAGGGGGGAGAGCAAGAGGGAGGAGAGCAAGAGGGAGGCAGGAGAGCAAGCTGGCTGCTCTAAGTGCTCGTAGAGGGGGAGAGCAAGAGGGACAGTCCATGTGCTGCTATGCAAGCATCCAAGGACAATCCATGTGCTGCTCTTGCTGTGCAAGCATCTAAGGACAGTCCATGTGTTGTCAAACAAAGCAGCTGTGCAAGGCTGCAAGCATCCAGTTGATTCAAAGCATAAAAAAACAACCAAGTGAAAGATAACAATTGAAAAAAAAACATGTTTCAATACGTAATCTAGCCCAAAAAGGTATAAACCAACCTAAGAATGGTATTATGCAGTCAAAAAATCAAATTCAAGTTTTAAAGTTTTCGGCCGGTTTTTTTTGTGCCGAGACCAGCCGGTAAATCCGGTAACCGGTTACCGCCGGTGACCGGCCAGTTTTTCTTTCCCTGGTTGGATCAATGTTGGGAATGAAAGTGGAAAATATCAAAAGATTAGTGCGTATTATGTTGGTGCTGGTTTCACAAATCATTTGTAATGGTGTGTTGTGTACTTAATCAGAACTAATAGCATTTTCACTAGAGAAAAGTACCATTCATAATGATAACTTAGGGCATGTTTAGAACACCAGATTTTTGCAGGAATTTCATATGGTAGTCCAATTCCCCATGAATCGGAAAAATTTCTGCATCCAATAGTGTATTGCCTGGACATATAATACGAAAGTAACAAAGAATCCGTAAGGGACTATCCTAAGCATTGAAATTGCTATTTTGTGGATATTGCCTGCCAAACTAGGACAAATAGCATTTTTCATGAAAGAAATAGCAATAACAGATAATTCAAGGAATGATTTTGCAGTATGAAAACCCGATATCGTAAACGATTACTTGCGTCCGCTTTCGCATGCCTCTAAAAAATTGACTTTGACCTGTCTATCAATCTATCATGCATGAGTCGACTCAATTATATTTAATCTTACCTAAGGTAAATTTCCCATCGGCATGAGGTCAGGTTGAAATTTGATTAGTGCTCAACATTCTTTTTCAAGAAGTCCCTGTTCATGGAAACTTCAGAGTTGACCAAAAAAGGCTACGTTTGTTATATCGTACGGAAACAAACTGCTTTGAAACTGCTTATTCTACACATTTTCTTACCTCCGTTTTAGCTCTCTCTCTCTCTCTCTCTCTAGAAACAGTTTTAGCTTTGTGTTGTGCTGTTCGTGATGGTCTGATGGAGAATAGTGCTACTAATCGACGTTGGCCAAAGGTAAATTCCGATGTTTTTGCACTTGTTTGATACAAATTTGTTAGTACGCGAAGCATTTCCATGACACGGAGACGATACTTGATCTCTGATGAAGCTTAAGCTCTCGCAAACAGGTGCATGCGTCGTTGCGCAGCTTCTGTTCGTTCTGGCCACGGAGAGGAGGAAGGAAATACGTAAGGGCCGGCCATGGTATGTGACATGCGTGATCATTTGGTTACTTCCTCTCTCTCCCTCCCTCTCTCTCCCTCTAAAGATTATTTACTTACTTCGAGTGCAAGATTAACTAGTTATTACTTGGCCTCTCTTCTTCGCTTCATTGCTTGTGCTGCTGATGCTATATCACATTAATTTGACGCGATCTTTCCCCCCAATCTCTTGCATCAAAAACATTGCAGAGAACGGAAAACTCCCTGCTGCGTCCAATGGCGAAGAATCCGCCTCCACTGCCAGTGTTTTAGAGCCCTCCCTGGATGAAATCATGGCAAAAATTGACGTCCCAAGACTTTCCTTGGATGAGATCATCAAGAAGACGGACAATTTCAGCGCCATGTACTGCATCGGGAAAGGATCCCACGCGAGTGTGTACTACTACTCCGTTAGTACGGAGAACAAGAGGCCGGTTGCTGTAAAGAAGCTCGACGATCCACTGAAGCACCTCTCAAAGCAAGAGCTCATGGGCCAGGTGTTGATTGAAGCTCAGCAGCATGTTGATAGGCAACGGCAAGAACTCCACAAGTTCCTCGTGTCAATTTTTTTTGTGTTTTCAGATCGTCATCGCGTCGAGACTGAAGCATGAAAACTTCGTCGAGCTCCTTGGTTATCGTGCCGGGGATGACCTTGTCTTGCTCGCGTATGAGTTCGCCTCCATGGGCTCCCTGCACGACATATTACATGGTACAGAGCAGAAGCGGTTACAATGCAACACTGTATCTTGCCTACTTCGTCAGTACAGAGTTAAGCCATAGGCTCATGTCAATCTACACTGACACAGAGACTCTGCCATTGCCCTATTCCTGGTTTTCAGGTAGAAAAGGAGTCCAGGGATCGCAGCGGGGGCCGGCCATTCCGTGGCGCCGCCGCATCGGAATTGCGCTGGACGCGGCCAAGGGGGTGGAGTATCTGCACCACAACAACATCATACATAGGGACGTGAGATCCAGCAATGTGCTCCTGTTCCATGGCTTTGGCGCCAAGGTTGCGGACTACAATCTGTTCGAGCAGGCGCCGGACATGCCGACCCGCCACCTCTCCTCCCAGGTCTTGGGATCGTTCGCATACCATCCACCAGAGTAATCGCTGATCAGAAACCTAAACATCTCTTATGTTTAGCACAAACCTTAGAAGATTTATGTTCTGTCAAACTTCAATGCATAGCATAGGTATGTGATGTTCGGCGTCATGACGCGAAAGAGTGACGTCTACAACTTTGGCGTTGTTCTCCTCGAGCTTCTTACCGGAAGAAAGCCGGTGGACGATAAAACTCCTTCAGGCCTTCAGAGTTTAGTCAACCGGTTAAAAGTGCTCGTAACAAGCAGCCTTTTGCGTTCGGTTCAGGACATGAGTTTATCAGTTCATGCCTTCTGACTTTATGACTTTGTTGTCTGCAAAAACAAGTCTGAAGTAACTGACACAGTAGGGGCCTCTCTTACTGTTCCTCGTCAAAAAGTCTGAAGTAACTGACAGTAAGTCTGTTCTATCTGGTTGTTTGGACAGGCAACTCCAATGCTCACACCAGAGAAAGTTCAGCAGATTGTTGACCCTAGGCTCAGCCATGAGTACTCTGCAAAGGGGATTGCTAAGGTTTACATACATACACGTGACCTTCAGATTAGCAAAGGCGACATACAACTGCATAAACACTTTGTATGTCTTATGCCTGAATGTTTGTTTCTTCTTCTGAAAAAGTCTGAATGTTTGTTTCTACTCTGCCTGCAGCTGGCAACGCTTGCTGCTGCTTGTTTGCGGTTTGGGCCATCGCACAAAATGGAAACGGTCTCGAAGATAGCCTGAACTCTCAAGGCTCTATTGTTTTTTCCCCTCTTGCATTCATCAACCTGGGAGAGATTTGACAGCAATTGCTAGAAAAGTGGAGAGGTGTTTCCAGAAATTTGAAGTAGATTTCAAAAAGAAACGCTGGCATAATGCTTTGGCTATTTTCCCCCTGGTCGCAGCAAAGGAATAGCCAATCACAAGCAAAATGCTTAAAATGTCTCACGGCAAACCAGAGCTGAACACTATGAACCTGTTTTGCACGGTCAGTAGCTTTTTCAAAAGCGACTTCGGTTAAAATGAACGGCCGAAATTGGAGAGATTTGATGTTTGGCTGTCTAACTTTTAGGTAGACTGATTGTAGCTTCTGATATGGGAAATGTATGAAATGCCCCTAAGGCAAATGATGATTTGTTTGATACGGTTTACAGTCATTAACACAATTGACGACAAACACCGCAATTAACGACAACTACTGCAATTACCGACAATTAACGTAACTAACAACAATTGACGACACTTTACGACAAGTACCATAATTAACGCAATTGACCGCCACGAAGAACAATTAGCGTAATTAATGTCAATTAACGGAAATAACGACAATTGTTACAACAAATAATTCAATAACAATTATTACATAAATAATTGCAATAAAGTTATATTACAACAACAAATTATTACAATAAACATTTTTTTGCAATAAATAATTATTACACACATAACCATTTACAACGGAAAAAATGGAGGAAAAACAAAAAAAAGGAAATCGGCCGAGGTTGCACATGAGGCGGCAGGGAGGACCATGGCGGGGGTGGGGGCAGGGGGGACGAGGGAGGAGGAGGGGCGGTGGCTCGTGGCGCAGGAGGAGGAGCAGGGGCGGCACCACGTGGCGAGGAAGCAGGCGGGGCCGTTGCGGGAGGAAGAGGAGGGGTTTGGCATGGGAGGATGAGGGGTCTGGCACAGGAGGCCAAGGGGTGGCGCTGCGTGACGGGGAAGGAGGAGGAGGCCAGTGCGAGAGGAGGAGGGATGGCAGCATGGGAGGAAGAGGGAGGGGCGGTGAGTCAGGAGGAAGATGGAGGGGCGCCGTGCAGGAGGAAGAAGGGGGCCAAGGTTCGTGCGGGAGAAGGGTTAGGGTTTGGGTTTGGGTCTAGATGAGGGTTTTATCCGATGGCAAACAACGGGTAAATAACTCCGAACTGAGGGTGTAAATGTGGAACGAGGGATGCGGGAAGCTGCCCTATAGTGGCTTCCAGCTTTCTAACATTATACGCGGCTTCCAGCTTCGGAAAAAGCCGCCCGTTTGGGACAGCTTTCGTATTTTTTGAGCGAAAAGCCGAAGCCGAAGCCGAAGCCATCCCAAACACGCCCTATAGCTAGTAAAAGATGCAAGGTACAGAAATCAGCCAGTAAGGCCCCGTTTGGGACAGTTTTAGCTTTGGCTTTTAGTTGAAAAATGCCGAAAGCCATCTCAAATGAGCGGCTTCCACTAGCCGCTTATGGAAAAACCAAAAGCACAACACAACATGAAGAAGCCGAAAGCGGGAAGCGTATTGGAGGTAGCTTCGGTGGCTTTTGCGGGAGAATTTTTTTTTCAAAATAATCTAGTTTTTATTTCGAAATACGGTAATAATACTATGTTTTTTTATTTTACAGAAATAATCATCTGTCGCTCAACCGTTGGGCGACTAGCCCAAATCGCTCAACGGCTGAGGGACAAGTCCACTTGTCGCTCAATGGTTGGTCCAAGTGCACAAGTCGTTCAGCTAGCAGCATGCATTGTACACCGTTGGGCGACAAGTGTCCAAGTCGCTCAACCGTTGAGTGACATAGGCTAATCGTCCAATGGTTGAGCGACAGATGATTATTCCTAAAAAAACATTATTACTGTATTTCGGAAAGAAAAAAACTAGGTTATTTTAAAAAAAATCCACACCAAGTATAAAATCCAATAGTTCACCTCTCCCTTTCCATTCGCCTCCTCCACCTGACTCCTCCCCTCTACCCAACTTGTGCAGCGACTAGTGTTTCTACCTCGCCGGCACCGCCCCTGCGCCTCCTTTGCCCGACGCCACCTCTTCTACCTCGCCGGCACCGCCCCTGCGCCTCCTTTGCCCGACGCCACCTCCCCGCCTCCTCCCGCCGCCTGCGCTCAAGGCCTCCTCCCGATGTGAAAGTTCAAAGCAAATCTCTCTCTCTCTCTCTCTCTCTCTCTATATATATATATATATATATATATATATATATACTCCTCCACCTGACTCCTCCTCTACCCAACTTGTGCGGCGACTAGTGTTTCTACCTCGCCATCACCGCCTCGCCGCCTCCCGCCTCACGCCACCTCCCGCCTCCTCCCGCTAACGCCTCAAGGCTCGCCTCCTCCCGATGTGAAAGTTCAAAGCAAATCTCTCTCTCTCTCTCTCTCTCTCTCTCTCTCTCTATATATATATATATATATATATATATATATATATATATATATAACTTTTGTATTTCATACTTGAAAAATGAAAATGTAATATATTTAATACTTAAATTTACATTTCTATGTGAACATGCAAAAAACAAATCAAATCCTTTCAAATGGCATCAAACAAGTAACCATTTGTCTAGTGTGCATTTAAGACATGTTTTAACTAGGAACAGCCAGCTAGCCTAGCTAAAAATCAGATTATCAAACATCAAACGCCTTTGACTCAACCATTCAGCTATACAGCTCAACCGGCTGCTGCTTTTTAGAAAAGCTTAAGCCATGCCAAACAGGCCCACAGGTCCCAAAGAAAATTAAGAGCTCAGGTTACTTCTGCAGACTTGTCATTTGTACATGAATCATCATTACATAGCAGGAATTGTATCAGCGTGACAACAACAGCATCCGCCAAAATATCACATAACACAATTCCTGAAAAATTTAGCTACCTACATCAGCAATAGACACTTGTTTCCACCCCAAGAGTCAAAAATCCTCACAAAAAAAATCCAATGAAGAAGCACCATATGAGGTCTGAAGCATGGGAAGTATATGCCATTAACCGAAGGAGCGGACCAGCACGAAGAAGGAACGAACCTGCACGAGCGCGTGCGGGGCTCCCCCGGAAGCCTGACAAGGCTTGCTCGCCTCGGAAACCAGAACCACGCAAAAAAAATTGCCTGCTGCTGTTTAAGACAAACTTTTTGCCTGCGCCCATGAATGAGAAGTTTCGAAAAAAATACTGGCTGGCAGATGCCATCATCAACATTCAACAGCTGACAAGAAGCTGCATTTTTTTAACAAGGTTAAACTACAATTTAAAACTGTTGTTAACTTAGGAACCGAGCCATATCCTAAGCTCCTAACAGCCTAACCATCTGGTACCCAAACATGCGCCCATGCGCAACTCATATATACAGCTGGCCTACCACCAGTACATCCTAATGCTCTAGGATATATCAAGATGAGAGTCGAACTCATATATACAACTGGCCTACCACCAGTACATCCTAATGCTCTAGGACACATCAAGATGAGAGCCGACTCAAATCTTTTTCCTAAAACTACCCTAAACAAATGGGGACATGTTAAGTTAATCCGTTGATTAGTTCCCACCACTCTGGAACTCCGATTCAAGCTGTGGAGTCGTTGAGACTATGATGTCCTCGTAAGGCTGCCCTTGATTGACTTGTATGAGCCCAATGCTCTTCAGAATCTGTAGAAGAAAAGTAGGATCTCATTGTGTAGTAATAAAATTGGGAAATTTGGAAGATAAACACAGCTTTTAGTTATTAGAATGGAACAAATGCATTGCTTGCAAATTACCAAAGGTCCAAAGCACACCAAACCAAACCATTCCACTGAAAAACATAACATATTAATTTGGTTGCAGGGAAGGATATTTCTTGCTTAGAATGAAATAGGATGGCTACACATAAGATGAGATGATCAAGACTGGCAATTTTCCAGTGACATACAAGCAGACCTTGAGTAATCATTTATCAGTATCAATAAATGTTTTTTGTTCAGTTCAGTCCTTCAAGAAAGCAACAAGAACTCATGCAGTTACCATCTAGGAAATAAGTTACAGCAAACGTACCAGAGTTTCATAGAAGAATCTTGCTGAAGTTTTCCTCTTTCTCCCTTCGAGGGCTTGACCGAGACTAACAGAGCTATTCCCTAGCTGGCACTTTTGGTCCAGGAATAGCTGATGAAGGCACCTTGCTACTGTCCTGAATTAGTGAATTTAGAATGTTAGAGACAGATGATAGCAGGAAGAAAAAAAACGAAAGCAACAGAACAAGATCTTTACCAACCTAGTTCTTGTTGAATGCAGCAAACCTGCAAATTAACAATGGATGTATAAGAGCTTGACAAAGCACAAACATCTACTATACAACAGAAGCAAAAACTAGTATAGGATGCAATACATTACCTTCATCTCTGGCACATTCATCCATAGGAATATCCTGCAAGCAGATGTCATTTTCCAAATAAATCCTTTGCATTATAAAATCATAAATACAATCTATCTGACAAATTTGATGCAGACATTTGGTTACCTCATCTATATTATCAATAGCAGCATTTAATGCTTCATGGCGCAATGGACTATAATTTTTTGATTCGCACAATCTCTTTTCTGGCAGCTCTGCCAAACTAGATTCATCTCCTTTAATTTGTGTGTCCTTTTCTTTGGCTGTACCATTGTCATATTCACTACCATCATCTTGAAATTGCCCACCTTCAGTGTAACAGCCACCAGGAGTCTGAATACTATTTGTTAGTTCATCCAATTTTCTCTTTCTTGGTTCATCTGGAATGCCTTCCCTTTCTACATTTTGAGCATCCTTGCAGGATTTGTTGGATTCAGAAAGCTCATATGAAAGACGCCTTTTTGCTTTAACTGATTCCCCGCATGAACTTTCAGGTGCATCTGGTGTAGTAGTGTAACTAAGGAGCACTGAAGTTGAATCTGTGAAAATAAGATATCCACTGAGCTGACCATTAAGGTTTGCATAAATAATTGCGCCTAATACTAGATGAATGATTGACTTACATGGAATCAATGGATCCGTGAAAGTATCCAGTAGAGAACCAATTCTTGCCTCCTTCCAAACATCAAGATAAGTGTGAGGTGCCTTACTTCTTTGGTACACTAGATCACTTGCATCCTCTATTGCTTGTCTCAACATCCTATAGTAAAGGGGAAAAATGTTTCCAAAACAGTAGTGATATTACAATTTGGAAGGAACATGTATTGAGAAAACAATGATCCATCTTATACTGGGGAATCACTATAAAGAAAGTATGTCAATGCAATCCAGCGCCTCCCTATTCACAACCAAAAAGGAAATGAAGAAAGATGGATGTCAATGTAGCCCAGACAAAAAGAAAACGAAGATAGAAAGAAAAAAAAAGTGGCCCCATGCCTTCAGGTGCCCAGAGTGATACCACTAAAACTCCACTGTGAAAACTTCTAGGGCTTGTTTGACTAGCATAGACTTATTTTGTAAACTACTTTATCGGATTTATAACCAGTAAACCAAATAAAGTAGTTTCAAGAAGCTATGTTTGGATAAATCCAACATATAAGCCTTCGCAAGCTTATAGGCCCAATAAGCCACTTCATTGGGTTTGGAATTAGTGAGCAAAGTATTAAATAAGGCCAAGAAGCTCTCTCTGGGTAAATGCAACTTATAAGTCTTTATGAGATTAAGCTTCATGAGCCACTCTACCTTTGGCTTAAACATCTATATGAAAAACAAATGAGTGCTTTGAATTATCGAAGAAGCTTAAAACCTTACTTAAGCTGATAAGAAAAGCCTAAGGTAAGCCTGGATGCACACAAGAAGGAATAGGTAATGCAACAGATGGAAGAGCCTGTACAAGCTAGAAGTTCTACTTACTCATTAGATAGGACAATATCCTCATCATACAATGCCCGTGTTCCTCTTCTCCTAACCTGCTGCTTGTCATCTCTATCTGTTGGTATATAATCCTCCTTATTGTATAATCCCCTTCTTCTTTTTCTAGTAACCCGGCGCTTCTCATTTTTAGCTGGTGTCGTAACCATAAATTTAGGAGAATAGAGTGGTCCTGAATAAGAAGTAGTGAAACCCATACATCACAAAAAAGAGCATGGTAATGACCATAACTAGAATGGGAACTTTTATCACAAAATTAACCTGTGACACCCTCTGGCAAGGGCTCTGGAGTGGAAGGTGACAGCTCATTGATTGACCGTGTTTTACAACGTAAGTTTGGAGGTTCCAGTGACTCATGTTCCTCAACGTCATGGTATGGAGATACTACAGATGGTGCTGTGTTTGATTTTCCTAGCAGTAACCCATTTTCTGATTCTTCAATTGTGGGACAATTTGCACCGAGACGTGGACAAGTCACATTCTCCACAACATTATCAGATCTTTGTGCTTCTTCACTTCTGTATCAAAGCATGGTTAGTCTGGTCAACAATTATGAACCATGTTTCACAAAAATCATGAAGCAAAAAAGTTTGCTGTGACAAAAAAAAAGTAGCATTAACTCACTCCGGCAAAGGGATAGAACAAGCAGAACCCCCATTCTCCTCCCCGTCCATTTCTCTTCTAGGTTTCTCCCCCCTATTGCTTTTCTCTGAAGGATCATTTACTTCAGTCATTGTATCCATCATCTCAGGGGGAAGAACACTGTTCCAAAAAATCACCTTAGTAATCAGCGACAGAAAAAAAAAATCTGCTCTTATGCCATCAGGACTCAGCCACCCGGAACAGAAAGGTGACACTTCATATACTTACTCTTTCACTGGCGTAAAGCAAGCAGAATCGGCATTCTGATTATCTCTTTCGAGTTCATCCCCTCTGTTACTCAAGTATAGAAGATTGTTGACTTCACCAATGGCACTGATTATTTCAGATGGGATAGTGCTGCATTAAGACTTTAGTTCAGAAATCCAGTGGAAGTAATCTTTTTTGACATCATTAGGAAGTAACCTACATACTTACATGCGTACTGGCATAAAGCAAGCAGAGTCTAGATCAGCATATGAGCATGTCAGCCTCTGATGCGACTGTTGCATTGGGTGGAATTTAAGATTTAGTTTCTCAAACAAATAACATATGAAAACAATAGGAAGCAAGAAATACTGCATGCAAATCTTTACTATTATAAAAGAATGACTTGGCGGTGGTGGTGAGTCTGTCATCTACCCCCTCTTGAGTTGGTAGAATCTTTTGTGGATAAATATATGCACATATGCATAAGATACTTGAAGGATCTTCTGTGGATAATTAGATTATCTGTGTTTGTGGTTTGTGATAAGATTCTATGTGGCTTGTTGATTGGAAGCAAATTATGTATGAAACTTTCTTTTGTAGGGATAATTACCTTATGTATATTGGTTTTCTACGTTTATAACTTATATTATGTTTTTAGATGAAATCCGTTGCAACACACGGGCACTCCGCACTCGTCTAGTTATTGCAAAAAAATGAGTGGCACATATCTAAGGTGCATTTGTTTGTGGAATTGTTTACAAATGACCCCAAAAAAATGGGAACTGGTGGCTTAATTAGAAAAATTATGAAACTAACCCCCCACAAGACCATGGCAGGCTGGGCAGGTGACACGTGGTACCTACTGCAGTCCCCATCTGGGGTACAATAGATCAATCAGCGGAAGGTGCAGACCTATCCATGCCAGGTAATAAGGATAACAGTTTCCGTAAACTTGGTCTGTGGCAGGATGTTAAAGCATTAATTACTTTTTGGCTTTCCCATTTAGTATATAATTGGAAATCTGCAATGGTTGGGTGCATTGAACTGCAGCTGGATGCATGTGGATTCGATTCCTCATTCGCAATATTTTTTTGTTAGGGACAAAATACAGCACTCGGCTGTGATTTGGTGTGCCTGGGACCTATCACACTTCTGGATCACGGTAGGTGATTGCTTTAGTGACAACTTCGCGCCGATGTTCAGGAGTGCGGTAGGTGCCCAGTGTCACTTACCTAAATTGCATACCTTTGGTTAGTTTCACAATTTCTTCGTTTCAGAGGTTATAATAGACATTTCACTGTGTGCATGCATGTGTTGATTGGTTGGGTGGATGGCAGCCGGCAGGGGAGGGAGCTGCGTACCTCATACAAATAGGATGTATGATGTCGTTCATCTTCCAACAAAATATCTATACATAAGAATGCAGGCTGTAAATAAAATGGTTTCTTTGCAATGTTAATAACACTAATTGCAACATTGCTACCTTGACGTGGCAATTGATGGTGATCCTCATTGTCATCATCTCTACAAAGGAAGTTTTAAAGAATGGCTAAGAAACCACATTTCAAGCAACAAATTAATGAAACTAGTTTAAGAGCATGAATTGTTTGTTACCTGTCTTCAGCGATCTCCAAATCAAAAGAGTCAAGCTCAAATCTTTTGGGCATTGTAAAGATTGGAAGATCAGCTGGTGCACGCGCTTCTCGGACTTCAACTGATGTTTTTGAAGTAACTCCTGTTTCTGCCCTCGAAGAGAGGCCCTCACTTGATATCAGGCTGGAAACTCCAGTTGTTCTCACAGCATGAACAGGTTTTTGGACTTTGTTAATATCTTGTTGGTCTACCACTAATCTTCTTGCACGAACAGCTGTCTTCATTTGCTTTAGAATTCCATTCATCGCTCTTACAGTTGACGTACTTGGTTCAGTGCAATGTGCTGCTCCAAATGATCCAAGAAGTTGATCGCAGTCATGGCAGAGGTATTCCACTTTCTTGGAGTAAATCCTAACAATGCCAAGCAGAAGCAGCCCCAGTATTCTGTATGTGGTTTCGACATCAGGCAAAATCTTATCTGCCAATGGTGAGAGGAAAGGTGCGAGCATTAATGCGTTAGAATCCTATTAGGACAGATACTAAAAACTGGCTCAGTCTAGAAATAGAAAGGCGTGCTTTTTCCATCAACTTCGCTAACAAATTTAACAGTTTCTTAGCTAATTCAATGCTATTAATTAGTGCCCGTGGTCGTCGATAGTGAGTTGGTTCACAGGGTATATCTGGTTGGTACCCGAAGCTCGGGTTTTCGCTTGGATCTCATTAATAGCACCATATGTAAAACCCTTGCTGGCCGAAAACCCTAAACCCCACACCATCCACAAAACCCTTCACTTGCAAAAAAAAAAAAACATAACCAATTCCATTTTTTTTAATCCACAGCCTACTGGCCATTCCAAAATCTAGTAATCTCCTAAAGGTGCAACCTTTTCCTTTCACCTAAAGAATTTCTGCAAGAAGTACTTGAGAAAGGATGCTTGCATTCCACACAAACATAAAGTAAGAAGAAAAAATGGGCACCCAAAGATGCATGCTCTTCGGTACTACAATACCACCTAAAATTGAGATGAGAAATCAAATCATAACTACACTGACCACAAATACAGTGGAAGGGGAACCAGAGCCACAAGACCGAATAATTCCTCCCTCGTTTTTTTTTCTGAGTAGAGATTCATCCTCCATGTTTCATTCTTATAACCTAAAGCCCCACATAAACCCTTTTCCTCCGCTCTCCACTGTTCCCACTCACCCCACAAATTAGAGAGACCCACCTCCTCGCTCAGCCCTTAATCCAACCAAAACCCCCCTCAAAACCCACAGGAAATTAGTCGTCTCGCATTTGCAGGAGGTGGTGGACTGGTGGGTGTCGTATCGTTTACCAACGGAGGCGGCGACGTCGGTGCGCGCGACCTGCTCCCGGGTGAGCGCCGACAAGCCGCAGACCGCCGCCACCCACACCGTCCCCAGCGTGCCCTTCTTGGACAGCAGCGCTTTGGAGTAAAACATATCGCCGCAAACACCCGGCGCCGAGCGCTAGGACATCACCGCGCCGATGCAAGTGCTCGCCCCGGCCTTGTAGGACGCGCGCGCCAACGGCCGCCGTCCTCGGGGGCTCGGGTTTGGTTTGGTTCTCGGCGGAGAAGTCGACGGGAAGGGAGCAGAAAACGAAGGAGGGAGAGAGGCTTCAAGGGGAAGGAGGAGGAGAAGAGAAACGGCTCGCGGGAGGAAATGACGGCAATGCCCTTGTGTTTGAGACGTTGGGGATTTACTCGTTTTCTGGGCTCCTTGTTTTTTTTTTCTTGTTTTGGATTTTGTGTTAATGCTTGCTCTTTCGGGTTTGTTTTGGAAGCTCATTCTCGATTAGGATCTATAAGGATTGATTGAAATTTAGTTTAAATTTTTATCTCATCTATACGATGAGCTGGGATTTTGACCTTGATAGGGATAGATTTGTATATGAACTTGGCAGTTGGCGCAGTTTATTTCCAAGATTGGTGGATTTGTACGAGGAAAGAGTATTTATAGCCGTTGTGAGATACAGCTTGTGTACAGGTATAGAATTTTTATACTGGATTAATAGGGTTTTATTTACTGTTCTAACAGTATATTCACAATATTTCGGGAGTTTTCGGCTGTGATGCATGCAATATCCTCGATTAGCTATGGTGATTTCAATTTATGGGTTTTATTATAGAATAGTACCTTCTATCCTTTTATATGTCAATAACTTGGCTCAATTGATTGCCGGTTTGTTGTTTCTTAATTACCTATCTTTTTTAATTAATCCGAATTTACCAAGTACCAAGTGCACAATAGGTGTGAACACGATATGAACCGAATTCATAACTTCATCAGAAAGCCATGTACTCCACTGCCCACTCTTAACATCGCTACTGTTGCACTAGAATAAGTCAGACAATGTCTTCTCTACTTAAATATAATAAATCCTGAATTGCACAACTTTGATAATGACAAATAATTAAATCTCCCTAATACTATTTAAAACTCATCCTAACTCATGGAAGCCCTTGTTCTACCCTGCTTAAGCCCACCCTCCGACGCTGTAACCTCACCCTAGCAAGTCCTTGTAAAGAGGACCGATCGTTCACTTGGTTGGCTTGCTATGCCAGGTGTGCGAGCAGCCCGTCTAAGGTTCAATC
This sequence comes from Phyllostachys edulis, assembly GCA_036346405.1. NCBI lineage: Eukaryota > Viridiplantae > Streptophyta > Magnoliopsida > Poales > Poaceae > Phyllostachys > Phyllostachys edulis. The sequence goes on along the minus strand of CM070552.1, from coordinate 46,967,933 downwards.
CCTAGGATCGACCTCCCGCGCCTCATTTTCTCGATGGATTTAGGAATAATACACATGTGAGTTCGTTCAGTGGTCAAAGCGCGTACCCGCGCTTCGTGGGGTTTAGCCCCCGCTCAAGATTAAGCGTGTGTTAAGGATACACCCACGTATGTGTGGACGTGTGTGTGGTGTGTGTGCGTCCGACGTGTACTCTCAAAAAAAAAGAAGCTAATCCTTGTAAAACTAATTTCAATCTCATGTTCAAGGTCACATTTTGTGTGAGAGAGAGTTATATGTTAAATTGGGAGAATGACGTTGTGAAATTTTTGTATATCAATTTTCATTGCGAAATGGTACTAAATTTAATTATTTGAGGATGGATATCTAAATGGGAGGACTATCTGACTAAAAAGCTAATAGTGAGTCGAATTGAGAGAAAGAATCTGCTTCCTTTGTCGATCTAATTTCAGGATATATTTTAGTCTAAACCTATAGTGATTGTTAACTTCGCATGCATAATGTATAAATCGACTTGTTTGCAACAAATTAGCCATATTTAGGCTTGTTCCGGATAAAATTTTGTCCTGCATTCGCTACTGTTGGCAAGTACGGACCGTGGTCTTATGCGCAAGGCCGACGGTATCAACGCGGGTTATGCCAGCGTCGACTATGTGTATGTGAATCTACGGTGTCGACACGACAACTAGAGAAGTTTTAGCCTACACGTTATTTCTCTATTTTTATCCTGACTTCGTCACTTCTTCTACCCAGTCCAAACCACCTAAAACCAAATCGAGCGGCTCTGAATGGCAACTCTAAAGACAGACGATATGCTTTCCCTATCTACCGAATGTACCTGATTCAGAAGGGCAGAACCGTCGAAGAGGATTGGAGTGTATTAATTCCGTACTTGTCTCTCTCTGGTTGACCGCTGCAACTTGCTCCGTAACACTGCGAGCCCTCGGCTGTAATTTCCCCCACACCACACGGATGTGTACGAATTTATGAGGCGCGGGTGAACCCGAGGCAGGCAGGAGAGGCCGTCAAGAATCGTCCAAAACGTGAGAAGTAAAAAAAAACGTTAAGCTCAGGTGGGCCTACGGCGTCCGGGGCCACTTGCCAGCCACACTGAGCGCACCAGAAAGGATGAAACCATTCCCTGTACCGGCTTCGGGGAGTTTGTTTGTTTATTACCGCCCCTCTCTTTGGGTTAACGCGTGGACGACAAGATGCGACCAGCTCATTTCACTGCCTGGGCTAGAGCTGGGATTGGGCCGACCTTTTTTGGCTGGTCTGAAGCCCGATCAACGTAACACGATCTAAACACGGCACAATACGATACGGCACTCGTCCGGATCGGATCGACGCAACACAACGCGTCGGACCAGTGGGCTCGAGAACGCGTCCGTTAGGCTAAGACGACACGCAAGACAACCATTTGATCAGACTTGGGCGGTGCGGCATGAAAAAAGCCCAATCCTCCAATCCCTCCCTCGGCCTGGTCCAATCCCATCCCTCCTCGGTCTGGTAGCCTGGCCCAATCTCGTTCTCCCCCCTCCCCCCGGTCAGGCCCAACCCTAACCTCCATCCCGGTTAATCCATATCCCCAATCCCACACACCGCCTCCACCTCCACCTCGGCCTCTCTCCCAACCACCGCTTTCCTCCCTCCTCTCCGCTCTCCTCCCACGCGTCGCTTTCCTCCTCTCGGCTCTCCTTCTACGAGAGGAATGAAGATGACGGTTGCTGCCGCCATCGCTGCCTCCACTGTCTATAGTTATTTTGGGTTAGGCTTAGGCTGGCACGGCACGACCCCAGCATGACGGGCGTTAGACTATGCCTGGATCTCGCCGGAGGCAAGATGGACCGGCATGGCACAACGGGATGACTGAACTGACACAACACAACACGGCCCGAAACACGATAAACCCCAACCAGACCAGCACGACGCGACCCAATGTCCAACTCTATCCTGGGCAGCCGCGAGCCCTGTCGGCGAAAAACACACGAGCAATTGAGTTTTCGTCTCGTCGTGTTATGATCTTTCAATCAACATTTACACGTACCGAAATTACTTGCTTCGATATGGATGCTTTAACGTTCTCCGTCCGTTTTCGTTTTTACTTCGCACTTTTGACCGGAATTTTCTTACAAAAGTACTTGGCACTTCGCGATTTCCTAGACAAACTTTTACAAACTACACCTATCACTTTCGGTGTCCCATCACTTTGCTAACGTGCTTTATATATTGTTGGAAGGCATTTTTATCGTATCTTATTACAAGTACAACCTCTTTAATACATGTGCAAATTTTTACAAACCGCACCTAACATTCTTAATGTACACCACTTTGCTACTGTGTTTGACATGCTTCATATATTATTGGAGGGTATTTTTATCATATCTTATTACAAGTACACTCTCCTTAATACGTGCGCAAATTTTTACAAACTACACTATCATTCCTAGTGTCCACCACTTTGCTACCTTGTTTGACGTGCTTCATATATTATTGGAAGACATTTTTGTCATATCTTATTATAAGTACAATCTCCTTAATACATGCGCGTCTTTTACAAACTACACCTAACATTCTCAGTGTCCACCACTTTGCTACTGCGTTTGACGTGCTTCGTATATTATTGGAGGGTATTTTTATCATATCTTATTATGAATTTTTGGCTAATCTATTTGCAGATATAACCACGCTCAGACCGTATTAGCAAAAATAGCAACGTTGGCGCACGGTGGTTGTGCGCCAACGCGGGAGAGGCCGCCACGTGGTGTAGGCGCATGCCCACCGTGCGCCCACGCCGCCCTGGCCGCCGCGTGTCCCCGTCGGCCCACCTCGCCGTCACGTCCAGTCGTTGGTGCATGGCCACCATGCGCCAGCCAATTAGGCAAGTGATTAGTAGTTAGGTTAGTTAGGGTTAGGTTTAGTGTATGCTGAAATTTAGAAGATTTTTAAAATATGGCAAATGAATTCAAAAAATTATGAATTTTTTTGTGGAGCCTCGTGACAGTGTGTACTTGCTTGTATAAATTTTCCATAATTTTATTCGTTTCGGATTTTTATCGCTATTTCGTATAATTGTTATGTTTGTAAGAATCAACAGCAAATTGTGCCATCTGTTGATTGCCTAGACATGTGAATGAGGCCCCTCCTCTATTTGCCTTACTTTTCCACCGAAAGCATCAATCACTCATCATCCCGTCACCTCCTTGTATCATCCATCAAATCTTTGTCTTCCGAAATGCATGGCTTAATTAGCGCGTACGGGATTCCCTTCGAGCAGTGGCTATAAATTTGAGGAAGCGAGCGTGATTTCATTTCGCAGTCGTTCGCTCGCTCTTCTTCTCATTCATTTCATTTCGCAGTTGCTCGCTCGCTCTTTCGCTCATTCATTTTATTTTGCAATCGCTCGCTTTCTTGCTATGTCGATTATATTTTTGCGGACATTTCAGCGTTATTAACCGCAGTCGTTCGCAGGTAGTTTGGTCGTAATTTTAAATTTACAGTGTTTATTAGTTACAGAATAATTAATAGTAATTAATTAATAAAGTAATGTACATTAATTTGTAGTGTTAGTTTGGTCATAAAGCGAAAAGAAAATAATAAGAAATGCATTCACCGAAGAACAGATGAGCATAATCTAATTAAGCTAGTTTATCATGTAGCTTAACACCACAGGAAAACTACTCTGCAATTAATTTGCAATCTTTTATGTTCATTAACCACCTTCTCACTAATGTTCCCTCTATTTCATGTGTTGCAAGCCATGTCTCTACCAGCGCTTCTGGAACACTTCTACGATGAGGACCACCGGTGCAAGCTGTGGCTCACCGCTGATGCGGATGGCACTCCGCCCCTGGCACTTCGGGCGGGGAGGAACTGCTGGGCGCTGGACGATCGCTACGTCCCGATCCTCTAGGACACGAGCTTGTTTCCCCTTGCGAGGATGGTCTCTATTAGACGCCAATTCACCCTAGACGCCAGCCTGCTGTCGGCACTTGTCGACAGGTGGAGGCCCGAGACGCACACCTTCCACTTTCGGTGGGGTGAGATGACGGTCGCCCTGCAAGAAGTCTTGTTCTTGACCGGTCTCCCGATCCGGGATGAGTCACTTGTTCCGGGCCCTCCGAGTGCGAACTGGAAAGCCAGGTTGGAGCAGCGGTTTGGCCAACCTCTCCGGAGGGTGCACGTGTCGTCCCCCGGGCTTAGCTGAGGCAGTTCAGGGAATGCCCGCAGGGTGCACCTCACGAGGTCGTTAAGACGCACCTGGTTGCTTACCTTCTCCAGCTCTTTGCTTGGGTCCTGTTTCCAACCACAAAGGGCGATTTTTTGAGCCCCAGCTTCATCCACGTCGTCGAGTCATTGGTTGACGCGGGAGCTAGGCCGATGCCTCAGTACAGCTGAGGATCAGCCGTCCTTTGCGCCGCATACTAGGGGTCGTGTGATGCTTCACAGCGCGGCAATGCTGGTACCAACCTGGTCGTCTGCTATGTGCTCCCGCAACTATGGAGTTGGGAGCACTTCCCTGTTGGGCGATCGACCATCGAGATAGCGGCACACCCATACCCTGTTCCACATGACCAGGTAGATGGACCCACCATGGGCTTACGGTGGACTGCTTGCCGTCTGCGCTAGGCCAGAGGAAGACCGACGAGGTGCTACTCGTTATACCACAACGAGTTCGAGTCGTTGCACGAGAGCGACATCATCTGGTGTCCATGGTATAATAATTTCCTGCACACGGTAGCGCCGCACGGGCTGTCCGTGCAATGCATCTAGGACGTAGGACTGTGGACGATGACTTGCCACCTGGTGTTCGCACATACAGTGGAGCCTTAAGCGTCGCAACGTGTAATACGACAGTTTGGTCGGTACCAATTCGTGACCCCCGAACGGCAGGCTCCTAGAGCGAGCCGTACACCTGTGAGTCAAACTTCATCGGAGTAATGTTTGCAGTCCTTACGTCTTCTTTTCTAACATCAATCCTTTCGGAAATACAGACAATCGAGGGCGGGTGGGCATATTCAGGACTGGCGAATGCACCAGCAGTAGTGGACTGCGGCATGGACGAACAGGGCATACATGGATGTCTGGAATGAGCCATGTCCATATGACCTTGAGACGTACGGTGTGTACTTAGAGTGGTACGTGCCACGGACACGCACAAGACTCACCATTCCTCCTCCAGAGCGCCCGAACCTGGTGACATCACAGACGCACCATGAGAGCCTCCGTCGCACGTATGACCATCACAGCGCTTCGCGACATGACGATACCATACGACACTTACAACATCTGGTCGTTTCATTGACGACATTCGTAATTTTTTTTAATGAACCTGTTACGTATGTCACTACAGTTGGAGCGGGCGCAACGCATCCAGAGCGCATTGGAGGACACCCTCCACGGCCCAAATAGAAGCCCGACGGGACATAAAAAAGTTTTGAAGCACATATCGGCGGAGATGAAGATAATAAAGAATTTGAGCTACGGTCGTTCGACGGACAACGTCCTGCGCATCAAGCACGAGGGGGGGCGTGCTCACCCGCTAGGTCACCACGACCTAGTGAGTCCGATAGGCGTCGTAGCGTTCCCCGTTGGTCATCTGCGGGCCAGGTCGGCGCGGAGGTAAGTCACTATGTACAAACGTACGTTCAGTTTTTTTGGTTATGCCTTACGATCCGCTAACATCATGTCGTTCTCCCGCCGTAGGTCCGTCGGGTTGAATCACTTCTATCGTCCAGACTTGGTACACAAACTGGCGCTCCCCCTCAGTCATCTGCACTGCACATCCGGGAGGTACGAGGTTCTTAGTTTACGTCTAGAGTATTTATTTGTACTAACATCATTCCGTCTTGCAGCTCAGTTGGTCGTGGGGTGACGGCGACCACGCCGACCGACACGAGGATACAAGCCTCCCGCCCCGCCAGGAGCAAGACACGCGCCAGTGCGCGACAATGGCAGCCAAGGTTTCTAGCGTACGCAGGGCAGAGCTCCTCCGAGTTCGCTGCCCCACCGTATATTTAAGGGCAGTGCTCCTCCGGGTACGCGGGTTCGGGAACCCCGTACGTCCAAGGTCAGAGCTCATCCATGCAACCGGAGTTGCAGGCATCGTACCCCTAGAGTGGTTTTCTAGCCTCTGTCATGGATGAATTCTTCGGAGGTGTCCCCCAGGTCGGTATAGCTCATCACGACGACATGTACGTCTACCAGACTCTGCTCGAGAGTCAGCATACTGGTCCACCTCTGCCTCAACGGTCTCCGTACCCCCTCCGAACTAACATGCGTTCTCCGGACCGGTGGACGTATTCCACAGGTCATGCTCGGCGCAAAACAAGGTTGCGCACGCGGACACATCCGCAACAGACAAAGAGTAGTGACTCAGACAAGTGAGCCATATAGTATCGCGTGTTATGCAATTTTGTTTGACTATATTTGTATGTGTATTTTAGTTGTTACGTGTGTACTCCAGTGCCATATTGTATATCGACATCTCCAATGTAGTTGTAATACAATTTTTTTTATACATTTCAAGTCACATGAAATCATGAAACCATAAAATTTGCCAAAATATTACACAATTAAGTCCACTGTGTGAGGAACCTTCAAAATAAAATTCATAATATTTCGAGCTTATTTTCTACATTTATTGATTCGTACGAGCAGGACACTTGTACGAAATAGCGATAAAAATTCTGAATGGATAAAATTTTGAAAAAATTACACAAACAAGTACACGGTGTCAGGAGGCTCCAAAAAAATTCATGATTTTTTAAACTCATTTACTATATTTTAAAATTCCTCCAAATTTCAGACCCGAAGTAACACAACTAATTACCTAACTAACCTAAGTACTAATCACCTACCTAATTGGCTGGCGCATGGTGGCCATGCACTAGTGGCGTGATGTGGCGGCGAGGCGTGCTGGCGGGGACACGCGACGGGTAGGGCAGTGTGGGCACACGGTGGACGTGCGCTGACGCCACGTGGCGGCCTCTCCCACGTTGGCGCACAGCCACCGTGCGCCAATGTTGCCATTTTTGCTAATACGGTCTGAGGGTCGTGCGCCAACGTTGTCATTTTTGCTAATACGGTCTGAGCGTGGTTATATCTGTAAATACAATATCAAAACACGCTAGATTTGCCAAAAATTCTCTTATTACAAGTACAATCTCCTTAATACGTGCGCAAACTTTTACAAACTACACCTATCATTCCTACTTTCCTAGTGTCCACCACTTTGCTAGCTTGTTTGACATGCTTCATATATTATTGGAAGGTATTTTTGTCTTATATTATTATAAGTACAATCTCCTTAATGTGTGTGCACTAGTGAAGAGAAACGAGTACACGAACATGCTCTGCACAGTAATACATTGTTTCAAGGGCAATTTATTCAGTAATACTACATAGAATACCACAAGGAATAACATCAATATGTTACTAACATGTAGCCCTATGGTCCACCTGTAATTCTCAAATTGAATGTTATTTTCTAATTTATATATCATTACAATGTTACTGAGCAAATTTTCACATGCTCGAAGGGCAAACACACGAGGGAACAGTACCTAAACTACACTATCGAGTGACTCACATTGCCTCTCCTGGTTTGTGTCAAATGTGCCCCCTTGTTCATGCATAGGGTAAGCTGCCTTCCAATATCTACCTGCAAATAATGAAGTATGTGCATGGCCATGAGAATTGGGCGCCGGGGTAACGAGCCGAGCCGGTAATAGACTTGAGTAAGAAAAACCATTAATTGGAACGCAAACAATGCGCTCATCGAAAGGGGAGCAAAGTAAGGGTGGAAAAAAAGTAGCTCGGATGTTAAAGGCTCGGCTCTCGGCTCAACTTGGTTCGAACTCGGTCCCTTAACGAGTTGAACCGAGTCAGTAATTTAGCTTGTTTTATTAATAAGCCGAGTTCGAGCTGACTCGTGAGTTGCTCATTTATCTCATTAAAAAACCAACACAGTTGAGCAGTGATACCAGACCAACCCAACTCAGCAACCCTTAGACGGTCCAGAGAGGCCTAAGCCTCAAGCCGTGATCTCTAGACTTTATAAAATTTTTATTAAACTGATTTTCCTTTTTTAGCAAGTCTAACAAATCTAACTAGCCCTAAACTGTGATCTCTTGACTTTCTCAACGAGCCAAACGAACCTAGTTCAAGCTTTTTAATGAACCGAGCCTGGTATTCTTCTCATTAGCTTAACGAGCCGAACTGAACCGAGCTCATTTTCTTAACCAGCTTTAGTCGAGCGGCTCATTATCCACCCCTAGAGCAAAGCGAGCGAACGCCTCTTCAGGTAGACAAAGCCATATTGTGCAATCAAGTAGCTCTACAAATTTAGCCAAGAAGCGTCAAACTTTCACCGTCAAAAGGTGCAAATGCTACTAGACAGCGTAAGGTGCGCAGAAGTGACGGAGGGAGCTGAAATACGAGCATAGGATATGATTCTGACACAACGACACATACATTGGAAGATAGGTATGTTGCACTTTTATATGTTTGGCATGGATGTAGCTTTTCTAAAAAATAGCTTCCGGCCTACAGGGCTTAATGAAAGAGGTTTGATGTTTAACTGTTTGTCTTTTAGGTAGACTGGTTGTAACTTTTAAAATGAGAAATGTCTGAAATACCTATGAGACAAGTAATAACTTGTTTAATGTCATTTAACTGCATTTAACACTATTTGACGACAACTAACGGTAATTAACGACAAATGACGATAATTAATGACAATTAACGACGTGCAATCTTTCGATGTCTAGGAAGTGAGAGCCTAATTAACGATATTTGACGATAACTAACGGTAATGAACGACAAGTAACAATAACTAATGACATTTGACGACAACTAACGGTAATTAACAACAAATTGACCGTAATTAATGTAATTAACGATAATCAACAATACATAATTATTACAACAAACAATTATTACGAAATAAATGCAATAAATAATGATTACAACAAACAATTATTACAAAAATAATTGCAATAACAAATTATTACAATAAAAAGTATTACAGAAATAATTATAATAAACAATTACTACATAAATAATTTATTTACAACAGAAAAGAAAAAATGAAACAAAAAAAGCAGGAGGACTGTTGTCGTCAACTGGGTCTGCTGTCGATGGAGGACGGTGGCGATGACGGGAAGAGGAGAGCCGGAGGAGGAGAGGAAGAGGGAGGAGGCAGTTGGGCCCAATCAAACCCAGAGGAGGAGAGGGAGGAGGCACTTGGAGCCGAAGGCAGGCGGTGGCGTGGGCATCGAGGGAGGAGAGCAAGGTAGGGGCATGGGGTAGCAAACTCAGCGAGGGAGGGAGGATGGCGACGGCGGGTCTGGTCAAGGGAGGGAGGAGAAGGGAGGCAATGGTGCGGGTAGTGGCACCGAGGGAGGAGAGAGGGAGTCGACGACACGGGGTAGCATATCCAACTTGGGTAGAGGAGAAGGGGAGGGTGGCGGTGGCTCAGGGGAGGAGAAAAGGTGGCGACACCTACATAGGAGGGGGCTAGCACGAGAGGAGGAATGGTGCCGACACTGCTCGAGAGGAAGGGGGAGAGGTAGCACAACACGCGGGAGGAAGAAGAGGGGCTCTAGGGCGCAGAGGTTAGGGTTAGGGTTTGGCTGGGAGAGGGGTTTTATGCGATGGCAAAAACGGATATTTACGTGTGAACCTGAGAGGTAAATCCGAAACAGGATTGTTGGAAGCTACCCTACAACGGCTTCCGGCTTTTTCACGTATAACGCGGCTTTCTGCTTTCGAGAAAGACGGTAGGAAAAGCACCTTTTTGGGACAGCTTTCGGTTTTTTCGGGCGAAACCGTCCAAACACCCCCCCTAAAGCATGACGTACATCATGTGCATTTATCTTTCTGTTTTGCACAAGCCCATGCACTGCGATCGAGCAAATCTATGTCGGGAGTTGACATGATGATTTTACTCCTATAACATGCTAGTATGATGAGATAAGTGGACCAAAACCAAGCAAACCTACCACACCCACAGTGATATATCTATTACAACGTTTTGCCCTCCTAACTGGAATCGAAACTAGGCAGGGAAAGACAGGGCAAAAGGCTGTGATTTGGTCATATCTAAGTAATCTTCACTCTGCAAGGTCACAGAAAGCAAAGGCACTGCCACAGCCCAAGCAAGCAATCAGCGCCTACCCAAGAAAAAGTTATGATCTCTAACAAAGAAAAATAAAGAACACTGTCTACAAACAACTAGCAAGTAGCATGAATTGTGTGGCACCTACATAACCTACTTGATCCGTTACAACTCCACACACAAACCGCAAGATACATCTTTTGGGCAACAGAAGTTGTGAAGTACAGAAGCGTAAACAGCTCTGCACCACTAAACAGTGTCTCCGTGTCAATTGTGTAGAACAGCCTGCTCCACTGTCGTCATAATAGACCCAAATTCATGCAGCCAAGTACACTAAGTTATATAATGTCAAGGGGGTGACATTTGGAATAGAGAAGTGTTTTTTCATCAAGAGAATGGCAGAACTGCCATTCGAAGAAAAACCATAACCTACGCAAACAAATAATAGACGAAAAACCATAACCTACGCAAACAAATAATAGACGAACGGTCCCAAAATCAGTTAGAAGAATGAGGTACATTAATAAAGGAAGGATAGTAGACTGACCAGCGACCACTATGGCTCACTATAGTAACAGGTGAACACTCTTGAAGACCTTCCACAAAATTTAGTCACTTAAGTACAATAAGCTGACGGCCATCAAGGTAGGAATCTTGAAGCAGCCACAGCTTAAGCTGCAGACGTGTCACATATAAAAACAGTTGTAGTGAGTTCAACTAACTCTCTAAGCACTTAAGCAGTATGCAGAAGTAGTTATCACCAAATTCAAAGTACATAATGATGGATCATTGAGTCGGCTACCAATTCACAGAGCATAACAGCAATCTTCCACACTCAAAGAACATTCTAGGAATTAGTTAACAAGCTTATGTACAGCAGGTAACAAGTCAACCACATTGCTTCACAACACAAGATTCCTAGATTTTTGTTCTCATCATTTATACCCTGCAAGATTTCAGTTTAATAGTTAAGTCTTACTGATGTGCTCAATTGCATGTATCGACCTCAAAATCATTAAATAAACGTTTTTCAGTAGCAAAAGTCACCCTCCTACAATTGCACGTACTGAAAAATAGGTCCTTCCAACATCCCAAAACTGCGTCATACACAAAACACATGAAAGCATGACTGCATATAAACAAACTTGTTACCCCCAACAGGTTCAAAACCATTCAGCTTGGAAGAAGACAGAACAGGAACCTAACTTTATTTGTAAAGAATCATTACATGTAACCATCGATAATCTCATGAAATTAACCAGCAAGGGAGCAAATAGGCAAGACACGCACAGAAGGGGGATGCAGTGTAATGAATAACGTGAACAAGAAATCACAACACGAAAAATGGAAGCTAACTACCGAACAGAAATTAAATCTAAGTGTTTGCTTCAAGTAAACAATTTGCTTAACAAACACATGTGCAATCTACAATTGGTTGGCCTACAACGCATGCGAGAGAAAACAATGCGCAGAAAGTCACTCTCGAGTGGTGAATACCGCAATGTCTGTTAGATACCAACATTAATTTGTAGAAATTGTCGAGGTGGCAAGGGAGAATACATCCATCCAGTGTTCCAGGAATTGTTATTTATCTGTTTTTCACTTTTCTTTTCTTTTCCCTTAATCATTTTCCTTTTTTTCTTTATTTTTAAAGACTTCACAAATAATCTTAAAACTATGACCTTTCCGGTATAACTTATCTTTCAGAACATGCACTCATCATTTTTTTAGTCAGTAATACATCACTTGAGGTAAATTGCTATTGAATATATTTACCTTTCATGTTGTATTACTGTCCATTGGTTTCCTGGTGAAAAGCAAAAGGCATCCTTCCCCTTCGCATCTTTCATCTCTTGCAAACAAAATGCAAAGATCAAAAGAAAAGGCACTAGGACCAAAGAGAAAAATGACAGAATGTTCTTATTTTAAATCCAACACACTGAACATTGTTTACAACGTACCAATCTGGAATATTTTACATACAGAAGTTCCAAAGGTGAAACTGGTGTAACCAATAAAAGCCAACACGCCACACCTTACGATGCAGGCAGATTAGATTTGCTTTTATGATCAATCTGGTTGGAGAGAGTTAATCCTGCAACAAAATTTCTATGATGGACCATGAGGAGAAATCTTATCCACTTAAACAGGCACCAAGCCTGCTAAAGAACAATATCAGTTGCTGGTAGACACCAAGATGTGATACTTCATGTCCATGGCACATCTCACCTCAGAAGATATCTGACCATTGCTTCAGGATGAAGCATAACAGTTAGTACCAAAAGCACCCAAACAAGTGGTTTTAGCTCAGCCAAAAAGGCCCCGGTTGCCTATGTTTCCTTGTAGTTCTTTCAGCCGTTGCTCCTCTAGAGGATCTGGACTCTTCAAATACCGTTTGGTACGCCTGTGTATTTTGTAAAATGGGAAATAAATTTGACTATATGAAACAGGAATATTTAGCATCAAGCCAAGTGGATCAAGTGGTTGCGAAAATTACCTGTCCAGTTCGTTTAGAGCAGGGAATGTTGGCATGAAGTCCTTCGATTTAGGTAGAGGAACTTCACGGAACCACTCATGCTGCAAGGCAGCATCCGCTGATATACGCTGTACAAGAGAAACAAGTGTGCTCAGACAGATATAAAAGGATGATACAAGAATCACAGTCACGGTTGTTATTAAAGAGTATACATTTATTGCATTACCTTCTCAGGATCGTAAGTTAGCAGTCTATTCAACAGATCAAAACCAGCTTCAGACAGGAGTGGACGGCCCGAAAAAGATGCAGCTGGGAACTTTTCCCTTAACCTGTTATACCTGAGAAAAAGAACAAAAATAGGAATTTTGCCATACAAATATATACACACTCAGCAGAACAATTACAAAAGCAAGTATAAATGGAGACACTTACGGTTGTTTGACAAAATTGACTTTCACACCTGGTAATTTGGCATATCCAGGCCATATCTTCTCATTAGGTGTGCCAAGTGTTCTAAATATCTGCAAAAAAGTAGCTTCGCCATGAGATATCATCAAATAAAATTTATATAAAGGACTATAGGTATCTGCAATAAGAAAGCAGATCCACCATGAGATCTAATAACAAAGTTATAATAACGCATGGATGCAACAGCCAAAAGCCAAACAAAATACCTTATCTAGCTGTTCAAACTCAGTTTTTCCATTGAACAATGGTTCTTTGGCCAGAAGCTCTGCCATTATGCAGCCCACTGACCACATATCAATAGCAGTAGAATATTCCTTTGTTCCTAACAATAGTTCTGGTGACCTGTAGCCAGAAGGAGCAAAAAGGTAAGTCTGGTTGATAAAAAGAACTTACGGTAAATAATTTTAGAAGAATGTCAAAACACTGCTGAGGAATCTGATGTTGGCCGATGACCTACCTGTACCACAAAGTCACAACCAATTGAGTACAAGGTTTTAGTGGGCTCCCATATTGACGAGACAGTCCAAAATCACATATTTTCAACTCACCGCGGTTATTCAGCAAAAGATTTGAGGTCTTCAGATCCCTGAAAATGACAGACGAATACCAGTATAGTCACCATCAGAACAGATTGGATACTATACACAGATCAAGAATAGAAGGTAAATCAGTCATTACCTATGAAGTACCCAATTGTCATGAAGATAATTTACACCCTCTAATAACTGAAGCAACAAACATTTGACCTCACTTTGGTTATACGGCTGCTTCATTGTCTCCATGACACCCTTAAGATCATGCTCCATGTACTCCATCACCATAAAAATACTATCTAGACTACTGCCAACTACTACTTCCTTAACATCAACAATTGAAGGGTGGTGAAAAGACAAAAGGATGTTTATTTCCCTAAGAGAGGTTAATGGGAAACCTTCTCTCTCCTTCTCCATCTTGACCTTCTTCAACGCAACAATCTCACCAGTCTTCTTATCCCTTGCTCTATATACAACACCATAAGTGCCCTCATTAATCTTGTTGAGCCTCTCAAACTCATTAACACTTCTGCAACCTTGAAGCATATTTATACATCTGTGTGACGGCTTCACAAGCTCAGGGGTTTCAGACAGGTGCACTTCATTCTCCGAATCAGTATGGGGTAGATGGTTTGCTGAATCACTGCCACTAGCCTCCTCCCTGTCAACATCCATATAGTCACCTTTATCTACTTCCAAATCCTCATTCTCATCATTACTCATTCTCCCTGAATCAGATGACCTTGACACGGTCCTCCCTCCAGAGATATCACTGGCCACAACCTCTCCAAGTTCTGGACTAGGAGCCTTCTTCCTCCGGCCCAACTCAGCAGAGTCTGCAGGCGACACACTTTTCTTCCTGCGTGCTGCCGCCTCTTCCTCATCATCATTAGCACCCGCCCACCTTGAAGTTGATATGTTCCTCATTGTTGGGCACTCCTCTTCCTCCTCCAACACTCTACTCTCCTGCTCCTGCAACTGCTCAGTGCTCTCAGTATCAACAGCAAGCTCCACATCCATCGGGGACTTCTCCACGGCCAACCTCTCTGGGACGTGTCCCTGCGGAGGCAGAGGGGGAGGCGGAGGAAGTTCAGCAGGCACAGATTCCACCACTTTGTTGCCCCTTGTATCAGAATGCGGCTGCGGCTTTGGGCTATCCCTGTCCCAAACTATCGGTGAGAATTTTCTCTTCTTACTCGGCGATGGGACCAACGCCTCACCCTCCCTGCTAGAACTGGACACACCATTCTCCCTCACTCTATGTGACCTCCCACCAGAGTCATCTGATGCGCTCCCGCTTAGCACCTCGCCAGGCTCCCGCTCCCCGAGCCTCCCCGCGAGGCGGCTCCTGGGCGGCGGCGAGCGGCGGTGGCCGTACCCGTTGGAGAACTCCCTGCCGCCCCTGCTACGCCCGCCGTCGCGGCGGCGGTCAGCGTCGCGGCGGGGGTCGGCATCGCCGCGGTGGCGGCTGCCGAGGTGATTGTGTTGCTGCTCCTTGCTCCTTCTGGAAGCCTCCGCGTCGTGGTCGCGCTCCCTCGCCTCGTAGTCCCTGTACCCTCCGTGGCGCCCAGCGTCCATGAGCGCGAAATCCAAACCGTGGAGGAAACCGAGCGAATCGAACGAATCCCCCCAAAAAATTCAACGGCAAACCCTAGATCCGTACCAAAACCTAGATAAAAAATCGGCGCGATTCGGACCCGGGCTGGGGTTTGGATCTGACCTCGAATCGAGCGGCCGCGTGGGCGCCAGCCGGCTGCGCGCGGCGGCGGTGGCGGCGGAAGGAGGCGAGAAGGGTCGTAAGGCGAGGGCCCTGGGGCGGCGGTGGGTTCGGCGAAGCGAATAAGAGGAGACGGAAGCGAGTAGGACGCCGCTTCGCGTTGTTTCGGGTTGGCTTTCCGGCCTTTCGTTTTCTGGAATTCAGGAAATCCGCGGGTTCCGCGTGTACGTGGCTTTCGTGTGCATGACAGGTGGGGCTGCAAAGGTGGGTCCAGGTTTTCAGTGGTTCTCTTGGACACTTGCTTACGACGCTCTTGGGTCGTAGTTGGGCTGGGCCGGTGTACGCTTGGGCATTCTCCGCGTAAAGTTTGGATTGGGTCAGCTGGTACAATACTCGGCTGTAACACTGCGCCAAAAATTAATGCCCAACGTTGACCCCGTCTAGAACGCATCATGCAGGAGAAATCGATAGGGAAACCGCCCATCAGTGAGTGTATGTTCATCTTTTACTACTTAAAAAGAATCAAGTAGTGAGTTATGCCTTCTTCTCATCTCTCTTCAATCCTCGTAAGTCGCAACCCTCATCCACTTGAGAAATTGCATGCCGACATGTGGATCCAGCCTCATCACACCAAATCTATTCTCTTTGGAAAAAAATTATATGAGCGCAACCGCCACTTTCCGAATCCCTCGCGAACCCTTCCTCCAATTTTGCTACTTACTGATTGCAGCCTCCATTGTTTTCCTCGTCATGGTGCCCCTTTCTCCCGTACAAATCCCAAAGGGCGAACCCAGCAATCAGGCAAGGGCTGGCGGCCACCCGAGGTAGCCTGCACCGCCGACGCAATACCCCCGTGTGAGAATCACGCTACTGGGCGTGGGCCTTTTGTTGCATTTGTTAGGAGGCCCAGCATGTGAGAAATAACATATCACATAACAGATACTTGTGGTCTATGGACTTGTTCATTCTCCTTCCTCTGTCTGACTGCCTCTACTCTCTAGCCCTAGTGAAACAAAAGCGGTAGGCACCAAGCAAAGACACGGCGGAGGCGAGTGCATGAGCGACGGAGAGGCGATGGCGGCGTCTTGGTGGTGGGCTCCACGCGAGGCTCGAGCCACGCTGGCGCCAAAGGGATGGCGGCCACTAAGCGTCATGGCGAGCCAAGGACCGAGGGCTGAGGCGATGGTGGGCGACTGCGGCACGTGCACGACAGCAGCACAGACACGATATTAGCGAGCATCGGCCACCATCCAAAGATGGCTCCTCCTCAACCTCAGAACAAGAGGTCCAAATCTAAAGGTAAGAATGAGGATTTAAGGAAATTAGTCAAAAATTGAATGGATTGTGATTGGTTGATTGTTTCATTTGCTAGATTTGAAGAGCTATTTTAGCATTGTGTCAAGCAGCTTGACCAAATGGAAACGCTGCAGTAGCCGAAGAACCGCAAGCTGATGTTGATGATGTTCAAGCTGTGGCAGCCACACTAGCCGGAGCCCAAGTTGATGTTGAAGAAGATGCACAGCCACAAGGTCCACAACGACAACAAGGTCCAGAACCACAACCACAACAGCAAACCGAAGGTATCAAGGATTTCAACTCGGATGTTCACATTGTAGCCGATCCAGCACTTCACATACGAATTGAGGAATTTCATCCCAACATTAGAGATCAAGTGAGGAGGTCTTATTTGTTGAAGGGCCTAACTCATCCTTTTGGTCATGCTTTTTCTCGCAAAAATATGGAAATGATTTTAGGATCTTCCGTGAAACATGGTTTAAGAGGCATGATTGGTTAGAATATAGTGTTGAGATTGCATGAAATCTCAGAGAATGAAATTGCCAAGGCCTCCTAGACGTAATTAATGCGTTAGTGGTATGTCTTTTGGTTTGTCAATATTCAATTAAATTTATGATTTATGATCAATTAATCTTAACACTCACTAATCCATCTACTTTTGGTACGTTGTTACTTAATCTTTTGTTCAAACTAGTATGTTCAGTGATTTGGAATTTTGGTGGCAAATTGTTGTGTAATCTTCATTAATGAGGTACTATGTTCTATATTATACCTTCATCTTTATATGTTCACATCCGAATTGTGGTTTTGGGTTTTAGTTAGTGCCATATGCTCTTATTAGTATGATTGCAATGTGGATTGTGTATGTCTTGCTTTACTATTGCATAATACCATTGGTCCATCCGGTCCAACCTAAATTTTAATCCTGAGTCCGCCACTGCAAATCCCAACAGCTCGTCTTCCCTCCCAATCAGCATCGCCCCTAGACCTTTCATCTACTGTCACCTACCAGGAATAGCCCCGTCGTTGGACAAATCCCCAGTTCTTGGCATCAATGAGGCCAGCATGATGTGGTCCCAACCCTTGGCGGCCAATGCGGTTGCCTGACGCTCAATGGTGCGAGGTAGCACCAGCGCGCGGCTTGTGAAGAGGAGATAGACGCGATGCTAATACTCCAGATCCATTGCGCCTTTGAGTGGGTAATGCTTCAGTAAAAGTAAGCAATTCTTCCGTCCAATTTTATTCTTTGATGAGCATTGTTGTTTTGTGATTGTTTTTTGTTAATGCACCCTGTGAACAACACAAAGTTTGTCGCTAATGAATTATACACATCCTGCATACAAGATGTTCGAGGGGAAAAGAAGGTCGCATTGAAGCCTTATGAACTGCTGCTTGGGCAAAATGCCTAGGACAGCAAGCAGCGGCTTTCTTCGTGCTAGAATCCCTTCCTAATCAAGACAGCGATAAAAGCGGCCTTGGACTTGAACTGAAGAGTCAAAAGCATTTGATTTAACTAATCTTCTGCACGTAATGCAAGTGATGTTGCTATCACTTTTTTTAGCTTTTATCTGCTTTAAAAGAGTTTATTAACCTACTTTGGGTATATGTTCTAAAAACAATACTGTGGGTTATGCATATAAAGAATTGTTTGACGGGGTTAAATGGAACTTACTCTTTATACAATTTACTGCAAACCTAGCCTATTGTCATTTCACTAATTTCTTGTTTTCCCATGTGTGGTAAACATCTTATCATGTTCAATTACAAATAATTAAAATTTTGTTATTTATTTTCCCAGAGTGGAGACGTAGCCAAGAGTGCAGCGTAAGACGAACACAATGCCAGAGGCGTGATGCGGACCACAATGGAGGTCAGCTAGTTGTCTTGATGGGTTAACGGCGTGGTGCAAGCCAAGCCAGGCAACAGTGGCGCGACATGCTGGGATAATATATTTTTTACCGGCTAAGTTTGTTATGTCTTCTGTTAAAACTACTTGTATTGATGTCGTACCAAGCAACATTCACATAACCGCTCCCAAATCACGACAACGACTCAACGATTCTTCGAATAACATGGGGAGCTTCAATTATTGTTGAAAATAATATCTCAGAGGGAGACGTCCCTAACAGAATGTAGAATAAGCAGCAACATACTCATCTTTTCTTACACCCTCTTTGTACCAGAGCTCGACCAGGCATCGTGCTAAAGCCATGGTTGTGTTGTAGGCTGAGACGCTGAGTATGACAATACATGTGGAGACATGACGTGGGTTGGGATGGATCTCAACGACAATGACTCGACGTGCTAGAGTAATATGTTTTTTTATCCGTAGCAAATTTTGGGCACTCAACTAGTTGTGTTAAGAAATTTGTATGGAATTCACGCGTCCAGACAAGGCTTAAAATGCTAAATCACTGGTCGTTAAAAGCCGAGAATTCTTCTTTTAGTGTGATCAAGAGCATATTTAAACATAGCATGAAAGCTTCAAATTTCATTTTGTTCAAGCTAAGGAATAGATGTACAAATTAAATGTTACACAGACACGCAAAGAAACAAGGATCATGCTATGAGACAGACGTCTGATCCATTAGACGCTTCACTCACTCCCTCGTCCACTTCGTGTCCACACCTTCCTCCCAGAAATCCCCTCATCCTCTTTGTCCCATCTCCAAATCCTCCCCCCAAATCCACTCATCCTCCCCCAAATCCAACATATGCTTCATCTCCCCTCAAATCCCCTCATCCTCTCTCTCAGGGCCTCGATGTATGCTGACAATGTCATACTCTTCCTTGTCCCGATAGAGCAACATCTCCATGCGATCCAAGAAATCTTAGGCTGCTTAGGTGTAGATGGCCGCCATCGCCAAGCAGCTTCCTTGCCCCATTGTGGACCTCCCCTGCAAGTACTTGGGGCACTGGTCTTGATAAGGTAGCACGTCGACTTCCAGGTTGAAAAGCACCCATGCTTTATCAGATGATGGCCATAGGCTTGCCCAAGTGGTTGTATAGAGGGGTCAAACCTGGCACTACAATGATCAATGTCGCAGTGACTCACCATGAGGAGTGAATGATCCATGCGACGTGGAGCAATAGATCTCATCGATCGAGTGAGCATGTCTAGCGGCAGTGATCACATCCAGCTCACGGTTCTTGGCGAACGTCTCAGGGTCGGTGGACAGCCCTGTAGTGTCCCACCCATAGTTACCGATGAACTCGCTGGTCAGGTAGATTTGTTGTGACAACTTTTCTCAATTGTTGCACGGAGTGTTTCATTTTGTTGCAATGTGTCTTCTTAAATGTTGCATCGACTTTCCAAATTGTGTTCTGCATGGTCATCTTATTTTGTTGCAGTCGATTTTGTGATTCTCAATTTTGTTGTGAACATTTAATTCTATTGTTGCACAAGCAATTTTGAAAATGTTGCCACTATTGTTTTCAAATATTGTAGTGTTGTAAGGTCGTTAACTTTTGTGTTTTGGATTTCTGATTTCGTTTTAGTACTTAGCTAAGTCATATACTCATGCTTTTCTCTCTCTTTTTTGGTGAGAAGATAATATTTTTTAATTTTTTCTCGGCATTTTTTCTACTTTTATTCTGCATTGTGTTGCATACGTTAACTAGAATTGTTACACAAGTTATTCACCGAGTGCTAGTTGTACCAAAGAAACAATGGCAAACATATTACAACTCGTGTCAAAGACGCACTACAACTAGGTTATCACACTACCCACCCTCTGCAGTAACTTACTATAGCAAAACGACAACTGACCGTTGACCAGTACCACCCATCTTCACTTTCAATCTTTTTTATTACAACAAATGCTCACCTTAAAACTTTAGGTTTACACAGACTGGAGTTTATACGAGATGCTAGTGCTCATTTAAGTTTCAGTTTACAACACACATCATAAACCGGAACATAAAACTGCGCAACCTTCTGCTCTGAAAAAATCGATGCTTATACTCTGCTTGCAGGTAGGGTGACCAATATGCATGGTCACCCCATTTTTTTGAAAAATATGTATACACCCTTGCAAGCTATACATTCCAATTGAGTTTGGACTTCGTTGCAATTTAATAACACTCAAGGGAATTATATGCAAATTGTATTCCATGTCCTCTATTCAGAGTTTGTAGAACACCTTCTTTTTCTCTACATATATGCATGCCACTGTGTGACAGGTACAAAAGTATTTTATTTTATTTAGCTCTTATGAATTTTATTTAGTTTCCAACTCAAAAAACAAGTGTCTGATTCTCTATCTGTTTGTGTTGTTGCGACCACGCGGGTCATGTGGCATACTAATAAAAATTGTGGAATGGATATACATTTTTAATAAATATTTTCATACATATTTAAATTTATTTATCAATATTAGTATTTGTTATTGTTACCACTACATAAAATAAGTTGTTTTCACGACTATTTTTGTAGACTAGCCAATTTATTGGTAAGAAATCCCAACTAATCATGTAGGAACGTTAAGTATTATATGAACACAATATTCATAATGTATGGTTTACATGGTGCTAACTTTCAATTAGCCAATGATCATTTAACATACGTCCTTTTACCCCATGTTTAAGCATCAACGGTGCACCCCAACAAAAAAATTCTAGCTCCACCACCGATATCCACCCTCGTCCGCAATCATTGGAGCAAAGTCACATCTTGGTCATCCATTAGTTCTCGAGATCTACAGCACAGGCACGCTCCTTACAAGTAATTCCGCGCCAATGTCATCCTTTCAAATGCACACAGCTATTATAAGGAGTTTTTGGCCTATTTGACACTGTTAGCGCGTGGAATAGCACAAGTAGCCCCTTCTCCGAAAGAATTGCAAAATGTCGCTACGAAGCCGCGCAGACGCGCCACATAGCCAAGTCTGTGCCCTAGGTGCTCGGAACACGTCGTTCGTGCCCTAAGGGCATGGTTTTGTCGTGTCCGACCCCCATCGGTCTGTTCCCCTTGTCTCCTAACTGCCCACAGCGGCGGCCAGTCTCGAAGGCAGCCATATTCTGCGAGACTGGCTGAAAGATTGAATGATGTTAGCAAAACGTAGGGCGAAATCAATAATCGATATGCAAATTGAACAACACTTACCTCTTCGATTTGAAGTGTGCCAGGGCGACGGGGAGCGCTAGGACGGCCGACGGTCTCAGTAGAAGGAGCCTTCCCCTTGTCAACTAGTGCCTCTTTAATAGGGTCTGGTACATAAGGTTTCCATCGTTCGAAGGTCTCGGCTCGCTTCGTGTAGTTGAACATGTGCTTTTGCTCGATGAACACCCTATCGTACATGTTTGGGTCGTCGATCAATTGGAAAAAGTTGCAACGCATCTTCAGCTGCCATTATGCACGGATGAAGTTAGGGACATGTGAAATGCAACGTAAGATGTGAAAAATCGATATATGTGCAAGATACGCTTGCGAGGATGTTCTCGCACGTGTACTACGCCTTGGCAATGGTCGTCGGGTGTATGGACTGAATGATCTTCGCATGTTCTTTGCACACACATTGCAGGTGTGGAAACTCTGGTGGTACCGACGCATCCTTTATAGAATAATCTGGGTTGGGTTTAGCCCTCTCGGTATGCCACTTGTGCTTTTCACGGCATCTTAACCTAAAAGTCCGACGACGAGTCCAACATCTCCAAGGTCGGCCTAATGTTATGCTCTAGCTCACAGAACAAGGGCGAGTTAGTTCGGAACAAATAGAATGACAAAAGACATGTCTGTTAAGAAAAATGACGTACACAAAGGCGCAAATAATATAACACCCCATTTACATAAAATGATGGTCCCCTAACATGCAAATAGTATAATTAACTATGACACAGAATGACACATAGACAAGCTCAGTTTGTTGAGGCAATCCTTCATGGAGTGCCCTAGGGTCTTACATATCTGGCACTTCCTCGCATGGCTTAGGCCCCGACGCTGGCTGTCGTCCATGTCATTTTGGAAGTGCCGCGTCTATTGTCGACCCTTCCTAGTTGCCTTCAAGGTTATGTCCGGGCCTCATTTCACCCACTCTGGCTAAAGATCCCTATAGTTCATGTTGACGCCATACAAATGAAACTCAACACTCCACGTACCAAAAAGATGGTGCATGTTGTAGTACTTAGAGATGCACGGCGTAGATATCTACCTGACTTGTGCACACAACTTGTACACATACGAGCATGGCTTATGCCGGAGCTTCGGCTTGTTGCAGGTGCATGTAACCACATCACCGAGGGTGCAAGCATGTTTCCTATTCCCCTGGCATGATTGTGACATATTTTTGCCTTGGTCGGATCTCATACTTCCTCCTCAGGCCATCGATCACCCAGATGTCATGCATACGAGTTTTCTGCATGTTCTGGTCCATACACATCTGCATGTTCTTAGACCATTGCTTCCCTTCTTCCAGCTACCGCCTCACAGCGGTAGCTCTATTGACGAAGTAACCGATCGTGCAGGTCCATGTCTCCTTAATGATCACGGTGAAAGAGAGGCACCGCACACCTTTCAGCATGCTATTGTATACCTCGGATATATTGGTCGTCCTAATGTCGTACCTCGCACTGTTGGTGTCGTACAACTGGGACCATTCCTCCAACTCAGGAGTGTGCGTGGAGATTAATTCACTGAGTGAAACTTATGGAGCTTCGGGATTCCCCCTCACACCCTGTTGTTCCCCTTGTGCCTCTAGAGGGGACTCCCTTGTATGCCTCGTAGTTCGATGTTCAAGGTCTTTCTAGGTGGACTCAAACTTTCGTCTCTGATTTTGCATGCACAACGCATTGAACGTCTTTATTAGTTCAATTCATTATTTAAAAAATCCAATTCTCAAATAATTTTTATAAATTAAGCTTTTGTTTTTGCAAAAAGAACTTATTTTCAATAAAACTTCTCCAAAAGAGCCAAATTGAGCAATTGATGGTATTTAAAGCATCCAATTGCCTGTATGAGTCATGAATAACATTATGGACCTATTTATGTGAATATTTTTGGCTCAAATGGCAAAATTTACTTAAGTGCTAGAAAGTGACCACTTAGGTCTAAATAATATTTTAGATGAGTTTCGAAATCAAATAACTCTTGCTAGGTTGGTCTTTTGGAAGTCTTTTGAATACCAAAAAGGTTTAGAATAGTCACTCTCTAGGATTTTCCATTTAGGATGATTTTCAAATTCCTTTTAGACTAGAGTTTACACAAAAATCTAGTTATGTCAAAAACAAGATACTATGATATAGAATTTTGGCTAGAAACTCATTTTCGCATAAAATAGGTTTTTCCCAAACGAAAACCTTTGGGAAATCTTTGAAAAGCATTTGTATACATTTTGTAACTAGTTTTTCACAAGATTACTAATAGTTTTGAATTTTTTGACTTTTGCCTAAAAGACTCAATTTTGAAAAACATTACTATCACTTAATTTATTTGGGTATTTGAATGAACTAAGCTCCCAATGTCTTTCTGTGAGAACCCGGGGTATATAGCTTGTAACACTTAACCATTCAATTGGTCCTAGCATCACAAACCAAATATCCTGTGCCTCAGTGTACATATACTTTCCAGAATTTGCAGTACACATACCCCATACAAAAATTATGCATCACATCCATACACAAGTCATTGCATTACCAAGTCTTCAAACTTACAACACAAAGACATACAAGTCCAGAAATAACAGTAGGGCCGACCGACCAAATGACAAGGTAATTAAACAAAGTAGCAGCGGAAACAAAAACCATAAGATGGCGATAAACAAAAGCCAACCGGTTTGCCATTACCCACAAGGCAACCGATCGGGCTACCAAGCTAGTCGTCCTGCACGAAGTTGGTCTCACAATAGTCGATCCCTTGGGGATCAACCTCCTCTGCAACAATTTAACAAAGCAGCTGAGTACAAAGTTGTACTCGCAAGACTTACAAGCAAAGAATATATAGATGCATTTAGGTATCAAAGCAAGGCTACTACACTAAGCAGTTTTCAGCATAAAACAACTTTTCCTTTGCAATAGAGTAATAGATTGTAAAGCAATTTTAAACAATTTGTTTTTATTTGTTCAAATAACAGCGAGACAACAAATATAGACATAATTAACATCTTAGAGGTGACTTCCCAACAGCCACCACAACATAGCACAAATTACCCATTCGTGCCACCCGAAGTCAAGTTTTATCGAAAATGTTGAGTCTAACTCTTGTAGAGACCTAACCAAGCGTGTCCATGACCTAGGACGAGGCTATTCGAATATATTATACCCTGCAGGGGTGTACCAATGTACCCACACACCAGACCGCCTTTTTTGCCACTAGATGAAGCACACTTCCGAAGGTATGCCAGCAAAGCTAAGCCCTATGAGACGTTTTCTAATATTGTGTATTAACTACGAGCCGCCCATATGATGGAAACCATACGTTGTGTCTGAGTCATCGGCAGAGCGAGAACTTGCTGATGCTCCTACGGGTAGAGAACTTAAACCCAGAACCCATCCCGTCACGCCCAACACACACACGCGAATTAATTCCTTTTTCAACACAACACACACAACCTCCTGCGACTCGGAGCTAACACACGCCAAAGTACTAAGTCAAGAGAGGTTCCATATCCCTCTCATGTGGTTAGCACGCAAAAGTTCTTGGGTTAGTGTCCAAGATGTTCGGTCCTTGTTGACTCGGGCACCATCCATGCACACCCGACAATCACACCATCCAACCAATGTGCCCAAGTCTAAAACATTTTAGTTTCAGTTTTAGTTTCTCAAATACAATAAATACACCCGAGGCGGTGATCCCCATTCTACCGTTCTAAGCAGTGCTAAGCGACACAACTCGTATACAACATAATACGACCATAACTCATCCACCGAGCTCTAATTCATCGGCGGGGATATTAACCTAAGTTCAGTGGCAAAGGATGACATTTATCTACAGCTCATGCATCTACTAGTAATAACTACCTCTAACGAAAAATAATCATTCAAGTAGAGCATGCATACATACAATTTGCAAGCAAGATATTTTGTAATGAAAGTAACATGATCAATATGATCAGGGTGAGGGGGGTCTGCTTGCCTTGCTGGAGATAATCTTGCTACAGAGGATCACTCTCATACTCAGCGAATTCGTCAGAACCTATCGAAAAATTCGAGAAGGCCAATAAGAACGAATAACATCGAGAATACTCAAAAATTCAAATTCATCCAAAAATCCTAAATTTTTTTACAGAAGGTAAAGCATGATTTTAAATGAATTTAGCAACAAAAACCAATTGATTTGGAGTTTGCATGCAAAAGTTATAGCCAAAACAAAATCAGTCTGTTGAATAAATGTTGGAAAATACCTCTCGGGCACTGTTCATCCAAAATTAATTTTTTCGCAAAACTTTCTAGAGAGGTGGTGAACATGAAATTTTTATGGTAGACAGAGCACCTTATGAGATGAACAATGGAATCTGATTCACATCATTTGGAGCTAAAATGATTTTCTTATCATTTTTCAAAGTTATGAAAGTAGTGCACAAAACATATGTAAAACAAATTTTTTTTAAGGAAGTAACATGCTCAAAACCTATTCTACAATAAATTACACTAACATAGAATTCCAACAAAATTGAGTTTGCTTAAAAAGGAGTTACAGAGAAATACTTATGCATTTTTGAAGTTCAAACAAATTAATAGAACACAAATAAAGCATTTCAGAATATATATAAGCAGTAAATACTTTCTATACCCATCCTGTTCTAGCCAAGGACACTGATTAGAGCGGCCATGGTCAAAGCGGTCCTAGCCCACACAGACCTAGTCAAAATGCTTCGGGCCCACAAGTCAGCGAGCGAGTCCAAGGTGCTAGGACGCTTAGAACGAGCGGGATCGATTCTAACCGTTGGATCAAGATCGGACGATCCAAACGAGTGGGACGTTCGAATGATCCGAATGGCCCAATAGATCTGAATCGTTGAATTGAAATCGGACGGTCTAAATGGAATGGGGCGTTTGGATGGTCCGGACGGCCCAATTGATCCAGACCATTGAAATCAAATCGCAGGGTCCAAACGAAATATAGGTTCAAACCCTGGCTTAAGCGAACTGACAAGGGGGTTCTACACGTCAGCGATACACTAACTTAAACTACTGGATTTACATAGATAAGCGTGCTTAAGACATCAATTAATGGCTAATGATTGCTACAGTGCGTGTCCAAAAATGACAACACAGAGCACGCTCTGGCCGTGAGCTTCTCCGGCTAATCGCCGGTGAAGGAGGCTACGGTGGCGTGAGCTAAGGGCTAAAATGGGTTCCTAATACTATTTCGCACTCACCGGTGGCCGGAGCATCGCCGGAGACGAGCTCACGCGGTGGCGCGACGAGGTGGAGCGGAGGTGAAGCTACGGGAAAAATGACAACGACGATACGGCAAAGTTTTAAGCCATCTAATGCACGCACTAGCATCAGTAGGGCTCAAGGACCTTACTAGAATGACCTAGATAGGAAAAACTTACCGGAGTTGTGTCGACGACGAAGTCCAGTACCGGCACTGAGGAAGACAACAAGGAGATGGTGGCGTGATAAAAAAGAAAGGGCCCAAGAGGCAAGAAAAGCTTCATAGAGGCTCAGAGATGGATCACGAGCAAGTAATTGAATAATGGAGTGCCTTACCGGAGTTGGGGATGAAGGGGATAAATTTCGGTCGAACAAGCTCAAATCCAAAATTCGGTGATTCCTGCGAATACAACCCAAAATTGGATTAGGAAAAATGACGATGGTGACCAGTGGCGCAAAGTGACGCGAAGAGATTTGCAAATGAACCACTGGAGCTCCGGTGGCGATGAAGGGCGTCACGGCCGGAACTGAGAGCTTGAGCTCTAAGCGATTCCTTTTGGTGGAAGAGAAAAATGGTGGTGTGGATGGTTCAAGAGTGACGAAAAGATAACAAAGAGGCCATTGGAGAGCTTTTATAGGCCCTGGGGCGGAGAAACACAAGAATGGAGCTTCCACGGTGAACTTAGTCCATGGCTCCACCGCGAGTGACAGTGATGTGATGGCGAGGCGATAGGAGCATGGGCGAGCGTGAACTTGATGGCCAAACCACGGGCGCACGTCAAAAACCAGAGGCGGAGTCGTTGACGATGACGCACGGCGGAGCTTGGCCATGGCGAGCTGGCACGGGAGCGGCTGCGACGTGGAGACGATGACTTGACAAGCGGGGCCCACCAGTCAGCGAAACATATGAAAGTGGCTCGGGTGTTTAAACGAACGGGGATGAGTTTCAATCGTTGGATTGAAAATGGACGGCCCCAATTGAGTATGTCGTTCGGACGATCCGAACGTCCCACTCAATATGGACAATCAGATCGGGAATGGACGGCTCTGATTGAATTGGCCGTTCGGACGGTCCGAACGGCCCAATCAATCTGGCCCGTTGAAAATGAATCGGATGGCTCACGCGAAAGCTAGCTTGAGTTGAGCGCGCCGGTGCAGTTAGGCGGTTCAACCAAGTTAAGTGGCTCAAGCCGGGGTTGGGTTTAAGCCCGAGGAACAGTGAAAACTGATTTTTGAGGAGATAAAGCTGAGATGGTTTGCGAATTTTTAGAGAGAGTTAAAAAGCTCCCAAAATTCTAAAATTTTTATGGAAGGTCACTAGATTAGAGAACAACCTTTTTTAATTTTTCCAAAATTTTTCATGAAATGCATTTATTTCTAGAAAAATCACAAGTTGCTGCCTTAGGGTTTTGACCAGGAGTCAAACTGGTTTGACTAGCCTCTAAGAAATAGCAAATAATTTCTAAAAATTATGAAATTATTCAGAGTGGTCACCAAAGTGATCTAGGAGCTAGGAAAAATATTTCTAGAGGATGGTCACAAGGTTTGCTTAAGGATTTTTCAAGAACTATGCTTTCATTCAAATGAGGCATTGATCATTGAAAAATAGGAAACCCTTGGGAAAAATTTCCAGAACATTTCAAATGACAACATGAGGCATCAAAAGTTTTAATTTCTCCTTATTTTTATACATTTTAAACACAAACCATTGTTTGGGATATTACACTTTCCAAGTACCTATTTATCATTTTAAGCGATTTTTGGTACCTAAACTCGGTTGAGTCCTTGAATGTTAGTTATAAAATATTTGAGCACCCAAATGGTCATAGCAATAATCTTAGATGAACTAGCAGATCTAACAATCTCCTTATCATTTTTATCTTTCCTAAGTAAATAATGATCATTATAAAGAATATGCTTAGGAGTTATACCCATAGGACATTGTTTACCAATGTGTCCATTTTCCCAGCAATTGTAGCAAGTTAGGATTTTACTTCCCCTTATTGTGTTTTTTTCTTGCTCCTTGCCGGTTTGCCTCTTCTTTGAATGTCTTAACTTGACATCCACTTAATTTGGGCACACCGAGGCATTGTGTCCCTTCTCGTTACAACCAAAGCACTTGGTGATCTTTGTATGTCTTTGATTGTGTCTTGTCTAACTATTTTCCTTCTTCTCGGGTATAAATCTGATTCCTATCTTATCGTTCAACATTTGTTGCTTACTTAATATTTAGTTAAGAGAGGTCTTCCCTTTGTAGCTCATTTGTTGCCTGCTTAATATTTAGTCATTTGTCAATTTCTTGACTAGGACCTTGAGCTCTTCATTTTTCTCTACAAAGATTAGTTTCAACAAGCATCTAATTTTGATATACAAGGAGAATCTAGCAAATCATCATAAGAAGTGGATATGCTAACCTTAGATGCAATGCACGGGTTAGAAACTACACATGATATATCATCTAATAAATCACATGCTATGCCTATATCCACCTTTCAACTAGTGCAATGCAAGGGTTAGAAACAACTCATGCTCTTCTTTTAGCACATCATAATTATTTTGAGAGATGTATGTTCTTTTTTCAAAACTTTGAATTTTGTCTTCTTTTTCCCAAGATATTCATTTAGATCCTCTAGCATATCCATCAAATTGTCATATGAAGACCCATCATCATCATTTACCTCATTTCTACTTTTTGGCATGAAGCAAGTAGACATGTCAAATAGTGACGGAGGCTCATTTGTATTTGAGTTATTCGATTGATCGTCCTTTATGGCTAGTCCGGCAAAATGTCTTCTTTTGCAACCAGTCTTCTTTCTTGATGATGATTTAGGTTCTTCTTCATATTCCTCCCAACAAGGACACTTTGAGGCATGTGTCCCTTTTCTTGACAATTGTAGCACTTAGAGTTTTGTAGTGCATTGTCTTGGAAGATGAGCTTGAATTTTCATGTGAGCCACGTCTCTTCATGAGATTTTTCATTTTACTCATGAGAGTGACCGTTTCTTTTTTGGTATCATTATCTTCCTCATTTTGATATTTTTTGTCCTAATCTTCACTAGAATCATGCTTGGCCTTGAAAGCATGAATTATTTTGCTTTAAGTTGATGCCTTCTCCTTGAGCCCTTTTTTGTCATCTTGCACACAATATCAAGATCGGTTAAATCAGAAGATAGGCCTTTGAGCCTAAACCAACTAGTTTGACCTTAAGTGTACCAACAAGCTAAGACTAAGACAAAGATTGAAATCTTAACGAGAAAAGTAAGCAATTTAATTCTATAAATGTAAATTGCAAGAAAGTAAAGCTCAAGAAAGCAAACCATAAGAACACTTGAACTTTTTCCCATGGTGATCAAAAACTTGCCGGTTTCCCTTAGTCCACGTTGAGGTAAGCCCAAACGAATTGAACCGGCTCCACAAATTAAGCCTTACACCTCGAAACCACTCGGTGAAGCTCTTCCTCCACTCCGGAGATGGCGAGCACCAGGCCACTCACAACCATTTGGGTCTTCTCACAACCTTTTTTGAGAAGATCACCGGCGCAATTCCTCCAAGCCATCTAGGTGTCGGCAAACACCAAAAGTAACAAGCCGAAGATGCTCACTTGAACGAATCAAGTGTCTAAGCCCAATAGATACTAAATCCAACACCTAATGCAACACATGCATTAGAATTTTGCTCTCTAAGCTCACTAAGTACAACACATGCACAAAATAGAGGAGATGACATGCTCTTTGCTCAAGGGGAACGAAAATAGTACCAGCACTCTCCCACAACTGGCCATAAGGGGCATTTATACACCCACACTAGAAAACTAGCAGTTGGAGGAGAATATGTAGAAAAACAGGGATTCCTGGTTTGACCGCCAACCAATGGCCGATCTGACCGCCCTAGCTCCAACGGCTATAAAAACTAGCCGTTGGACACCCAACTGGACAGACTCTCTCACAGGGGCCGGTCAGACCGAACCAAAGCCGGTTAGACCACTCTACAGAGGAGTCAAGCTGAGAGGAAAAACACCCCTCTCTGGAAAAAGCAAACAGTGGACTTTGACCGTGGGGCCGGTCAGACCGGCCAACACATGGCGATTAGACCGCCAGAACAAATGGACCGGCACTCAGCCCAATCACACCCTTCAAGGGCCGGTCAGACCGCCCTAGAGCTGCAGTCAGACCGCCAGAGACAGGAAAAACATATTTTGCATATCGTTTCAACTCAATTTTGCAAAACACATTTGCTAATTGATGCGCGATGCAAACAATATATGAAAGCATGATTCTCAACAAAGTTGCAAAACACATTTGCCGAATTTTAGAATCACGCCACATGGAATTTGCTACATGGACTTAAACCCTTTGAAAAACACATTCACAAACTAAAGTCACATGCTACAAGGATTATGCATGAGTTTCAACTATTTGCAAAACATATTCACAAACTAAGGTCACATGCTACAAGGATTATGCATGAGCCTCAACTATTTGCAAAACACATTCGCAAATATCAACAACATGTTAAAGAGAGCTAGAGCAAGCACTAAGAGCTATCAACACATGACACATTAAAACTACTAGTCAAGACCCCTTTTAATAGTACGATAATCTATACTGGCAATTTGGTCTCCACACCAAACACTGAGCCCGGTAAAAGACTAGGAACACATCCTTAGCCTATGCTAGTCATACCTGTGCCTTGAGCATCCATCTTGGAGTGATCATTTGATGACTAACATATGCACTCTAAGTCCGGATTCTTGACTTGATAATTATCAACACATGATGATCTTCTTCACTTCATGATCTTGTCTTGATGTTTTATCAACGCATGATGACATCCTAAGACTTTATTATCATAGGACCCAACTTGTTTCACTAACTCATGGAAAATATTAATCCACATGACGATTATCATTAATTACCAAAATACTCCATAAACTCATAATGACGGGTCTAGATTCTTCAGGGATTTCATCCCATTCTTCATGGTATTCAGAGCGGACAACAACCCAACATTGTTGTCTGTGATAAGGCATACGTTGGGCCGCTCTCCCACAACCGTCTGCTTGACATTTGCTAGGAACCACAATTAACTGGAAGTGCTCTCATTCTCTATGATGGCAAAAGCAACCAGAAGAAGCTGGTCATTCGTATCGACTGCCACCGCTGTGAGAGTAGTGCCCTTATACCTCCCGGTGAGGAAAGTGTCATTCATCATGATCACCAGAAATATGTCCCGTACATGGCCTCAGCAACCTTCTACTTAGCTCGTCAAACCTTGCTATAGCTGACTGGATAACCAACCAGATTGACGACTTTTGACAACAACGTCATGGGGGAGACGGACACATCCTTCGCAACTAGGTGGCTGATGAGGCTTGCCACATATGCAGAAGTCACATTCCGTTGTTGCTGCAACGACTCACTCAGCTCGCAAGTGTGGTCGATCACCGCCTTGACCGTGAAGATCGAGCCAAAAAAAACTTCACCCTGTGAGCATTGACCTTGACAGTGTAGCCTTCCACTAGGCACTTTACTGCGTAATGTCCTCGGTTGGACCGATACACACGGCTGATGGACAAGGTGTACCGTGCTATAGCTTGTTGCATGTCCGCCTTGTTAGGGAAGTGTTACCCATCTAACAGGGTGTCAGCATCAAACCCTCACTGGAACTCTTCTCGTGGTAGTACGAGCGACCACACTGCGAGATCATCAAGTCTGGATGCCACGTAAGGCACCTACGATGACACAATTCCATCGATTGGACCACCACCTTGGGGTGCGTACTCCTCGCTACCATCCGAGCCTGGGTTGGTGTCCTCACCGGACTCCAACCCGACCGGCTGGTCCGGTAGAAACTCGTGGCAGTCATTGTGGGCCGACCACCATTGCCTTGCCCTTTCATTTTGCATAAAACTATGCGCAAGTCTTCTCTCGTAGTCTTCCTAAAAAACAACACATTCCGTGCTACCGTCTTCACGCTCTGCTTGTGGTTGCCTGCTTCCTAAGGCATCAACATCATCAAGGTTTGTTGGCGCCTTGTGCACGAAATTCACGTACACTATCGGCTTCCCGTATATCGCCGCCTTGAGCTGGGAATCAATTTACATATAATGGCCCCATGCAACACTGTCATTCACCTTGAGTAGCTCCCATACGCCCTGCCCTCCCCTATTTGCGCAGGTGATCCCTCGATGACAAGCTTCTTCGTCGCTGCCTCCGTATCGAACTTCCTCCGGATGCAACTCCTAAGCTCCCGAATATTCATCGCATCGAACCCCTCTGCCCGGACCACGTTGTACTGGCATCTCGATAGGTCCAACCCGTCGGGTCTGCCCCCGTATGAGACTGTGGCCATAAAACAGTAGCAAGTCTTGCATGTTTGACACTACCTAAAGTCACAACAACACAATTTACTGTACACAATATAACAAACAGGTCGCACTATGTAGTTTATATTTTGCTACCCCAGAAAAAACCATACTACCGAACCTAACCAAAATTAATTAGTTACGACTAATTAATTAATAGTATTTAATTAAGCCTAATTAATTAGGATGATTTCATTACAATTATTTAATCAGGTCTATTTTAATTACGTCTAACTAACGATGACTAATGAATTAATTAGGACAAGTAAATTGCGACTAATTAATTACCACTACATAATTAGTACTAATTAATTAGTAATATTTAATTAAGCCTAATTAATTATAACTAATTAACCGGACTTGCCTGGTTCGTGCCCTTAGGGGCCGGACATGACAAAACCATACCCCTAGGGCTTGGACGACATGTTCCAGAGCTCTGAGACACAGACTTAGCTACGTGGCACGTCTGCACGGTGATATTTTTATAGTTTCTATTGAAGAGAGAGCTTATTTTGTTATTCCATGTGCCAATAGTGACAAACCGGCCAAAAACTCAGCCGCCACTTCCAGTCCAGCAATAGAGAAAGATCGACAACTACAGACAGCAAGAGTCAGGGAGAGGAGAAAACGCCCCCCACCACCGTGCAGATTCGTCCATGCCCGGGGGAAGCAGAAGCAGCAGGAGGAGGAGTCGAGCTCAGTTCAGGCCTCAGGGTCAGGGGTGCCGGAGCTGTCGTCGTCGTCGTAGGGATCGGATATATGCTCCTTGAACTGGCGCGTTGCGTGTTGTCTGATCTTGATCGTTTCTTGGTTAGTCTTCTTGAAGGGTTCGTTAAATTTTTGTGTTCGTATCATCTTTCTTGGCGGCCTTGCAAGAATCTTGGCCCTTTTCTTGGTTAGTTTCTTGGAACTGAAAGGTCAAGACGTCAAGTTCCTGTATTTCTGTGGAGTCATCTTTAGGTTGTCGTAGGATTTCATCTGTCTATTATTCTTACGGTCTGAACTTTATATGTCGCATAGCTTCAACTGTAAGAACTGAGAACTGATGGCCTGTACATTCGCAAATGATGGTTGATTCTTGTTAGTTCTTGACTTCTTGCTTAGGTTGTTGATTGTTCGTGCTTATTGTCTACTGGTGTGCCCTTTTGGATAAGTTAATTGCTCGTTCTTGATTCTGCAGCATTAGTTCGTCTCACAGTTCATGAAAGATATACTTCTTAATTTCTTCGCGGGTCATCTAGTCGGTGATGTTTGTCCCTTGGTTCATGATAAGACTAAGTCCGTAAGCCGCAAGCAATCTTTGGTTTCAGTAGGTTCTTGAATGGGTTATAAGCAGGGCAGATCTGAGTGAAGCTTCAGGGATGCACAGGACAACAGGTTCAATATCGTTTTATTTTATCAAAATCTATATACGCATAGACATACACCCTATATAGTTTATATCCATTCATTCCACATACATGTAGTGACATTTATGATAACACCGGATCGATTTTGTTTTAGATCCACCGCCAATGGTTATAAGGAATTGATTAGAGACAGATTCCCTCTGTTACAGGTTATATCTTAGGAGTACATGGTGTCGCACATGCATCTTGTGATGAAATGTCTGGCCCATGGTTAGGCTGAATTGCTCAGAGTCATAGTCATATATCTCTTTGGTTCACTCCGCGAGCAAGTTACCTATCACTCGGCGACCACGCGGTTTCAGCCGTTAGATCCGAGCGCTTTCGACGGCTATGATACCTTCAAGGATGGTAAAAAGACTCGAGCAAACCAACCAACCATTCATCCCCGGATCCCAAGTCACCTTTCAAACACACGACTGCGCGCTTCTCCGCTCGAAGGGCAGAGCAAGAAGCCAAGAACGCGAGCAAGAAAGGCAGAGCAAGAAAGTGAGAGGAGGGGCAGAGGCAAGAAGCGAGGAAGAGATCGGGGGAGCGCGCGCGGGCACCATGGCCTCTGATAGAGATGACGTCGCGGTGACCGAGGTCGTCGTCGGCGGCACCATCCTCGCGGTGGGCGTCGTGGGCGCCGCCCTCTTCTGTGCCTCCCAGACGGGGAGGGGGTGGTGGGTGAGGACGCTCGGCGGCGTCACGACCCTAGAGCGGACGCTGCGCGACGACTGCGCTATGTGCCGGGCGAGCATGGAGGCCGGCAGCGTTGTCCGCATGCTCTCCTGCGACCACGTGTTCCACAAGGAGTGCGCCTACAGCATCGAGAGGTGGCTCCGCGAGAACAGATTGACCTGCCCAATCTGCCGCAGGACCGCCTACCCCGTACTGCCGTGGAAGGCGCCGCCGCCGCCGTCGTTATCACCGACCTCGGTCGCTGTTTGTACGGAAGAGCAGGACCTGGAGGAACAGAACGAGCTGCCTCCGCCGCCGATCCTTACCCACAACCCGGAGGAGCAGAATCCACCGCCGCCGCTGTCGAGCTCGGCGCCCCACGCCTCGGGATTGGAGGAGCCACTTCTGCAGCCATAGCCGTCGTCATCATCGCCGTCGTAGGGATCGGATGCTCCTTGAACTGGCGCGTTGTGTCTTGTCTGATCTTGATCATTTCTTGGATAGGTTTCTTGAAGGGTTCGTTAGAATTTTCAGTTCGTATTGACGGCCTGAATCTTGGGTCTTTTCTTGCTTAGTTTCTTGGAACTGAGAGGTCAAGTTCTTGGATTTCTGTAGAGTAATCTTTAGGTTGTCGTAGTATTGCATCTTTTTCCTGTTCTTTCGGCCTGAGCATGTCATTGTCACATGGATTGCAAGTTTGCAACAGATGGTCGGTTTTTGCAAGGTCTTGACTTCCTGCTTAGGTTCTTAGTTTTGTAGCGCATGTATCTTCTGATGAAATGACCGGCACATGATTATGCTGAAATGCTCTTGCTCATAGATGTAATCTCTTTTGCTTCACCCTGCGAGCAAGTAATTCATCATATTTGATTTACTTCTGGATTACTACTTTATAATGTATCTTCTTGAGTGGTCAGCAATTTTCATGGATATCAGTTGTTGAATGTTGACAGCAGTTCGTAGCAGAAAGACTTGCATTTTGCGTGGCGTTTGATGTCTTGGTGTTCATAGTTCAGTATAAGGCAAGGTAGAGTTGGCATAAATGGTTTATTTTGTCTGAGTAAACTGTATGATGTTCCATTATGTTTCTGTAAGACTAATGAACGAATCAGCAGCTGAAAGTCTGAAATGAACCAACTTAACAGAGGCTTATATGATTTTGTTTCAGTTGCTATCTATTTCTAAGTGTATCTTTAGCTAACAGAGTACTAAATAGGTCTGCAAATATTGCAAATCCATACTGTTTTCTGAAAAATGGACTTGCAATACCAGAGCCAAAAATCAGTGATCACCAACTCCCGCAGTTGTGATAACCGGTGGATTAGCTCAAAAGATTACTACCTGGTAAATTAGTACTAATCATATAAGGTGCATATAGTAGAATATAACCTGATGAATTAGTAATCAAGTACACATGGTAGTACTGCTCACATAGGATAAATAACTGACCAAGTGTTGGCAAACACATTTCTGAATGATGTCAAACTCACTTTACATTCCTTTAGTATTTACCAACCTCCAAACAGGTGAACGGACCTTCGTTTTTTTTATATCATATCTATGCTTTTTTTTTTGCTCGGAAAGATATGTTCCAAAGCTTGATATATTTTATGGAGATTTGGTGGTTAATTTACTAATTTAGGCAAGTTTTGATTCTTTTTCCCACTTGCTGAATTCTTTGGCGTCAGTATTAGACTCAGCCTTAACATATTTTCTTACTATGCTGTCATATTTTTTATTTTGTAGCTGGTTGCGACCCTTGAAATTCCTAGATTTTTTTTTTTGTGAATTGAAATTCCTAGATTTTTTCGCGTATTGAAATTCCTATAACACATAAAACTTACCGTTTTGATATTTTGAGCCATGTTCATGGGAGTAAGCAGTTAGCTGAAAACACAATCCTGAAATTTGCAAAAGGACTGAAATCTGTACGTCTGAAATCAGAAATCACAATCCTGAAATCTGCAAAAGAACTGAAATATGTAAGAAGAAAAAAAGGCTTGCTCCAAGAGTTTTCTAGATTTTTTTTATGAGCTTGTCTGTCTCTTGAGATCGAGGAAACAACCACCTTGGAAGTGAAACTTTTCGGTTCAGTCGACTTTCAAAGGATTGGGAGTCATAGCTCGACTCCTTTATCAAAGATGTTTGCACTGATATTCTTTTGGGAATAGTTGATTATTTGTCACTGTATGTGAGTATGATATGTGAGGCTCGGGATCACATGTCATACTCACATCAGTGTCAAATAATCAATTACGCATATTTGGCAGTGGCAAATAATCAAATCTCTTTATCTTTTGTTTCTGCAAAATTCCATGGAGTTTGTAACATGCTGTGACAATTTTTCTTATTCAGTTCGTTTGATGCCTTCCTCTGCACTCTTCTATAGGTAGCAGCTCTTCTTATGTTCTTCCACTAGTGACTACTGAGTACTAACTAGCCTATCATAGATTCACAGTTCACAGAAGAGATTCTTGATGTCCTAGTACTTGGTGTCCGGCCCGGAGATGGTCGGTGGGGTTTACAAGTTGCGGCACTGACGCTGTTGCGAACCCGCTCCAACGGTCCAACCACTTCACGCGGTCACGCACGGGCACGGCATTGCGATTGTGTGGGTACGAGGCGCCGCACGGCCACGGTCCACGCGCTACGGCACGAGGCAGGCGCGAGCGCGAGACCACGCGGCCGGGCGGGGGCGTTGAGGTCCATGCCGCGGCTGATGGATTGGATTGGGCGTATTTCTTGTCGTTCCACTTCTTTTTCGTGCGGGGGAGAAGGTGGATGGGGGCAAGTCCAGTTTTTGCGCGTGCAGGCCGGCCCGGCAGCGCGCGTAAGCCGCGCGGGCGCTTTTTTTTGGTTGTTGTCGCGCGTCGGACAGGTCCGGTGTGCTAAGCTGGGCTGCTCGGCGCGGTGGTTCTCGCTGCAATTGCAAACCATGGCTTTGAAGTTCGTCGCGGCCAGCGTCTGGTGCTGTGCCATCGCCACTGTGAACTGCGCAGGTACAACTTGGGCTCATGCAAACAAAACTTGTTGCCTGATTCCCACATAGTGGCAGCCCAATATATGTTATCACGGTCCTCCATTGTTTGAGTCAAGACGTCAAGTTCTATCCATAAGCTTGAGCTAGGCCCGGACTAATAAGCAACCCATCTTTGTCCGGCCCAAAGCAAGTCCCAACGGACAACCGACGTCCAAACCGACCGAGCCATCCAGAACTTGGGCCGAACTCCGACCTATACTTCCTCGTCGCTCGGCGCCGGTGGGTCTCCTCCCCGAAACCGTACCTGCCGCCACCCGCCCTCCCGCCTTCCGGGCCGGCGCCGCTTGGCCCCTGCAAAACCCCTAAAAAACGGGCGGAAAAGAGACGGGGGCGGGGAGCGTGCGCGGCGGGAGTGAGGGATGGCGTCGGAGGAGGAGACGAGCCGGCTGTTCCGCATCCGGCGCACCGTGACGCAGATGCTGCGTGACCGCGGGTACCTGGTGGTGGACGCCGACATCAACCGGTCCAAGCGCGAGCTCATAGAGCGCTACAGCGACCCCGTCCGCCGCGACGACCTCGTCATCAACCGCACCAAGAAGGCCGACCCTGCCGACCAGGTCCGTCCCCCTCCCCAGCCGCCTCTCCCCCTCTCCATCCCCGTGATTTCCGCCAGGGCGCCGTGTGACAATGACGATGTTGGCCCTGTCCTCCGGATCTACGTCTTCTCTTCGAACGAGGCGAAGCCCGGCGCGAAGACGATCAGGAGCTACGTCGAGAAGATGAAGCAGGAGAACGTCACCAGCGGCATACGCGTCGTGCAGCAGGCGCTCAGCGCCTTCGTCCGCAGCGCCGTGCAGGAGGTCTCCCAGAAGTACCACCTCGAGGTTTTCCAGGTCGCCCTCTACCACATCCTTCACCTCGTACTCATATGTCTCTATATGTATGCTTCCTCTCTCCGTGCAAACCAGTGCCTGATGTTTAACGTAGTGCAGGAATCGGAGCTTCTTGTCAATATTAAGGAGCACGTCCTAGTGCCGGAGCACGAGCTCGTGACGCTGAGCAGAAGAAGACGCTGCTGGAGCGATACACCGCGAAAGAAAACCAGATCGGATACACTTGCCTATTCTTTTGTCACTGGCCTGGTATTCGAATCGATATAAGCAGAACAGTATCAATAATTTATTCCTGTGTTAAGCTTGATGCGCCACTTCGGGGGTGTTTGGGTTTGATGCCTAACCTTAGCCGCCCCACAATTTCTTAGGCAAGTGTTCGGTTCAACACCACAATTATGGATTGCCACACTTTTTTAACCCCATGACCCATGTGTTATAGACTCAATTTTTTGGCTAACCGTGCCACACTTGTGGCACCCATTTTGTTGGCCACACTTTTTGTGGCAAGCCACACTTTGTCTAAGGTTGGTTATGGCAAAGTTAGGCATGAACCAAGCATGCCCTTATATACTACAACATTAATGGTCAATTGTTGCTAAACTATGACTAAGTTTTGCAGCAAGCCTGCATTATGCATATTAGAAAGTGTTTTGGTTGACATGACAGTGAAACATCTCATAACTTTTCCTGATACTGGTCTATTCTAGAGAATAGATCAGTGACTCCTAGTCACTTCCAGCTTG
Source organism: Phyllostachys edulis (assembly GCA_036346405.1). Taxonomy (NCBI): domain Eukaryota; kingdom Viridiplantae; phylum Streptophyta; class Magnoliopsida; order Poales; family Poaceae; genus Phyllostachys; species Phyllostachys edulis. The sequence goes on along the minus strand of CM070552.1, from coordinate 46,927,963 downwards.
GTGAAGATATTGTGAAAATAAATGTCTTCATTTTCTCTATTACTTGCAGTTAACAATTAAAAAAAAACTAACAAAGCAATGTGTTTTCTGCCCTTGGATGCTGCAAAAAGAACAAAATGTTACCATTACACTATTGCAGCTCTGTACTGCAAGTATAACTTAATGAGTGATCAAGTCACAGACCTACGCATATTCTTTCCATATTATGTGTCAGTTCTAATGAAACAACAAAAGAGCTCCACATGTCACATTTAGTCTTCATGTCAAGTTTAAAGGCTAGTAGAGAAATTATAAGTGCTGGATATACGTGGTTTCAACCATTGGTATCCATAACTTCATGTGGTGGGGAGTGGGGGAAATGTTAAGAGTGAAAATTTTAACAACTTTCTGCAACTAAAAGCATTATGTACCATAGCCATTCCCAATTGTTAAGAAAATAATGTATATCTTGTTGAACTTTGTTATCAGTTATCACACTTGATTTGTGATGGGAATCAAGACTGTCGAGTCATGTTGGAATGTTGAATTTTAAGTCAATCTTTGTTCAAAAGGTATGATCAATAATTTAGGAACACAAGGATTCTATATAATTTTAGTGGAAAATCAGGGTGAATGACAAACTTATCATGCCTTAGACTGCCGAGGTGGTAGTTTCCTAAAAGATAGTATTACAGGTGCTGGCAGCATATGCTAGTAGAACGGAGACCTCAAAGCTCTGTTAGAACTTGAACAAGGATACTCTAATATCTGCTTGGAAAGTGATGCTTTCAGAAGTTAATAATGGATCCTGCACATTTAGATGTTTGTGTCCACACAAGGTTTATAAGGTACCACAGTGGCTGGTTTACTGTGGTGCATATGTTGTTTCATAATGTGAAACTGTGAAGAATGCAAGTATACTGACCTGCTGTATCGGGGATGTTAATCTGAGTAACCTGTTGTTTTGAACCATACTTCTAACCTAGTTAGATAAACTATTCTATTGATTTCCACCTGCTGATACTTCTCAGTTTTAATATACTAGTGCTCCCAGTTCTGATAATTTTGGCTGTCGTATGATGCAGCTCCCTCGAATTCAAATTACTGTCGGACCCGGATTTCGAGAATCCAAATCCCCTGTGAAATCACTGTGCTATTCCCTGGATCAGTAGCTAGCACTTCACAGTACACATTGCTGAATCATTCATACAAGCGTGAACTGAAATATTAAATATTACAACCAACTGAGTAACATAGACCATATCGGGTCGAGTTTTACAAAAGGGCCGCACAAGGCCAAATATATTACATTACAAAAGACGACTAGATCTACAGCGGAAGCAAAAGGGAAGGTGGGGTTCATCTCACACGAAAGCGATGGGGTGACTCAGTGTCTGACGGATATTAACCAAGGATGGCTAATATCGATATGACTGCGGTACCAACGAAGTCTACTTAGGCTGGCGAGACCTAAACTACGAACTAATCTACTCCTTATCGCAGATCTTGTCCATCATCTCTGGGCCGTCGAGAAGGCGTAGTCTCCGTCGTCTTCATTATCTCGAAGGATTGGGGAGAAGCGAGAATGAGCACTACTACCGTGCTCATGAGCCAACACACAATGCAATTATATACATGCAAGGCTTAACAAGGATGGCTCGGGTTCTTTTATTTGAAAGCCGGTTTTGCAATATTATAATTACAAATCCTATGATTTAGTATTTTTAACAAATTTGCAATTTTAAAATATTAATGTGCAATAATTATAATAATAGAGATTCCATCCGTGAAACTCTACCAATGCATCCTTTCAATTGGGGCTGCCCCAAAGACCACACCCATTGAGCTCATGACTCGGGAGAAATCCAAAAGCAGGGCTAGGTGAGCCCTTCCACCATTTTTCCATTCCACCCACAAAGCTTTTTGAAATAGAACTAACTCAAGTTATGATTCCTATGTCCGCTTTTGACCAGTAGGCACTAATTTGCTTAAACAGATTTTAGACTCTGCAGAGATTTGTACACTTTACCCACAAGAGATAGTCATACCGTTACCTTACATGATTAGTAGTCATGTAGTTGGGCGATCGTCACAATAACTTTTCTAATTACCTCGCCCTTAGTCATCTCATCCATATGGGGTTGCGCCCATACGTTCATGTGGGATGTTACCCTGTTGCCGGTAGTTAGTTTACCCGGTGCAGCAACTTCACCCTTGCCTCGGTGCCCTTTCAAGTCTTATTTACGCAAGCTTGCATGATACATTTTTCCACCGTGTGAGACACATTCGAGGTTTAATAATTGTACTAGGCCAAGTTGCACTTTGCACTTGTGGTTGCACATGTTTAACACGGAGGTCGTGACAAGATTAAGTCCTTAGGGTTATCTGGCGGTTCATTCCACAAGCCAACCAACCATGTGCTCCCGAGCACCCACCGCCTCACCATCCGCCCAGATAGAACTAGCAATTGGGGTTTTGGGGAGTAAAACCAATTTATTTTCACAACCTTTAGCCAATGGACCACTAATGACTACTCAAACATTTTATGTTTGAGAAATGATGATTGGGGTATCTAATACCCTGGTACTTAAGCAAGACTAGCATGTCGCTTAAGTACAACCTATGACTAGTATTACCATATAGTTACTAGGGTGACAAGGATTAATGGATTCAAGTTGTCAAGGATGGCATATTAATTTAATTAATCAACAAGTGGGAATTTAACCACCTTAAGCTTTAACATACATTTGATAAAGAAATAAAGCATGCAATTTTGCTAATTTAAATTAATATAATTTGCATAAAATGTAGGATCAATATGGTCAAAGTATTGACTCGCCTTGGTTAAAGGCTAGGGGATCTTGGTCTTGATCAACTTGAGGGTCGCCGGCGTCTTCAAATCCTAATCGCGCGAGAATACCGGAAAAATACACAACGGCAAAGAGAGCAAATAAATAAATGAGGAACAATAAATAAACTCCAAATTAATCAAGTCCTATGCCATTAGCAAGATCTTGATTTAACAAATTTTTAGAAATTTATTTCATAATTTTTGGAGTTAAAAAAATGGATGAGATATGAATTTTTGAAGGTTAATTGAATTAGAAAAAGAGAGGAGTCTACAGAACAGTGCATGGGCCCGGTCCATGCGCCTGATGCAGGCCGGTCCACGCCAAGCAAGATGAAAAGGAGGGCCCCACATGGCAGCCTAAAGGGAGGGGAGGTCAAGCATGACATGTGGGCCTCAAGCAAAAATCCCCAAATCAAACCAATTCCCCATTTCTTCATTGCTCTGTGCTCCTAAGGAAAGAACAGAGGAGAAGCGAGGAAGAAGCGGCATGGGGGGGCAGGCATGGTGGCAGGGGGGGCAGGCGTGGCAGTGAAGTGGCCGAGGGAGGGCGGCCACAAGGAAAGGCGGCATGGTAAGGGCGGTGGTGGCGCGGATGGATGGCGTGTGGCTCATGGGCAGACGGCAATGGTGAGGCGGCGCTTGTGGCGAGGGGACACGCCGGCCGTGCAAGTCTTGAGGGAGGCTAGCAGGTGGTCGAGTCGGGTCGTGGCGGGCGAGGCGGGCGGCAAGGCGGTCTGTGGCGGAGAAGAAGAGGCACCTGTGGCCGGGGCTGCTTTCGGCGACGAGAAGGTGAAGGAGGTGGGGTTAGCTTCTGGCGTCACGGGATGCCGTGTGACGCGTTGTCGAGCGCGGGCTCACCGGAGCGTCGCGGAGGCAGCGCGGATGATCGTCATGAGGCGCGCCGGCTCTGCTCGACTTACCGGAGCTCGGGAGGCGTGGAGGTCAAGCAGGAGGAGGAGCTTTATAGGGAGCCATGGCGCGGGAGGACGCGGGTCCGGCTCGAGCGCGGCATGGTCTGAGGCGCAGGACGCGCAGCGTCGCGGCGCGAGGAAGCGCCGGCGAGGACGTGCGGCTCGAGGTGGCTCTGCGGTCATGGCGTCGTGTGTGGCGCTTGGCGCATGGCGGCTGCAGGAGAGCGGCAAGTGGCGACGACGCGACGGGTTGGTGGCGACGAGACAAGGCGAGCACGCGGGAGCAGGTGATTGCGGCTGCTGCTGCTGCTGCGACGCTTGGCGCGGGAAAGGAAGGAGGGGAGCAGGTAGGTGCAGGCGGGGGCAGTGGCGCCGTCCACGGGAAAAAACAGAAGGGAGAAAGATGACAGAGGCCTGGGAGGTAAGTCAAAGCAGTCGTTACAATTACCGACCCAATAGCAAGATACTACGGCATGAAGCGTGGGCAGGTTGTGAAGATCATCCGAGCCAGTGAGACTGCTGGAAGATACGTGACCTATCGCTATGTTGTCTGAGCTTCACTGCATTATCATGGCTGGAGCTTTGCCGTCAACATTACCTGTTAAAATGCTTCCTCCGTTGCTAATTCCTTTCTGTAGTAGAAACATTCACATTTTTGTTCCTGAGGAACGAAAGAACTGTTGAAGTGCCGTGGTGCACTTTCTTCAGAACTGGTTGACGTGACGCCGTTAGCACTAGACATAGGATTCTGTAGCGATTTTTTTTAAAAATATTTTTAATAATATTTTAAAGTTAACCACTCGCTAACTTTATTTCCAATTCTGAAACCGTTCTGTCACGTCATTGTACCCGGCATAGCTAAACCTGTCACACAAACTCTTGTTTGTACGTTGTGCCAGCGTGGAGGACTTACATGGCCGTTGTCACGTCTGCACCTATGGCGTGACAAGCCTACGTGCTTGTCACGCTAACTCTTGTGGCGTGACAGTGCCAGCCTTTATTTAAAGGTGTTTTCAGATGAAAAAAATCTTACGTTTGTTGTATAAGAAATGTGGACCATCAAGCTTACTACGTGAGTAAATTTTATGCCCCTAATAATTTTCCATGTCGCGGTTGACGAACTAATTTATATCGTTTCTCCGTTCACAGGGTAGACAGCTGATGCACATAAGCAACAAGGCGGGTGAGGTGCTCAGGGTACCTGAGGGTTCGGAGGGAAGCTACAACTGCATGAGGAACTTCCTGGAGGTATTTTGCACTAGAAATGTCAATTTTCTTTATTAATCTGGAACTGTTAACAATCTAACATTGCACTAGAATTCATGAATCAAGTTTATCAAGTTCGTTGGCCCAGTCTGTTTATCAAGTTCGTTGGGCCACATGAATCAAGCTTATCAATAAATTTACTCCATAGCTGTTTTCAGTGTAGTCTGTGCACTATTAAGTAGTCTGAGTCTGTAGCATCAAATAGAAATCAAATATTGTTTTAGAGTAGCTGTGGAGGCGGCTAAAGGTAACCAAAAAAAAGATCATATTCTTAGCTTCGCCAGTTTGTTTGGGTTAAGTTGGGGTACTCGCGTAAGTTGACAAATATATGCTGAATTGTTGTAGGGTTGGCATGTACTATTAATTATGGGTTCATCAGTTCAATATCTTCAGCATGTACAGTGCCTTATCATCTTCCGTGCCAAATGATCCACATTTCTTATGTAACAAACGTAAGATTTCTTATCTTTAAATAAAGACCGGCACTGTCACGCTACGAAAGTTGGCGTGGCAAGCAGACTTGTCACGCCATGAGTGCAAACGTGACAACAGCCACGCAAACCCTCCACGCTGGCACGGCGCGCGAACGAGGGTTTGCGTGGCAGGTTTGGCCACACCGGGTAAAATGGCGTGACAACGGTTTGCCTATGCTACGGTTGATGGCGTGACCAAATGTGTCAGAATTGAAAATAAAGTTAGCGAGGGGGTTAACTTTAAAATATTATTAAAAGAAGAATTAAATTGAAAAATTCTTCTGTAGCCGTGTTCCATTTCACCCTATCAGTAAATCATTCGTGCCTCTCTGTAAGCTTTGATCTCTTTCATCTTTAAGTACTCGTACGATCTGTGTTGGATTCAAATGGCCATGGACATGCCTTCAGGGACCACTGTTTGTCTGGTGAGCAACCGGGTAGCCGACACGAAAGCATGAGGGAACATGGGATGTTCGCGTGTCTGGAGGATCGGCTTCTGGTCGATCGGATGGCTAACAATACGGGAACATTGGAGCGGTGTTTCAGCCTTCAACGAATGTGTACCAAATGAACTACGCGCCAGGACAAGAATTGACAGCAACGTGGCAAACCCCAAGTGAGTTTTCATCACGTTTGTATAGTTCACCGGCTACTTTGCCTTGTATTGTACCTCCCGTGAATCTGGAAGATTTATGTCAAAAATCTCACTAGGGCCCTTCTTGAGGTCACCGATTCCGATGGTAAAACCGACGCAGACCATAGCTTTTTAACGCTTTCTACAGTTGCGAAAACGGCACGGCAAGAAATGGCAGGATCCTCCACCGCAGACTTGCTTGAGTCGTTCCGAAAGAAAACTAGAAAAAGCCTAACTCGCCGAGTCAGTCAACGATGCGAACCGAAGCGATCGACGGTGACATGCCCGAGCGACCAGTCGCGTCCGACGCGCTCATCTCATTGCGCGTTGTGTCCGTATCTGAACTCCGTCCTCCTCTAGATTATAATTTTTTTTATTAATTAACATTTTTTTAAATTTTATTTTAAAGTTAACCTCCGGCGCACTTTATTTCTAATTCTGATCCTTTTAGTCACATCACCACCCGTGGCGTGACAAAACAACACTGTCACGCTAGCCTATTTCTGGTCAAACTTTTGTCACGCCACTTCCAGGTGGCGTGTGAGCGATATTGGTCGCCACAACCAATGCCGTGGCGTGACAAAAGTCTTATTTTAAGGATTTATCCTGACGCGTGACAGTATTATTTTATCACACCACCACCCGTTGCGTGACCAAAGAGGTCAGAATTGGAAATAAAGTGTGTCGGGATTAACTTTAAAATAAAATTAAAAAAAAGTTAATTAATAAAAAAAAAGTTCTCTAGATTATGATCTGGCAAAAGAATACTCAGAGATCAGAAGGAAATTCTCCGTGAGAGGTAGAGCCTCGCCCCAGGAGCTCCCCCACTGAATTTTTTTCCCACAGCGAGCGCTCCTGCTGTCCTGGCGCAGCCTGCAGCCTGCAGGCAGAGGGGCCGGGTAACAATCCATGGAGATGCAGCAATGCTGATTGCGATGAGGAAACAGGTAAACCATTGGAGGAAGAGAAAAACGCACTCCATCACAAGCAACGGGTCGCAGTGAAAAACAAGGGAATGCGGCAGAAATCGACGCAACAATCCGTTCCAGTGGCACCATCCTGAATCTTCAGAACACCAGCCGCAGCTAGATGCTCGGCGTACCGCAAGCCAATGACGCTGCGGTTAGAAACTTAGAATTCTTGGAACGGATGGCAGGCTTGCATTCTTACATTACCATAAACTTCAAGCTGTTAAAACCGCTGCATGATATTTTCCTGGAAATAAAGTCCAGGTTGATCTATTAGCTTCCTGGAGTATAAATCAAAACCGGAGCGACGAATCATGGCGGCTAAAATGTCTGCACAATCCTGCATTCCAGGCTTCCGCTCAAGGGGTCAACAGAAAAACTCATCAGACCACGATTCTTCAGCATCCTCCCGTTCCTGAGTCGTGTAGAGAGGTCCAACCCTGGTCTACCAGACCCGCATGATCATCATTGCAGCCGATCTGCAGATGCCAGCTGCTGATCCCACCCAAAATTTTCAGGCCATAGAACACACCAAACACTTGTAACCGTGGGTTAGTGTTGTCAATCCAGAGAGATGGTAAGTACCTTGGTCAGTGGCTCAGGATGAGTAAAATCGAATTGGCTCGTAAGAAATTATACTTGGACATCTTAGCTAAGATGAAAACTTCGGCCGAAAAGAGTTAGTGTAGCTGTGTCTTTTGTCTTCAACTCCTAGTCCTTTCTGCGTGCAACATGCTCATGCAAATCTGGACAAAGTTAGTAGTCTAGTACAATAACTGCAGCCACCAGCTCAGCACATGATTCGAACAGAGTTGCAAAAGGTACATGTCGTTTGTTCGTCTCTCCACCTACTAAAATATTGAACAGTGACTTCAAACTTTGTTTTCTTAATTTTAAGTTTTTAACCATCCAAGTAACAGACTACTAGTCAAGGTCGAATTTAGGATTATGCTGCGATGGTGACAATTATGTAAATTGGCATGTGCACTGGAATCGGTTATTGTTATTTGTCACAAAGAGCTGACTTTCAAATCAACGAGAGCATGCAATACAGCAAGTAAGACAACCAGACAAGACTGAAGATACCACCGAATTAGAAGAAAATGATAAAAACTTAAAGTGAGGTTGACGGTATCATTTCCCCCATGCTATTGCTTCAAATTAAGCTTTAGAACATAGAGCAGAGACCAACAGTAGATGGTCCAAGGTTCACAAGTATAACTTATCAATACCGTTCCAGTACCGTCCGGTATGGCCGGTATGTACCATTCTAGCACCGTCCGGTATGGCCGAGCAGCCCTGCGTTCTGTACCGGCCTCGATACCCAACAATACCGGTCATACCGGCGGAATTGGTAATACCGTCTATTGAACTCATTGAAGTATGTGTTATATTTGATCATACTACTATGTATTTGAAGTAACATTACAAGTGAAATTTAATGTGCATACAATTAAACATATATATACTTATAAATATATGTTATTATATTAAACTCCGGAACGGTACACCGGTATAAGACGGCACCAAAATGTACCATTCCAAGAGTCAAACCGATATAGCCTCCGGAATGGTATTGACAAGTATTAATAACACGCGGTACATAGCTTGGAAATGTATGTCGAATATTTTAGTGTCGAAATTGGAAAATTCTAACTTATCAGTACCCAGTTATTACCAAGGATAGCAAAGTGGGTTCCATACAGTACACCGACTCAAGTGTATGAGAATGACGTATGGAATATCATTGAGCAAATTCACAAAGAGAAGATGACAAATGAGATAACTTGCTACTAGAGAAAATGACCATGTAGGAGAACTGGAGTAGGCATTAACAAACAGGGTGAAACATTCCTGTAAAATTAAGATAAATTGGTCAAAGATCATATTTTTTAATACCAATCTGTTTTTTCGGAGACTGGATAAGTGGATAGCATGCTGGATGTTCCAAGAAGGAAGGTGGTATCAGGATTTAGACACAACAAGAATTACTGTTCCAACAGAGATACTACAAGCGCTAGCAATAATTTAAAAAGACAATATAGACTAATCTTACAGCTTACATGATTATCTCAACATGAGATGATGCAAGGCTCGAACTGAGCATCCAGCGATAGTTATGATGTCGATATGGTTTGCTCGGCATGCCCCCGATTAATTCAAGTAGCAGGAATACACATGTAGCATCATTGAGCCTAACCAAGCGGTTCACAATCTGAAGTGTGTGATCACCATTGGCTACATGGTGTCCGAGTCGTCCTTGTTATAGGCTAGTGGGAATTCGTCGAACTGCTCTGATACATCATGGCCCTCTCCAATACTCTTCAGAGAGTGATAAACCCGGTACATTGACAGCCTGTCCCTCGGACGAGCGACAATACATTGGAAAGCTACCTTCAAGAACTCATCGATTTCCACGTCGTGGCCCTTCCCACGCAATGACTTATCAACAGCATCAGTGATTCGGCCGGAGCTCTTCAGCTGATTTACCCAATCCACCAATGTCCCCTTGAAACCTTCACCCGCTGCATCACTTGTCACAGTGCCAGCCTCCTGCCCGCTCACAAGCTCGAACAGTATCACCCCAAATGCATATGTATCACCCTTCATGGTAGGAATTGGATTGCTAGCGTACTCTGGGGCAACATACCCAAACTCCCCAAAGTCTCCATTCAGGAAGGGGCTTGTATCGCCGCCCTCCCCTGGCGCCATCCGGACCAGCCTCGTGAGCCCAACATCTGTAATCCGAGCCTCATAATCCTCATCAAGAAGCACTGCGCATGAGCTCAAATTCTGGTGAATCTGAGGAACCTGAAAACCGTGATGCAGCCACGCAAGCCCCCGTGCCGCCCCAGCGGCAATCCTAAGCCGTGTCGCCCAATCCAGCAGTGCCTCCCCTGGCTCCTTCATCACCGAAGAAAGAGCCCCGCTCTCCATATGCTTGTACACCAGAAGCCGCTCATCCTCAACAACACAGAACCCCAGCAGCGGCACGATGTTGGGGTGCCGCAGCTGCCCGACCCGTCCCATCTCCGCCCGGAACGCCTTCTCTGAGACGGGGCACGAGTGCAGCCGCTTCACCGTCAGGGCGGACCCGTCACGCAGCACGGCCCGGTAAGCGGTCCCCGCCCGCGAACTCCCGGCCACCACGATGTGGCTTGTGCTGAAATCCTGTGTGGCCGCCATCAGGTCGGCGAGCTTGACCTTCACGATTGGCTTCTGGAAGAGCGAGACCGGCGCAAGCCGGTTGTGCGCCGCCTGCAGCCGCTCCGCCCACCAGCTGCCGTCCTCCCCAGCAACACCACCCGACTCGCTTCCTCCGCGGCGGTGGCGGCGGCGACCGCCCTTGCTCTTCCCGGTGCATCGCCAGAAGAAAAAGGCGAGGAGCAGCGACGCGGCAGCGCCGAAGACCCCCGCAGCGATAACGATGCCGAGGCGGGCGCTCCCCGGCCCGCGACCACAGCGCGACGACACGGGACGGCCACACAGGCCCGAGTTCCCGGAGAAGGACTCCCTGGAGAAGGTCGCGCCGAGCTGGGGCGGGATCTGGCCGTCGAGCCGGTTCCCGGAGAGGTCGAGCGACTTGAGGCGGTCCAGACGCTGGAGGGACGCGGGGATCTGGCCGGAGAAGGCGTTGTCGTTGAGCTTGAGCGAGTTGAGGAAGCGGCAGTTGGCGAGCTCGGCGGGGAGCTGGCCGGAGTGGCGGTTGCTGGAGAGATCGAGGTTGACGAGGAAGGGGAGCCAGTCGCAGAGCACGGGCGGGATTGGGCCCTCGAGCGCGTTGGACGAGATGTCGAGCGTGGTGGCGGCGCGGCAGTACTGGAGTGCGGAGGGGACGCCGCCCTGGAGGCCGAACCCGGAGAGGGAGAGCGCGAGGACGCGCGACTCCTGCGGGTTCCAGCACGAGACGCCGGAGAAATCGCAGACGGCGCCGGTCGACTTGTTCCCGAAGGTCCACGACGCGAGCCGCCCGTCCGGGTCCTTGAGGCCGCCCTTGACGCCGCTGAGGCACCGCGCGTCGTCCTCCTGAGGCGCCGCTCCCGCCGGCGACGGCTGCGGCGCGGCGGGCGGGGCTAGGGCTAGGAGGAGGAAGGCGAGGGGGAGCAAGGGAGGCATGGTAGATTGGTGGTGGTGGTGAGGTGTGGGGGAGGGGGCCGGAGTGGTTTGACCAGGTGGGTGGAGTGGATGGGCAGTACTAGTACCGGCCTAGTGTATGTGTGCGCGCGTTTGCTTTGCTTTAGTGGGGTTGGGTAGTTGGGTTGGTTTGCAGTTTGGACTACGCGGCCGGGGCGGGGTGGAATGGACAGGGAGAGAAGTGAGCGCTTCTGCATCCGTAGGTGCTAAAGCAATGCTAGAGTTGAGAGAATTTTACCGATGTCAACGGATAGATTTTAGGTAACATCTGATTTTAGCATCTATAGGTGTTATGAAGGGTTAAAGTAAAAGTAGCCGATAATAGTCTTGTAAAGAAAGAGGTGATAAGTCAAACTTAGCACATACTTCAGATGCTAGGGATGTATAGAGCTGGGAGTCGGGCCGCCTCGGCCACGTAGCCGTGCGCATTGGCCGCCTCCCGCCCGCATCGCCTGCCTCACTGCCCTCGCCGCACCGCTTTGCCCCTAGCGGATGAGGAGGATGAGATGGTGGTGGTTTCGGCAGCGAAGGGGGCGTTGACGGCACTTCCAACTCAATAGTCGTGGCGAGTGTGAAGGGAGGAGAGGAGGTGGAGGCAGCGCTCGGCCGCGGCGAGTGTGGAGGGAGGAGAGGTTGGGGATTAGAATAGGGAAAAGGGATAGGGATTGGGGAAGCCAGGGTAGAGCCGGCCAAATGAGCGGCCCGGTCCATCTAGGCACGACCCATCATGACTCGGCTATTAATTGTGTCGTGTCTGGGCTATCTCCCTGGCACGTGGACCGACACGACATGGTCCACCTAATAGCCGGGCCACGATGGGCCGTGTCTAGATGGGCCGGGCCGCCCATTTGGGCGGCTCTACCCTGGTTTCCCCAACCCCTATCCCTTTTCCCTATTCTAATCCCCAACCTCTCCTCCCTCCACACTCGTCGCGACTGAGCGCCACCTCCACCTCCTCTCCTCCCTTCAAACTCGCCACGACTATCGAGTTGGAGGCGCTGTCAATGCCTCCTTCGCTGCCGAAACCACCACCATCTCATCCGCTAGCGGCAAAGCGGTGCGGCGGGGGCAGTGAGGCAGGCGATGCGGGCGGAGGCGGCCAATGCGCACAGCTACATGGCCAAGGCGGTCCAACTCCCAGCTCTATACATCCCTAGAATCTAAAGTATGTGCTAAGTTCGACTGATCATCTCTCTCTTTACAAGACTATTATTCGCTACTTTTACTTTAACCCGACTGGCCCCAGACAGTCTAGGAACCTCGATGAGCTTCTTGCTATCTGACGACATTCCTTCTTCCTCTTACTCCCTTTTATTGGTTTTGGTTTGCTCTTGGTCTTTTGGCTCTTACTAACAAAGGAATGGAAAGGTGACATGATTTTTGGTTAGCGGTGGAAGGCTCTACTTGCTGGCAATACACAGACAAAGGGAATGTGATGGTTTGAGACTACCAAGTATGCAAGAATTTCTTTTGTAATGTACTCAATGTTGTAATTTTATTTTGATTCGATGTAAAAAATTCTTGTAATTAATTCCGAGTTTGTATTAATGTTTACTTTTGCTTTAAAAGCCCTATTGTAAACTTTGATAATGAAATCTTGTATTATACTGATTTGTCATGTGTTCATAATTAGTCTGTAATGACTGTTTATTGTTGTTTAGGTGATTTTAATTTACTGCTTATTACTGTTTAGACGAATTTAAGTTCTAGGGTTCTTTCACCGGCTCACCGGTTGCCTCCCTGACTCCCTTGGCCAGACCCTCCGCTCGTGTGCCATGTGGGACGTGTCAGGCTCGTGCTGAGTCAGCCCATCGTGCCGGGGTGGCGGCCCACGCATGGCCCATGCTATCGTGTTGTGCCTGGGTCAGGCCAACAGTGTCATGCCTCGGGCCAGCCTAGCAGGCACAGCCTATCTGGCCAACTCTAGGCCAGGTGGAGGGGATTGGGCCATTGGGGGAGGTCAGGACGCTTTCGGGCCAGACCGGCTCGAGCACGACCCAACTGGCCATGTCATACCATGCCGCTCGATGTGTCGTATCCTCAGGCTCGGCCTGACCCAGCCTGGTCGTTCGTGTGTGCTAGCCCGGCCCTCCATGTGTCGTGCCAGGCCTGGAAAAGCCCGTTCCAACTCCAGCTCTAGGGACGTACGTGCTCTAACGAGTAGGGGTGGACCCAGCAATCGGGCAAGGTGGCGTCGCTCGAGGTAGCTCAGACCGCCATGCATGCACCCCACCCACCCACCTCCCACCACCACCTCACACACTTCTCCTGAGGTAGCCCCCGCCGCCATGGCCTTGCTTTGTGCCTCTGTCGCTCGGTGTCGTCTTGAGGAAGAAGAAGCGAGAGCAGACTAGGGGTGGAAGTGCTGCTGGGCGTGGTCCACTTGTTGCATTTGTTAGGAGGCCTAACCCAATAGAAGGTCCAGCGTGTGAGAAATCACCAAGCTGAGAGACTTGTGGTCGGTGGACTTGTTTGATTCTCCTTCCTCTGTCTCTGCTCTCTATCACTAGCGAAACAAAGGTGGCACATGGTAGACCGGCAACACATGACGTCAGCGAGCCAGCGTGCACGCAGAGCGGCGGAACCACAACCATAGCACCCCATTGAAGGTATTACGGATTGCAACTCAGATGTTCACATTGTAGTCGATCCAACACTTCACGTACCAATTGAGGAATTTTATCCCGGCATTAGAGATCAAGTGAGGATGTCTTATTTGTTGAAGGCCCTAACTCACCCTTTTGGTAACGCTTATCCTCGCAAAAATATGGAAATGATTTTAGGATCTTTCGTGAAACATGATTTAAGAGACACAATTGGTTGGAATATAGTGCTGAGATTGCATGAAATCTCAGAGAATGAAATTGCCAAGGCCTCCTAGACGTAATTAGTGCGTTAGTGGTATGTCTTTTTGTTTGTTAATATTCAATTAATATTAACACTCACTAATCCATCTACTTTTGGTAGGTTGTTACTTCATCTTTTGTTCAAACTAGTATGTTCAATGATTTGGAATTTTGGTGGCAAATTGTTGAGTAATCTTCATTAATGAGGTACCATTTTTTATATTCTACCTTCATCTTTATATGTTTTGAATTTCAGTTAGTGTCATATGCTCTTATTAGTGTGATTGCAATACGGATTATGTATATAATGCATTGCTATTATATAATACCATCGGTCCATCTTATTCAAATTAAAATTCTGAGTCCGCCGCTCCTGACGAGACCCGCGGATGTAGAAAGATATGGGAGATCTGAATTGGGAGCGACTGTCTGGTGGTCGAGCGGTGATTGGTTGGGCCGTGCCAGCTACTGGTGCCGCGTGAGTAACGTAAGTCTGAATCTCTCTGACCGGTTGGCTCGGTAAAAATCTCTCTAATCGGTCACAGTACTGTAACCTAAGCCCGTCCTAGGCTCCAGCCATTTTCTTCTTTTGGTAATGCGATTAGCTTCTGCTTGCAACGCCACTGCCTGTACCGAGTTTGTTTGACGAGATCGAGCGCCGTTTGGGACGCATAAATTTCACGAGAAACAATTTGTTATCTAATACATAAACCGAGAAAAATTACCGTGTCTCTAAACCGGGACTAGGTCAAATTTATGTTAGTGCCCGTTAGCTGCGTAATGAATGATATCTTCTGGTTAGATTGAGAGGGCCGTTTCGCTGCCTCTTAAATCTGGCTCACTCAAGCAACACGCCCAGTCAAACACCTGAGCTTCTGGCCCGAGCATGCTCATCTAGTGACGCGATTAAACGAGGACTAACAAAGCAGATTAGTTCGATGTACTGCAAAGCGACGGTCACCATTCAAATCGAGCCAATGTGTGCAGACATAGCTAGTGTCACGCACCACGTCGCGAAAGCAAACAGAACTAGACCGATGTCCAGCCGTCAGCCCCGCCGCGCCCAGTTGCCCCGTCTACAGAGGCAGCTGTTCGCGATGTACACCCACGCACGAGTCCACGGCGAACCCGTGGCGACGAGTTTACGGGCTTGGCCCAAATAGATACTCTTTATAAATCCTAAAACATCTTAAAGATCCACTCTTGTATGGTGAAAGATGAAAATTTTAGTACCATACTGTTAGTCTAGATGAGAGAAGGCCAATTTATAAGGTAGAGTTGATCTTATCTAGTTGAAGCAATCAAAAGAAGGAAATAGGACCGAAGGTTTGAATTACACTAATTCTGCGGGGTTTTTATAACATGTATTAATTCTGTTTAATGCGGTTTCTAAAACGTCTCGCGGAGTGATTGTGGTGGTTTCCTTCCATGCCGCATGATTCTATACGGAGGAGAGACGTCTTCGTTCATACTGAACGAAAGAGATCCACCTCTGAGCTTCTGCCCTGAACTCCTCTGTGCTGCCCTGCCTCGACTACTCCATCCCTGTGTCGGCTTACACCGTTGCGGGGAGAGCAGTATCTCCGAAGCCGACGTCCCTCGTGATCCTGCATAGGTTAGGGCGAATCGGGATTTTATGAAGCATTTGAGCGATTGCTCACGACTTCATTCATCATCTGCTTCGCGTTGTCGTCTTTGCATCCGACTTTACTAAGACCATTGATGGAGTGATTCTCCGTAAGTCGCGGTTATCTCTATTGTCATCGCTAACTCATTGCTTCCTAGAATATAGTCATGTGATGATGATGGTTTTTACTTCTGTTAATAGTGTTCTTGTTCTAGACTTTGACTTGTTAGCGTATATATATGAGATATGTGTATTTGAGTTGACTATTGTTTTTTGTTGCAAATATGCGTAATATATATGTTGCTTTTACCTCAATTATTGTTTTAAGAATTAAAATGATCACAAAATACGCATATTTATAACGCCCTCTCCATGTATTTTTTTTTCTATTGGTGACGATTCTACGTGGAAATTTTGACCGCCGAATGGGTCACGTTTGCCTACCTCGTCGTGTGCTATGTATGGCACGTCGCATTTCCAGAGAAATAACCCGATTGATAGTACTTAAGATCCTTAATCTAGACTGCAGGAACAGAAAGGGAACCGGCAGTCTGGGAAAATAGGGGAAATATCAGGTGCACAAAGACCCATTTTGTGGACATATGGACAAACGTGAACATAGCCATCCGATCCAAAATCGACAGGCGAGATGGAAGCAGGGCGCTCCCACCTTTCCACTTATGGCGTCATTGCATTTTCACCTGCGCCTCCGATTTGAAACCATCCCAAACCCCACCTGTTCGGTCTTCCCCAAATCCCCCATACGAGCCGCCCGTGTCCGCTGCCGGCGAGTGGAGGAGGCGGCCAGTGTTGCCGGGGAGCGGACGAGGCTAGCGTTACCGGAGAGCAGAGAAGGCTAACGGGTCTGGATGGTGCGGAAGAAGGTATGTCTAGTTCCGTCCGCCACCACTTCGCCTAGCGGCTGGGCTTCTTCCTCGACGCCGGCGAGCGGAAGAAGCGGCACAGACGGCCAGCGAGTGGAGGAGGTTGCCGGGGCCTCAACGGCGCTGAGGACGGTGGCGTGGCATCCGTCGCATCAGGATTTGGCGAAGTGGCCGCGACTGCCCAAGATCCAATGGTGGCCCGGACTTATTCGTATGGCGTTCTTGGATATGGGCTTGTATGCTGGAATTTGTAATAGAATTTATTCCCAATTTGTCTCAAAATTTTGTTCCCTGGAGTCCCTTCCCGCCGCTGCTCATTTCGGTTGTGTGAATGGAATTGAATGTGTAAGCATGTCTCGTTTCAGTTGTTGTGGTTGTATTGTCAAGTGAAATTGTGATACGAACTTGTGAGAAATTGTCATGTCTATGCTCATGAGCTGGATGCTTTCAGAAATTGTGAGACATTTGTTGTACAAGCCATGATGTGTGGTGATATAACAATGAACTTTACTAAATCAAATCAATTCAAATCGAATAGAACATGCTGCTGGTGCCATTTGCTAGCTGCTATTGCATCAAATAGAGTGAAAGTAAAGAGTACATGGCACATGAAAAGCCATAACTGAATTGGCTCTCAAACACATGTTTCATTCATCAACCAACAATCGTGATTCATCCCTCAATTCTTGCCCATTGAGATAGCTTATATTGTCACATATTCATCAACTGAAAGCTGTTAATGTTCAACAGTTCCATTCTTGCATTGGACATCCAAAAGAACTGAGAAACACCCAGTTTCAATTTACAAAAAAGGAAAAACATAAAAAGTCTTGACACACACACACACAGGGAGAGAGAGACTACAAAGTTAGCAACTACAATTCCTACACACACACACACACACATGGAGTGTCAACTTGAGGCAGAGGAGGTTGGCGCGGCGTTATCGACCGATGAGTAGAGAAACGGGGGGAGAGATATGTCGAGGAGATTTTGCTGGTTGCGTGTTCCAAATATGGCGATGATGTTCCGAGTGGCCTCACTGCTTCGCTCGAACCGCAACACCACCACGTCTACCTCCTGGGGTGCTCGTCTGGGTCACGTTGGGATGGGCGCAGGCAACGGCACGATGGCGGCAAGGAGTCACTTGGGAACGAGGAATCGGCGGGATGGATAGGGCAGCGGCGGCGTCTCACCAAAGCCTAACCCTAACTCTCGTTCGATTTGTGAGGAGAAGACGCAGGTGGGAGGAGGGAATCAATGGGAACGACAAGTTTGGGGGGTGGAGGCGACGGGCACGGGGGACAAATCAGAAAATTGCATGAGTGGGGTTGGGGAGCACCAACCCGCAATCTCGACCGTTGAGATGGGCTCGAATGGACGAGATGGAGTTTGTCCATATGTTCATGAAATAGCTCTTGTCCATGAGATATCTTCCCGGGAAAATAGAGGCCTTCAAGTAATGTACCCATTATCCATCGTCATCTATGTAACACTTTTTTTTTTCAGCAAAGAAAAAATGGATTAGATGAGAAATAGGGCGATCCCCTATATTTTGGCATGACTTTGGGGGTGTTTGTTTCGTTCGAAGCAGTTTTAACTTCAGATTAGACTTTGGGGTGTTTGGAATGGCTGGGCTTTCCTAAAAAGTGGCTTTCGGCTATCTTTTAAATTTGAGCAATTTCTTGTTGAAGAGGTTTGGTGTTTGGTCGTCGGCTTTTAGGTAGGTGACTCTGACTTCAAGATGAGAAATGTTTGAAATACCCCTGAGGACAGTAATGACTTGTTTGATGTCGTTTAACGCAATTAACAACATTTAACGACAACTAAAGACAATTAACGATTATTAACGACGACTAATAAACATTTATTACAACAAATAATTATTAAAAACAATTATTATAATAAATTTGATGACAACTAACAGTAATTAACGACAAGTGACAATAACTAACGACATTTGACGACAACTAGGTAGTTTACAACAAGTGATGATAATTAACGACATTTGACGACAACTAACAGCAGTTAACGACAAATTAACCGTAATTAATGCAATTAACGACAATCAACAATAAATAATCAAAATAAACAATTATTACAATGCATAATTAATATAGCATATAAACAATAACTCAACACAAGATTATCAAGATACCCTCGTGTTACACATGCACTCAAGCAATCTTATGTATATACCTTTTCATTAGAAAACAAATGATGTCAACAAGAGTTTTATTGATATTTGTGCAAGGAATACATCTCAAGACTCATGCTAGTTTGCAAGTCCCATACACTCATCAGTCAGCACTAAAATATCAACATGAACAACATATTTCGTGTTGAGCTTAAAACTTTCAGATGACAACATATGAGCTGACCATAACTCTCCATGCCGAACAACAAAATCAGAGAAAGATTCCGTTGCATGCCCAACTGCAAAAAGAGAAATGTAGTTCTAACTGCTAACACCTACATTTCCTGAAGGATGGGAATGTCAAAACAATGGCCATGTAAGATGGGAGATAATACTACAAGCAGTTGGGAAATCTTCCTGGATGGTGGCTGATCCTGAATAAAACAACAATAGAAAAAGGACTACATTTATTGAGAAATTGGGCAATGCCTAATGGTTAACA
The DNA here is from genome assembly GCA_036346405.1 of Phyllostachys edulis. Classification (NCBI taxonomy): domain Eukaryota; kingdom Viridiplantae; phylum Streptophyta; class Magnoliopsida; order Poales; family Poaceae; genus Phyllostachys; species Phyllostachys edulis. Next base: position 46,908,751 of record CM070552.1, on the reverse strand, counting down.
AACGAAAAATTGAGCTGATAAACAAATAATAATATTCATATTGAAGACAGCATTGACAGTTTGAAAATTGACTAGAGAAAACAGTTATCTTTGATAGGTATGGTAACATTTCATTTAGAGCAAAACAGCTTGGCCGTTTCTAATGAATCAAACATCAAGCAGTTCAGACTACTTTAGGTATGGTAACATTTCATTAGAGCAAAACATCTTGGCCCACTACTACTTTGTTACTATGTGGTTAACACAAATATACATCTCTATTCTAAACTAGAAAAAAAAAAATCAAACACCATCAAGTTCAGACAAGGACTTTGCAGCAGCACACCACAACTGATGCAATTCTTTTATTTATATTGCAATCACAATTTACTAACTAAGCTTCCATTCATATACCGAGGAAGTTGCTTTGGGGAGACCGTGAGAAACCTCCCCAAATTGCTCATTCATCATTTGCAAATACAGTTCAGATTCTAGAATGTGTATGTGTATTGCTCTCTCCAAAGTTCTCAATTCAATTCATTTGGTCATACACTGGATTGTAATGTCATTGTATCAACCTTACATAATTCCATCCATTAAATTGATGACTAAACTGTAAACAACCATTGTACTACTGTGCTAAACTTGTGAATTGTGATTCACAAACATCAATGAACCATCGAGATGTTTATGCATATCAGATTCTTTTTCCCTTTTCATCAACAAAATTCGAGCAAGCTCACATCACCTGGTGCTCGGTTGCATCTGCGACGATGGGCAGCCATGGCGTTTTCTGAGCAACCGCCCGCCAGAGACAGCAGGACAAGCGAGAAGCGGCTCTCGAGTCGTGAGGCTGCCTTGGCGGGAGGAGGAGGCTCGTGAGTCGGAGGAGGCGGCGTGGGGAAGGACGGCGTTGTGCGGAAGGGAAGGAGGCGGAGGGCGGCGCCGGGGGGAAGCCACGCCGGCAGCTTGAACTCTAATCGTCTTCGAGTTGCCAGATCTGGCCGGGGCCAAGGGAGGAGGAGGCGGTGCAAGGAGGAGGAGGCGACTCGGGAGAAGAAGGGAGGCGGTCGCCGGGGGAGGGGGGCGGTGGCAAATTCGGAGGTGGTGGGAAGCTGCCCCGCGGCGGCTTCTAGCTTTCAGCTTTTTCACGTTAAGATGACTTTCGGCTTCCGAGAAAGCCATTGCGAAAAGTCGACCGTTTGGTTCAACTTCCGGCTTTTTTCGGACAAAAACCGAAGCCGAAACAAACAATGCCCTTTTTTGGTTGGGTTAGTTTTTTTTCGCCCTTGTGTGGATGGAGTCATGGAGATCATAGTAAGCAAGTGTTAGAATTTCCTTATCCTTCGCTCTGTTTTTGCTTCTGTTTCTGAGAAAACGAACTCGCTCGGTTCTTTGTTGGACTTCACGTGAAGCACTTTCCTGGAAAAGCTACGCTCTGTAGTCCTTGCCCACTGTGCCTCAACATGACCTGGCAGCACCTATGTGTTCCCTTGTCTTCACGTGATAGGCAACACCTCGTCTAGACTTCTTGTTGGATAAAAACTGCCGAGACAAAACGCAATTTTGGTCGGGAGCTGCTACTCCTCTTTCTGTATTTTATTTCTTCTCTCAACCCCACAACTCAACTCTGTTGTACTCTTGCTCTACGTTACAACCAGCACTAAGTGCTAGTTATATAGGCATAGCACATAGACTAAGAAACGAACACGAATCTGGTTCAGCAAGCAAGCCGAATACAGCCCGGGCAAAAAACCTCTACGACTCAGACTCAACTTTCCAAGACAGAAAATAGAAATGAACACTTCTAAACAAGATTAATCCTAACAGCAGGGACAGATCGGGGTTTCGGACTGTATAGGCTATAACCCGAAGTTTAGGATGAAAAGAACGTAGAAGCCCTTTAAGAAACTGCCACAAATTTAAAGAAATAGAACACTTAAACCAGTGAGAGTCCGCTCAGTCCAAGATATGGCCTATCGCTGGCTCCCCTGTTAGTAAGTTCCTCAAGTTGGTGCACCCACACTCTCCACAAACATGTAACTATCCTAGTACCTCAAGTTCCTACGCTATAGTTTACACCCTAACAAATCAAGCGACCATAATCCAAACTAATCTCTCGCGAAATGGAGTGTCAAGTTGTCAAGACAATTGAATCCTACTTTGTTCCCTAACCAAAGTTCAGAACAATTTCTTCGACGAATTTTCTTTAACAGAGAGAGACAGTCGAATTTTCTTTGACAGAGAGACAGAGCGGCTATACCGCGAACCGAAGAAGCTTCTTCACTTCTACCTAGGTTTAAAGAACAACCAAGACGCCATGCATCATCGCGTCTTTCAGGATTTGTCTGAACTCTTTGCACGGGAGCATGCGTCCGAGGCGTATATCATGTGAAAATAATGAGATTTAACGGATGGTTTCCCCCCAATCTGAAGCTGTTTTTGTTTGGCCCACAACGCCAGGAGATGACCGGCCGGCGAGTCAAGAGTCTCGCGCGGGTGCGGTTAATTAGCCTACCATTTCAAGGGGAACACCGAAAGGTCAGAGAAAAATCCACCCCCAAAATGGCACGGCAGGGGCACAGCACACTAGTATGGGAGGGGATATTGCCAGTTGATGTGTGTGCTTCTCTGTCCCTGACCCTGAGTGAGTGAGGCCTGATGTTTTACAGAGCAGAAAGGTGAACCCAGCGACGGCATTCTGTTCCATGATTTTTGACTGCATTTGGATAGATGAGGATAGACTTATATAGACACTATTTGTCATATAGGATTAATTACTCACATTCTAACAGAATTTGAGAATTTGAGAGTGACGTAGTTGTGATATCACCTTTTTGCCCTGTTGATAGGCCAACATCTGGAAAAGCTCGATGAATTGCGGCAAGATGCCGAAAGCCTGGAACGCGTAACACGTCTAAACAAAAGTTAGTCTTAAAGAGGAAAAATGGCCGAAAGCCAGAAAGTGTCACACGAGCAGCAGTAGCTGTCCTCCGGATATAGCTTACTTTGCCATGGGCATGGTCCTGTGCAAATATTCATATGGGAATGGGTTCTTGAACTTTTTTTTAATAAATAATCTAGTTTTTATTCTGAAATATAGTAATAATACTTTTTTTATTTTACAGAAATAATCATCTATCGCTCAACGGTTGAGCGATTTGGACACTTGTCGCCCAACGGTGTACATGTATGCCCTGCTAGCTGAGCGACCTGTACACTAGGATCAACTGTTAAACGACAAATGTCCAAGTCGCTCAACCGTTGAGCTACTTGGACACTTGTCGCTCAACGGTTGAGCGACTTAGACTAGTCGTCCAACGGTTGAGCAACATATGATTATTCCTGTAAAATAAAATAAAAAAGTAGTATTATTAATATATTTCGGAATAAAAACTAGATTATTTTTTAAAGGAAGAAGTCCATTCTACCCCCTCAAGTATCGACGTGCGGACACCTAACCCCCTAAACTAAAAAAATCGGCCCTTTACACCTCTAAGTTGTAAAACCGGATAACCTACCCCCTCCGACTGTTTCGTGCGGTGGTATTGCTGATGTGGCTCCAGGTGGCCCGGTTTTGCCGATCAGCTGCTGACTCGACATGGCTCTGCCTTTCCTCTCTTCTTCTTTCTTCCTTCCTCCTCTCTCCAGCACCTCCCTCGGCTCGTCCGCCTTGGCCTCGCCTCCCACCCCGTCCACACGCGCCATCTCCTCGCCCACGACCTGCACCTCGTCGCACCGCCTCCTCGAGGAACCTTGGCTTCCTCGTCCGCGCCCGAATCTCGCCTTCCTCACCTCCCACACTGTTCACGTCCGGATCTAAATCCTCATCCTCCTCCTCGTAGTCATCGCCATCCTCATGCCTCTGCCGGCTACTCCTTTTGGCCTCGGGAGCCACCCTTGGCCAGGCACCCCTTCTTCCCCGCTCAAGGATGCGCCGGATCTGGTGTTGATGTCGTCCAGAGCACATTAGGGACGCGACCGCCCAAGGCGATGACCACGCAGAGCAAGTCTGCGTAGAGGCCGGGGTTGACGCGGCGGCGGAGGCTGAGGATCGTCGCACGCAAGCTCTACCTCCCCTTTCCCCTCCCACACCGGAGCACACGCCGCCGCCCCTTTCTTCCCCGCCTCCGGCGCCGTCACCACACCTCCACGGCCACCCCCTTGCCTCCCCAACCCCACCATGGAGTTCCCCTCATCGAGGCGCACTTGGTGTACCCCCGCTGTTGCCGTGCGCCTCCCCCTTACGTCACCGCCACCTCCGGTCACCATTCGCCGCGCCGTCATCTCCTATCCCCTCCTGTGGCCGCCGGAGACCATTTTGGGCCACCTCACAGGTTACCAGACCTCTCTTCGCCGACGCCGCCTCCATGACCGTGCGCTTGGAGCTCCCTGCACCGCTTCTCCTTCTTATTTGTTTCTTTCTTTTTTGTGACACTTACACTTGGGATCCGCTTGAAAGAAGTCCATTCTTTGGCCGAGTCAGCGGCTGACCTAGCGAAACCGGACCACCCGGACGCCACATTAACAATACCACCACATGAAACAGCCGGAGGGAGTAGGTTGTCCGGTTTTACAACTTAGGGATGTCAAAGGGCCGATTTTTTAGTTCAGGGAATTAGGTGTCCGCACGTCGATACTTGAGGGGGGTAGAATGAACTTCTTTTTTAAAAAAATTCATGGGTTCTGTGGTCATCAACAGCAACAAGTTGAAACAATGTGTGGCACAAACAAGTTGAACTGCTGGAGAACACAACATGTGGAAATGTGGAATCTGTCAGAAACATTTGATCACATTGGCAAGGAACCATCCAGCCACTTTATGCAGGTCTAACACGGGTACAAAGTACCAGGTATCAGAGAACAACACCTATCACTCACAGAAAGCATGTGAGAGGTGTAAGTTGAGAAAGCTGAAGTCAACTGTAAGAATGGCTCGAGATGAAGTTGATGTTTAGAGGATACTGAATGGATTAGAGGCTATTGCAGACCTCAGGGTAAGTACTGCTTATGGTTTTTTCTGATGGAAGATGTAAGTAGTGCTGATAAATTGCCTCAGTACCTGCTGTGGCTAGCAGTATTGCTACACCCAAGAGTAAGAACACAAAGAAACACGAGTAAATGTATATCTTACGACTATCAAGATTACGACAATCATTGCATATATAGAAGATCAATTATCTCTGTACAAAATGGTGTAAAAGTTGGTCATTCTATGATATAACTAAACAAATAAGCATACAACAGACTGGTGGCATGATGTGACAATGCACGACAAAGCCAGCCAATTCATATGACTATAAACAACTCGCCCACCAAGGGGGGATGCAACAGTTATATACCCCAAAAAATGCAGAAAGAATGGCTTAGTCATATCAGTTTTCCTAGAAAAAATTCACAGGTGCAACTTAGTTCTCCACATGCACCCGACAACCTTTTTAGGAGATGGGTCTTTTGGTCCTTTGTCTCGTTGCCCAGAAGTGAAATACAGCCAGCCATCCCAGTATCCTACCAAAGTGGTCTTGATTCGGAAAGGTAACCGCCCAATCACAGTCCATTCCTGTATGCAGATGGAGTATCAATAGCATCACAATGACAAGCCGAGGCCAGTAAATATCTATGTAATACATTTACGAAAATTCCCTTTATTCGTTTTTGCCATTTACCAATTTACAAAGCTAAATGTTTTATAAAACTCTGTGAGCATCATCATAGTATTCTATGAATAGAAGAAATTGGGATGACAGAAATTTTAACAGGATTTCAGTTGTTTTTGTGTTTATAAACAGCAGAATATCACAAGACAAGAAGCATAAAAACCAAAACATTCCGAGAAGTATAAAAAACACCACATGGTAAACAACAGGAAGTTGATAGGCAATGTCTCATTCTATATTTCCCCCTTCTTTTCTGAGCTATTTTATTTAAAGAAGGAGCAAGGAACGATATGTACCAGTGTGTCCAAATTGAACCGAAATACTTCACCAACTAAGACCATTTTTTTAGTTACTGGGTGCTTTTCTGTGGTTCCTCCAGCAATAATGAGAGAATTGTTGACATTCACCCAAGCAAACTCTATATGTGAATCTGGCTTTGGCATAGGTGTAAGTTCCTTCCACTTCATTCCATCATCAAGCATGTACACATTGCTGTACACTACCTGCATAGGCAGAAGTTTCTTTTTTAATAGATAGATAGTTCAACAGAAGAGTGGGAATCTGAAAGTTTCTTCAAGAAAACAATGAAACTAGAAGATGTAACATTTCACAAAAGTAATTAAGTTGATTAAGATGCCAGCTTAAAATCATCATCTATTGGGTAATGCATCGTATTATGACGCCAAATGATTTGACAGATGAAACAGATAAAGCGTGCAAAAAAAAAGAATTTTCAATAAGTACTGATTTATATAGATAGTAGAGTATCTATCAACTTTGAATACACTCACCAATATGATAGTTCTTACAAATTAAACAGACTTGTCTTCTGTATCACAAACTGCAGTCCACTAGGTGCCAGCGCTGCATGCCAGTTAAATCAGACTAATAGCGCTACATGCCAGTTAAATCAGGCTAGCCGCTATTTAATGGCGATAGTTGCCAGTACGTAAAGCATGCTAGGTGTTTAATTGTCTATTTAATAGACTCAATCATGCAAGACATATGGTTAAGATGCATGGCTAATACAAGGAACTAATCTCAGTAGATTTTAAAAATGTAAAACTTCCTACATAATGTGTAGCAATTAGCATCTATACTGATTGAGTGATGTATCAACATACCTCACTTCTTCTGACACATTTAAATATAGGTGACCCAGGTTTGGCCATAAAATCCCCTTCTTGACCACCAATAACAAGGAGCTTATCATTAGCAACAACACAGGACCTGATAGCAAAAGAGGAAGTCATGATCAAGTTGTTATGCTACTTAATAGTACGTCAGTACTGTTCTAGAAACAGGTTAAGTGTCACGTAAATGTAAACAATCTTGAACTTCTTTGTACTAGTGGACCGTCGCGCGTACAAACGCGCGTACGCAATGAAAGCGACCCGTGCGCGAAGCAATTAAGGCAGCACCCACGCGTGAAGCAATTAAAGCAAGGCTGGGGCCAGCGGCGCGTGGGAGCGCTTCGCCAGGAGTGATCAGACGGCGGACAAGAAGCAGCGAGAGCATCGGACGATCAAGAACGTGAAGGCAGCGCAGGCAAGAAAAACGTAAGATGGATCGGACGGACGCAGAGAAATTCAGCGCGGAATTGGACGGCACAGGGAAATCGTGTGACGTGGCCTGCTTCTTTGCTTCTCAAACTGCTCTTGATTTATACCGGAGGATGTTGTGCAACCAGATTGCTAGCCCAGAACTAATTTTAGTTGAAATACTTCATTAACAAAATAGACTAGCAGCACGCATATTGCCTGGAGCATAAGAAAAGTTTAAATACACCAGATAGTGAAATGCCAAGGCACTTTAGGCATCTAGCAAGTAGCAACATTGCTTTCCAACGAAAATGACAACAATAGATGGCATGGGAAGGGGAAGTTACAGACCTATGAGGACCGCCACGTGGGATTGGTGTCTCGCTCCTCCACTCTTTCTCCAATGCTTTCCCGTCCTTTACTGCGATGCTCCAATGTTCAAGTCCAGGTTCATGCCTATCCTCCTTGCTGCCACCCATCACATGAAGCCTGCCTCTCCAAAGTTGTGTGGCTGGAGCATATCTGAACAAAAGATTTAAATAAAATGAAATAAGGGCTCAAAACAAGATTTGGTTGTTTCTTGACAGCCTGAATACCTGACCAAATCTTCAAACTTCAAAGGTAGTATTTAAATCAATGGAGCATGGGACCATGCAACTATGCAAGTACAAGTACAACATAAATGCATGATGTCTAGATGCCAAATTTTAAGGGGGAAAAAGAAACAAGACTTGTACCTAGGAACTGGCAGTGGAGGCAAATCACACCATTCTTTTGTTTCGGTGTCCAATACAAAATTTCGAGCTGTAGGTCCCCTACATTGTGGACCATACTGTCCAGTTACTACATAGATAAATCTTCCATCTGTAACCATCCCTAGATGTGAATGTGCCATTTCCTTTGGCATATCAAATCCTTCTTCCCATGTATTATCCGAGAAATTGTAAATATCCACATGAGAATGCACCTATAAATTGAAAACATTGGAAGGTTACAAAAGGTAACTTTCTGACATATTGAAATAACTCATGGTAGGCTTCTGCTGTTTTGAATTAAGAAAACAGCATGACAAGGAATAAGTTGTGAATTTTGGAGTCCCGTCTAACTAAATATAACTGACACTCCAGCAATATCAATTTTTCACCACATATATTTATAGTGGGGTCATGCTACAATATACATAGTAAAGGTCCTTTAACTGATAACTGACACTCAAGCAATATCAATAAGGAAGATCATGCTTGAACTGAATAACCAAAATAAGGTCAAGCTTGAACTTTGCATAATCCTCATTCATTTTATTCATCTTAACCTGTCAAATCTATGGAGTATAGATTAAGACTGATACAATTGGTCAGATACTACAGCAATAGAGAGCATAGATTTTTTCCCCACAACTTTGGCAATCTTATGTGAAATCAAATTTTGGTGAAAGCAACAGTACAAGTAGCCAACTTGAATTATCCAAAGCCAAACTATACTGCCCTGTCAAAGCTTACCAAAGGGAAAATATAAAAAAATTCATGTACGACTGGATCACTGCTCCCCCAAGTATAAACATGTTATATGTACGCTATTCTTCAGCAAGCATCAGATTTTAAAAATTACAGAAAAAGGCAAACCTAGAAAATCGATAGAAGATCGGGCAAGTTTCCTCACATAGTTAATGGTGCCATATCCAGCAAATACATAAAAGAGATTCTTAATCTGTATAGCAGCGCCATCCAAACGTGCCACAGGTGCTTCAGCCATTTCCTCCCATTCTAATTCTGGTGCTGGTAAATCTGCAAATGTTGCATTTATGTCCATGGAACCTATAGATTTATTGTGCTTCGTTTTCTGTACAAGAAAAATAAAATATGACTAATTTCGAATGAAGCCATAGTAGCAGAATAATGAGAATAAGCAAACAAATCAACTTGAAATCCAATATTACAAAGTTATAGACCGTAGCAACAACTCGTCATAGCACAGGCCATACAATCAACAAATTAACAAGGGTGGAAAACATTCAAGTGAAAAACATAGTGTGCACATCATTTACTACAGTCTGATGTCAAATTCATGCAATGTAAACATAAGTAAGATACCAAACATAAATAATGTGGCAAAATATTTTAGTCCAAGGAAAAGTCTCTGCTGCACAATGTTAATAATCTGATGTATAGAACCAAGATACCAGATTGGATGGTAGGGTTAGGCTGGATATGCCTAGATAAACACAAATTAGCAGTGCTAACAAAATCGGTTCTTTTATTTTTGGGGGTGCTCTTAACTTAATCAAACATGACGGCCAAATGGAAATCATAGGGCAACTTGCTACTTTTAGTTACAACACTAGTTTGGCAAACAGAAAAATCATCTCTTGTCTAAGTTTACACCTAACAAGCTAGCACATAATGGCTGCTCATTAGAATTGCATTAGGTCGAGCCGTCGAGGGAAAGTTACCAATCGAGCAAATATGTTCTACTCTTCCAATCAAAACGCAGAGGTATACATAATTCCCACTGGATCTCACTAATCCCACAGAGCTCACCGGCTCAGAGCTGCACTCCTCAACACTACAGGGGCACAAACACTTGGAGGCAGTAGAGGCAGCAATCCAATATCCCTAAACATTGGGAGTGAGATGGGAGGCGTCACCTTTTTTGCCGCGGGAGGCAGCGACGCTATGGGGCGAGTGGAGAGGTCGAGCCTGGAGGACCAGATGGCGGCGGCGGCGGGGGAGGAGGCCCAGAGGAAGTCGGCGACGAGGACGAGGCCGAGGATGGCGACGACGGCGAGCACCACCAGGTGCTTCAGCGGGGACGACTTCGCCGCCAGCGCCGGTCTCGCCATCGGCGAGTGGTTAGAGGAGGAGGCGGCGGCGGCGGCGGCGAGGAGTGGAGTGAGTCGGTGGCATTAACAGCGAACTGGTGAGGCGATGAGGAGCGTGTCGAGGTTCGTGTCAGAGATATATGTATAGTTTGTTATTCCCCATTGTTATGAGGGGTTCTTTGCATAATCACCACATATTTCACAGATATATATCTACCATTGGCCTCATATCAATACAAGCAATATTCATAACATGGTATCGAGCATACTTAGGTTTCCGTCGCTATTCGCGTCTGCGTGTTGGCCGCCGCTTGTCTTCTCCGTCGATCTTGGCGTCTGCGTCGCCAGCGTCGCTCGTGGCGCTCGGCCTGCGTCTCCGACCACCGCTCCTCCCGTCCTCGTCGCCGACCTCCGATCCGACCTCCAGATCGGATCTACACCCGAAGTCGCCGGAGAGGTGGCCGCCGCTTCGGGATAGCCGCGCCTCTCCGCCGCCCGCCGCCGGAGGTGGCCGCCGCCGTCGCCGATCCTCCGGACAGCTGCGCCTCCCGGCCGCTTGTCCTCCCGATCCGCTTCTCCGCGCGCCCCGGTCCGCTCCTCCCGCCGGAAGCGCGCCTCCCGCCGGATCCGGAAGCCGCCGCCGCCAGAGGCCGCCGCTTCGCCGGAGAACGCCGCCGCCGTACGCAGGTCGCGTCGCGTCGTCGCGATCCGAGCCGCCAGACCACCAGAGCCGCCGCCGCCCGCCCGAGAACGCCGCCGCTCCACTCGGAGAACACCGCCGCCGCCGTAGGCGGCGTGCGCGTTATGCTTCGAGCCGGGCTCGAGGCCCAAGTAGATTTAGGTTTCACCAAGTCAAGAAAAAAAAGAGAAACAAAAAATGTTGATCTAACCGCCTAATCGGCCCGCCGCCGTTAGATTTCGTTCCTTGGTCGCCGTCGCCCAAAGACCGCCACCAATGGGTACTGCTTTCTCTCGTTGCCGGTGATCTTCGATGGTGTTAATTACACCGACTTCATGTCTCATATGCGCATTCATATGCGTGGTCTTAAATCTCTGGGCATCCTCTCGGCGATGTCATCCGCCGTCTTGCCCTACTCCTCCGACGGAGTTCGCTGTTCAGGCCGCCCGACAAATGACAAAATTGTTGAGGCCGCTCAACTTGTCGATGATGAGGTCGCTCTACCTACCAAGAGGCTCGATTTCTACAAAGATCGATGGCCGTTTATACTCGATCAGTGCGACGACGACTTTCGTGCCGTCTTGCCCTCATTGCCAGTGTCCAGCCTCAGTTCTCTTCGAGGTTGTGGGACTCTCTTCGGCTTTCCAGATGTGGACTCACCTTCGTCAGCGTTACGAGCCCTCTGGTGATGCCATGTACCTGTCCGTGGTCCGCCAGGAGCACTCTCTTCAGCAGGGTGATGCTACTGTTGACGCTTTTTACACTCAAAGCTCGCTTGTCTCGCGCCGATTGGACTCTCTCCGCGACCGCTGGTGTCGCTCTTGTCCGTCTTGTCTAGCCGCACGTGACGACTCGAGTTTCAGCTGGTCACGAAGTTCCTTACTCGCTTTCGCCCCGAAGTTCGAGCGGCGTGGCGTGCCCAACTCCTTGCACGCCACCTCGTGTCACTCTCTCGAGGCTCTTACCGAGATACTGGCGGAGGAGACTCGCCGAGTGGTGCTTTGATTCGATGCCACTCCCTCTGTGGTTTCGCCGCCGCCCACCGCTACATCGCTCGCTTCCACGCTTCAAAGACATCGCCTCCACGGCCGCCACAGCGGTGGTGGCCGCCTCCATCCGAGGTGGCCGCCTCATCGCTTCCTATCGCGACAAGGTCGGCCACATTGAGTCCAGTGCTATAAGAAGAAGCGACATCTTTCACGCCGTTCTTCTACTAGCATCGACATCGGTGCTTCTACATCGACGTCTACATCGACTACTTCATCGGGTTTCTCATCGAAAGCAGAGATAGCCGACTTCGACGCCGCTTGCCGCTTCAGTTCTCCTCGATGAGTTCTCGCAGTTTCACATCGACTCTTCGAGCACCGAGAAACCACCTCTACACAACAGTACCTCCCCATGGATTCTTGATTCTCGAGCATCTTTTCATATGACTTCGATGCTTCCACTCATCCTTCATTACACCTCTTGATTCTCCCGTTAGTGTTCTCACCGCCGATGGTACCTCTCTTTCATCTCTCGTCGAGGATCTCTTAGCAACTCATCCTTTCATGTTCCTTCATTGTTTATGTTCCTCGACTTACCATGCTGACTTCTTCTGTTTGGGCAGACATCGATCTTGGTTGTCGGGTCATTCTCGACTCGACTCTTGTTGTGTTCAGGACCGCCACACGGAGCTCGTTGGTTCGGCCCTCGGCGCCTTGACTCACAGCGCCTCTGGGAGCTTGATCGCTTCATCTTCCTTCCACGCCACTGTCATTGCCAGTCTCTCGCCTCTGCCACTCCGTCTCACCGGCTCTTTCCAAAGAAGTGGCATCACCGTCTTGGCCATATGTGTGGCTCTCGTCGTGTCGCCTTTAGTTCGTCGTGGTCTTCGGGTCTGCCTCAGAGACGGTCTTTAGATTGTCGTATGTAAGTTAGGCAAACAGCTTGACTTCCTTATCCTCATAGTGAGTCAAGATCTCGGCGTCCTTTTGATCTTGTTCACTCGGATGTTTGGGGTCCGCCCTTCGTTTGAAAAGGGTCATCGATATTATATCATTTTTATAGATGATTTCTCTCGCCACACTTGGATATATTTCATGTCTTCTCGTAGTGAGGTTTTGTCTATCTATAAACAGTTTGCTACTATGGTTCGCATACGTTCTCCACTCCTATTCGTGTTTTTCGTCTCGACTCTGTTTGGCGAGTACCTCTCTCATCACTGCTGCAGCTTCCTTTGAGCAAGGCACTCTCGCTTCATTCTCTTGTCCCGGTGCTCATGCTCGTAATGGTGTTCTTGGCGCAAGCATCGTCACCTCTTGAGTCGGCTCGTGCACTTATGATTGCCGCTCTATTCCACCTCATTTTTGGGCCGAGGTTTCCATCGCCACCTATCTCGCCAACATCCGGCCTTCTTACGCTTCTTCGTATGCAATCCCTTTGAGCATCTCTATGGTCTCCTTCCCGACTACTCGCCGCCTTAAATCGTTTGTTGCGTTTGCTACGTTCTTCTCGCCTCGAGAACGTACCAAACCGACCGCCACTGTTGAGTGTGTTTTTCTAGGATCTGATGCGAGCACAAGGGCTATCGGTCTTTGGGATCTGTTGGTCGACGGATGCGGATTTCGGGATGTGACTTTCGACGAGTCTCGCCCTTTCTATCCACGTCTGTCTCTCCTTCGCTTCCTCTGTGGAGTCTCTGTCCTTTTGACCTTTCGAGATACACCTATATCTGTTTTGCCCTTGCCTACCTGCTCCATCGAGTCTCCACATATTCCCATGTGGCCTCTCTCCGCCGTTGTCGCCGCTTACGCCGTCTCGCGGCTCCTCAGCTCCCCCACTACACTCGTCTACACTCGTCGACCTCGATTGAGGATCTTCCAGATGAGTCATCCTCTTCGATGATCCATCTTCCCCGATGGGTCATCTTTCCTCGCCACGCCTCCGCGATCGCTACCGCTTGACCCCGCCTGCTTTTGCCTTTGCCGCACAACTACTGTGAGCTCGTCTTTCACGGATGTGTTATTTCACCCCGAGTGGCAAGATGCCATGGCCAAGAGATTGCTGCCCTTGAGCGTACTGGTACTTGGGATCTTGTTCCCTTTCCATCTCACTCTCGTCCCATCACGTGTAAGTGGGTCTATAAGATTAAGACTCGCTCTGATGGCTCTCTTGAGCGCTATAAAGCGCGTCTTGTTGCCCGTGGCTTCCAACAGGAGCATGGTCGTGACTACGACGAGACTTTTGCTCCCGTGGCTCACATGACCACTGTCCGCACTCTTCTTTCGGTGGCGTCTGTTTCGCCATCGGGTGCTTTCACGCCTTGATGTGAAGAATGCCTTTCTTAATGGCGAGTTGCGTGAGGAGGTCTACATGCATCCGCCACCGGGTATTCATTCTCGAGGGCATGGTCTGCCGCCTGCCGCTCTCTCTATGGCCTTAAGCAAGCCCCTCGTGCTTGGTTTGAGCGCTTCTCCTCTGTGGTCACTGCTGCTGGCTTTTCCGCGAGTGATCATGATCCTGCGCTCTTTGTCCACACTTCGTCTCGTGGTCGGACTCTTCTTCTTCTGTATGTTGATGATATGATCATTACTGGAGATGATTCTGAGTACATTGCCTTTGTCAAGGCTCATCTTAGTGAGCAGTTCCTTATGTCGGATCTTGGTCCTCTTCGTTACTTCCTTGGGATTGAGGTTACTTCCACTCCAGATGGTTTCTTTATGTCCCAAGAGAAGTATATTCAGGATCTTCTTGATCGCGCCTCTCTCACTGATCAGCGTACTGTTGAGACTCCCATGGAGCTCAATGTTCACCTCCGACCCTCTGATGGCGAGCCTCTTTCTGATCCGACTCGCTATCGTCATCTTGTTGGGAGTCTTGTCTACCTTGCTGTTACTCGTCCGGATATCACTTATCCAGTTCACATTCTGAGTCAGTTCGTTTCTGCTCCCACTCAGGTTCACTACAGCCACCTTCTTCGAGTTCTGCGATACCTTCGTGGGACTATCTCTCGCCGTCTCTTCTTTCCACGCTCCAGCTCGTTACAGCTTCAGGCTTATTCGGATGCTACTTGGGCCAGCGATCCCTCTGATCGTCGGTCTATCTCTGCTTACTGTGTTTTTCTTGGTGGTTCTCTCATTGCACGAAGACGAAGAAACAGATCGCAGTTGTCCCGCTCGAGCGCAGAGGTCGAGTTATGAGCTATGGCTCTCTTGATGCAGAGATTACTTGGCTACGGTGGTTGCTTGAGGATTTTGGTGTTTCGTCACTACACCGACTCTCTCTCTTGTCGACAAGACAGTGCTATCAAGTGTCGTGATCTGTGAAGCATGAGCTCACCAAGCATATTGGTGTTGATGCTTCCTTCATGAGGTCTTGTGTGCATGATCGTGATTGCTCTTCAAGATGTGCCTCTGAGCTTCAGATAGCGGATTTCTTCACGAAGGCCCGGACTCGAGCACAAGATGGTTTACCTCTCCAAACTCGGTGTTGTTGATCCACCATGAGTTTGAGGGGTGTTAGAGATATATGTATAGTTTGTTATTCCCCATTGTTATGAGGGGTTCTTTGCATATTCACCACATGTACTTTGTGTATATATACCGGCCCATTGGCCTCATATTGAATGCAAGCAATATTCATAACAGTTCGAAAGGTCGATGGAGACGGGCTGTATTGAGAAAATGAGACCAGGGGATGTTCAATGTTCATGTATGTTGCGGGCATGCGCAACCTTGCCATGAAAGGAATTTGTTTGAGAGTGCAAGTTTAGACGGGAGAAATCATTATTTATCTCTCAGTCAGATCCGTATTCAGAAAATACTCTCCTTTCTGACGTAATTTATTTTTTACCCCTACTTACTGTATTGTCTCATTAAATACCATCTTTCTAATTTTTTTTAATAATTACTGTGTTGCCTCATTAAATACCCTCTTTCTATTTTTTTAATAGTTTATGGGTGTTTTCTGTTATAAGTAGAGCTGGTCAGATGGGTCGTGACGATCGGGTCAATAGTGCTGATGGCACGACCCGCACTGTTTATGGGCCGATGCTCACTTCCTCCTCTGTACTTCTTGTGGAGGTGCACTAGTGGCAGTGCCTTGCTTTGGCTGCCCTTGGTTGTGGTTTTTGGTGGTGAATGCCAGTGGGTTTTGTTGGCTTATTGCTTGCTTGGCTTTGTGAGATGGGGGCTTTGTGTGGCTTGTGCTCTGTGGGTGGCTTTCGGCTGGGAGAGAAAGAGGTTTGTGATGTTTGTGTGCTGGCTTTGTGAAGGGCAGTAAAGGAGAGATGGCTTATGTGGGTGTCTTATGGTGGATGTGCTCTTGGCTATGAGATATTTTCCTTGGCCCTTTGCATTCACACAATGCCTCTTGCCCTTATCCATAGTGCCCTCACATGATACTATTTGTTTAAGGGTCTTTTGGTCTATGGAGAGTTCTCTGTACTATTCTGGGGCTTTCCTACTGTGGCTGGTAATTCGGTAATATGGAAAGTGGGTGTTGGGCTATGTAACAAAAATGGGATGTCAGTCCGGCAGGCATTGTCGGATTGTTCTACAATTGAGGGAAGGCAGTAAACGTGGGTTTCGGTATTTATAGAATTGCCGGGTGATGAGACCTATAAAAGTGAGATTGTGCCAACTAACCTAGGTGGGTCTGAAAACCATCGGTGATCTTCCTAAAATCTGACGGTCACTTTCTTTATTCTAATTCTATTTTTAACGCCTTCGGTTTTCTATTGTTCCGACGGTTGATGGTGGGCAATGAAACTGTGGGTCGGGTTCGGATTATCGAGGAATGGTTTTGACGACTCGCGATATGCAATGCAAGATTTCTATTTTATTCTTTTGTAATTTAATAAAAGTTCTGATTTAGATTGTGATCTATTGTAATCAATTCTTGTAATTTTCCCAAGTTGTATTAATATTTCTTTTATGCTTGAAATGAATTCTTGTTGTAATTTATTTCGAGTTATAAGGATGATGTAACTTATGTGTATGAACCTTTTTTTATAATATAACTTGTATTTGCTTGGCGAAGCGTTTAATACTAATTCGATATTATGATTTGTTCTTGCTTTAGAAAATTTTTAATTGCCGCTAATTACCAATTATCGACATTTAGATTAGTTTAATTTCTTGGGTTTTCACAGAATCCCCACCCACATGTAGGCACATATCGACCTAGAATTGGAAAACACATGAGCCAAGAGACGCTGACCAAATCAGAAGCAAATCTCGACATGCATCTTAGCGCGCAACACAATTCTCCAAGAAACCCATAAGAAGAATTTATGGAGTGCAGAAAAAACACGACAGGTGAAAGAAAGAAAAGTCGGGAGCAAGAAAACATTACTCCAATAAAACAAAAGAAGCAAAGTAATCATGAATAGAGGGAACACAAAGAGGAAAGGAATGATGTTTTTGCATGTCAACAGGGAGGCAAGGAAGTAGATGCAGCAGTACTCCAGCGGCGGCACGCCTCCTCCTCGTCGGCGAGCAGCAGACAGACGGCGAAATCCATGAGGGCGTGCGTGTGTGCGTAGACCAAATCGGCGTAGATCCATATAGGAACATCGGAGCACAAAGGCCCATGGGACTAACGAAATAAGTAACGCATAGAACAACAACGCGGACAGTACGATCTACAAGAGAGAGAAAAGTGAGCGTGTACAAAAAGCACGGAAGCACAAATCCAGAGCAGGCCAACCAAAAGAAAGCAAAGACACCAACAGAAGGCAAGCATGTCTGCGGGAAACAAGAGTAATCTGAGGACAAAAACTTGTGGGAGACCAGATCGACATAAATTCACTGAGGAACATCTCCCCTAAAAAACAGAGTAGATGCAAGAAACTTAGATGGCAAACCAACAACAAAACCCCTGGGAGACAAAATTGGTGTAGATCCATGGAGGAACCCTAAAAAATAGATGTAAGAAATGTAAATGGATAAAGAACCATCCCCAAACATAGAATAGACAAAGGAGGGGGAGACCACACAAACGAAGGACCCTACGGACGGACAGTGGCGAGAAAGAGAAAGGCAACGAACAGGCGACACGAGTGAGGAGGAAGAAACGGAGGAGGCGATGAAGACGAGGGACAAGCGATAGGAAGAAGAAATGAGGCGCAATAGGGAATCCTCCCGAAAACTCCAGGTAACCCATCCACACCTCTCCTTCAGCGAGATGGGCACATGTGGAGAGCAAGATAGAGCGCACGCAAACTCAGCAGCAAACCCGATCAGACGTTGGGCAAAAGACCATGCAAGGTCCGACGGACCAGGAAAACCGGGCGACGTGGCCAGTCTCCCCGCGCCCCCTTTCTGCCTCCATTTAACTGGGAGGATTAGCTACAACATAGTCTGAAATATGATATTTTACTTCTTTTTTGTTAGGTGAAGATTAATTGTCCCTCTGCTTCTTCTGTATAGAACAGCAACAACACAATAAGCATGTTGTGCATTTTAGTGGAGTGTACTGACGATATGTTTGGTTGAGCTTGACTTGATCGAAAAAATGGTTGTTTGAAGCCTATGAACTTAGGCCCTGTTTGGTAGAGCTTCAGATTCTTATTTTTCAGATTCTGCTCCTGATTCTCTGAGAATCTAGAGCTGTCTGTTGAAAGCGTTTGACTGGTAGGTTGGCTCCAAAAACCATATGAGGGGGGATTAGAGACAAATAGACCATGTTACCCCTAGTTGTAATAATTCAATTGTATTTGTGTCTTTCTCCTATGTATTTGTACACAAATTATAGAGTTTTTTCCCCTAAATTTGTTTAGACCATGTGAATTTATATACATTGTATCTATACACAATGCCAGGTTATATTGCATTTACACTTCATGATGGATTACAACTGTGTATAAGCAAAATTTATACTGTTCACGCTGCGATAAATGGAGCTGGAGATATCGCATTCATATCGTATAAGTGTTCAAATGATAATTAAATGATGTTACATACAAGTATTGAAATGATAAATGAGTCATATCAAAAGACCAAAAAAATTCACAAGTTGTGTGTCCATCATTCTGAATGAGTAATTGCACTTGCAGGGTCATCACAGAAACTATCCATGGAAACTATCCGTTCTGGTTGCTGCCCTTGTTGGAGATGCTATGATTGTAACTATCAAAACTGCCATCTTTCCTATCGTCCCAACCGGCCCAAGAGTCACTGCTCTGGCGTGGTTTCGCATGCTCATCCTTCCTGCCTTGGTCATCCCAATCATCCCAAGAATTGGAATTGGACTTTTTCTATGAACCATCCTGAGAAGAATTACAGCCGTTGTCGTTGGTCTCATGCTCAAATCTACGGTAAAGCTCACTGTTCTGCTCCCCACGTTGCCAATCATCTCCCCAGCCGCCCATCCCTCCTTCCTTGGCATACTCCTCCACCTTTTGTGAGGCCAACGCCATCACAGCTCACTCCTTTCATAATCCCCCAGGTTCTACTTCCAATCTCTACAGTTTTATTGGCAACAACATTCACAGTTTCATTCACCTTTTTATCATAGCCCCTTCCCTCATCTGCATTCTAGACAAGCGCCATTCTTTAAAACAAATACTGGTGTAACACGAAGGATAGAACACTCCGATAAACAATTTAAAAGTTGACATTATTTACTGCAGTCCATCACCCGGTAACATTGTATCAAAATTACCAGTAGAAGGATATGGCTTAACATGAAGTATGAATTATAAGAGAACAATATGGTTGATCTAAGACTTCTCCAAAGAGAGGACAATACGTAGCTATTGTGGTGTTAAATCTTGCTTGGAAGACACCTTACTATTATATTAATATTAAGGAGTTCAGTGTAATGTATTTTTACAACAAGATTTAACCATGAGTCCATGACACTAGGTGAGCACGATGAACCTCAACGAGCAATTCAAGTTTCATGACAATTAGACTCAGGAAATTAAATTATTGCATATTAAAAATCGGGCAAAGCATTAAAGGCACCTTTGATTGGAACTCTTTTGTGCCAACTTGGACAACATCGGCAACAGACTGGCAGCAGATGCTGCAACTAGCGAAAGACATCCAAATCCCTGAAAAGATGAAATGATAAAGAAGTTATACTTACGAGACATGAAATTAAAACAAGGACCAATGCCGACACGACCGTGTCTAACTAGACATGCACATGACCAAAGTATGACTGTTCAACCAAATGATATCTCAAGCTTGGCACAAATCGCATGCATACCAGGCCTAGAGTCACCAATGATAACACGGATGCTGATATACTTTGAAGGAGTGCTGTTGGCTTTCTGTAACCATATTACAAGAGCTCGTTATGCTCGTCTACTCTCCTATAAACAGAATGACCTAATCATGCTCCATTACACTCTTTAGCGTTCATTAGGCTTTAGGACATTGACTAGAATAGTGTACTCAAAAGATTCATTGCAGGCTTGCAGTGGGTGCAGGCAACAATGGTAACCCATAACTATACGAGAGTTGTCGATGATCAGGACCAGGTGTAAAAAAAAAGGTATTCCTCAGACCTATGCCAAATTGCCAATATGTATAGCTTAATGAAGACCAAGATTTATATATCAGAAGAAAGAGCTTTGTAATTACATCGAAGGGAGAACCTAAGTTCACAAAATCCACAACACGAAATGTCGAAATATGTGCATGAAATTGGGTATGTTCACCAGATATGCCGCCCGAATTAACCGAGTATAAGATGGATGTCTAATACTCTAATGGGCACCAGAAATGACAGTAGGTGTGTGTACGTAACAATAGTAGCAACTTGCAATATAGAAATCCATTGCCTAACAATTCCTCCCAAACAATTTTACATAGCGCTTCACCATTTGTAGATATAAAGAAACCAACTTTATAATATAGCAATTAGCAATTTTCCTCTTTTTTTGCAAAATGATGATATAAACATATCATTACCCTGACTACGAAAAAAGTTCTCCTCGTGCTATTGAGGAACTTGCGCAGATCATTAATTGCAACCACAAAGTTGTGCTAATAAGCATAGATAATAAAGACAAAAGATGATATTTTTACCTAGAGGCGACCTACATGACATCGCATGCTGGCAAGACCACTGTTCCTATTGGCCGAGCAAGACGGGCCGGATCCAAACCCAACGTACTTCCATACTGCGAGGGTAGGATCCCCTTAGGCTTCAACTCGTTCTCCGCCATCCTCCGGAGAAAAGGTCATCCTTGTTGGTCGATGTGCACGCCGAGGTCAGCGGTGCTTCTCAAGCACTCAAGGCACATGAACACCCCGTAGGAGACGCCGCCATCGCGGGTTCTGCTGCTTGATCCCACGACGTCTTGTTCCCTTGCCCTTGCCCTTCGACCGCTTTTCCGCCGTGGATGCCATCGCCGGATAGGATCTGCTGCCTCGGATCCAGGATTGAGGTCGGGTGGGGTGGGTGGCCGTGAAAGGAGGAGAGGAAAGGAGGAGCAGGAGCCGCTGACACGGGATGGGGAGGGGTCAAATACGGCACCCTTGTCGTGAGGATTTCGCCTTTGTCTCAAGAGCACGGGAGGAAGCGAGGGGAAACGAGAAGAGCTACGGGAGGGGGTCGTGCGGTGGGATCTCAGGGGTTAGTTCGATGGCATTGCGGGTAAATACTTTAAACTTCAAAGGGTATTTTCGTTTCTGTAAGTTGGATTCTCACGAGAATCTGCGGGAAGGCTGCTCCTCATTGCTAGTTCATTTTCGAGATAGCTCATCGCGAGAATCAGAATCTAGTCGTTTTGAGAAGTTGGATGTTTGGCACGCCTCCATGAGATTCGATTGAGAAGCTGGGAGTAGGAGCTGTACCAAACAGGGCCTTACTTGGACAATGATTTGAGGCTTCCAAAAAGAATTTGAAATACATAAGCCTTAAATATGGTCACTCTTCAAACACTCTATGGATCTCAATATTTGACTTAAAACACTCTCATGTCTAATTGTATAACCGCAATGTGCAATTAAACTGACTTTCACTATTATTTCTCTCGATAAAAAAATGATAATTTCATCCTGAGCAATTTGCCCCTGGTTACATTATCAAAGCTAGTCTTCAAATTTTACGCTGCCTCCCTCCCACCTATCCGCCGGGGCGGATCCAGTATAGTTCCATTGAGGTCATGTGACTCCAATGAGACATAACCCAACCCATATATCATCTTGCTAATTACCCTTAATGAACCCAATGTACCATAGCCAAATTTGAATTTTCTCTAAGGTAGAAGATAAGCTAGTTCATGGTGACTTCAATGGCTTTATTTCCTAGATCCACCCCTGTATATCCGCTCCATGATCACTAAAGAAAACATGCACTCCAAGGTCGGGCTGCACACTCCCATTCCCACTTACTCAGTCAGTGATCGCACAAACGCCTAACGCCGCAATGGCCGCCACCACGACGGTGTTGCCACGGTTCGACCCGGCGACGTGGTTCGTCCGCGAGGTGATTGGACGTGCGCGCCGGTGCCGCCGGCCATCGCGGACCGCACCGTGGATATCACCGGCCCCGCCGACCCAAGGAAGATGGTCATCAACGCGCTCAACTCCGGCGCCAAGGTCTTCATGGTAAGCAACTAAGCACTCGACCCAACGTGCGCACGTACGAAACATATATATATATATAAGTGCACTGCATTTTTCATCGATCATGCATATATAAGACGAAGGAAAATGAAAGGTGTCGTACGTGCAAGGCCGACTTCGAGGACGCACTGTCGCCGACGTGGGAGAACCTGATGCGGGGGCAGGTGAACCTGCGGGACGCCGTGGCCGGCACGATAAGCTTCCGCGACGAGGCGCGCGGCCGGGTGTACAAGCTCGACGGCCGCGCCGCGAAGCTCTTCGTCCGTCCGTGGGGATGGCACCTGCCCGAGGCGCACGTAATCATCGACGGCGAGCCGGCCATCGGCTGCCTCGTCGACTTCGGGCTCTACTTGTTCCACAACCACGCCGCCCTCCGCGCCGGCCAGGGCGCCGGGTTCGGGCCCTTCTTCCACCTCCCCAAGATGGAGCACTCGAGGTACGTACGTACGAACGAACTATCCATCCATGACACAGCGGCACAGCTCGCGTGGTGTACACATGCACTTCATGGCTTCATGCTGAGCGCGAGCTAGTGCTGCTCTGACATATGTGACGATCGAGCATGCAGGGAGGCAAGGATATGGAATGGCGTGTTCGAGAGGGCGGAGAGGGCGGCGGGGATCAAGCGGGGGCCTCGGGGCAGCATCCGGGCGACGGTGCTAGTGGAGACGCTGCCGGCGGTGTTCCAGATGGACGAGATCCTGCACGAGCTGCGCGAGCACTCGGCGGGTCTAAACTGCGGCCGCTGGGACTACATCTACAGCTACGTCAAGACGTTCCGCCTCCTCCCCGACCGCGCCCTCGTCGGCAGTGGCGGAGCCACCCCCGGGGCAAGCCGGAGCGGCTGCCCCGGGTCTCCCGACGCAACCCCCCCCCCCCCCCGGGGCGTCGCCGGCGGCGCCCAGTTTTCAGCAAGCTGCCGGGAGGAGCACGCGGGAGCATCCATGGCCGTGGAGCCCAAGCCAGCTCCCAGGTTCAGATCTCTTCCCCAAATCCAATCCAGCAATCCCCATTCCATTCCTCCTCTCTTCGATTTCTTCCCCAAATCGAATCCCCATTTGGCCATTCCTCCTCTCTTCTTTTGTTCTTCAGATCTTGCGGTGTCGCCGGCGACGCGGCGTGCAGGGGCTGAGCCGCTGAGGGGCAACCGGCCGGGTCGAGGGCTGCGGCCGTGCGGCGCCGGTGCACAGGGGCGGCGGCGCGGCGCGCTGCGGCGCAGGGGCTGCGGGCTGCGGCGCCGGCGCACAGGAGGCTGCGCGCAGTGGCGCCAGCGAGCAGGGGCGGCGCGCAGGGGGCTGCACCGCGCGGCCCTCGCCGGGTCCGACCGTGACGGCGTCGTCGGCGTGACCGTCCGAGGCAGGCAGGCGCTAGGCAGAGGGAGTCACTGAGGAGTGACCGAGTGACTGGACTCTGGAGTGAGGATTGAGGAAGTGAGGTATCAGGTATGAGCATGTTTGTATTTGTAACTTCTAAGATCAAAATACCAAATAAGTGAATAACAGATGCTTTGTTTCATGGTGTTCTTGTGGAGTTGTGGGCAGTGCACTCTCCACTTGAAATCTTGAATGTTGTCTTGTTTTGTAGGAATTCTACCAAATAACAGATGCTTTGTTTCCATTTGAATGTTGTCTTGTAGGAATTCTATAACAAAATGAAATCAATACAGACTTATTTTAGAACCGCAATAGTAGATGATAATTCCCCAGTACAAGCGAACGCAGTTGAAACATCTAATGCTATTGCTAACAACACCGGCACCGCAACCACAAAGAGTTCGCCCCGGGTCTTTCGAATTCCTGACTCCGCCACTGCTCGTCGGCATGGCCCAGCACTTCATGCGCTCCTACTCTCACCTCCTCATCCGCACCTGCCACCGTCGCCGCGTCCACGCCATGGGCGGCATGGTAAGCAAGCGCTCCTCGTTAATTCCACTCGGCATGGAATGATACAGACACCTACTGATATAGTAGTATAATGTGTTAACAGGCGGCTCAGATTCCGATCAAGGACGACGCGGTGGCGAACGAGGAGGCGCTGGAGCTGGTGCGCAGGGACAAGCTGCGGGAGGTGCGCGCGGGGTACGACGGCACGTGGGCGGCGCACCCGGGGCTCATCCCGGCGATACGGGAGGTCTTCGAGGGCCACCTCGGCGGGAGGCCGAACCACATCGACGCCGCGGCGCGGGAGGACGCCGCAGGAGTCACCGAGGAGGACCTGATCCAGCCGACTCGGGGAGCGCGCACGGTGGAGGGCTTGCGCCTCAACACCCGCGCCGGGGTGCTCCTCGCGGCGTGGCTGGCCGGGTCCGGGTCCGTGCCGCTCTGCAACCTGATGGAGGACGCGGCCACCGCGGAGATCAGCCGCGTGCAGAACTGGCAGTGGCCGCGCCACGCCGCGCCACGGCGCGGCGCTGGACGCGGGCGGCGTGGCGGTGCGCGCCACGGGGGAACTGCTGGCCCGCGTCGTGGAGGAGGAGACGGCGAGGGTCGAGGCGGAGCTCGGCGCCGACAGGTTCCGCCGCGGGCGGTACGCCGAGGCCGGCAGGATCTTCAGCCGGCAGAGCACCGCGCCGGAGCTGGTCGACTTCCTCACGCTGGACGCGTACAAGCACGGCGACATCCATATATACTGCATCCACCTCGGCGCAGGGTTTCAAATTTCGTTTGAGCAAAAATTTCGGGACTGAGCGAAATTGCCGACGAATTCAATTCGGGCAAATGGCCGAAATTGGCATTCAAATTTGACTGAATTTCATCAAAAAAAATTGACGAATTTTGACCAAATTTTGAATTCTGTTTGAATTTGACCTAAATTCATGTGCAACCGAATTTTTTGACCGAAAGGGGAAAAATTCGTGCTCCAGCGAAATGTACGAAATTTCGTCAAAATTTGAAACCCTGCCTCGGCGTTGCTGTTGCTTTCGGCCTCGAAATAATGCCTTCTTCGTTCGCTGCGGACAACATGTTCTCTCATATAAACTGCTTCTAGAGATTATGCTGCTTAGGTCTTGTTTGAGGGATCTGTAGCTTTTTTGAAAAGCTACTTTTGGTTTTTTTGGGCTGAAAAGCAGCGGTAGTTGATGGCTGTAGCTTTTTTAAGAGGCTGTTTGACAGTTTAACCTTTTTTTTACTGGCTGGCTGCTGCGACTGTGGATGAATGATGAAATATTTGAAATACCTTTAAGGGTTCTGAAGGCATGTTTGTATACTGATTTAGCATAAATATGGTTGTTTTTATTCTTTTTGCAAAAATATTGATTAAACGACTTAATTTTACTAAGTTATGAACAATTCAACAATAATTTGCAACGTAAAATATCACATTTAGAAGGTGAAATATGTATTTTCTTTGTACAAAGCAATACTAGTCACAAAAGATGCAACATTCACTATCATATCCAAAATTAGAACACTACCAACAAAAGGTCGCATAGCAAAACACATTCCAACTCTCTAAATGAAATCACCCATGTCCCCATCATCCACTCATATGTCGTTTTCATCAAGCCGTGCGGATGATGCCTGTTGAGTAGCCCGTGGCAGGCAATCCTCATTCTTATCGCACCTCAAAAAAAGACGATCATCTAAGGCGCTTTCTCGAATAAAGTTATGAAGCGCCACACATACCATTACGATCTTCTCCTGCTTCTTTATTTTAAAACTTGGTAAATCAACCAAATTCGTCATTTCATTATCAACACATCAGGCCGAAGGGGACGGTGTGCCTAGACCCTTCGGGAAAAGGGCGCGGTTCCAGCCATAATGAAACAGGACCTCGACCGCGAGGGTCTTGTCGTAGGGGCAGCCCCACCGGCCCCACCGACCTGGCGAAGACCGCAAGACCTCCCACGAAGGACATGAGCTGGAGGCGTGGCCCCTAAGGGGTACAAAGTACACTTTTGAGAGGGCCCCAAAACCCACGCGAAGGACATCAGGAGGCCCGCGTGGGCCAATGGCGGAAGCATGACCTAGGGCCCCAAGGGTACCAGTGCACGCTTCAAGAGAGCCTCAAGCCCTTTGAAGGTCATCGGGAGGCTTGTGAGGGCCAGTGTTCGGAGGTGCGATAGGGTGCCTCCTCGAGGGTACTAGGCGTACTTCGGGGAGGCTTCGAAGGCGGTGCGAAGGCCTTTGAAGGACCGCTGAGCATTGCGGGCCTAGGAGTTAGGAGCTCCCCAGGGCCACCTCGGGGATGTCAAAGGGTGTCCGGGGCCCCTCGGCCTAGAGACACTCCCGTATGGGGTGAAGGGCGGAGAGCACCGGTGGACCGAGCACACCAGCTAGATGGACCAAGACCAAAGAGGTCCACCATAAGCCGAAGACTACGCATAAGAGAAGGAAAAGCCCTTACAGCTCCTATAGGAGTAGGGCCTTTTTAGGGGCAAATCTGTAATATTATGTACCCAGTCGGAATGCTATAAATAGCCGCATCCCTATGTAATAAATAAGATCTTCTTTTAAACAATTAATACACATTTACTTCTCCTAGCAATCGGTCACATCTCCGAGGATCCCCTGACCCCCCCTCATAGATACAAGGGGTCTTCTCCTAGCAATCGGTCCCATCTCCGAGGATCCCCTGGTCCCCCTCGTAGATACAGGGGGTCCCCCTTTTTACTGTCTAGCCCTCCCTACTACGACAGACAACAAAGCCACTACCATCATCTAACATAAATTAACATAGCAACCCATTGTCATCATCTAACAGTAATTACTACTCAAACTATCCTAATTTATTACCATATTCTGATACAATTACTACTCAAACTATCCTAATTTACTACCAGACTGATACAATTACTACTCAAACTATCCTAATTTACTACCAGACTCTGATACAACTACTACTCAAACTATTCTAATTTACTCAAACTAATCCTTGTTATTGTTATCTTGCGGGTGTTGGATGACTTGACCCATAACCATAACAATTCCACATGGACACATGCCTAAAAACAATAGATGGCAAGTTGTGCGATATTTCAAATTATACAAGTTGATTTGTATCAATTCTAACAAATTTATTGTCACCAAAACCACTTTCTCCGTATATTCAAGAGAACAGGAATGTTATCTGGTACTGTATGCGCAGTAGGTTGCAAGTAAAGAATATTGTTCCAAATGACACGTTACTTTTAGCCCAACAAACAAGCATAAAGATCATATATGAAAATTATTAGGAACTAGCGATCCATCCTTCAAAATACGTTTCAAAATGCATAAGAATCATCACTACCAACCATGACTACAATTTCACAAAGTAGATCAAGATGAAGGGAGTTAAGATAGGCGAGATGGAGAGAGTTAGGAAGAAATACCTCGATCTGGTCGAGGGGCCGCAGTCGGTGACGATGGCAGATGGAACCGGCTAGCAACAGGGGGACCAAGCGGCCGTCGGGATCCTCGGGCGGCAACGAATTTTGGATCAATCGCTCCTCCCGGGAGTCGACGGCGGGACTCCTCGGTTGGAGGCAGGGAGGCCAAGGAGGGGACCTGAACTGGTGGTGTGGGCGAGGTCCGGGCGGCGACGTCGACTCGCCCTAGGGGCAAAAGGGAATAAGTGACCTTCGGCTAGAATCAGGATGGGAACACAACGAGTAGGGGAAGGACTTTTTAACCGGTGGTAATTGGTGGGTAATTTCCTTCAACTTCCAATAGCAAAGTGATATACCCCTGTCACAATAAGTTGAAAAAGCACGTCCAGCCCTACCCAACTGCAACTTTCACATGGGCTACGGCTTAATGATAAGTTGCTACGAAGTTAACGGGCCTCCGACTTTTCCGAAGCCGAAGCTGGCTTTAAGAGCCGCAAGACAGGGCCTTAGTTATTAAGGTGTGACAGAGTACAATAACTTTTTGATAACACTGAAGATTCATAAAATGATTATTCCTAAATAAGGCATAAATGAGAAATATCAAATATACAAGGTTCGATTTAAAGGAAGAAAAAGTTCTTGACAAAGAATTTCAGAGTCAAACAGAATAGTCCGAAGAAAAGTAGATCACCATGAGCAGATGAGCTCCTCGGCACTATTGCAGATGCCCAAATCCGAGTGTTCAAACATGGCATGTCTGGACTCTGGAGCTAACAAGCATTACGTTGTAAAAAGGAACCAACGGTAATTCTGAGTAGCTCAAGATACCAGTTGCGCACACACTATCCAGAATGCACAGCTGATGACATAATATCAGCTATTCAGATCCACCCTCATAATTTCAGATCACTGCAGTGTATAACAAGGTTCAATCACATGAGTTCTCAGTCAACAGTAAATTTCCCGGATTTACAGCACCAACTGAAGCTACAACATACTATCCTACAACGATGGTCTATATCAATTAGAACTTTATAGTACCACCATGACATAACTATTTGTGCAGATCACATCCAAGAGGAGACCAGGTTTTCATGCTTTACAAGTCATCGATGTGATATTATATGATCAAGTATTGCCAATATCTCATAGCAACACATGGTTAAGAACCCCCCGGAACTAAGTGCATAAGGGCAGCCGTGAGGATTCCAAGGATGCAACCAGCCACAACCTGAGATGCCAAAAAAGAACGCTTCAGATCTAGCATCTCACATATATCTGATAACGATTAGTCAAAAATAATATATATAAGAAAACAAGAAATATCCCATCAGCGGAGGTGAGCATGGTGGCAGAAAGGATGCAAAACAAGAGCATATACACCATAGTGGTGAGATATAGTGATTATCACTACCGATGGACTAATGAGAGGTCAATGCATGTTTAGTGTTTATTAACGATAGTAAGCTTTCTAAATTCTACGCTGAAACTGATAACCACAGTTGGGGCCATCGAAGAAGCTCACTAAACAATGCTTTGAATATCAGCAGTTACACTTCCATTTCCTTATCTTGCAAGGGCACAGATTAGTTGAATATCAAGAGAGGCAAACTGAAGCAGGGCGGAGCTACAGGGTATGCCGGGTATGCACCGGCATACCCTGCAATTCCATGTACAGACACTATACACTACTGCTAGTCCGTATTTCATCCAGTATATATGCACCGTTCTGTTCCTATGAACAAGTACTTCTTCGTATTTTTTTCTGCTATAGTTTTCGTCCAATGTTTGATGCAATGCTCTCTCCTAGCTAGGGTTTTGGTGTATCCTGGTCTTGCAGAGAATTCCTGAGAAACCTTTTCCAACTAATTTTCAATGTCATGTTGAGTAATGCTGCATCTGTGCTTTGATTCTTTGTTTCCTTTCTTCAGTTTTCTTCAAATCGGTCGATCCTGATCATTGGCTCAGTTAGTTGATCTCAAGACATCTTCCTAAGTTACTTCTATAGAGATGAAATCCGGCGAAAATTTCATCTGTCGTAACACCGCATGTTTTGGCGGAATTTGTAATCAGTTTGTTCAGCTCTGTATGTACAGCTCACGAGTCATATATACATTCACAACTACCTTCGGCTGGGATAATTTGTGTTGCATCCATGCGGTCTAAGGCACATATTGCAGCTGAAGAGAGATACATTGGCTTTATAAATCCCAAGGCAGCAATTGATTATAATATTGAGAAGTGGAGTGATGAGGATCTTCGTCTTTATACAAAAAGGTTGACTTATTCACTTTGGTGTATCAAGTTTCTTTTGCATCAAGGGTTGGCGTTTCGTGGACATGATGAAAGTGAAGAATCTAGCAACAGAGGGAACTTCATTGAACTTTTGAAATTTCTTGCCGGAAATAGTGAAGAAGTGAACAAATATGTTTTGGACAATGCTCCGTAATCGTACCTTAACTAGCCCAGACATACAAAAGCAAATTATTTATAGTATACTTAGCGGATGGTTTGAACTTAATCCATGAATTTAAGCCCTTATTGTGTTATTCAGTGCATATATACCGAATCATGTTGTCAATTTTACAATTATTACCGATTTACTAAAATGAATTTACCGAATTGTATATGAAATTTTTTGGATGGCATACCCTTAGACAAAATCCTAGATTCGCCACTGAACTGAAGCATGTCAGCTAACCTGAGGAACCGTGTGTCCAAGAATTTCATGCAATGGCTTTGTCTCTGACAGTGGATGCTCTTCTGGCAGCTCGTAGACAATTTGATTAAGCACCTGAAAGGATTTGCATCAACAATATTACTGTCGATCATGCCTCAATGTTACAGAAAGTTGAAAAGATCATATGGCGAATCAGAGAGCACATTTGTACTGTCTACTCTTATCCAAATCAGCAATTCAACATCAACTGACGATGGGGTGGGTCTGGGTAAATAGGACAAAATATTCTCTCACAAATCACAAGAAAATGGCACTTCATACTTCTGTGCTTTTCTTAGGGTAAATGGGAGGGGGACAACCCGTACCTGATTCACACTTCCACTCAAGTATGCTTTGGATGTCAATGGAGAACTTTAAACATACAGTTGGTCATTATCTAAATTTCTTGTTCACACAAATCACAAATGTGAAAAAGTACTAAGTTGAGGTCAAACATGTTGGTTAAGGATATTCATCAACAGCTTATCAAATGTTTGAGGTCATTACGGTGAATCTCATCCAGAGGAATATCCAAAGTTGCAATATAGGAAACAGTGTGTTTGTCTATGTAACTAAAGCCAAATAGCCGATTTCAGGGCTTCAGGGGCATCCCTAGTGGTGCAAACTGCATACATAACTAGTTGCAAATTGAATTATACATTGAACTACTAGCACCTAACAACAACCAAACAATTTCAATCTCTGGTAACCATTCAGTTGTAATTTATATTTACAGGTTTTGTTAGTGTTGTTTCCGGCATTACCAACACCTAGCAGAATCCTTGGGCATTCTCGGTTTGAGTATAACAAACCTAGGAGAAAATCTAACTCAAGCAAATGTATACGTGTAATGCAATTGATAAACCTCCAATGAAATAATACAAAAACAAGCAGCTGTTGCAAGCAGAAAATCAATATGCTAGTTATGGACAGGCAAGTTCTGCTTATTAGCTCATAAAGATATAATCAGAAGCTACTATGCAGAAACTTCCCATGCTAGTGCATCCAATTTAACCACAAGATCTTTTAGGATGAGACTTGAGAGTGGCAAACCTCTGCCTGCTTTCCAGCATGTAACCGAACTCCAAAAGCATCATGCATCACCTTCAAACACAAGTTAAGGCAGAAAAGAATATCAAAGGTTGTAGGCCTAAGAGCATTTCATGTCGAATAAGATATGTACATTTTTCAATTATATGTCACTGTTCGAAGAGGCATGAACTATGAATACTGTCATGACTCATGAAAATGTAGTTCAAGCAGTAGTTTCGCAATATACAAGGGAAAATCTAAGAAATAATGTGCAAAGTACCATGTAGATGCAGAGATACATCAAGATGCAACAAAACAAATGAATGCAAAATAGTCTCAAGTTCTCTATAGTAGGATCCTCATGCAACAGAAGCAGTGGAGACTTAAGATTATAGATAAAGACTATAGGGCATGTACTCACCACAAATGCAAATATCACTGAAGTTGCAAAGGTGGCACTACGATAGCCTTCTTGGATTCCTACAGCCACTGCAAGTGCTGTTACTGTGGCCGAGTGGGATGATGGCATCCCGCCAGAAGCTATAAATTGCCTGGCATCCCAACGCTTCTCTTTATACCTACAATAAACCAACGAAAGAGTAAGTGCTTTGAAAAAAAGGCACCACATACATACAATAGGACATTGATAAACAAAATTAGGGTGAGTTGCTTTAGTTTTATCTTTTATGCATCTTTACCAGTTAAACCTATGCTTTTGTCATAAGTCAAATTGTGGAAAATACAAGGCTTGGTGAAATTGTTAATCAAAGCACATATAGTTTATTGATGTTAGATTTTTTCCTCTCCCCTTTTTCAAATCCAGCTCGAAGATGGTTATACAACTAAAGAAACGGAAAAACACCACTTAGGCTCTTACATACTAGATCAGAAAAAGGCAACATGAGTGATAAAATTCCTGTCAGAATAAACACGGAATGTTCTCGAATTTTCTGCCCTGATGCCAATTCAGGTGTGAGTGTGCATGTTGAATGGTCGCCACTCACCAAGCAATTGATTTTGATTTCAATAATATCTCACGTGGCACGGCATATGGTTATGTAGAGTGCAACAACCTGTGAGATAACAGAAATTCAAATACAATGGCAGGGCCTATTTTCATGTCCCATAGCAACTATTTTGACTTAATCTTCCGATATCGTCAAGGAAGACTGGAAGAGCAAGAGTTACTTTGATCACTTACTTTACCAACAGCCATTCTTTGCAACCAATGTACATAATTCTTATGGACAAGATCAGTACAAAATTCTAATTATGCATCTGGGTGGCATTATAACCACACAAGCAATAAAGCAAATCAACATAATCCATTCGCTCTAGCATTGAACATACAAGAACATTTGTTTTAGCACTCGCATTTGGCATTTCTGTTGCCTCTCGTTGAAAAAGTATCCTAAGAATAGTTCATGGATAGCTGCTTACAGAAGCAGATACTGCAGCTTGCATATCATACTATCTCAACGGAGGGAAGATCTCGCTAAGCTTCGTGAGGATCTACAACCTAGCTACGACACCGATCCACCGAAGTAACAAATACCCTAAAACTGGTAAGCATCAACTCCTTGTAGGTCTCAAATCCCGGTTCCTCTTCGCATTTGCACTACACACGTAACCTACGAACCCCCAAAACTTCACACGATTCCCCACCGGCCCAGCAATGCTCGCGCCGAAACACATAAGCAGCAACCAAACGGTCACCCACAGAGCCAATCATCGCCCAGAAATGAAGCGGTCGGAGGGGAGGGGAACCAGCTCACCAGACGGTGAAGAACTTGGAGAACTGCGCGACCGCGAAGGCCACGAGCGCCGCGACGAGCGGGTAGTTCACCACGCCGGCGGCCATCTCCGCCTCTCGTGCCCCTTCTCTCCGGGGGACGCCTTCTCCTTGTAAAGAGAGAGGCCAGAGAGGGAGTTCTGGGTTTAACAACTTTCTCTTCTTTTTTTTAGTGTTTCGGTCTTCGTTTCCGCTTTTCTTCCTAGGTTCTTCTTCCTTCCCCGTCTCTCTCGTTTTTGTTTCCGCTGTATTGAGTACAGCCGTACAGCTCCGCTCTGCGTACGAACAGGTCATTACTGACTCTGTACGCTTGAGCTTTCTTGACGACCCTGTTAAAACCATCTAAAAGTTGAACACCGTTAAAAACATGTCTTCGAAATTGGCATATCATGTTCCTATTTTCCTGCGCTCGTGGTTGTTCCGAGAAGGTTTTCATGTAAATTTGTGGCTCTCGTTTCTATTTTATCTATTTTATTTACAACATTTAAAACCATAACGCTATGTTTTTAAACATGTCTTCTGAGTTTTTTTAAAAAAAAACCTAAAATATCTACGGCCGTCAATGCCAATTACTACTATTAATTCTTGGTGGATTCCACCTCCATCGGCGAGACCACGTCGACCGAAAAATTTCGTGTGTCGGATGAGCGTCGGACGGCTGGGATCGCGTGGACGAAAGCCTCACCAGGCATGGGAGAGCGGTTGTTGTCCAATCGCACGAGTCTCAACTTACGCCCGCCCGTTCTGCGCTGGAGCGCTTGGTGGGGAGTGATCCACGTCGTCGGGACAACACGGGCAGCCTGATCGCGTGCAGGGGCGTCCGTGGCCGTCCGTCTACGCTTGATTGGGAGCCGTTCACGTCGTCGGGACAACGTAGCCCGCCCGATCGCACGCACGGGCCTCCGCGTCCGTCCATCTGACCGTTTTGTGCACAGTTCCTGTCCACAACTTCGGCAGAACGCGTGTGTCCAGTGGCCTCGCCTTTGATATAATGGTTCGGCGCGAGTGATGTTCTAGTAGAGAATATTCCTCAACTTCAAGCCGTAAAGTAGCAGCAATGCTTGAGATCGTTTGAGGTCCTGTATGTATGTAGCAAAGGCCCTCAATAGCTTTACTGTTGTAGAACCGTAGAGACACAGGCAGTAAAAAAAAATTTTACAGACTGACTAAATATACGTAGTTTTTGGTTTAATTGACACCGTTTCACAACGAAATAACAAAAAATAACTCTCCTCCTACGAATGAATTGGGAAAAGTGTCACCGAGCAAGTGTCGCGCAGTAGAGGCGCGGCAGGGCTTCCGGGTAATGGGAGGCCGCTACATGTCCTACCGTGTGATGAGCGTGTAGTGGGCTCTTGCCGTGACATTTGCGTGTGGAATCAGTATTATTTTTACCGATTCTTTCGTATAAGGTTATTTTTACAATTTTATCGTGTAACAGTGTCATTTTAACCGATCTTGAAACCTGCCGCCTTGCACGTGAGATTTGTATGTTGCTTTTCAGTTTTTGTTTGCTGCTTGGCTCTCGTACACCGGGGAGTTTTCTTGATTTCTTGGCTTGTTGGAACGGCACTTGGCAACGAGCGTAATAAAGCTGGTCCCTCCTCCATTACGGCCGACTCCAATGGTGAATATGCTTTAGGTCGCTAGATTAGAGCCGACGAATATGCCTCCTCGATGATGCCTCCATAAATATCTTCGTTGTAAAGACGTGACCCCAACATCTCGCGTTTTTGTGCCAAGAGAGCACGCGGAAAAAATAAATCGATTATGTTCTTTTAAAAAAATCGAGTTTCGTGGCTAAGTTCCGGCGTTAATCTCGTAGATAAAAAAGGACAACTAGTACGTGTTTACGTCTGATAAGTGATGATTCCTCGTTGTCGATTAATATATATTTTCTTATGCGATCGCTTAGACGCTTACACTGCTCCGTATGAAGCATCCTCCGTCCGTACCCAGGAGTGATGAGTGATTGAAAGATGCAACATGGCATGGCAGGCAATCAATTCAGAACTAGATCTGGTGAACAAAGATCTGGAGGACGCACCAACCCTGACTGCACGTCCAGATCGCTAGCGAACTAACGGGATACGGATCATCTGTATTACTAGGCAGGTTGCTGCACGAATAGGATTTCGCGAGGACGTACAATGCTTTACAGTGTACTGCAACAAATATTTTTTAAAATCAACAATAAAATATCTACCATACATACTGTAGCTATTGCTCTTGACGTTTATTTTTTGATCGGACAGTGGAGATCATCCCTAATATCATACACAGTAGATCCTACATATTGCAACCTTCTTTCAATATTGAGGATCTCAATCCGAACAAATGAGCCTGGCTGACCAAACTTATCGATGTCGTTCTGGCATCGATCCAATATCGGTTGATATGGTCAACATATACCACTTCGTCACCTAAATTGGTACAAAGTAGCCATAC
Source organism: Phyllostachys edulis (assembly GCA_036346405.1). Taxonomy (NCBI): domain Eukaryota; kingdom Viridiplantae; phylum Streptophyta; class Magnoliopsida; order Poales; family Poaceae; genus Phyllostachys; species Phyllostachys edulis. Next base: position 46,873,208 of record CM070552.1, on the reverse strand, counting down.
GCTCCGTACCGATCTCGGTACCGGTCAATACTAGCAATACCAAACATACCAACGAAATTGATAATATCATCTATCATACTCACTGAACTATAAGTTATATTTCATGCTACTACTATGTATTTCAAACAATATTACAAGAGAAATTTGGTGTGTATATAATTAAACATATATGGACTTATAAATATGCATTATTATATTAAACTTCAGAAGAGTACGCCCATATAAACTGATACCAAAATGTCTCGTTCTAAGAGCCAAATTGGCACTTCTTCGTGCAACGCCCTGCTTCTGTTTCATCTATATCGTTCCTGATACGTTGCACCTGCAGTCGACCAACATTTCCCTTCAGCCTAGCGATGTCCGTAGTCTAGATGAGTTGCTCCTAGGTAGGATGGCCAATGAAATAACCAACCACACCATAGCCATACAACTCCGCATTTCATGTCTATCACCTCTTCTTTAGTGAATTATCCAAAAAGATACTGACCAGGATGCTGCGTCTCTGTCAAACATACAGTCATGATATGTGAACATGGCCTATGCAGAAGAATAGGCTTGTTGCAGGTATATACGCAACTAGCACGACGTAGCGTACACTTGTGAATGATCATCTCGCGACATCCTTTCTCTCTGCACATGATCTCGAAACGAAACTCCCTTGTACCCATCTTACCCGATGCATCCCACCCTTCTTACTCTTTTGTACTTAAATCTCTTTTCCCAAATATTTCAACTAGTAAATATTACATAATCTTTTTTCAAAATAATTGGTTCCACGAACAATACAATCGGAACAACAACACGCATGACAACCCTAATCCTAAGTATTTTTTTTTTCATTTCACTCAGTAAGGGAATGTTTGTGCTATTGCACCGCCGATCTCGCATTCTTTACCTCATATTTTGTTATATTCTCCAATTTTGGATTCCAAACTACAGTCACTTCAAGAAATCAACAAAAAAAAAACCTAAAAATTACTAAATTATTAGGTTGGATTATGTACACACAAATTCAAAAAAAAAACAATCAAGACCCTATCATCAGTTGAATTGACCACATGACCCTGTTACCAATTGAAACGACGATCGTCAGTTGAATTGGCCACATGACCCTGTTACCAATTGAAACAGCAATTGGACCCAATCGCTAGTTCAACTGACGATAAGAACATGTCAAGACTATTGTTGTCAATTGGACTAACGACAGTAGCTTAATTCTGCTAATTTTTTTTCGACTATTTAATTTTGTATTTTTTTTAAAAAATTTAATATTATTTTTTGAAAAAATCTGGCGTGAAGCTGCCCTGGTTGCTCAAACATCCAAGGTGATCATGGAAAACAGTCCATCTGTCGTACCATGAATGACCATGTACTGAACTACTACTGATTGGTGCTAAGAGCCCAAGAGAATACGGTAATCTGCATCGCCTTCAATTCCAGATAAGCACAGAGGAGAATATACCTGGGGAGAATTCCGGTTGATGCTTACTTGGTAATACTGACCTGACGGCGAAAAGGCCTCTCCTAAACAAGAATGGCCCATGCTGAAGAAAGAACACTTCGGTACAATTGTACAAAGCACGCTCTTTAATGTTTTATTTGAACACTCAGCGCTGCAACCCTCTAATCTCCCGCCGTGGTACTTAATCAGATCTTTTAACGGGACATTTAATCATTATTTAAAAAAAAACACCAGGCATCAGACAATGTTTTCTTTACAAGCATGATTCTGCTGCAGCCTCTTTCTTCTGTGACCCCTACCGCGTGGGTGGCATCATTTTCTTCATCCAGCACCCGCAACTAAAGCGTATCTTATACGGCAAAAGTCCCACTAGACTGCTTGATTGAAAGTATTGTTTTTTTAAAACAAACGAAAGCGTTGCTTGAATAGGTACTTCACACAGACCTGGCTGCAATTTCCTCTGCATGAGGATGCTTACTTCAAGTGCCTGTATAAAGTGAAGAAACGGTGTGCATCAGTGTTAAGCGTACGGAATGCCAACTATGGACGTGTCTGACGTGTGGGGTGGGACTAGCTGGGCAGTGGACACGCACCTCTGTTAGATGTCTGTCAGGTTGTTGGATTCAACTTGTAAGCATTCTAGTATGTACAGGCAGCCAGACAGGACAATAGTTCTGATGGCCATTTAGTAGTAGTACTATTCTCCTTTTCCAACAAGCTTAACTAGTTCAGCTTTGGCAACATCCATGACCAATGGGAAATCAACCGCCACGTAACGCCCCCTGTCAGCAAAATTTCAGCCTGTGAGATTATTCAGTGCGAAAAAATGGATAGATGTAGAGAGAGAGAGAGAGAGAGAGACCAGAAGTGGTTTTTGGACCAAGTAGCGGATGGAAAAGCAGGGCTCGAGATGCCATGCATAATCCTCGCAACAGCCCTTGGGGTGAATTTTGCAAATGAATTGCTCTGAAGGAACACCTAGCAGTACAGCGAAGAGATTATCATGCAGGCCTAGTACATCATAATAAATCTCAAGAGAAATGTACCATACCGTTAGTGCTTACCTTTATATCGGCTTGCAAGAATGGGCTGTAGGAAGCCAGATGAAATGTGGTCAAATAAATCTTATTGGAATAGCGCAAGAAACAAATGACAGGTCATGCTCTGGTAAGTTGTGTCTAGGAAGAGAGCACACAAACCTGCTCTTTGGCAGCTGAGTGCAGTAATCATTGTCTGCTGTGTCGTCATTCTTGCTGAAGTAGTTCATAATCTTCTTTTGAATGCACGGAGTGTGCTGGGAACCAGAACAGCCACCGGTCCTTTTGCACCCTTTGACAGCAAAGTTTGCAAGAGCAAACATAGCGTCCAACTTCCTGATCTGTTTGAACAGCAAGCATCAGGAATCAGTTAATATGATCAACATCCTCTTAAAAAAGTGAAAGTTAATATGATCAGCTGGGAATCTGGGATTACACTTCCGTTTATAAAAGCATATCGGCCAATAACATAGCACAACTAATTATCCTCTTAAAAAAGCAAAAGTTATATACCGAAGATCTGTAGCTACAATTTGAAGGAACAGATGTATGAAGAGATTCTTATTTATGGTAAATAAGGAATATTTAGAAGAGATAACTTAAGAAACTGCTAAGCACCTTTGAGTTTTCTACTTCAGAAAGCCATTTTGTGATATTTGCTGAAAGAGCGTTGAAGTCATCTGGCCTCTTTAAGATCACATAACAGTAGGCTGGGTCTTTCAATTCAAATGAAATCTCTCCTGAAAACTGATTTACAGAGGGAGACATAAGAGAATTAGACAATGCCTCATCCCATAAGCAGTAGCACAATATTAGTAAGTCAACATCGATTCTTACCAGGCTATAGACTTAACTACAGGGTCAAATCTATCACGTACGAACATGAATAAGCCAATAACCACAACAACTACTAGAGCAAAACTTATAATGACAAAGTTTGCTATAACATAAAAGTGCTAACATAGGCAACACGAAAATAATAGAAACACTACGTTATACACAGGTTAAAATAGCAGCTTTATGCCCATTTTTTGAAGCAACAAGGTGTATTGTCTATAGCAATTAGCTACAGCCTACAGTAAATAAAGTCGTATAACAATTAGAGACGCATTCTTACTGCAATCCAATAATGTGATTGCTATGATTGAACAGATATTTTTCTGTAGCAACATAATCATGAGATTGTAGGAACTGTGAGTTGCTACTCAGTGACTACAGATGCTGTACCCCATTACTAAAAGAAATACATCCAGCTGCTACAAAAAAAAGGGGGAGAAAAGTACATAAATGCAGCTTGTACAAAAAAAGGAACCAAAAGGTACAGAGATCCAGCTGCTACTCGTTGAGTATATGAGATTTCACCCTCATGTAAAGTGCACCAAATGCAGCTAGAGTGGTTCAGTTAAAAAAGTTTGAAATTAAGTCCACCTCTGAAATCAGATGTATAGTTCTTTCAACTGCAATTCTCATTTTGCTGTTTGATAGGTTTAGTCCATCAAACACCACGTAACTGAAAAGGTTTACTAGGTTCAGGGCCTTCGGGCAAACCTTTAGCTTTTGCAATCGATCAAAGACTTCATTCATTGTGATCTTCAGATCATTAGCTATTCTTGGTATGTCGAATACATAATTGCCATCCTTCATCTCTGACCTGCTATTCCATGAATGCAGAATCAGAATCTTAGAGAAGTGCAGCAGGTTCAGAGAAGCATATAGAAACAAAAGCAGATAGTGTGTTTACTTATTTAGAACTGATCTAACTAGTATATCCTTGTCAGCAAGCAGTTGTGGAGATGTCTGCATCAATGTAATTCAATGAATCAAGAGAGGTGAAAGAAAAGGAGGCAAGTATAATAGCTTAATAAAAGAACAATGAACATGGTATGTCCATGGTAATCAAGTGCCTAGGTGACAGTGATTGGACAATTAAGAATTACTCATTGATACTGGACAGTGGGCAGACACCATGGTCATAGACTGATCATGTTAACCAAACAGTCAAACTTTCGGTCACAGTGTGCAAATCAAATCAAACAGGGTCCAGATCACTGGATAAGTCTGTGATATACCTTGTGAAAATACAACGTGCAGGTAACACTGAACTGAGGAAGTAAATGGAGATATTGCTGATCACCAATTTCCAGCTGTGTGAGTACTGTCAAAAGCACCTGCAGTGGTAAAAAGATCATGAGATAATCACATCTAAAAATTAGCTGGGCCATTTAAGATGCCAGATTATTCAGAAATAAGAAAAAGCTTGCCTATGAAAAGAGAATTCCAGCTAAATCTTACCATTATCTGTTCAAAAGAAAAGGAGAGGGGGAAAGAACACCTAAATACTTTGCTTCACAGAAAATGTCTATAATGATATTTATGTGTTTCATCAGTATCCAAATGATGCATTAAAACTGATACCCTGAATAGCGGTCCATCACATGCAGTGACAGAAGGTGACTGTAATATAGAAGATAGAACGATCACAAGATTCATAGAATGTGGGAAGTGGATACAGCTGCCATAAATTAAGCAGAGATTTTCTTGGAACAGAATGCTAGATAGCATATCTACTAATACAGATATAAAACCATCATTTAAGATAAGCAATCAGATTGAATGAAAACGGTTAATTCTGGTGGAGCACATCAAACAACCAGTAACCTCCATGGTACATCACTACATCTATCCAAAATGTAGATACGTATTGGACTTTTCCCCTAGAATATAGTGCAAGCAAATTTTTTAGGCCCAGATAGGCGGTAGCATGAATGCATCACAAAAGAAACTAGGTGTACTGGGCTGATGAGGCATGTGCAAACCTCTTCTTTTATATCAAACTTGCGCGACGTTAACTCTTTAACCAAGGAGCAAATACACCCTGCTGTGTTGTCAGATGAAAATATTTGGTAAAGAAATTTGCTCATTGCATATTCATCAACACCATCACTGCCAAGAAAAGTTGTTTGGAGTCATTTCATAGGAAACTTATGGCAGACAGAACGTGTAAACAAGAAAAGTGATTCACCTGTGTGAAAGACTACGGATCTTATAGAATGTTGCTGAATCAAGAAGTAGGTGACAGTGTGATAACCGTCCATCCCTTCCAGCACGGCCAGTTTCCTGCAAAGAGCATATCCAAATGTCTCAAGAAGAGAGAGGAGAATGGAAAAGCATCTCACAGCATGAAGTTCAATAAATTACCTGTATGTATGCTTCTAAGCTTTCTGGCAGGCTATAATGAATCACCTTTAAGGGAGGAATCAGTCTGAGTTAGCAGCAATTTAATTTCGCTAAAGTTATAAGCTATCACATTTGCAAGAACATAGAAATACTTCTCATTTTTAAAACAAGGAGCAATTGCAATTCTCCCATGCAGGTTGAACATAATAATGTCGATATATCCATACCCCTTCAACATCACTCTTATCAAGACCCATGCCAAACGCCACAGTTGCAACAACCTTTGATCAAGGAAGGAGGAAACAACGTTAGGCGTCTACACCTACCAAATGCATTTGCTGAAATAGGTACAACCAACGAACTACAGAACAAGATAAGCAAACATATACCACTCGTATTTTGTTAGAGCAAAAAAGCTCCTGTACACGACTCCTGTTCTTCATCGGAAGTCCACTATGGTAACTCTACAAAACAATAGAAAATGTCATTAAAAATAAGCACAATAAACTCATGTCAAGCTAAAGATGAATGACAACCTTGGCAGTAATGTTGTTGTCACATAAGTATTTACAAACGAAGTCAGTTTCTGCCTGTTCAATATGAGAAAAAAAATGTTACATCTTCACAACTGAATTTTGTACCTAAACAACAGGTACTGGACAGATGTGTGATCATCTTTAGAAAATAGAAAGTCTAACCTGAAACTTGCAATAGACAATAATACTTCTCACATCAACAAAAGGGGGAGACTTCATTAATAACATTAAATCCTTTAGTCTGTCACAAAAGATAATGTGTCAATGGCTCAATGCCCCTGAAAACAATGTAGTATGCCTTCTTTTACATGTAGGGACGGCCCACCATCCCCAATGGCCCGGCGAAGAGCCAAAGAAGTTGGTCCCTTCGAGGTATGCTAAGGGGAAAGGATGCCACCTCGGCCAATCGGCCCACCACCTCGGCCTTCGCACGAGGGGGTCCCCGGCCCGAAGGGGTCTACAGGCGGAGGACGAAGAGGGGGGGTCGAGCCCCCATAATAGACCAAGAAAAGTGACGTGGTGGACACCGCCCAGGAGAGCCCGCCGAGCACTAAAGCTACCAACGAAGGAGGAAAAAATCGTGCGAGCCCATATAGCTGTAGGGCCTTTATAGGGGCATTGTTGTAATCTCCTACCTCCTGACGTGTAATGCTATAAATAGTCCCCCTTATGTATCAAAGAGGAGAACATTTTTCTCTCAGGCAACTTTGACACAAATAAAGATATCATTCATTCACTGGCACAGTTTCCCACACTTTAGGGACCTTTAGCCCCCCGTCTACTTTTATTGTTCAGTCTGTAGCCACAACACATGTAAACCTGGTATTGTCCTCGCCAAAAAAAAAATGGCTCTGGTATTGAAATCAAGGAGGACGAGTGACCTACCTGTTATCACTCGTGCTGATACAGAGCTGAAGATTTTCCCTTATTTGAGACGTTTGAATGAGATTGCCAGATGGTATTTCTAAGGCATTCAATATCTCCTCCAGGGTTTGGGTTGTTGCAGTTGCAGTCATTGCAAGAATACATTCAACATTAAGTTTTCTCCGAAGTAGTGATGCTCGAAGCCTTAGATATGAAGGTCTAAAATTATGAGACCTGTCCATTTGGTCAAGATTAGGTCATGAACTTAGCTACACAAACACTACACAATTAACAGCAAGTCTATAATAGAGTAGGAAAGCAAACAATGGTGAAATAAATTCACCATTCAGAAATGCAATGAGCTTCATCAATCACCACAAGAGATATCGGTAGTGTGTCCCTAAATACCAGCAGAAATTCTTCATTCAAAAATCTCTCAGGGGAAACAAAAAGCACCTGATTCAAAAAAGGAAAGTATCTTAGGATACTCCAGCAAGTTACATGTCAACAATCAACATCACTACTGCAAAATGTGTGAAGCACAATTGGGTTCATTTCCAGAATTTACTTAATAATGATTCTTCTTATAATTAGTATTCATGTTACTACATCAAGAAAAGATTTGGTATTGAAATAGCATTAACAAGATAGGCAGGGACGTTGTTCTAGATAAGGCAGAATCAAGGCTGTAGTTACTGGAGGATGCTACACTCGTTGTCAAGAAATGGGGCTTAAGAAAACTGTACCTTTATTTCCCCTGAACGCAGCCTTTGTAATGTTTCATGAAACTCGTCGCTCGTCTGAATGAATGAAATAATATAACACAATGATTAAAAACGAGAATGATTGGGACTAGCAGCAAGCAAGCGTATAAATTTTCCTTTTACCTGACTGCTCGCAAGAAGGCCGCCTGGCAGAAATGCAGGGAGCTTCCTCAGTTGATCCACCATCAAGGAAAGCAGTGGACTCACCACCAGCGTCAGTCCAGGCAAAATCATAGCAGGCACCTGAAAAATAGTGTCACCGTTATATCAGAACTGACCTATACAAAATCAATAACTCAAATTTGGCAGCACACCTGATAGCACAGTGACTTGCCGGCGCCGGTGGGCAACATAAGCATCGTCGACTCCCCTGCAACCACATTCTGGATCGCCTCGAGCTGCCTCTCGCGGAACGAATCATACCCATACGCCACCCTGAGCAAACCCTCAAGATTCTGCTCGGACGGGTCCTCTCTCGCTGCCTCGACAGCCTCGAGAACCCCATCGCCGCCTCCTGCCCCCTTCTTCTCCCGCTCCAGCAGCGCCTCCGCCATGAAATCCCCTTCCTCGTCGCCGCAACCCCGGGGCTTCGCACCGCCGGCCCGCTGCCGCCGCCAGGAGCGGCATTTCGTCGAGCGCCTGTACTGCGCGTTCTTGAACGTCCTCCTCCGGCCGTACCCGTTGATGTTGAGCCGCACAAAGTTGCCCTCGGCGCCCCCTCTTGGCCGCTTCGGCTGCTCCGCAGCCGCGACCGCGGCCGGAACCTCCGATACCGAGTTGGGGTGCACCCGCTTGGGCCTGGCCTGCGGGGGCGCGTCGGTGGCTGCCGGGGTCGGGCATGGAGAGGCGCTTGGTATCTCGGCGGGGGCAGAGGCGGGGGCGGAGGAAGCGAATACGGCGGCGGGGTCGAAGGAGGGGTTGCGCGACTGGACGAGGCGGCGGAAGGAGGAGACAGTGCTGGTGGTGGCGGTGAGCGCGGAGGCGGGGGCGATGCGCGCGGTGAGGCCGTGCGGGTCGGAGAGGGCGGCGGCGGGGAGTGGAGACGGAGAGGCGAAGGCGGGGGTAGAGGCGGGTACGGGCTTCGGCTTGGGCTTGGGTTTTGAGGTGGAGGTGGGCCTGGGACGTGGCTTGGGCGGTGGCGGGCGAGGTGGTGAGCGGCGGCGAGGCGGGGAGGCGGAGACGTCGGAGAGGAGGGAGCCGTCGGAGTCGGAGTCGGCGGCGTGGGGCGGAGAGTTCATCCGTGCGATGGAGGCGGTGCTCGTGCCTGAGTCGGTGGTGCGAGCAGCGGGGGAAGACGGAGGGGGAACCGGGGAAGTCGAGGAATTGGAGGGAGATTTTGGGCGGACTTCCCGCCAAGCACTGGTTTGGAAAAGTCGGGAGACAACTGTAGCGAGGAACAAGGCTGTTTTTTTTACTGAACAATGAGTTGCTGGCCGAACGGGCGGCCATCTCAACATGGCCCGTTCCAGTCTGGCTATTAGATGGGCTATGCTGTGCCGACCCACGTGCCGAGGAGGCGGTCTAGACATGATCCGTCGATCGTTCGTGTCGGGCCAGCACAAACCTGTTTGGCCTAGCGGGCTATGGCTGATCCATTTAGCCCATTAGGGCCGAGACCACTGCTTGGTCTGCCCCGTCCCTAACCGACTCCTCTTTTCCCCCGCCTCGCCGCCAGCCTGCCCCTTTGTCTCCCACTCCCAGTCTCCTACTCTCCCTATCATTGCCATGGCAAGAAGACGACCGCCACACAGTGGCTCCTCCTCACCGACAACACCCCTCATGGCGGTGGCGCCCACGCCCACTCGGCCTGCAAACACCGCCGCCTCCTCCTCCTCCATCGGCTCGCCCTTCACGCCGATGGCTCCTCCTCTACCAGTTCCGCCCTCCGCGCGCGGTGCTGCCCTCCATGGCTCCACTCAACACCGACCCACGTCGCATCGCGTTCCCTTCCCCTCTTCCTCTCCGGCTCTCCCTCTCTCTCAGCGCCCCTTCGCCCGTGCCACCTCCTCTCTCAGCACCGACCCGCGCCGCCTCCCCTCCCCCTCTTCCTCTCCGATTCAGCACTGATGTCTGATGATTGTATATTGTGTGCTGTAAATGAATGGTGTGATACTGTTACTGACTTACTGTGAATGAATGGTGTGATACTATTACTGACTTACTGTGAATGAATGGTGTGAACTATGATTGATTCCAATGATTGTATATATTTTTTTTCTTATATATCAATTTTTTGTTTGTTTGCTTTGATAGTTTGATTTATGATGAAAGATTTTGTGTTTGTTGAGTTGTTTCTCTTATGTTCATCAGTTCATACATAACGGGCCAGATGGGCCAAAGCCGAGTGAGTCGGGCTCGTGTCAGATGTTTAGTATGGCCCGACACTATTTGTGTCGGGTGGGCGGTCGCCAGATGTCGAGTAGCGGCCCGAGCACGACATGCACCGTCGTGTCGGGCCGACACCGGTGCCGTGTCTTGACCCGGCCCGACAGGCAAAGCCCATCTGATCAGTTCTAACCATGATTAATTGATTTTCGTCCTACTTCCCTCTCAAGTTTTGCTATAGTTTTTTCGACATAAAACACTTGCTCAAACGTGGCACCTCATGTAAAACAAACACGATTCAAATTTGCTCGTTTATAACTTTACGTAGATCGTGATTTGGATCGTAAGCCTGATCTCTAGTCTAGCTCGGCACCGCATCTCGTGTGTACGTGTATGTAACAATCTAATGCACCACGATCTGTACTGTGCGCCGCCGATGGCTTGGGGGCTTGGGGCTGGCAGTGGTTGGCGGAGGGAGGCACCGCCCGTCGGAAACGCTTTCTCTGATATTATGCAGCATTGTCAGTATGTCATGAAGCTACAGGACCATACAATTGCAGCTGTACCATACCATTGCAGCTGTCACATGAAAAAGGAAAAGATGAGATTGTGTTCTGCATCTGCAACTGCAGCAAAAAAAAAAAGATAAAGTAGCATCAGCAGTGCGCAAAAACACTGTAGCATCCCTGGAGAGATTGATCTGAGCCGAATCCGACCGACGTCTCAGATCTGCTCGCCCACTCGTCCGGATACCGCTGCCGCTTGGTGCTGATCCTGAGCCGTGGCGGCAGGCAGCTCCACGACGGCGGCGAGGACGAGATCAACACCACCAAGCTGCGACTGTACTAGAACTAGATGCAAGCTTTATGGATTTTGTTATTAATTAATCATTTTTTTAATTTTATTTTAAAGTTAACCCCCGACGCACTTTATTTTCAATTCTGACCCCTTTAGTCACGCCACGGGTGATGACGTGACAAAACAACACTGTCACATCAGTCCGTATCCAGAGCAGGCTCTTGTCACGTCACCACACGTGACGTGACAGTGTTGTTTGATCACACAAGACCAGTGACGTGACCAAAAGTACTATTTTGAGAACTTATCCCGTGGCGTGACAGCATTGTTTTGTCACGCTACAGGTGGTGGCGTGACCAATCAGATTTGGAAATAAAGTGCGTTGGGGGTTAACTTTAAAATAAAAACTAAAAAAAGTTAAATAAAAAAAAAGTTCAAGCTTTATGATAGCAAGACCGAACACAGGCAATGCGAAATGGTACACCAGGATCCCATTAACATTACACCGAGTTTCAACAAACCAATCCATTGGCAACAGCCAGCAAAACAAGCCACCAGCGTTCGGCTATCGGAGTTTTTTTAGCTCACAAAAGGTCGCAGCAGAGATTTATTATCAAAAGAAACAGCAAACAGACCTACTCTTCCTCCTCGGAAAAGAGTCCACCGGGCTACATCTTCAGGTCTAGACGGTCTACAGGGTGCTGTGCATGTGGCGGATCAGGTCGACAACGCGAGAGCTGAAACACACAAAAGATGGGGTTATAATATGAATTGTTTACAAAAAGAAAATACAAGAAGCGTCGCAAAACTTTCCTGAAGCTATCCGATTCACAGAGTAATCTAGTGTAGAACTATCCTACACTACGTAATATATCATCACAGATCCAAGGATAAATACCAACAAAGATTGATACCTAGCCTAGGAGATTGGACCCCATATCAGTACATGAAACGAATTATAATGGGCATAGCATTATTTACCTGTATCCCCACTCGTTGTCATACCAGGACACAAGCTTAACAAACTTCTCATTGAGCGCAATACCAGCCTTTGCATCAAAGATGCTTGACCTGTTATTAATATGCATGGATAAAGGGTCAGAGGCACCGAAGTCAACGAGAAAGATTTGCTGGTACAGTGTGTTTAACTTGCATATTAAGCGAATCAACTGTATGATAAATTTTAAACAGCCAGAAGCCTCTACCTGTTGTCACCCTGGAAGTCTGTGGAAACAAGGTCCTCCTCAACATAACCCAAAATACCCTTGAGTTTCCCCTCAGACTCCTCCCTGCAGATTATAACAGGATGTCAATGCTAGTGTCTTGAGTTGAACAGATAAAATGGAATGAAAAAATGGGAATATCTTCAAGAAAGCGATGGATGATGACATCGAAAATACTGTGTACAGCTTATTTTCATCAGCGCAGCAACAACCACACGCAATCAAAGACTAATTCTGTTCATGTGTCAGCTCTCAGTACTTTGTGTTTTATTTTATACGTTACACAACAAATTGCAATGGCAATTCAATACTACTCACTTGATGGCAGCCTTGATCTCGTCGTAGGTAGCAGACTTCTCAAGTCTAACAGTCAAATCAACGACAGAGACATCCACAGTAGGAACACGGAAAGCCATACCCGTCAACTTTCCATTGAGAGCAGGAAGCACTTTGCCGACAGCCTAATCAGTTTCAGCAAAGATGTTACATTACGTACAACAATTCCAAAGAAATGGCTAGTGCAAATGCAGAAAGTTAAGACAACTCTAAGTACAGAATTCTTAAAAAGGGGAAATCTACCCCATATAATGGATTAACTACTTAGGCACATAATGTCGCATTTCTAGCCTTCATGCTGAAGGTAAACAGGATACAGACAAAGATGCATTTGTGAGGCCATCACTGAAACATAAAACAGGAAAAATGAAATGGAAGCTTTACACTACTGAATTAGTAGGGGTTGCTTCAGAATGCAGCAGATGCACTTTGGATGAAATTCAATAAAATTGTGTTTCACAGTTTTTTTAACACCTAAAGAATGTCAAATGTTATTTAATACAAACTATATATCACAAATCAATGAACAATTGACAACAACATTCAAAGACATCAGCATTGAATCATTCATGATGTTGCATTGTTAGAATATGTGCAGCCCACTTGCGTATAGTTTACAGAGAGTTGAAAACACTTCAATTATTAAGCTAATTAATCAATAGAAGTAAGTCACTAACTTCTGCACTTCTATTATATTTACGGGCCAAAATGTGATGGATGCTGACCCTAAGCATATGTGATGATTAATCATAAAGGAATCTCATGTTTACCTTTGCAGCTCCAGTGCTGCTAGGAATGATGTTGAAACTGGCAGCCCTTCCACCCCTCCAGTCCTTGCTTGAGGGTCCATCGACAGTCTTCTGAGTTGCTATAAGAATTACAACAATGTATTACGTTAAGTGGCACCTCAACATTGATGAACTGGGAAAAAAACGTGTAATATACAAATCGTACCAGTGATAGCATGAACAGTGGTCATCAAACCCTCAACAATACCAAACCTGTCATTGATAACCTGCAAGCAATAGAGCATATTAGCAAAGGGCTTCATATCGCAGTGATGTGGTTCCCTAGGTATCGCTAAGACAATATTTTTAACTGCCAGCAAATTAAAAATGAATAAGAAAAGCACCTTGGCAAGTGGAGCAAGGCAGTTAGTGGTGCAGCTTGCATTGGACACAACGTTAATGTCAGGCTTGTACTCCTTCTCGTTGACACCAACAACAAACATGGGGGCATCCTTGCTGGGAGCAGAGATGACAACCTTCTTAGCACCACCCTGTAATTTAAACATAGGAGATTATGAGATTGTGAGTATCATCCTTTATGCATCTAATGATGACATCAGGCAATCCATCAGCATTGCAGAATGTTGGGTTTCATGGAAAATACCTTAAGGTGAGCAGCAGCCTTGTCCTTGTCGGTGAAAACACCAGTAGACTCCACAACATATTCGGCGCCAGTCTCGCCCCATGGAATCTCCTCTGGGTTCCTGCACAGCAAAATTCAGATGGAGTCATGTAACATATTGGGTATGACATCAGTAACTGTGGGAATGAGAGGTTTATTACCTGCAGCCAAACACAGTGACCTCCTTCTCGCCAAAGAGAAGGGTCTTGGAGTCCTTCACCTTGACCTCATGATGCTTCCACTGGCCATGCACAGTGTCATACTTGAACATGTACGTCTAGAGATAACAGAATTAGTTAGTATCACAGGCATATTTGTACCAACATTGCTAATGTCAATCAGCAAATATCAAACATTTTACAAGATCCACCCCAAGTCAAATGCAAAACAGAAACAACCTAAACTTTGAAAGGGGTATGCTGGTATGGTATGACAAACAAAGCTCAATACAAATGTAATGCAGTGCAGTTGTAATGTAGAGTGATCTGAAACATAAAGGTAGATTTTGCACACAACGTTCCTGACCAGTGACCAATGCAGATTACATAATTTTGTATCTAGATGCAGCCAAAAAAAAAACAATTTTCACAGCTATCAGTTAGCCGCATCAAAAGTCCATTGCAGCGCATCTAAATAAACAGATCAATGACCATTTGATCCATACACTATTATTCAAAATCCTAACAGATCTAATTACACAAACAACGTATCAAGCAGCTACGCAAAGCTCGCATCAGTAGATCAACACACCGAAACAAGTCGGTCAAAAGCGCACTCTCTGTGCCAAGTGGCACGCCAGCTCTGCTTGCAGAAAAGCAGACTCCCTACGCCCCTAGCTCTTAAACCAACTATCCAATCGGTAGATCCAAACCAAACCCATCTACCTCCTCACATCTATCCACAAACCAATGGAGCACACGAGATCGAAGCAAGGCACGAACGATACCATGTAGTCGGTGGTGATGAAGGGGTCGTTGACAGCGACGAGCTCGACGTCGTCGCTCTGCAGGGCCACCCTGGCCACGAGCCTCCCGATCCTCCCGAACCCTGCAACCAACCACCAAAAAAATCCGTCAAAACCCACTCGAAACCCCCCGCAAACATCGTAAAAAAACAGATCCGAACGCGGAGCAGAACTCACCATTAATCCCGATCTTAATCTTCGCTGCAGAAGGAAAAACCCACCAAAAAACAAACAAACAAACGAAACATCAGTAAAAATGTCACCAGATAAACCAGAAAGAACAGATCGGGCGAAGGCGTCAGGTGGCGGAGTTACCCATGGCGATCTCGATTCGAGCTAGGCGAGACGGATGCGATGCGATGCGATGCGATGCGGTGAGGGCGAAGGGGACTAGTGTGAGAAAAATAGGCTATGCGATGACACGAATGGGTGGTTTGTGTGGTGGGTTGTTTGTTTGGCTCGTCGAGTTCCCAATCCAGTGTGCGCCGAAGGGTGAGGTGGTGGAGCCCGCGGCCGCAGGGTTCGGATCGCGACCGTCGATTTGAATGGTGGGTTCGGGGTGAGATGGCGTGGACGACGAGGGATGTGCCACGTCGCGGAGGAGCAGAGCAGAGGGTTGGGGCCGGTCAGGCACTCGGGCATCCGATCTAGATGTCAAGGTTTATGTTTTAATTGAATTTTGCGATCTGATGCATTATTACCGTAATCGCTATAGTATTTTACTATGGCATCATTGGGTTTTGGACGTCCATTTTCTAACTGTAACCTCTTGGTCTTAGGGAAGTAAAAAACATGGAATACATTGGTTTTGACAGATGAGAGAATTATGTAGGGGTGCAAGTGGAGGAACATATCTGATGCATATAACTGTTTTAGTGGACATATGTACATACGCGATCTGGCCCTTCAATTCACAAATCTACGGTCGAGATCGACGATGCAATCCCACCTCTCACTTAAACTGAGTGTGTTTCAATCTGGCCGGGGGGGTTCGCAAAAGTGTGTTTAAGCTGGAGGTGAGATTGCATCGCCGATCTCGGTCGTAGATTTGTGAATCAAGGGATCAGATTGTGTATATGCATATGTCCATCAAAGCACCCATGTGCACCAGATATGTTCCCTACAAGTGGGGTGGGCGCGGGCTGTCCCGCGCCCACCCGCATTGGCTGCCAAACCATTTGCGGGTGCCCTTAACCCGCAATGCAGTCCGCACAAATATGTTGGTGGGCTTGCAGCTGCCCACGAAGAACCAGCGCATCTACTTGCTCTAGTGGACGACTAACCTTGTGCGGCGTGGCAATCAACTAGTGACGACTGACGAACCATCGCATCTATCTGCCCACAAAGAACCAGCGCTGCTAACCACAAAGGCTTGGCGGCTTGACGAGGCCCGTGGACCAGTCCTTGCGCCGCGGCGTGGGCGGGAAATAGGCGGCCTCGATGTCGGCGACGCCAGCGCCCCCGCAACGCGGGACTTGAGCATCGGCTTGGACTCCCCCCACATCATCATCTACTAGCCCCCGGCAGAAGTAGATCAAGAGCCCCTGATACATCATCAATCAATCACAAATTGGCAATAGCGATGACAGGAGTCTACTGAACTTCAGAGCGAAAATTCAGAGTTCTGAATGTTTCGGATGGCTACAGTTAAGTTTCAAAGAGGTTCAGAAGAAACGAGAATACACATGTTTTGCCGCACAACCAACTCACGGCTTTTCTGTTTTCTTCTTCTATTTATTCCCGGCTGATTACAAGAATCAATTACATGCCAATTAGTGGCCGATTCAGTTACATGCCAATTAATGGCCACGATCCACGATCGAAGAAACGTTCTGCTGAATTTACTGCAGGACAGAACTAAATGAGAGAACTACATGTAGGACTCAATTCGAACATGAAGAACTAGTAGCTGAAGACTAAACAGAATGCAAAAATGAAATTAAACTAACAGGTGATGCAACTAATTCGCAAGCTACGCGATTCGGTTACAACGTAATGCAATGCTAATGTGGTAAATTAACAAGAGAATAATAGAGACTAATGAATCAAGGCTCACCTCGCTGGGGATCTGGCGACCGTAGAAGGTGGAGCTCTTGGAGACGTTGAGCTTGTAGTCCAAGAGGGTGAGGATGTAGACGGAGTAGAGCCCCTTGGTGGCGGCGGAAGAAGCGGTCCCAGAGCGGCGTGAAGGGGAGCGGGCCGCGGGTCATGAAGAGGAAGGCGACCTTGGGCACGTGCTGGAAAGGGAACTCCTCGGCCTTGGGCACGAGGGAGGCTCGCCAGAAGAGCTCCTCGTCGGACATGATGTGGGTGAGGTGGGGTGGGTGGACGAAGGACTTGAAGGTGGGGGCGCAGTCTGCGTGGTTGCAGGCGCCGTAGGTGGTGGCCGGGAAGAAGAGCTTGGTGTGGGAGTTGTAGTAGTAGCGGGAGACGTTGGCGCTGACGGAGAGGCCGATGCGGTGCCTAGCGGGCTACGCGAGCCGTCTTGTTTGAATATCTAGGATTTTACCACGACTCAAGCTAAACTCTAATAGGCTAACATCCTAGAACTAACGTCAATTTATACCCACAACACGACATAACCGAAATAAGACACAAATGCATCATTGACATGAAACTTTAGCTCAATGCTTCAACATAAACATAATAAGGAAAACATGGGAAAACATAAATAACATAGCTTGGTAAATATACAATTTGAGTACCCAAATAACTAAGATTTCATCTCTATCTTAGCCCGCCATTTATTCATTAATAGTCGTCATGGTCCCAATTGCAAATACTCCTTCTAGCAGCATCATTAATTGCTACATCCAACTCCTCAATTGGTTTTTGAAGCCCAAGATCAACAACTACATCATCTGGATTAAGTTCAACATGGTGATTTGTTTTGCTCGGTGTGACCAGCTCTAGTTCCCACTATTTTCTAAAAGAGATTGGTTGAATTGTGCTCGTGTTAGAAAATAAGATGACAACGTCTTGCGCCTCTTCATTTTGTATCCCTAATTCCTAATTTTTTAAAAAATGCAAAGCACATGCATTCATTTCATTTTGTCACTCAAATTTAGAATCGAGGGGAGAGTAGGGAGCAGGGAGTACCTAATCAGAGAGACACTCAGACAAAAGATGGCGCTACTGCTTCTTGCTGCTGCCGTCTTTGCGTGCTTGCTGACCATGTTCTGACCTTTGCCTCACATGCACAAGGCTTCATCGGGTCGATGTGCATGGCGGCGTGGCTCGTGCCCCATGGGTAGGGCAGGCTAGAGGGAAGGTGTTGCGACGTTAGGTCTTCGCGTGGCGTGGGGAGGGAGGCAAGCAGAGTTAGCAGTGCCATGTGGCGTGGGAGGCAGGCAGTGTCACGGTGTGGGCCATGGGTGGGGGAGGCTAGAGGCGCGGCACGGCGCGGTGCTAGGACGTTGACCACCGTGGGGAGACAGGCAGCACCGAGGCGTGGCCCGTGGGTAAGGGAGTGGGCGGTGGAGCTGAGGCGGGTACTGCGCAGAGTTGCGGGATGTTGGTCGCTGGTCGGAGGCGCATGGCGCGCTGATGGGCGAATAGGGATTGGCGATTAGGGTTGGGGTTGGGGACTAGGGGCGAGTGGGCTGATGGGCAATAGGGTTGGCTGATGCATGATGGGTTGTGCCGCTGTGGGATGTGTTGGTGCAAAAAAATGACACAGAGCACCAACACACGATTTGATGAATATCAGTAAGATTGAACCCAAGCGACATTAGGATTCAACCTGGCCAAGAAACCACAGCGCACAACACCTAGACGGAGCTAGTCATGGTGTTGAGGCGACGGCGGTGTCCTGACACCTGGCCAGGAAAAGCAAAAAAGATCGAAAAGAAGACAGGACTACAGGGAAGCTACGGTAGAAAAAATAGTAAATGCAAATTGTATTGATCGATTGGTGATGATTTCAATCGGCCATGACCCTCTTCTATTTAAAGGGCGGCAGGTCTTAGTCATAAGAGATCAGGACCCCTAAAACCAAACAAGATTTTACAGATATGATTTCGGTTACCACCTGATCTCTAGACTTTCTATAACTGATAAATCTTTCCTATTCAAACACGTAAGTTTCCTTGAGAAAGTCTTCGTGGAAGGTCATGAGGCCTTCGCGGAAAGTCTGATGAAGCCACGTGGGATCTCCGGAAGAGGTCTTCAACAGCCCTGATGAAACCACGTAGCACTCCAGAGGAGGTCCTGAGCGGCCCTGATGAAGGCGCGCGAGCGCTACTGAGGAGGCCTTGAGCGGCCCTGATGAAGCCGCATAGCGCTCCTGAGGAGATCTTGGGCGGCTCTGATGAATCCACGTGAGCGCCCTTGAGGAAGTCCTGGGCGACCCTGATGAAGCCACGTAGTGCTCCTAAAGAGGTCTTGAGCGGTCCTGATGAAGCCACGTAGCGCTCCTGAGGAGATCCTGGGCAACTCTGATCAAGCCACGTAGCACTCCTAAAGAGGTCTTGAGCGACCTTGATGAAGGTGCGTGAACACTCCTGAGGAGGTCTTGAGTGGTCCTGATGAAGCCGCGTAGCGCTCTTGAGGAGATCCTGGGCGGCTCCGATGAAGCCATGTGAGCGCCCTTGAGGAGGTCTTGAGCGACCCTGATGAAGCCACGTAGCACTCCTGAGGAGGTCCTGAGCGGCCCTGATGAAGGTGCGCGAGCGCTCCTGAGGAGGTCCTGAGCGGCCCTAATGAAGCCACGTGAGTGCTCTCGGGGAGATCTTGGGCGGTCCTGAGGAAGCCACGTGAGTATTCCCGGGGAGGTCTTGTGCGGCCCTGATGAAGCCACGTGAGCACCCTTGAGGAGGTCCTGGGCGGCTCTGATGAAGCCACGTGACTACGTGAGTGCTCCTGGGGAGGTCCTGGCCACGCTTTTCCTTGTCCTCACGGCCTTCTACTTTGCAAAGACCACCCCTTAGATGTTTTGCAAGGATCACCCTTTTGAGCCAAGAACTCCTGTTTTGTGAAGACCGCCCTTTTGGCTATTTTGCAAAGACCACCCTCCAGATTCTCTTAGGAGGTCTTTGTGGATGTTTTCCAGGACCACTCAGGATGTCCTCTAGGACCTCCCAGGAGGTCTTTGAAGAAGCTGTTCAGGACCTCTCAGGAGGTTTTTGAGGAGGTCATCTAGGACCTCTCAGGCTGTTCAACGAGGTACTGTAGCGAGGAGGTCTTCCGAGATACTGTAGCTCCAAGTAATGTTCACCATGTGTCTTGAGCGAGGTGGTCTTCCAAGATCAGAAGGCGAGGTGGTCTTCCGAAGATCAGAGCGAGATGGTCTTCGATCAGAAGCGAGGAGGTGGTCTTTACAAAAGGGACGTTTTCTCAGGAATACCTGGTAGTCTTTGTAGAGGTTGTCCAGGACCACCCAGGATATCCCCTAGAACTTCCAAGGAGGTCTTTGAAGAGGTCGTCCAGGACCTCTCGGGCAGATTTTGAAGTCAGGACCTCCCAGGAGGTCTTTGAAGAGGTTATCTAGGACATCTGAAAATTTTCTTAAGGTCAGGACCTTCTAGGAGGTCTTTGAAGAGGTCGTCCAGGATCTATCAGAAGGTCTTTGATGTCATTCTGCCTTTCGATTCAAAACCGAATATTAGTTGAATTAGCGGTAGCTTTAAGTTTTTACCGTTGGACCAATCAGCACTGCAATGACCATTATAGATGCTAAATCTTGCCATCAACACATGCCCCCTAGTTTTTTGGTAAACAAACATGTTTGCCACAAAACAATAATATCTTCAATTGTACTTCAGGACGATGATCAAACACTAGCCATATGTATGTTTCTCAGGACGATGATAGACAACTCATCGGCCATGTGTACTTCTCAAGCATCTTGCTAAACACTCGGATAGTACTTTTTCAAATACTTGCCATTAAAAGCTTTAGGCAGCCTATCTCCATGTAAACATTGCACCATATAAGAATTTCCGGGAACAATCTCTACCACCTTATATGGACCTTCCTAGCTCGGAGACCACTTTCCAAACTTATTATCTATAGACCTAACAGGTAAAATTGTCTTTCAAACTAAGTCTCCTATTTGAAATGATTTTTCCTTCACTTTCTTATTGTAGGCCTTGGCTACCTTTACCTTATCTTTTTCAATCTCCCTCAAAGCTTTTAATCTCTCATCTGCAACTTCATCTATCCTATCCATCATCAAGTTATGGTAATCTACGGCTGACAAATCATTTTGCCTGGCCAATCTAAGGGCACTCAGATTTACCTCAATAGGTAAAACGACCTCTTGCCCATACACTAACTCGAACAGTGTTACTTTTGTAGCACTATGTTTAGATATACGGTGAGCCCATAATACCTCAGATAACACTATATGCCATCTCTTAGGGTTCTCCTCTATTTTTTTTCTTAATGAGCCTAATCAAGGTCTAATTACTTGACTCGGCCTGACCGTTGGCCTGAGCATAATAAGGTGAGGAATTAAGGAGCTCGATTCTAAAAGATTCGGCGAATTCTCATACTTGATGAAACATAAAAGATGAACCTTGATCAGTAGTTAAAGTCTGCGGTATGCTGAATCTATAAATAATATGTTCCAAAATAAAACTAATCACCTCCTTATGTGTCATGTTTTTAAGAGGAACAAGTTCTGTCTACTTTGTAAAATAATCAGTGGCTACTAAAACAAAACGATGACCTTTAGAAGATGCAGGATGTATTTGGCCGATGAAATCTAAACCCCAACCACGGAACGACCATGGTTTAACAATAGGATGCAACATAGCAGTGGGTGACAATTGCACACATCACCAAACTTTTGATATGACTGACACCCTTTATAATATCCAAAACAATCTTCCAACATAGTTGGTCAATAGAAATCAGCTCTTCTTAATAGCCACTTCATCTTATGAGCCGATTGATGTGTACCACATACACCTTCATGCATCTCACCCATAGCAACTTTAGATTGATCCGAACCTAAACATTTTAAAAGTAACCCGTTTATAGTTCGGCGATACAACTCCCTATCAAGCAATATATATCTTAATGCTTGTCGCCGAAGCTTTCTATCAACAGATTGACTAGGGTTTTCTAAATAACTAATTAGAGGCTTTCTCCAGTCATTAGGTTCGTGAAACTTGATGTTTTCACGATGATCAGAACCGCCATCATCTTTGTTCAATTTATACAAATTGTAGCACCTTCTAGCATCGGTTTTTCTATCATGAACAATTTACCTCTTTTAGCTTGATAACCGGATGCTTGTTGTGCTAGATCATTTGCCATAATATTCTCTTCTCTAGAAACATGGCCAATAGTAAAATCGTCCAAAGTTGCTATTATTTCTAAGCACTTTTCCAAATAAATATTCAATGATCCATCGAAACATTGATAATTTTTAGAAACTTGCTGGACAACTAATAACGAATCACCAAATGATTCTATATTCTTTACACCCATGGACTCTAAAATTTGTAACCCTAACAAAAGAGCTTCATACTCGTCTTGATTATTGGTACAAAAATATTCTAAGCAAAGCGATGTTTCAAAAACAACCTCTCTAGGCGAAACTAAAATAATGGCAACACCTTGTCCCGCCCTACAAGCCGAGCCATCAAAATACAATTTTCATGGACGTACAGAGAAATAATCAACCAGTTCTACCTCATTATCAATCCTATGATCAACAATGAAATTAGCTACAACTTAGCCTTTCATAGATTTCAAAGATTCATAAGCCAAATCATACTCTATTAATGCATAAGTCCACTTCCCGATTCTACCACTTTGACGAGGATATAATAATCCTCATTTTATCTTTTATCTATAATTCTTATTATAGGTAAATATGACGTCATATGGTCCCTGAGTATACCCCTTAATGTTATAAGGGAAGAGCCTACTGGGTGGTCGTAAGTTCTTCTACGACCACCCCCATAGTCGTAAGTTATGCTACGACTACCCCAATAGTCGTAAGTCTTGCGACCACCCTCATGGTCGTAAGTTCTTCTACGACTAGGTCAGCTACGATCACCTTATGATCAATTAAACCTATAGACAAGTGGGCCCAATTGATTAAGGGATTCAAACAGTCATCATACGCTGTTACTCTGCAAAGTAATAGCACGTAATGCTCCATTATCTCGGTATATTCTTTGTTAGGCGGCGTGGAGGAGTTAATCGCGGTGATTACTACCAACGCGTCGTCCGTTCTGAGATGTGATGAGGCGCCGCTTCACTGGAGAAACCGCTCCTTCACGTACTATATAAAGCGGCAATCGAGAAGGAAAAGGGATGAATCGGGTCATCGAAATACCGATTACTATCTGTAATAGTCTTAGTTTTTCCCCGATTGTTCGAATACACTCAATACCATACACACATAGGAGTAGGGTTGTTATTCTCTCCGGAGAAGGCTGAACACAGTATAAAAATCCCGTGTCAATCTCTCTGCGTGATTCCATTCTAGGAGACCCCGAATCAAACAATCTTTACGTAAGTTCGGTTCTAAAGCAAGCGGTTGGCGCCGACCGTGGGGATCTTCGGTAATCTCTTGTCAACATTCTCTCTGCTTTTTCAAATCTCATGCACTCATGGCGGAGAATGGAGCGAGGAGAACTGGTTCGACTTGGCGGTCTGTGAGACGTCGACATGGATGCGGTTTTCGATTCTGAGGCGAGTGATGACTCATCCGATGGTCTTGTTGCCTCCGGTGATCTTCCCACGATCCAGAGAGCAGTCTGCAGGTGGTGGAGTTGAGGAGGATCCTTATCCCCACAACAATGCGTCCGAGAGAGGATCTACCTCTCAAAGGACAAGGGTTAATCTGACCAGGACCACACCCAGGTGGACTCACAACACATCGAGAGTTTTTCCTCGAAGTGTCCGAATCCCCCTGAGGCGGTCCGACTTAGTAAGGCAAGCTCTGGAAGCCACAATTCCGGACTTCACCAAAGATCTGGTGATCATCTCTCCGGATGACATCGAGACAGCGGGATCAAGCATGCTTTTCCTGGAAATTCGACCATCTCTCCGCAGATCACATCTGCCGACGGAGACGGTTATAACCCGAACTTCCCCTACTTGGAGGGGATTACTCCAAGTCGCCAGATGGTGTCTCTCGACGAATCCTCAAGCGGGGAGGCCTCGAGTGCAAGTGAGAATCATCAGCGGGAGTCCTTCCCTCGGATCAAGGTCACTCTCTTAGAGACCGAGCTGGAGACTCTCCCAGAGGATCACACACTACACCCCCTCGTGGCAATGGCAAGGACACCACCACTGGCGGACACGACCAACACCTTCATGAACGCGAAGGAAATCCTCCACATTCTCGCACTTCATTGCGGCAGTCTCAAGAGTCCGACATGGAAGCTCTTGAGGCTGCCCGACGGAAGAAAAATTGAAGCCCAGAAGAATTTGCCTGGGCGCATTCAATATCAATCAGAGGAAGCTCGAGAACTCCAGAACATCAATGACTTGCTCGAGAATCCAACTCAAGAGTTAGCCCGAGCGCCAGGCTACGACCTCTTCGTTGAGGAGATCGCACAAATGCTTCGGAACACGATGGCAAGGCTGGAAGCACCTCGCTGACATCACTCAGGAAGTCATAACAATATGACTTCTTGACTACTGATCGATCGAACATATCACCACGGAGGAATCGATGCAACGAAGAAGTCGATCGATCTCCTACTCGAGAAATATCTTTCGAACGATTGATGATCGACAAACTCCTCGAGAGGTGATCGCTCACCATTCGACATGAGAATCTGCGGCAGATGAACTATGAGGAGTATTCCCTCGTGGGGTCGAGATCTATCGTAGGTCTGGTCAACCTATTACTGGGTATCATCGAGTACGATCACCTGCAAAGGAGGCGTCAAGAAGTCATTACTGGATGTCGGGCATTCTCGCTTGATCTCCGAGCCGCTCATTGCCACCTCGATTTCGACCAGTGAACATGGAGAAGTTTGATGGTTCCCAAAATCCCATCGAATTCCTTCAGATCTATACCACAGCTGTCCGAGCAGCAGGAGGAGGAGAGCATGTGATGGCAAATTACCTTCCAACTGTGCTCGAAGGATCTGCTCGATCGTGGTTATTGAACCAACCACTCGAGTCGATTTACTCTTGGCAACACCTCTGCGACTTTCTCTTGGCAAATTTCAAGGCACTTACAATCGTCCGGAAAGGAGGATGACTTGCACCGGATGAGACGAAGCGACAACGAGACCTTGCGCCAATTCATCAAGCATTTTAGTCGGGTTAAGTAACTCAATTAGGAAGTTTCTGATTCATCTGTTATCAGGGCTTTCAAGCAAGGAGTCCGCAGTAGAAGGATAACAGAAGACATTGCTTTGAATCCTCCTACTTCTGTCGCTGAACTCTTTGAGATGGCTGGTCAATATGCAACTGCTTCTGAGGCGGTCGAGTGGAATAACACGATAGATCGAGAAGACAATACCTCTCGAGAGCCAGGCGACATTAGTAAGAAGAAAGATAAGAAAGCAAAAAAGTCCAAAAACAAGGCGAATGGTCAAAAACTCCAAGCCAGCGGTTCCAAGGAAGTTTTGGCTGTTAATGATAAAGAGTCACGCACCTCCAAGCCGCACTCTGACCGAGGCAAAGGTAAGCGCCCCGATCGGAAAAATGTTAAGCCTAGGTGGTGTCCTTTCCATAAAAAGGAAGGACATGACCTTCGCAACTGCCGGATCTTCCAACGAAAGCTTGAAGACTACTACAACGGCAAAGGACCACTCCCCACTCTCGAGCAGGTTGGGCAAACGAGTGGTCATAAGTCATCAGATGACGAGGAGGAGATGCCGTTCCAGAATCCGCAACACACCGTCGAACACATATACGGGGGATCATCGGCATATGAATCAAAGCGACAGATCAAGGTCTGCCGAGCGTGAGGTAAACTCCATAGATCCTCCTCTTGTCAATAAATTACGAAGTGGTGGAAGTCACCATCTCTTTCGAGAAGGGTGATCGCCGATTCCTTCGACTCGACCAGTCGATACCCAATCGTGGTCGAACCCACCATCAACAATTGTCGGGTCAATCGAGTTTTGGTTGATGGTGGCGACTCGTTAAACATTTTGTTTACGAGTGCCCCGATGACATGCAAGTACCGGGACCAAGGTAAGACCGACGATACTCTTTCCATGGAATCGTCAGGGATCTTCGGCTAAACCAATTGGCCAAGTTTCTCTTCCTTTAACATTTGGTTCACCAAGTAATTTTAGGACGAGAAAATCTCCTTTGATGTGGTCGATTCGATCGGCATATAACGCCATACTCGGACGACCAACTTTGGCAAAATTCCTAATGGCTACTCATTATGGATATCAATGTATTAAGATGCCAGTCCCAAAGGAGTAATCACAATCCATTGTGACAAGAAGATGGCGCATACTGCGATCGTCGATCCTCGAGATGGTTGGACAAATACCAACTCGAGAAGAAATCGACCTTCGACTAGCAAGTCGAAGCCTAAAAACGCACCAAAGCCGAACGACAAAGTCAAAGAGGTTCCTCACGACGCAGGGAGCCCTCAAGATCGCTCGCATCGAGGATACTTCCGACCCTAAATAGGAAGACGCCTCATCGCCTTCCTCCGAGCTAACGCAGATGTCTTTGCGTGGTAAGCATCCGACATGCCCGAGTCCCAGGAGGTGATCGAGCACGAGCTAGCTTTACTACCGACAAAGTACTGTAAAACAAAAATTACGGAGATTTGCCCTCGATCGACAAGATGCTATTAAATCGAATTGGATAAGCTACTCAAAGCGGGCTTTATAAGAGGTCAACCACCCGAGTGGTTGGCTAATCTGTAATGGTTAGAAAGTCAAAGCGGCAAATGGCGTATGTGCGTAGACTTTACTGATCTTAATAAAGCTTGTCCAAAAGATGATTTTCCTTTACCTCGTATCGATCAGTTGGTTGATTCTATTGCAGGTTGTGAAATGTTAAGTTTTTTAGATGCATATTCTGGATACCACCAGATCAATATGTGTCTAGACGATGAAGAAAAGACCGCATTTATTACACCATTTGGTATATTTTGCTATGTCAAAATGCCATTTGGTCTAAAAAATGCCGGTGCTTCTTTTCAACGCTTGATGCAAGCAACTTTTTCATCTCAATTAGGCCGAAATCTAGAGGCTTATGTTGATGATCTAGTTGTTAAAAGCATCAAGAGGCTTAATCATATTACTGACCTACAAGAAACATTCGATAATCTCAGAAAACATCGCTTAAAACTCAATCCTGAGAAGTGTGTGTTCGGAATCTCTTCAGGAAAATTGCTTGGATTCCTAGTATCTATACGAGGAATCGAAGCAAATCCCGAAAAGATCAAGGCCATTCTCCAAATGCGCCCTTCAACCACAAGGAAAAGAAGTTCAGAAACTCACAGGGTGCATGGCGGCTTTAAGTCGTTTCATCGCACGACTGGGAGAAAAGGGACTACCTTTCTTTAAACTTCTAAGAAAACATGAAGGTTTTGAGTGGTCGAAAGAAGCTTAACGCGCCTTTGAGGATGTCAAGAGGTACCTTACGAGTGCTCCTATTTTGGTCTCTCCGAGGTCGGAAGAAACACTCTTAATTTACCTACCGCCACGCCACAGCGATAAGTGCGATCTTGGTCGTAGAACGTGAAAACGCATACAACGACCGCTTTACTACGTGAGTGAAGTTTTACGGGCCTAAGGAGCGTTACCCTCAGTCCAAAAGCTTCTATATGCCCTCCTCATGTCTTCGAGAAGCTGCGGCATTATTTTCAAGCGCACAAACTAGTTTGTCTTGTCGAGTTTCCCTTAGGAGCGATCCTCCACAATAGGGAAGCAGCGGGGACGCATGGCAAAATGGTCGATTGAACTTGGGGAGTTCGACATCCATTTCGTGTCCCGGCGTCGTTAAATCCCAGATCTTGGCAGACTTTGTCGCCGAATGGACAAATCTGAACCTGCTCAGGGATCCCGATCTGATTCCCACGACCCGATGGGCGATGTACTGACGGGTCACTTACTTTAAGTGGCTCTGGGTGGAGGTGGTCTGGTATCTCCTAGGAGAGACCTTAAAGTATGCCATACAATTAAACTTTCGGGCCACTAACAACGTGGCGAATCTGAAGGTTTGCTAGGCGGCATCTGACGTGAAAGCTCTCGATTCGCCGACTACTTGTGAGAGGAGACTCTCAACTAGTCGTGAATCAAGTCGGAAAAGAGTACCAGTGCTCTAATCCGACAATGTCTCGGTACTTATTGGAAGTGTGTAAGCTAGAAAAGCACTTTTTAGGTTTCGAGGCACAATTCATCCCTCGAAAGGATAATTTCCTCGCAGACCAGCTTGCTCGAATAGCTTCTTCCCGATCTGAAGTACCAAAAGGAGTCTTCTTGGAACAACTCCAGAAGCCGTCTCTGGTCGACGAACTAGAAACACCTCCTATTGAGACAGCCTCTGTAGAATACGAGGATACATGGATGACACCCATCTATGCATATCTTCAGAAGGGTTCTATACCCAAGGCGATCTCAAAGCGGATCGCTTATCGAAAAGCCAAAATGTATACTTTGGTGGAAGGAGTCCTTTATAAGCGAGGTACTCAAGGGGTG
Organism: Phyllostachys edulis; assembly: GCA_036346405.1. Lineage (NCBI taxonomy): Eukaryota > Viridiplantae > Streptophyta > Magnoliopsida > Poales > Poaceae > Phyllostachys > Phyllostachys edulis. The sequence goes on along the minus strand of CM070552.1, from coordinate 46,844,717 downwards.
CTCATGCGATGCATTCGCATGAGCGAGGATTAACACTTCTTCATGACATATATGAAGACATCTGTGGAAATCATGCTTCCTCTGAGCGGCTGGTGGTAAGGCCTTTCGACAAGGTTTTCTTGCCAATGACCCTTTACGATGCTAAAGAGTTGGTTAAAAGGTGGGTCGATGCGGTTTCATAGCGGCGAGATACACCAACGGCTCGGGCATTACAAACAATACCTCTATCTTGGCCTTTTGCGACACTGGGGTCTCGATATCCTAGGACCGTTCCCCAAAGCTCCGGGAGGTTTGAGTTCCTTTTGTGGCTATTGATCGTTCACAAAATGGATCGAAGCCGAACTCGGATGGGATAACAACGAGCGGCAAAGCGGTTTATGATGAGATGCGTAATTACTCGATTTGAAGTACCGAGTCGAATAATTACAGATAATGGTAAGCAATTTTCGGCGCAAAATTTCGTGAATTTTATGACGAGTTGGGTACCAAGTTGTGTTATGTACATAGTCCATCCCCAAAGTAATGGGGCAATCGAGCGTGCAAGCGGCCAAATAATGAGAGGAATTAAGACTCGAGTCTTGACCGACTCATCAAGCGCTCGGGGCTTGGGTACAAGAGCTACCCTACGTATTATGGGCATTAAACGACTACTAGTTGAGCTCTGGTGAAACACCATTCTTTCTAGTCTTGAGTTGAAGCCATACTTCCTCGGAACTAAGATACGGTCAACACAGTCGAAACTTTCACAGACTCCAACCAAGAACAACTTCGAGCGAGATGATATTAATCTACTTGAAGAAAGGAGAAACCGAGCCCTAATTAGTTCGGCGGTCTATCAACAAGCCTGCGAAGATACTACGATCGTAAGGTCCAACCTCGCAGCCTCGTTGTAGGTGACTTGGTATTGAGACTCTGCCAATCCAAGTCTAATCGGAACAAACTTTCTCCCAAGTGGGAAGGTCCTTACACAATGGTCGAAGTTACTCGTCCGAGAAGTCGATACGATTGGCAATGGAAGGCGGCGAGTTCTCTCGAATTCTTGGAACATCGACCCGATTCATAAGTTTTATGTGTAACCAATCATTGCACAATAAAGAATCGGTTCTCTCTACCTCTATTGTCTTACTTTTGAGTAGTGCTTTCATAATCTTTCGACTATATTCTAAACACCCGGTTTCCTTTACTTTGGTGAAAGGCGAGATAACATCACCTAGTCGAAGCCTCTCCTTTCTGCATGTGGTCCTGCCCACTAGAAGGAGCTTCCTAGTATTGACTCGTTACTCACTTTTGCCGCCAACACAAAGAGCTCGGGTTCTATTTAGTCGAAATATTTTTGAAAGCTTACTCCTTTCACCTTAGATTATTTCTTTAGTTCTTTTGAAAAATATTCTAAGCAAAGTGCACTTTTTTAGATTTATTCACCTGCCTTTGGTGCATTCGATTCGTCTCAACTAAGTCGGAGGAAGAAACACATCTAGTCGAAGTCTCTCCTCTCTGCACGTGGTCCTGCCCACTAGAAGAAACTTCCTAGCATCGTTCAGTTTCCTACTATTGCTATCAGGGCAGACTTATCGAGTCCTCCAAAGAAGGACGAATGAATTTTTTGAAGTCCTCTGGATATTTGTTTAACTCAAGTTGCTGTTCTCGACTTAAATAATCTAATCAAAGATGGTAACATCACCTAGTCGAAGACTTTCCTCTCTGCACGTGGTCCTGCCCACTAGAAGGAACTTCCTAGTGTCGATTCGTTTTCACTTTTTCGACCAGTGCATGACGGTTGTGATCAAAAACAACAAGTTAAACAAACTTCTTTGTTTTCATAAACCCTTTTTAACACTATTTATTTAGTTCGTCTAAACAAACTAAGCAAATAGTCGGGGGCTAGGATAAAGTTATTAATTTGACTTCAATTCTTAGTCTTTCATTTCGTTAATTATCTTTTGAGTTACTAACTACTTGACAAGATGATTTGCAGGAAACAAGATGGATTATATAATACATCAACAAAAGATTGTTTTTCAGGTTTGTTACAAACTACTCTGAAGAAGGAGAGCCCAGTCGCATCTCCTCCAAAACCTTAACCAACCGATTGCTTTTCTTCAATCGACGACTTGCTTACCTTTAGGCGATCGAAGTTAAACCGATTGGTTGAACATTAAGGTTGGGGTCACGAGCTTTAAGTTTGGCCAATGCATAACTAATCGCAACCGACCGCCTCCTTTATCGATTCAAAACCGTTGGTCTTGAGGTGGTCATCGGTTCTTGCAAAGTCCCGACTTGTTCCCCAATTGTACTTATGTGGCGACCATCGTATCATCTTGAGGAGCTTTTCCTCGGTATGAAGCTCACTAAGTACATTGTTGAGAGCGTGACCTTGCTTTGAAGATTAATCTTCATTGTCTCCATCTCTGTTGGAGTGCGAGTCGAAGCCTCGTGGAGTTGTTTGTTTTCGACCGCTTGCTCTGAAAAGAATAAGACCGGTCAAGTAAAAATAAACTTCTAGAGGAAAAGAAAACAAAAATAATTACAGGTAAAAGATTTCCTTACCTGCTAGTCGAGAATCCAATTTCTTGATTTCTTCATCATGGGAACAGCGGTCTCGGCATGCTTCTTCTCCCATGATCTAATCTCCTCGCATTTTCTTTGTATCTGAGACGGTCTCAAGTATAAATCACGGTTTTATCCCTGAGCTCATTTTCGAGCCTTCCCAGTTCGAGTTCCATTTCTAGAAAAGAAATGAGAGTGAGAATATGGGAAGAACTCGTAAAAGATTGCAGGTAAAGAATTGTTTACCTAATCTTTGGGACTTTAGTCTCGTAATTTCTTCATTTTTCTCTCTGAAGATACGAGAAGTCTCGTGAATGACCAAAGTTTTATTTTGGACTTCATTCTGGAGCTTTCTTATATCATCTTCTTTTTCTTAAAAAAGAAGTGATCGAGCAAAGATCGAAAACATAAGCAGTCTTAAGTTCAGCACTTACTGTTTATCCTTTCCTGCACCTTTTCGGTTGCAGAGTTAGCTTCTTTAAGCTTCCTCAGGAGAAATTCTACTTTCTCCTGTAACTTTCTCGGCTCCTCTTTTTGATAATCGGCGAGTCGGCGAGTCTTTTTCGCCGCTTTTTAACTGTAAAGGTTAAAAGTGGACATGAACATTATTAAATTGGTTGTAAGCTCTCCTACAACCATTGATCGATCGTAAGTTCTTCTCGACTATGGATCTAGTCGTAAGTTCTCCTACGACTAAACCTTCGATCGTAAGTCTTTTACGACTAGCATATAGTCGTGAGTTTTTCCACGACAAACCTCGTAAGCACTATATAAGTAGTCAAATCAAAACGACTATGAAAAATAGTAAGTTACCACCTCTCTGCACTGTTTGCGAGTTCCTCTTTCTGTCGCTGACTCTAGAAGTTGTCGATGATATTCACCGACAACAAATGATTTGCTCTATGGCTTTCTGCAAAAGAAAAGTCAGTGAGAAACAAGAGAAGATTATACCTGTATGTATAAGTATCATCAAATACTTACACTCATGGTTGATCGAGCAAATATCGAGTAAACCAGCTCTGGGTGCTTCAGCTCGTCCACTCTCTCAACTTGGGTCCCACCAAACCTTCTCAAGGCGCTCATTATCAAAAGTGTTCCCTCTATTGGGAATGTCTTTGGGATGGGGACTTCGATTCTGAGATCTAAGCGAAGACCCCACTATGGAAGCGAGGGCCAAAGAAATCGAGCGAAGTTGAAGTATTCCTCATCTTCCGATTCAAATTGTAATTTCCTTTGGGTACCGGGAAGGAGGTTTGTAATAATTTCCTTCCCGCACGGTGGTCCGCACATCACCACCTTGGGTAGAGGCCTGCGACTACCTCTGCTTGGTCCCACGGTCACATCGATGGTCATGGCGGCTACCACAAGAGTTGTAGATGCCACCTCGATAACTATGGTCATTGCCTCGGTGGCCATAGTTACAACTTCGGCGGATCGAAACAACCGCCAGAGCCACGACTTCTTCCACAACCCGAGTGTGGATGATCCTTCGACCATCTCTGTTGTCATCTCTCCAATCGCCGGAGAGGCTGCAATGGGCTTTTCGATAGAAACCACTATGAAATTTGAAGAGTCGAGCTAAAATAAACAAAAGGATAGCAAGTCAAATTGTGGAAAGCAAAAGGTAAATGTTGTTCTCACACTTTAGCTTGTTTCACATACCTCTGCATCTGGACTTGATCGAAACTTTGAAGCCATCTTCCGATGGAAGGGTTCTTCGACTTCTTTGCTACGACCACGTCGATTGTAGCTCAAGTTGGGGAATAGGCTCGGCCACGACCATGTGCAGTCGTGGATCTTGAACGAGGACCATCTCTCGGTCTCGACTTTCCGGAGGGCCGAGATCGGTCTCGACCACTTCAAGAGCGCTACCCTCAACAATAGGGAATGGATCGTTGTCCTTCACAAAAGACATAAACTCCTTCCAGTTCTCTTTTTCTAGTTGCTTGACAAAACTAGAAGTGGCGGCGTGAAAGCTTTCTTGTCATAATAAAAGGTACCTTAGCCTTGTGGGCTTTGCGCCTAAGAGGTTCTTCAACCTCCACGGCCTCCTCATTGCTGTTGCTTGGTCTCGACTCTTCTTTGTGGTCATGTCCTTGGTCTTACGGATCTTGCATATAAGAGGTTCTTCATCCTCCTCGACTTGATTGCTTGACTTGATTTCTGCTGCGACTATGCGTGCATGAGACCTTAACAAGGACTCGGTCAAACGAGGGACTTGAGCTTGATCCTCCTTGTCGGCGACTCTTGAAAGACGGCGCTTTTTACTTGGGGAGGCCGAGTCCTTGTCCTTTATCGCCCTGCTCCAATGGTCATCGATTCGACCTCTTCGTCATCCCGGCGGTTTTCCATGCCTACTTTACGAAAAGCAGAAGAAGAAGAATCAATGACCATCGTAAGTTTTTCTCGACCGATTACCTAGTCGTAAGCTTTTCTCGACATATCACGATCGTAAGATTTTCTACGATCACTACCTAGTCGTAAGTTCTTTCTCGACTATAAAGTCCTAAGGATAAAATCAGCTTTTGATTACCTTTAGGCGCTTAACCTTTTCCTCTGCGGACAAAACCGCAAGGATTTGAGAACCGCCATTAGGGTGGCGGGGCTTCTCACAAGCGAAGTTTAACTCGAGCGTCAATCTCTGCTGTGAAAGATCGTATAAAGCAGATAAAGATACTCGATTGGATAAATCAAGAAGACCAAACTAAGAGTTAAGTCGAAAAACTACTTACCCTCATCGTAGTCCCTGGTCGGGTCTTTTGGCCCCGTATACTTCCACATAGGAGGTACTCGTTTCTTCAAAGGGCTAATTCGACGTGTGATGAAATCCTTCACTACATGCCATCCAGTCAACCCCCCTTCTTTCAAATCCTTAATAGCTTGAATATAGGGGGCAATTCGACTGATATCTTGGGGAGTCGAATCCCATGAAGATTTCTTTTCGGCAGCCTTCCCCTGAAAGGTAAGGCTGTCTTCGGAGGTGACTTTCCAGTAAAACCACCTCTTCCTCCACAACGACCATGAGGACCGAGTGAACACCTGAATATACTCCTTCGACTTCCCATCATGGAGCTTCAGACCACAACTTCCAGCTATCCCAGATTGGCGAGCCATTCCCGTAGAAATACTGAAAAAGCTCAAGATTCATTTGGAATTCCTGTGCACGCCTCACACAGATATACAAAACGCCGGCATTGTGATGGAATTAGGACCAAGGTTCACCAATTCCACTCCAAAATGCTCGAGTATAAGTGTAAGAAAGGGGTGGCGAGCAAGCAATCGAGACCACACTCACAAGACGCTGGAAGGCGGAATTTGTCCATCCTCCCCGATGGCCATTCTTTGCTTGTTCGGGAACCACTCCACGAGAACTCTCTCTGGAATCTTCCCAGCGTTGACAAGGGCTTCCATCTTCGCCGTATCCATCTTCGACTCGGCCCACTCGGAGACCCTCCCGGCCATTTCTCTCAGAAGGGGAAGATTCTTGATTGAGTTGGTAGCGGAGAAGACAAGAACTTGATGAACAGTGGGATAATTTGAGGAAAAGTGTGAACCCTAAGTCTTACCCCCGGTAAGTATTTATAACCGCGTGCCTTAGGCCGGAGGCGTGGTATTCCAAAGGTTGCCACCGTCTCGGGAACCGCTTCAACGGACAGGCTAACAGGCGTCGTTTAAAATTCCCCAACGTGTCCGTTTGAGAAAATCAGGTTTGCTTTTACACCTCAAGCGAAATTACTTCCTTGGTTAGATTCTTTTTAACCAAAGGAAATGTTAATCGGAAAGGTTTTTCTTCCGATCACCATCTTTGTGATCACCTTGTGATCGTAGAAATGTTCTACGACTATTTGATAGCCGTAAGCAATTTCCTTGACCAAGCATATTTCGGTCAAAGTGGTATACTAATGACGAAGAGTTTTTCCTTCGACTATCTTTCTACGACCTCTCGTGGTCGTAAGACCATCTATAACCCCTTTACCAAGTAAGTTGCTTTCACTTGAAGTGGGGGCTAGATGGCGAGGATATAATAATCCTCATTTTATCTTTTATCTATAATTCTTATTATAGGTAAATATGACGTCATATGGTCCTCGAGTATACCCCTTAATGTTATAAGGGAAGAGCCTCTTTGGGTGGTCGTAAGTTCGTCTCACGACCACCCCCATAGTGGTAAGTTATGCTACGACTACCCCAATAGTCGTAAGTCTTGCGACCACCCTCATGGTCGTAAGTTCTTCTACGACTAGGTCACCTCGACCACCTTATGATCAATTAAACCTCTGAGACAAGTGGGCCCAATTGATTAAGGGACTCAAACAATCATCATCTGTTGTTACTCTGCAAGTAATAGCACGTAATGCTCCATTATCTCGGTATATCTTTGTTAGGCGGCGTGGAGGAGTTAATCGCGGTGATTACTACCAACGTCGTCAGATTCTGAGATGTGATGGCGCCGCTTCACTGGAGAAACCGCCGCTCCTTCACGTACTATATAAAGCGGCAATCGAGAAGGAAAAGGGATGAATCGCCATCGGGAATACCATTACTATCTGTAATAGTCTTAGTTTTTCCCGATTGTTGAGAATACACTCAATACCATACACACACAGAGTAGGGTTGTTATTCTCTTCGGAGAAGGCTGAACTCATATAAAAATCCCCGTGTCAATCTCTCTGCGTGATTCCATTCTAGGAGACCCCCCGAATCAAACAATCTTTACGTAAGTTCGGTTCTAAAGCACCGACACACTTAAAATTGGCTGTTGCAATATATATTTAATAACATCGGTTTGATATGCAACAACGCAAGTGCTAGATAGCAAATAATGTCTCAACTTGGTACAAGCATAATACAAGGATAAACATAATTTTTCAATAAATATATACCTCGTTTCAGCTCCCAGGAGACACTGACTCAAGTAAGTAATCACAAATTCCTTGCCATTTATTACTTGTGTCAAAACAGCGCCAATGACACTTTCTTCTGCATCAATATATAGCCGAAACGGCGTCCCAGCTTGAGGCGCCCTCAACACAGGAGGTGTAGACAAATACCTTTTAATTTCCTCAAATGCTTGTTGCTGTTCTGCCCCCCAAGTAAATTCGATCTCTTTCTTTAACCGAAGTATAGGAGTGAACGCACTAACTTTATCAGACAAATTAGATATAAACCACCTCAAATAATTCACTTTTCCTAGGAACTTTTGCATATCCTTTTTACACTGTGGCGCCTTTACTTTCTTAACAGCCTTTATTTTGCTAGTATCTATTTCTATGCCCCTCTCATGTATTATAAATTATAATAATTTACCAGCCGACACACCAAAAGCACACTTGAGTGGGTTCATTTTCAAACCATACCGACGCATTCGTTCAAAGGCCAGACATAAATCGGCTAAGTGATGATCCATACCATCCGATTTAACAACTATATCATCAATGTGCACTTCTAGTATAACACCAAGTAGATAATGAAAAATCAAATTCATAGCCCTTTGATAAGTAGCACCAACATTCTTTAAACCAAAAGTCATAACAGCCCACTCAAACAAACCAACAAAACCAGGATATCGAAAAGCCGTTTTAGACATATCCTCTTCGGCCATGAAAATCTGATTATAACCAGCATTACCATCTAAGAAACTAATTATTCTATGCCTCGAAGCATCGTTAATTAACATGTCGGCTATAGGCATAGGATATTCGTCTTTAGGAGTAGCTTTATTTAAATCTCTAAAATCAATGCATACTCTCAACTTACTAGTATTTTTCTTCTCAACCAGGACGATGTTAGAAATCCATTCAGCATACCTACATGGCCTAATAAAACCAGCCTCCAACAATCGGCCTATTTCTTCTTTGATCCGATCATATATATCAGGATTAAATCTTCTAGGTGGCTACTTATAAGGCTTAAAACCAGACTTAATAGGTAACCGATGCTCAACTAATTCCTGGCTAAGTCCCGGCATCTCATGATACTCCCAAGCAAAGCAATCAACATACTCTCTAAGCAATTTTATCACTTTGCTCTTGTACTCAGAAGACATATTTTTGTTTACAAATGTCGGCCTAGGAATAGTTCCATCGCCTATATCAACCTCTTCTAATGGGTCAGCCGATGAGAAATCTTGTCCTAATTTTTCTACTTCGTCAAAATCATCAATAGCTTCACAAATATCGTTCTTGCTTGACCGATATTGCTCTGTACGCTGTTGCAACCATTCCAAACTACTTTCTTTATTCATTTATAACACCATATTACTAAGCCGAGTTGCGGAGGCCGGCTGTACAGACATGGGTACAAAACCATCTTTAGTAACACTAAGATAATCATAATTGGAAAGGTCTAGACCCGCCAAACATTGAACATCACCATGCTACCAATCAGCTGAAGCATTGGCCAAAGCAACACAAGCCGATGTGTCCACTTGAACCACTTCTATGTCATCATCAATCCATTGCACTAGAGTTTGATGCAGGGTAGAAGGAACGCAACGATTTGCATGTATCCAATCACGACCCAATAAAACACTATAATTGCCTTGCACGTCAATGACGAAGAAGGCCGTAGGTAGAGTCTTGCTCCCAACAGTAAGTTCCATAGAGATAACACCCATGGCCTCCGTGGATTCACCCATGAAACCATTAAGCATCAAATTAGTTTTCATAAGCTCGCTGTCTTTTCACCCCAATTTCTTGAAAACTGAATACGGCATCAAGTTTACGGCACCCCACCATCAACTAACATCCTAGAAATCGGCTTACCATTGATGTGTCCCCTAACATATAATGGTTTCAAATGTCGGCTCGATTCCTTGAGCTTCTCAAAAATGGCTTCTTTAGGGCCAAGACATAGCTGAGCAACCTCCTCACTAGCAATCCGAAACTCCGAAGGCAATGTAAATACCATACTAATATCCATACCTTCACGAGGCGGAGTATCATCTTTAATCATTGGAGATCCCTCATAATCCAGCAAATCATCCTCATCATCATCAGGCACCTGAGTTGGTGTTTTAACTGGCTTTACCCTCCACTCTTTTCGGACAGGCACCATAGGCTTTATTTCGTTAAATATTTCGTCTCTCACCTTCTCTGCCCGAGCCTCTTTGAGTTCTTGCATCTTGTTACCGCAACCTTCTCTTTTGGGAATGAGAAAGACCGAGAGGACACCGGTAGGGTGTGGCTTTATCTCGGCGAGAAAGATATTTTTCCTTTACCTTTTCCTTGTTTTGGTGCTTCAACATCAGACGCGATGTGGTTTGTTCGATCGCCATCGTGGGTCGCAATCAGAGTCAATTGATGTCCACGGTGCTATAGCCACTCAGATCGTTCATGGCTACCGTAGACGCATTGTTGCTCGTATCCGAACCGTGCACTGCTACTGCTGCTGTGCAATTCCCGCTGCTAATGCTTGAAACAATGATAGTCGATCGTTTTTGTTTCCCTTCTTTTTCGATGATTAGCTCTTCTGCCTTTGAATTCAAATCTGATCTCTCACCCAAATTTCCATTACTCTTGACACAATACACTTTCTTCACCACTTTATTATCTCTCCTATTGTAAGACCGATTTCTTTGATCAAAGCGGTCATTATCAGGACGTGATAACCTATCAAACACATACCTTCCTGGTGCTGTCCACCCCAAATGGATAGGTGGCATCCATGGACCACACCAGCTCCACGGTGGACAAAGAGGAAAACCAGCAGGAGGAGGACCCCATGGGATGGGCATTGGCGGGCGAAAAGGATGATACAACACTACAGCACGGAAGTCCTCTCGACGGCGATCCCGACCATCAAACTTTTGCTTTGTAGGTGATCATGGTCGCTTAAAATTATTGGGCCGACTAGCATTGTTTCCACCGACCTTGCCATTCTCATATTTAGCCACAAGATCCTTAAATGTGGGCTTTGGCTTTTCAACTCTTTTGCTGGTCTTGCTTCTACCTTCATTAACCTTCCAATGATCAACTTCCGGGTTTTTCGGTTTGATCATTTTTGGCTTAACAGTTTGCATAGCCCCATAATTCGATGTTCCTGTGCCTCTCTCTCCTACCATCACATTCTTGCCTTTTGTAGACTTGACCTGAGATGGCCGAACAAGCACTTTCTTGTTCTCAAAATCAATCGTATTGACAGGAAAGGGATTGTGGTCTAGCTGTATTTTCGGACTTTCAGCAAATTTCAATCGTTCTTCATTAATGGCCGATTGAACCTGTCGACGAAAAACATTACAATCATTAGTGGCGTGAGAATAAGAATTATGCCATTTACAATATGCACGTCTCTTTAATTCTTCAGGTGTTGGTATAACATGTTTGTCAGGCAATCTAATTTGTTTCTCTTGTAGCAAATAATCAAAGATTCTATCGCATTTAGCAATATCAAAAGTGTACTTAATTTCTTCTTGCCGATTCTTTTGTGGAACCGGCTTTAAAGCTGAGCAAACAAATGATTTAGATTTTGAGGACCAATCCCATTAGGCGACACACACATCAACATCATCATTGTCTGAATTTTCAGATTCATACTCAAGCATATGAACACTAGGACGATCGATCTTTACTTTATCACTTGACCTCTGAAAGTTTCTAGGCTCTTTAGCTCAGCTCTCTTGTGCCAGAGCTTTTTGTAATACTTGACTAACATCTAGGAAATCACGATTCTCTAGCTTTTCTTTTAATTGAGACCGCAAACCCGAATAAGCTAGACCAGCCAAGTCTCCGTCAGAAATTGTCAAATTAAAACATATGTTCTTCGTATCTCTAAACCTTCGAATGTAATCAGTGATAGGCTCATTGTGTTTCTGTTTAACCGATGTTAAATGTGACAATCTAAACTCAGTGTCCCTAGTACAAAAATATTCATGGAATTTTTGCTCTAACTGAGACCACGTATAAATAGAATTAGGCGCCAGAGAAGTAAACCAGGTAAATGCAGGGCCAGACAATGATAAAGGAAACAACCACAGTTTTAATGCATCGCTAGCACCAACTTCACCACACTGCAAGATGAATTGACCAACATGTTCTAAAGTGGTTCTACCATTATCTCCAGTGAACTTAATAAATTCAGGCGCTCTAAATCCTCTGGGATACTGAACATTATCATAGAAATCGCGATATGGTTTTTGATACGCACGTGCTCTACATTTGGGCTCCACCCCAAACTGCTCTCTCAAAACATTAACCACTTGTTCTCTAACATTTTCAGTCCCCATATATGGCTCAGACGTAGGCCGAGTGGGTATTACATCAACTGGTTGTTGTGGCCTATAAACATTGGGTTGTGGTGTCTCATAGGCATATGTAGTATGGTTCGGCTGTGCATATGTTATATGTTGCGAAGCACTATTGAAATTACTACCAGGTAGTGGATCATATGGAATGCCGGAACCTTGAGGTGGCACGGGAGGTATACTGTATGCTACAGTGCGGTACAAAGGTGCCTCCAAATTTGCTGAATTTTCTCCTATGTTAGTGTAAATGCCAATATTAGGTGTACCCGAATTGACGATATTAGCATTTGTATATGATGAAGGCACAAGGGCTGCAGATTCGGGTATAGCGATATTTGGAATAGCATGCGATGGTGCACTATGACCAACTGAACTTGACGCGTTAGTTCGGCTATGTATATGTTGTATCGGCACACCATGTGGTATAATTTGAGATGGTATACCTGCTGCCGATGTGTTAACAAGCAAGGAGCCATGCTGACCGTTGCCATCATTGCTAATATTGTAAGCATTAGAATGAGGTAAAACGGGTTGTTTCAGATCTTTTTCACTTTGCACTTCAAGACCCAAGGCCTTAAGACGATTAGATAGCAACCTATCCAAGGTATTAGATACGGAGGCACCTAGTTGCTGATCAATCATCAAAGCAACTTGCTCTTCAGTAAGAGACGCGTTACTCATAGTGGGAGTTACCTCAAGCTTGGTGTAGACAGGTGTGAATTCTCCTCCTTTCCGGATGACGCCATGTCTCGTCTTTTGGTAACACGAAGCAAACGCCCTGTCGAACTCCATCTTATGCTTCTCGTATTCTCGTTGTGCCTCCTCATCTATCTCCTAAATGGCAGGCGCCATGACATTGTCGGGGTCAACTTCGGATCCGTTCGTCATGGCTAGGGAATATATCAATTCCCAAGTGGAGTCGCTAATTTGTGTTGGCGCAAAAATATGACGCAGAGCACCAACACACAATTTGATGAATATAAGTAAGATTGAACCCAAGCGACGTTATGATTTAACCTGGCCAAGAAACCACAGCGCACAACACCTAGGCGGAGCTAGTCGTGGTGTTGAGGCGGCGGCGGTGTCCTGACAAGGTCCTTGAACCTGGCCAGGAAAAGCAGAAAAGATCGAAAAGAAGACAGGACTACAGGGAAGCTACGGTAGAAAAAATAGTAAATGCAAATTGTATTGATCAATTGGTGATGATTTCAATCGGCCATGACCCTCTTCTATTTAAAGGGCGGCAGGTCTTAGCCGTAAGAGATCAGGACCCCTAAAACCAAACAATATTTTATAGATATGATTTCGGCTACCACCTGATCTCTAGACTTTCTATAACTGATAAATCTTTCCTATTCAAACACGTAAGTTTCCTTGAGGAAGTCTTCGTGGAAGGTCACGAGGCCTTCGCGGAAAGTCCTGATGAAGCCGCGCGGGATCTTCGGAAGAGGTCTTGAACGGCCCTGATGAAACCGCGTAGCACTCCGGAGGAGGTCTGGCCTCGATGAAGCCTGAAGGCCATCGAGGAGGCCTGGCGGCCTTGATGAAGGTGTCTGGCGCTCTCGAGGAGGCTCTAAGCGGCCCTGATGAAGCCGCGTAGCGCTCCTGAGGAGATCCTGGGCGGCTCTGATGAAGCCACGTGAGCGCCCTTGAGGAAGTCCTGAGCGACCCTGATGAAGCCACGTAGTGCTCCTAAAGAGGTCTTGAGCGGTCCTGATGAAGTCGCGTAGCGCTCCTAAGGAGATCCTGGGCGACTCTGATGAAGCCACGTAGTGCTCCTAAGGAGGTCTTGAGTGACCCTGATGAAGACGCGTGAACGCTCCTGAGGAGGTCCTGAGTGGTTCTGATGAAGCCACGTAGCGCTCCTGAGGAGATCTTGGGCGGCTCTGATGAAGCCACGTGAGCACCCTTGAGGAAGTCCTGGGCGACCCTGATGAAGCCACGTAGCGCTCCTAAGTGGCCCTGATGAAGCCACGTGAGTGCTCTCGGGGAGATATTGGGCGATCCTAAGGAAGCCACGTGAGTATTCCCAGGGAGGTCTTGTGCGACCCTAATGAAGCAACGTGAGCGCCCCTTGAGGAGGTCCTGGGTGGCTCTGATGAAGCCACGTGAGTGCTCTTGGGGAGGTCCTTGCCGCACTTTTCCTTGTCCTCACGGCCTTCTGCTTTGCAAAGACCACCCCTTGGATGTTTTGCAAGGATCACCCTTTTGAGCCAAGAACTCCTGTTTTGCGAAGATCACCCTTTAGGCCATTTTGCAAAGACCACCCTCTAGGTCCTCTTAGGAGGTCTTTGTGGATGTTTTCCAAGACTACTCAAGATGTCCTCTAGGACCTCCCAGGAGGTCTTTGAAGAAGCTGTTCAGGACCTCTCAGGTTGTTCACCGAGATACTGTAGCGAGGAGGTCTTCCGAGGTATTGTAGCAAGGAGGTCTTCCAGTACTGTAGCAAGGAGGTGGTCTTTACAAAAGGGACGTTTTCTTACGAATACCTGGTAGTCTTTGTAGAGGTTGTTGAGGACCACCTAGGATGTCCCCTAGGACTTCCAAGGAGGTTTTTGAAGAGGTCGTCTAGGACCTCTCAGGCAGATTTTGAAGGCAGGACTTCCCAGGAGGTACTGAAAAACCTGCCATAAAATCCCATAATGGACCCTGCCTGTTGCTCAGGGATGCAGGCAGGTGCATGGGGTGTAATTGCACCCTTTTTTTGGAAATAAACTAGTACATACAAGGTATATTATGTATATATACACATACATGACCACATACATCATATTTTCACCCCTAATTAACATTTCAACCCACAATTTGTAATTCGAGTTATGTGACTTTTGTTAATGTAAACCTTAGGTTGTTCTATCAAACAATGTTTTCTTAACTCCGCACTCCATCAAAAAAATTCTGAAGTTATGTAACTTCTGTTAATGTATAGTTCTATCAAACAATATTTTTCTTAACTTCATCTTCGCCCCCCATCAAAAAAATTCTGGCTCCGTCGCTGCTGCGCTCGCAGAACGTTGGGCACGGCCCAGCCCCTACCCGTAGAGGTCTGCAAAGCAAACGTGTGGGCTGCGCTGCATATTGGGATCATGGGCTGCTGCGTAAAACAGCACAGCGTCCAAACAAAAGCCTAGTTTAATAATTTAACGGAACAAAATTTTTTGCACCAGTACAGTTCTGTAAAAAAATAGTAATAGTAATACAGAATAGGCGCCGCACGGCGAATCGCGCCATCCGAAGCCCAGTGGCCCACCCCTACACGACCGTTGGGAGCGCCGGTCCGGTCACCTTTAAAAGCCCCTCGCCGTGCGATCGATCCATTCGAAAACGCCCCGAAAAGACGCAAGCTCCCGTAAACGCAGTCGCACCGCACCGCACCGCACCGCTCCTAGCCGTTGCTGCTCCCCCTTCCCTTCCACCCCAAAGAGCGAACTGTTCCCTCGCACGCCGCACGAGAGCACGCAGGCGGAGAGAGGCCGAGGAGGAGGAGGAGAGATGGCGTCGAGGACGGCGTCCAAGGACATCATCACGCTGCGGGGCTCCGCCGCCATCGTTAGCGAGTTCTTCGGTGCGTTACGCGCCGTGCCCCCTCCACCCCGCTAACCGCTCGTCCGACAGGTGTTTGATCAAATGCTTCCTTCGCAGGTTACGCGGCGAACAGGTGCGCGCGGGCCGGGGACGGCGGCGTCGATTGCTGATTTCCTTTGAAATGGATTGGTAAAAGAAAGGCTAGGTCTCGATTGATTTGTGGTTTTGTGCCTGGTTTGTGTGGTTGCAGCATCCTGTACAACCGCGGGGTGTACCCGGAGGAGAGCTTCGCCAAGGTGAAGAAGTACGGGCTCACCATGCTGCTCACGCAGGACGAGGGGGTCAAGGCCTTCATCGCCAGCCTCACCTCCCAGCTCTCAGGTTCGTTCTTATCGAGATCTCCTCTCTCCTCTCCTCTCCTCCTTAGTTCCTGCACCGGTTTGCAGATTGTAATTAGCTCTGTTGGGTTTGCTCGTTGATTTTGCATGGCTGCAAACTGCAGAGTGGCTGGAGGCCGGGAAGCTGCAGAGGATCGTTCTGGTGATTATGAGCAAGGCCACCTCCGAGGTGCTGGAGCGCTGGAACTTCAACATCGAGACCGACGCCGAGGTCGTCGAGAAGGGGTACGCCACTCTCGTTCATTCTCTGAATTGGAATTGCTATCTTCGATCTGATCCTATCGAATTGGAATGCGTCGATGCTTGATTGCATCCTCTGATGCTACTGGACGGATGGATGGTGTGCCAGGGTGATCAAGGAGAAGAGCGACAAGGAGATCATGAGGGAGATCCAGGCCATTATGCGCCAGGTCGCCTCCTGCATCACTTACCTCCCCTGCCTCGACGAGCCATGTAAGAAGCAAAAGCTGGGCCGCCATTACCGACACCCGTTCACCTTCTTGCCCGACGTCTCCTCTTAACTTCGCATCGATTGACCAGGCATATTCGACGTGCTGGCCTACACCGACAAGGACGTCGCCGCGCCCATCACCTGGGTCGAGAGCGACGCCAAGCTCATCAACAACCCGCAGATGGTGAAGCTGCATTCGTTCGACACCAAGGTAACCACAGCAAGTGGACGTATCTCTGAGACCCATTCTCTTCGTTCTTGGGATCCATTTGGCACCAGCTTGATTGCTAAGACTGCGTGCGTTCTTGCCATGGCAGATCCACAAGGTGGACACGCTCGTCTCCTACAAGAACGACGAGTGGGACGAGCAGTAGCAACCACGGTCTGCTGCTAGCTAGCTTGGCGTGAAGGTCTTGTGTGAATCGTTCATTCACGTCTAGGCGAACTCTACTGCAGCTTTAGGGAAACTCTATTCGGGAGAATCCGTTCGTGTCGCCCCTGTGATTTTGTCGTGCCTGCGCCTTTCCTGAAGTCTGAAAACTTTTGAGAGCCTGTACTTGGAGATTGAAATATCCCTATAGTGAATGCATCGTGTGCCACTTTTCATGTTTGCTCAATTAGGCCGTTATGGCGTCGCTTCACGAGTCAACTCATGCAAGTATATACAACTCTCAAGCTTCGATAAAATGTGAGGCCTTTTTAGGATAGAAAATGTGATACTAGTAGCTGGAAATACCTCCATACCCCATATTCTGTCAATTTATCTAACTTTTTTACAGGAATTTATCTAATATACATGGTGTTGAACAAAAGTACTCCACTTGTATTAATGGCATCCCGCAATTCAAACCGTTGCTCACTGTGAATAGTAAATTCATTCTTTCCCATGCTTTTTACCAAGATGGTTAGATCTCCTATCAGCAAATGTACAATCTAGAAGATAACTGCCTGAATTTCACTCTTCTCCTCCCCTTTTTCACCGCATGGGAAATATAATGGAACTTTGCTTCCATCAAGATGCTAGAAGGCTACATTTACATATAATCAGGGACCCCCAAGATTTGCTTGGCTTTAAATTACGTTAAACTGTATGACTGATTTCTAGTTTGCAGACAGAATCTGCCTTGGTCAGGCAAATGTTGCAAAATCAATCACCAAGTGATCGCATCCCCTGATAAATCGCACCAGGACGAAGATCGTCCAGAGTATCAGCGATTCTGTAGCCACCATACTCCCTAAGGAGTGTCCAACCACGCCGAGAGAGGAAATCTCGGAAGTCCTCTTCAGTGTAGAATGTTTTATTTTCTGTCCGGGCATTCATGCGGTCAGCATCATCAAACGTGCAGAGTTTGATTGTCATCCCTGAAAAAAAAAATGAACACACCACATGAGTTTGGATCAACATCCTTAACTTCAGTAATGTCTAAACCAATAGTGGGTTTGAATGCACAACTGGAATGAAAAATACTAAATTACAACTGACAAAAACATAATAAATTTCAGAAATTTCAGAAAGGATGTGTGCACAGATTGCAGAATAGACTCATTTGAGTGCATCGCTCATTACTGGAGGCATCAAAAGAATAAATGCCCGTGAAGATGCATTACTACTATACAAATGCTCCTTATACCAAATTTGCCCATTAGTGACCAAGTTAAATGAAAATTTAACACTGAAGGAGTTTTCAGAAAGGATGTGTGCACAGATTGCAGAACAGGCTCATTTGAGTGCATCGCTCATTACTGGAAGCATCAAAAGAATAAATGCCCATGAAGATGCATTACTACTATACAAATGCTCCTTATACCAAATTTGCCAATTAGTGACCAAGATAGATGAAAAATTCATCTATGAATAATGAACAATACTACCAACATGTGCTAGTGAACTCAACCAGAAGGCAAGAACAATTTTAAACAAGCTCCTTGCTTTTGTTCCATGGTTGGGTGGGGACCGAATGCACCAACACAGACAAACTGAAAAACCTCCGTCAAATGGCAAAGCCCTACAGATGGTCATAATATTTTTGTCCTAAACAAGATGAGTTGGTGATAGGATTGTGAACAATAATTTTTTTCTTGCCTCCTATACAGGTCTTATTTTCTCAACAACATAACTTCTTTTGTAACGCAAAGCAAATTTGATGAAGTGTTGTTTAGGTCTATGTTTTGTGGGAAATAAACATTCCACAGAAGAAGAACCATTCTCCGCTAGTTACAGAACTATACTGGTATACACTTAAACTGATCTATTATGGTATTTCTAGTGTGTAAGAAAGTAAGTAATCTTATTCCTTGGAAGAAAAGACATTTGACAATTACCATCATCAAGATGAAGTGTGTATGTTCCAACTGGCATGTCCCTGTCGAAGGTACGAACAATCTCATCTTCATCTTCAAGCCAAAAAGCCCGCCTTGTTCTAAATCCAAATGCCGATTTGATGGCTTCTTTAATTGCCTCAGCAGTACCATCAATGCCTATTCTTTTAGTGTAATCACCCCACTTAACTAAAATGACTCTCCCACGAAAAGTGCCCTGATTATCTCCACCTGTATGAGGTTTGTGCCGGTTTCCCAATCAACGCAACACATTAAGACAAGGAGCCACCATAATAGAATTAAGCTAAGAACTGTTATTGAACTATTGGATGTGAATTTGTCGTTGCTGTAGGACTTGAGTTTTAGCCATCTAAAGTCAGCAACTTATAAGTGTCTTAAAACATAAAGGAAAATGTGTCTTATCTGTACAAGTAGAATCAAATTGAAACAATAGCAGTGAGTAAGAAGAGAACCAACAGCTTCTGCCACATTCTACGAATTACACCTATCAAGAGTTGGTTGAGTTAACTTCAGACATTTTTTAAACCTTTTTTGCCATAGGGTTTCTTAGAGGAACATGAAGTTCACGTAATAAAAACAGATACTATCCAGTGAAATACTAAATCCAGTCCATAAACTCAACAGTTGGACAACAACATTTCCAATCAGTCCAGTTTATTGGTGGTGAAAATATACAGAGCATTCTTCTTCGAAGGTATTTATCTTTCAGTGTGTGCGGATTAGTACCATTAGTTGAGGTGTCCCTCCAATTCCATGGGTTCACACCATTGGTTGCAACTGCATCAGCTATTGTTAAGGCAAGTGGATGCCTGTCAGGTTCCAGATGATCTTCAACACTCAGCAATGATCTACCATTTGCTATAAAACAGAAATGGGTAAAAAGTTCAGTACTATGAACCAGATAATAAAATGATGAGTGCAATTCTAGTTTGTACTTGGTACCAAACTGGTCAAACATTCACTTTTAAGTGCTGGTGAGTAGTGACTTTTTCTCCTTGGTTGCAACTTTGTATCATAAAAGGAGAGAGAAAGAGGGACTTTTGCCACAGTTCCACACCCCAGTGAGCTATTTAGTTTCAACTCTAGGTTCATCCTAAATATTTACAACAATGCATATGTGTTTGTCATCATATCATCCTATAGTTTACTAGTTACTACATTTCATGGGCAGTTTTCCTTTTTGGAAGTGTTAGACTATAATTTCTAAACTTTTAGCATACAACGAGGGACAAGGAGTGAAAACTGTTGTACAAAGCTAAGAAAAATGCAGACCTGGAAAATCACTATTTTGGAACACTTTTCGGGTGTTCTACCATGAAACGAAAATAACAACTAGTCCACAAATGACTTTATCTCAAGCTTGTTATATCAACCTCTTAGGCAGGCACAACTTTCTGCCAAAATATTGAGCCAAATAAGTGGAAGACCGTAGATATAAACAAAGCTCTTGCTGATAAAATGATGTACGGAAGAAATAAAATGATGTATGGAAGAAATAGGTGGCAATTATTGCATGTGAAGGATATCTCAGTACCTTCAACAGGACCAAATGGAATGTTAGCATCATCAAAACCTATATTGAAGCCAGATAATATTAGTCCATTAGCTAACAAAGAGTCAAACAAGCACAAAATCCAAATATTCGGTTATAAAGCATGATAGTCATTATTAAGTAAACAGATACATGAGACATTACATCCAACACCCTCAAATAGTACCATCTCGTGCGCACACACTGACACACGTACACAACTCAACTCAGCAGAAGAAGCAAACCAATCGCAAATATAGTCTTAAGTTAGCTACCAAAATTGTGTTAAGTATTCTCGCACCATGTTGCTCAGAAAGCTTGAACAGACGAGCTAACCTTGTATTATGCAAATATATGCCAGTCGTCGGCCAGTTAACTACACAGCAAATAAAACTGTAATGCTAAAAAATTCTAGAGTAAAGAACTTCAAGGAATGCTTAAGCTACTAGTAATTCGCATTGCACAAACGACAAATCACTGCTGTATAGCTAAATTTACACTGCCGTATACCTAAATCGTTGCTGTAAGACCAAAAATCCAAAGTTGTACGTTGTCAAACACTACTCAGATGAGGAGTTGAAATGCCTCTATCCATTTCATCAAGTAAAGCATGACCGTCTTAATCAGAAGGGTAGTGGGTAGAAGAGGCATACCCTTATCTGTGGTGAACTGCAGGTAGGAGTCGATCTTGGAGGTGGCCGTGGGGCTCTTCTCGGCTCCTCCTCCACCGCCACTCCCCGCGGCCGCGCCGCCGGCGGCGGCCGCCTTCCCGCGGCGCTTGAGCAGGTCGTCGATCTCCTTGTAGTAGGCCATCTTGGCGGAGCCGTTCCCCCCAGCGGCGCCGCTGCTGCGGGCGTGGCTGCGCGCCTTCTTGAACTCCTTGAGGAGGTTGCGCCACTTGTCGGTGCACATGGTCGGGGAGCGGTCGAAGCCCTGCCCGCGCATCTTGGCGGAAATGGCCTCCCAGAGGTGCTTGTTGGACTTGGAGGTGTTGAAGTGGGGGTCCATCTCGCGGCGCAGCGCGATGAGGCTGAGGGTCTCGTCCTGGACCCACGTCTCGGCGCGTTTCTTCGGGGCCGAGACCGCGCGGGAGGAGGAGTCGCGGTCGTGGCCGCCGCCGTCCTCGACGCTGCTCTCCGGGAGCAGCAGCGAGAGCAGCGGCGAGGGGGTGGGCTGCGGAGGCGGTCCGGAGAGTAGCATGGCCTCGGCGGAGGAGGTGGGGGTTTGGGAGTGGGACTGTGTGCGGGGAGGCGGGAGGTGAGCGGAGCGGTGGTGGGAGTGGAGAGCGGAGACGACGAGGATCGGGGACTCGGTCACTCGGGGAGGAGCAGAGCTGAGCTGAGCTGAGCAACATGCGGGCCGAACGGTGACGGCACTGACGTGTACTACCCCTGCACAGCTCGTTGCTAGGCGTTCATGACAACGGCGGCCGGGCTGCGACGGGCGGGGTGAGGCCGTGGGAGTTGCGACGATGGCAACTGTGGGGTGCGGCCCACCGGCCCAGCCACCCGGCGAATATAGCAAGTAGCGGTGTAAAAAAAAATCTCGATAGCGTCGTTGGGCTTGGTTCAAAATTGTTTAAATTAGACTTGTTATTTGGTTAAATATTTAAATAAATTAATTTTAAATAAAATTGGATTTTACTCTGGTTTGGCTTGGCTCGGCTCGTTAGATACTTTCAAACTATAAATAAATTAATATTAAATCAAACTATGCCAATTTCGAGAAAAGCTCGGAGAGACGACTATTTGGCTCGATATCTACCCCTAATCGTAAGCCCCCCGAGGGCCATGAGTCGTAGGCGCGGATGCGGCCCCCAAGGGTATCAAATACGTCTTCGGGAAGGGTCCGAAGGATACGCGAAGGCCATCAGGAGGCCCACGAGGGTTGACGGTCGGAGGTGCGACTAGGGTCCCCCCGGAGGGTACCAGACATATCTTCGGAGAAGCTCCAGAGGAGACGCGAAAGCCACCGAAGGGCTGCTGAGCACCATGGATCCAGGAGCGAGGAGACCCCCGGAGCCACCTTAGGGGCACCGGCGGTGCCCGGCGCGAAGGAAGGAGCTGCCGATTGGACCGATCGTCTGCAAGCCGGATGAACCAAGGCCATGGAGGTCCACTATAAACCGAAGGCTACGTGTAGGAGAAGGAAAAACCTCTATGGCCCCTATAGACGCAGGGACTTTTCAGGGGGTGAATTTGTAATCTCAGGTACCCCGATTCAGAGGTTATAAATAGTCGTCTCCCCCATGTAATAAGACAGGTTTTTTTTTAAACAATTAATACACATTTACCTCTCTTGGCACCGGTCCCCCTCCTCAAGGATCCCCTGGTTCTCCTCACAACAACTGGGGTCCCTTTTTTATACTGTCTAGTCATTTTTGCTACGACAGTTGGTACCGTCCGTGGGGAGCGGCAGGTTCTGAAGCACCGGCATGGCCCATCAGAAGAAGGTCACACCCAAGGTCTCGACGATCGCGGCAATTACAACTTCGAGTACCCTGAGGGCCAAGCGAAGTAGGACCTCTGAGGTAGCGACGGCCGCCGCTGAGGCCACAGAGGAGGAAGCCAACAACTCCACGTAAGGAGGCATTGTCAGGAGCGACACCCGGCCCACCGAGGCATCTCTCCCCGAGAACCTCCGGCACCTCCAACAGCACCACCGGGGTCGCTGCTCCAGGGGGGCCCGAACTCCCCGTTGAGCACAGGACTGGAGACAGTCCGCTGGCCTTCAGGATTCAAAAAATGCCAAATGTCCGGGCATTCAAGAGGAGCACGGCCCCCTCGGAATTCCTCCGGGTGTACTACAGCCGGGGGAGACAACACCACCAAGGCAAAGGGCATCACCCTCCTCGGGGGCGTGGCATTGACTTGGTTCTTCACCATCCCCTGGTCCATATACGCGTGGGATTAGTTGTGGGACCTCGTGCGTAACAACTTCCAAGGAAATTACATCGAACAAAAAGACGTGTGGCAACTATTCGCAATAAAGCAAGCCCCAGGCGAGCCCCTCCACAGCTTCTTCAAGAAGTTCGTGGAAGTAAAGTGACAAGTAAAGGGGGTCAATGAAACCACCGTTATAAACGCGGCCACGTGCGGACTTCAAAAAGTCCCCCTATCGGAGAGGTTGGCTCGCAAACCTGTCCGTACCATGGCGGTTCTCTTCAACAAGATGGAGGAATACATCCGGATAGAGAAAGACAGCGCCCAAAGGGCAGGAGTCCAAGCGCTGGCTATCCCAGCGCCACCACCGAGCGGTTCGCCCGGGAAGGAGGAACCTGCAGCTACCGCCGTAGGGGCAGTTACCAAACCACAAGCCAACGACTACCATCGGAAGGGGCAGGGTGTGTTCCACGTGGATGGCGAACAACCCCTGAAGGGGAAGGCGAGGAGGCCGCGGCCGGGGCCGAGGCCACGAGCATAACGGGGGACGCCAATCGGACACCAGGACCGACGCCGTAGGCCACCCGCTTGGGATCGCACGCAACCAAAGACTGCCGCACCATTGCGGCCATGCAAGACTACATGAGTCGTGCCCAACCGAATGTGACGACAGGCGAAGGCCAGGCAACCAGCTGCCCGCTCCGCCGCTGAGGCCCCGCGTAGAGGGGGCCGCGGGAAGCACCACTAAAGGGTCATAAACATGATCACCGGGAGATCCTCGCCCAACATGACATCGAAGAGATAGCGGTGCGCGTACGCCTGATAGATACACCATGTCACGACGTACCTTGGCACAACCCCACCTCGCTACGTCGAGATACCGGTCACCTTCAGTCCCGAAGATGCCTTTGGCATGTACTTCCCCCATCAGGACCCCCTAGTCATCTCCGCTAGCATCGTAGATTTCGAGGTCCGACACGTCCTTATTAGGGGTGAAAACGGATCGGATAGTTTCTGACCGATCTACGGAAACAGATTCGGATTATCTCGGATAATTTTCGGATCGGAAACAAATTCGGTTTTTTTTGTCGGAAACGGAAACGAATATGGTAGGCATGCTATCCGGCAGATACGGATACGAAAACAGATTATCCGGATAAGACGAAGTCCGGATATCCAGATTTCATCCCAAAAGAGGATTTTGGCCCAAGAGAGAAAAGGAGATTTTAATGGATTTCCGAATTTCAGAAAATTCAACAAATCAAATAGCCTATTAGAAAATAGCAAATAGAGTTAAAAAATTCTAGAAAAATCACAGAAATTCCTTGAATTATTTTGAACTTAATAAAATTAATTCCAACTTAAAGTTGGTCTTTATTTTTGCAAATAAATTATTTCTTATCTCTGAAAAATAGGAAAAACCTTTTAAAATCCGAGAAAATTCAAGAAATTAATTAAAATTTCCTTTTTCACTTTAAATTCAATAAAATCCTAGAAAACTCAATAAATTTTATTTTTGACATTAAAAATAGGAAATTAAATAATTGACTTTATTTTATTGTTTTTCTTTTTAACCAAGAAAATTCTTTTAAATATCAAAAATCCAATAAAATAATAACTTTATTAATTTTATTTTTAGTAACATACTTTGGGATGTTACAGTCATTTGCATATAGATTAATCATCCAGCCTGATCAATGTTGGTGTGAACTAAGTTTTATATATGTATGTGATGAACTAAGTGTGAATGCATGATGACTTGTGACTTTGTGAGTTATGACTTATGAGCTAAATACGGTAAACTAAGTATTATGTTTGTGATGAAACTAGTTAATGCAGCTTGCTAGTGCCAATATTATGTGTGGTTACTAAAAATATGAACAATTCATGAATGTTTGCATCAAATAAACTAGTTATATATATGTTTTCGTTAATTTCTGACATACAATTTAAGGGGTTTTCATGTTCCGAAAAATATCCACGACCGTTTTCGTTTCGATTCATATTCGCTCTGTATTCGTATTCAATATTATTAGTATCCGTATTCGTATCGTATCCGGATCCGAAAAAATAAAACAAATATGGCAGAGCTATTATCCGATCCGTTTTCACCCATAGTCCTTATGGACAGGGGAAGCTCTGCAGACCTACTTTTCGCAGACGCATTCGACAATATGATGATCCCCAGGGATCGCCTATCGCGCCCCAGGTATACCCCTGGTAGGCTTCGGGTGAAGACCGGTGACGGCCTTGGGTCAAATTGACCTGATCACCACGTTCAGCGACGACTTCGCGTCGCGTACCGAGGTCGTCGCATTCGATGCCGTCCAGATGCCATACCAGTACAACGTCATCCTCAGTCGCGCCACGCTAAATGTCTTCGGCACAATCGCGCACCACAACTACCTGTGCGTGAAAATCCCTGCACCTGAGAACATAATTACGGTGCGTGAGGACCAGGACCTAGCATGGCAAACGGAGCTCGAGATAATCGCACCGGCCCACCATGTCCACACAGTCGAAGCAAACACAAGCACCCCACGCAGACACCCCTTCAGCGTACACACCGTACTCGCAAGTCATACCACAGAATGCAATTATAGATGCAGGCTTATTCCAAATGAATGGCTTCTGTGGTTATTTTGCAAAAATGCAACATTTGCAATTTGAATATGAATAATAGATTGAAAGCATAAGTAAAACAAATAGACAATAATAATTTGACAGTTTTATTTCACGAAGACACATAGCCTAAACAAGTTATTCACATAGCCATATGACTTAAGTCACACAGCTCCCTTCCCAAGGTTTTCATGAAAATCTACCCCTGGTGTGAAATCCCCGAGCATGTCCATGACCGTGGACACGGCTATTCGAATAGATTATTTAACACTCTGCAGAGGTTGTACACTTTACCCACACGATACAACTAGTGTAGCTAGCACTAGCCGTAACAAAACAGTTTAGAAACTTCATCTTGACATTGACACTCCCGGTATGCTTAGCCGCCACAGACGCACACCGTTGGACAGGGACACGGCGAACCGTCCCGTGATGTGACTACTTGGTAGTACACACCTCCACCCAATCCGACACAGCTAACCTACAACCTGAGTAATCAATGTCAAGACTCCATAACTTACTAAGTTAGGCCCGTCCCATACCAGACATGTGGTTGTACGAAAGGCTCAGTTCAATGGCGCACAATGTTAAGTCCTTAATTGACCGGGGCAAGACTTCCAAATTCTAACCTATCATTCCCGCCAACACAGATCCACCATAAAAATATACCAGACCACTTGCCCCCATCCAAAACCTTTTCCCACCCTGTTTATGAAGTGCAACATATGCCATTGACGAGTAATAGCACATAGTACACATAGTTTTTATCACATAGTTCCACAGTCACTTAGTCAAGTTTATATTTGCAACTTACATGAGATGATGACTCGTAGCATGGCTAAGCAATCTAATTGCATCTAACCATCCCACGTTGGTAACACAATAGCACCAACTAAATATGAACCAATCTAGGGTGACAAAAGATTATGTCATACAATTAGACAAGGAGATTATAACAAATTGGATATTAACTAATCCCAAAAACATTAAAATAAATAATTAAAGTAAATGCAATACTTTGAATCAATATAACTTTTGAAAACTGGGTTCAATATGATCAAAGGTATAACTTGCCTTGCTATAGCAATGATAATCTTTATTTATTTTTAATCTTCTACTGTCTTGATCTTCAGCTCCTTCTCGATCAGAACTTCTCGAAGTATCAACGTTTACTCGCAAACAAGCAAATAAACCAAATAAGTAAATAACAGAGAGCAAATAAACTCCAAAAATAAAATAAAAATCTCAGATAAATAGATTTTGAATTTAGATGAATTTAGGAATTTGAATGGACTCAATCGAAGTTCGAAATCAAAAGATGTGAGCTTTGAAAGATAACAAGAAATGATGAAATTAACAGAGAAAATAATATTCAGAGAATATTCCTTCGGATTAGAATAAAATGAATTGGAGACTTACAAGTGGGGTCCACTAGTAAGTGAAAGAGATCAAAGGTAGTGAATGACATGTAGGACCAATTGGATAATTGACTTTCAGAAATTAAATAAATTTCCGAAAAGGAACAATGGATGACAGGAGGGACCCATTGGATAAAAGGGATTTTCAGAATTAAATTAATTCCAGAAAATAGGATTAGGGGTTGACATGTGGGCCACTGGTCTATGGACCAGGTCCACAGAGATATGCTAGTCCATGGTGGACCAAGCTTATGGCTAGGGTTTGACCAAGGTTTGACTGACATGCGGGACCCGCATGTATGAGAGAGAAATAATTAGGGTTTCGATTAATTGAATGACAAGTGGGCCAAGTTGTCATAGAGAGAAAAGATGTTGGCCAAGTTAACAGAAGGGAGATCAGGGCATACACATGCATTGGTCTGGTCCAGAGAAGAAACAAAGCACAGGGCTTCACAGCTTGATCTTGCGGCATGGAATTGGCAAGCAAAAACAATAGAGAAAGAATTAAGAGAAGGATCCTCATGGAAGGAAAAGGATTAAATGAATGGCTAGGATTAAAAGGATGACATAGGGACCAACTCACAGAGAGAACTCAACCGAAGGGAAACAAATAGAGGAAATAGCAGGAAAGAGCTCATGCGCCAAAGAGAATTAGAGGGGCATCGGCATGGCATGAAGTGGAAAGCAAAGATTAGAGAAACTAGAGAGCAGAGAGGAAACAACCTAAAGAACATGCTCCTGTTAACAAAGCTTCAACAGAGAGCATCAAAAGCACAGAGGCTGCAGCTGCTGATTGGTTTTGGCGCAGGGAGATGGTACTGGCATGGTAACACAAAGGGAGAGAAAGATATTTGGTGCACACAGCAAAGAGAAGGAATTAACATAGAGGGCTTGGCTTGGCCGGCTAGTAGGGATACCACACCAGAGAGAAACGAAATCAAGGAAGCAGCAGGGAATAGGAGTTCCGGCCGGTTGGTCTGGTGCATGAGACTTCAATTGATATGGCAAGAATTAGCAGCGGATGACAAAGCAATGAATAATTGATATGGCAATAATTAGAGCAATAGAGAGGATTAACAAAGAAGGGAAGGCATATAAAAGAAATCAACAGAAGCCACAGAACTTCAGGAGCTAATCGAAGCAACAGGTAGGAACAGTAGCATGCTGAAATTGGCGCACGGCGTCGACGGCATCAATTCTTTTGGTACTGCGATAGAAAGCAAAGAGATAAAGAATTAGGAGAAGGATCAGCAGGGGAGACACACACACTTGGATTGCTGGATTGGATGACATAGAACCATACAACAGAGGAGAAACCAACGGAGCTATGAACGAAGCACAGGATACAAGAACGCTACAGGAACATAACTAATCGGCCGATCTTTGCACATGGAACCGACGACGATTGGAGGCGAACCAACAGTGGCGAAGGGGCAAAACGGAAAGGAAACAACGAGCCGGACGCGATGGCGCGATCAGATTTTGGAAAAACTCACCGAGGAAACGAGCAGCGCGACGAACGCGTTCGGCTTCTGACAGCGTGGCTCGCAATCTTCGGGCGAAGTGGATGGTAGCATGACGTAGAGGACGACGACGCGAAGCCAACGTCGTCGACGGTTCGGCCAGCGGACGTCGGATGAAGGCGCAACTTGCCGGAGAAGACCTTTGGGGAGAGCTCGGTATTCTACAGATGGCGATGAAAATAGATTGGTTTGGAGGAAACCAATTTAGGGGATTAAAAGAGAAGATCAAGATGGACGCGTAGACACAAACGGTTCGCTTTTATATACACCGTAGAGGAAGATATGGAATTTAGAAATTTGAGTTTGAAACAAACACATACTGGAACTCATGTTTGTTCTACGGCGATCGATCTGTGACAAGAATCGCAGAGGTTCTTGTAGCACATGGGCAGGAGAGAGAAAAGAAGATATTTTCGGAATTAAAGAAAATTTCAAAAATTAAGGAGGCCAAATAAATAGCAAACAAATCCAGAAAAATCTCAGAAAATACCAGAAAATTCCTTGGAACACAAGGAAGCCAAATAACACAGGTTTTTATTTAATTGATGTTTAGATTAGTTAAATTAAATATTTTTAATTTAAGAAATTCCCAATTAAGCTTTATTAAATCAAATAAAATTGGTGAAATTTTCCAGGGACCTAAACTACTTAAAGATTTTTTAAAAGCCAAATTTTGGGACGTTACAACTTTACCCACAGGAAATAGTATGCTTAATATGTCGAACAAGAAACGCTTCCGTAGGCTTTCAACTAAGCGACAATCACAAAGCCTTTACCCCACACTATCCCAACGTAGTTATGCCACTAAGGTTTCGTTACCGAAGGTTTTACGCCATACGATAACTGTTGGACCGAAAAGGCGACTAGAGGGGAGTGAATAGGAGCACGATCTTTTTTCACCTTGATTGAATTCAACACGATTTTCACTCCAATAGCTATAAAAGCTATGAAGATCAATATACAAGCATAGTGGAAGACTTGTATTGAATCCAATCAAAACCCCAAAGCAAATAGACCAAAATCACAAAAACTCAAAACCTAAAGAGTTGGGTGACCTCCATGTAGTTGGCGGTCTGACCTTTGGAAATCGGTCTGACTGCTAGGTACATGGCGGTCTGACATCCAGGCCAATGAACAGTAAAATCAGCCCGAACTCAAAATCACAAATTGGTCTAACTTTTGATTCACAACTACAAACTTCACGAAACTTGAAACATACCTTTTCTAGGATGTTAGGAACCTATTCCAATCAACGATCGTGAAGATCATTGCCAAAGTTCCGACCTTTATCCGTTTGAGTGAATGTTGCTTCAAAACCGAGCCAAATACGAAAACGGTGATTGAGAAGATTTCGTGGGAGGAATCAATCCATGATGACTAAGGATAGTCTCCCATACATCCCAGCACCCTCAATCACATGAAGAATCAAGCCAAAAGCCCTCAAGAGCAAAACCCCTAAAATCACCCTTTCTTTCACCAAAACCGGGGCAAAATCAAACTTAGATCCAAAAGCTTGCTCGTGGGTGAATGATGATCAAGATGACCTTAGATCATACCTCACTCATCCCAGCAAGTAAGATCATAGCAAGATCCTAAATAAAAACCTAAGGAACACAAAAAATTCCAAAGGCATTAAAGAGAGAGCAAGAATAAGATAGAACTCAACTTTGGACAAATCTTGCATGGATTGATTAGATAGTTTGTATATTTACAACCACTCTACCATGGAGGACAAAAGCTCAACACTTGAGCACTCGATCAATCCATCTCTCATGAACCCTAGCCTCTTTACTTTCCTCTTCTAGCCCTAAATCCCAAATTAGGGTTTCTAAAATCAAAGGGTTAAGGGAGTGCTTGACCAGCACCCTCCCCTATTTATAGTGGAGGCTAGCTTCTAGAAGGAAAACCCTAATGGGCACCCGTTAAGCTCACACACAAATGGGTTTCACTTACGCACGTATTTTAAAGCACCGTCTTCATCTCCTCTTGACATAAACCACTTCTCCTTGTGCCATCTTGCGCCGCAGGTTAGCAAAAGGTCATCAAGGCGGTATTTAGGTGAAGTTACCAAAATACCCCTTCTCGATCCTTCTCCGAAGACCGAGTCTAATCTTCATGAAGCAATCCCATACTTCGCCACATGTAGGTTGATCAACGACTCTTCATGTCGGCGCCGACGCCGACCTTCTCCGACACAGACGCATTCTTCCTCCCCAACAGCCTAACGTCGATCTCTGGTATATGAGGTTCTGTACTTCTGTTGGTACTTGTGTATTAATATGAGCTTTGTTAGATCCATACCCAGATTTGTGTATATGTCTATGAGCTTGTGTATATGAGCATCTGATATATTCATATGATCATATCCAAATTTGTGTATATGAGCTTGTGGTGCTTGTGTTAGATTCATATCCAGATTTGTGTATATGAGCTTGTGGTACTTGTGTTAGATTCATATCCAGAAATGGCAGTACCGACGACGGGGATGGGGACCTGATAACCCGACGGAGACGGGGAACGGGGAAGAATAGTACCCGACGACGGGGATGGGGACTTTTTCTTGTCACGGGGATGGGGATGGTCCACCACTCCCCGACGGGGAATGGCCCCGTTGCCATCCCTATCGGCAAGTCTCTCCCATCTGGCTCCCACTGAAATCACCATGGCACTTGCACCGACCCCCGCACCGCTTGATCCAACCTGTCGCACCGAACTGCCCATTCGGTCATCCTTGTCCACTTTGCGCCATGCTTGAGTCCATTGACTTCACCTGGCATCTTTGATCGTTCTGAACCTCAGCTCTCTAAGCCTAGTCCCGATCATCCTCGCAATTGCCCGTCATTAACCTCCAAGCAACTTGCACAACAATAGACCAAGAAATCGTTTCCGGGAACAAGTTCTTCGCAACTTGAACCATGTTAGTCAAAACATGCATCATGCAACATATATGCACTGAAACTCATGAACTTGACCTAACTTACAACCAATTCAACAAGTCGAAACCGACATTCAAGTCAAAACTGGTCAGATCGCCACGCCTGACCGGTCTGACCGCCCAGCTGGGACTTAGCCAAAAATTCAACTTAGAAATCCGAGACTTCTCTGAAAATTTCAAACAAATAGATCTTTTGGCTCGAAGCTCCAAAAATTATAAGACTAAGTGTAGAAGAAACCCCTCTCTTGCCTGCACCCTCTATTTTTGGCCCAGCTCCAAACTCAAAAGAAACTTTATGGCCGGTCAGACCGCTGCCCAAAGACCGGTCTGACCGGCCGGTTTGACCGCCAGTGGTGGCAGTCTGACCGCCACACAGGCCGGTCTGACCATCACCTTGGCCGGTCTGACCACCCATTGCCTGACAGCCTTTTGAACTTTGCCAAAAACGTGTGTTTCGACAAACCTTCAACGTCATTGCCAATTGTATCATCATCCTAAGATTGTAAACATATCCCCATGATATCCACAATCTCCCCCTTGATGAACACAATGGCAATTTCTCAAAAATGTAAGTTTTGAGGTTTGAAAATGAAAATACTCAACGTTTTCACGCAAAGGCACACTTGGTCCAAATGCAAGAGAAAGCAATGGAAATGATCAAGTTGGCTTTAGATTAGCACATGGAAGTGAGATAAGGCAAAAGAAAGTAAGAAAGCTTCAGTTTCCAGAGAAGAGTAAAAAATCTCACTTAAGGTCCACATGAAAGAACAGTTGTTCAATTTGACCTTTGATCATTGTGAGGTCCCGAGAATTGCAATTCAAGTTCAAAAATAACAATAAGACCATAAGAATGCAAATTAAATGCTCCCCCTCACTATGATCATCATTTTTCAGAAAATTCTATTTTCTTCCTTTTTCTCCAAATAGCTCCCCTTTTTAACATTTTTGTTACATCTTCTCCCCCTTTGACAATGGAGTCATGAAGGAATCACGCATTTCTCTCATCCAGAGATGACAAATGCATAAATGAGAAAAAAGTATAAGAAAGAGCATGCATGAAATGCAATGGAGTGGCTTCATTTTTTTTGGAATTTTTATTTTTTAGCATAAGAAGCTTTGGAGATTACCCAAAAGAGAAAGCTAGCATTTCTACTATTACTCAATACATATCAAGCCTGAAGGCGCTAGCAAGATCATGTTAAGACATATATATCAAAGCTAAGCTAGAAGGCTTAAGATAAAGCGATGAATTGTAACAATTTAAGCAAAGCTTCAAAATTAGCAAGTTTATCAATAGGAATGCTAAAATGATAATGGTCATGTCAGAATGTCAATGTGAGATCAAGAAGCTAACAACGACTGTCCTCAAGACAAAAAAGTCCTAAATTGAATCATTTTGCTCAAAGAACCTTAATTACCCAATTTTTATAACAATTTTTCATTTGCAATGAATATTGAAGTTGATTAAATGTCTATCTTAGTGAAGAAGATCCTGGACTAGAAGCCATCCATAAACTCTTCTTAAGCTTCAACCAGGGTGACAAATCTTGAGGTTCATGTCAATTTTGACAAGCAGTCCCCATAAGATCGTCTGGATCATCAAACTATCTCCACGTTCATGTCTTTGACATGTAGTGTCGTGAGAATAGTTTGGCACAATTTAACCATATGAGAACTTTAAAATTTGATTTTTCATTTGCACAAGAGCAGTTTTAGATTCACATAGGAACAAGAAGCTCAAGAGATGTTCAATTCTAGATTCAAGAGCTAATAAAGCAATTTTGACAGGGCTAGTGTCACAAAAGGATCACTAGTTGTGCAACTAGCTAAGAGATCCACAAATTACAATTTTTAGTTCAAGTTGTTTTAAAGTTCTAGCTCATTTAGTAAAGACTTAGCTACACATATGAAAGCATGATAATTCTAGCACGCCAAAGAACTAGACATGACATTGAGCAAGAATTGAAATACTAAAGCTCATGAGGGTAATAAGCAAAGCTTCATCAATTAAAAGACAAGCAGTAAAGCTTATAGCACAATGCATCTTTTTATGATTTTCATATGAATACAATATAATACAATGAGATGCAAGAAAAAGCATCGAAAACCAAAGGAGACACTTGTTGATATCACTAGGTGAAAGTTGGAGAATCCACTTGAAGAAAAGATCAGCAGGAGTAAAAAAGATCAAGAAGAAAATATCACTTGAAGAAGGCATCAGAAAAGATCTACTCCCCCTCAAACCAACTCTTAAGGTGGCAAACCTACCAGGATCTAAGGGTTTGGTGAGGACGTCTGCCAATTGTGCCTTGGACTCCACAAACTATAGCACAAAGACTTCCTACTCCAAATGACTGCCCCTGGCCGGTTTAACCGTCAGCTGTTGGCCGGTTTGACCACCTAGCTGGGACTTAGCCAAAAATTCAACTTAGAAATCCGAGACTTCTCTGAAAATTTCAAACGAATAGATCTTTTGACTCGAAGCTCCAAAAATTATGAGACCAAGTGTAGAAGAAACCCCTCTCTTGCCTACACCCTCTATTTTTGGCCCAGCTCCAAACTCAAAAGAAACTTTATGGCCGATCAGACCGCTGCCCAAAGGCCGGTCTGACCGCTAGCCACTCAACTTGAGGGTTGGTCAATCTGACCGCCAGTGGTGGCGGTCTAACTGCCACACAGGCAGGTCTGACTCCCACCTTGGTCGGTCTGACCGCCCATTGCCTGACAGCCTTTTGAACTTTGCCGAAAACGCGTGTTTCGACAAACCTTCAACGCCATTGCCAATTATATCATCATCCTAAGATTGTGAGCATATCCCCATGATATCTACAGTAACCCCCTCTTGCGCCTATGTAGGTTACTAAAAGTAGGTCTTCATGACACCCACACCTCAAAATGACACAACCACGGTAAAATATTGTAGTTTAGTTAGCCATGTCTGTCCCATTCCTGACCTATAGTAGTACGGTGGAGCTTGTAACATCCCAAATTTGGGTGTGTGTTTCAAATGTAAGAAAATGAGAAGAAATCAAAACTTTTCTTACATCTTGGAGTTTTTGAACTTTTTTGTAATTCTTGTAAAGGAATTGTGGGAAATCAAAAACCTAAATCTCCAATTGACTAAAGTCATGACCTCCTTGTTGAGAATCTTGTGTTCAACCCTTGGAAATATTTTTCCTTGGTTCTAGGGATGCTGTGTGACTCCTCTGAAAAATTTCATAATTTTTAGAAATTATTTGATAATTTTTGGAGGCCAGTCAAACCAGTTTGACTCTTGGTCAAACCCTAAAACAAACATTGAGAAATTTCTGGAGAACAATGCTGTGCATAAAAACCTTTGGCAAATTTACACAAGGTTTATCCTGGAGTGAGGAACCTCCAGTCCAAATTTCAGAATTTTTGGAGTTGTGCAACTCCATTTAAAAATTCGCAAACCCTCTCAGCTTAACTCTCCTCCAACTCTGTTGTCACTGTTCCTTGGGTGTGAACCAGAGCCTGGCTCGAGCCATTTGTCTTGGTTGGACCACCTAGCACTCAGCTCAGCCCGTTCAAAACGCACAAGCGTTGTGAGCCGTTGGATTTCAATCGCACCGTTCTCGCTCCTTTGAACGTTCGGACCTCTGGTTGCCTCTTTCAATCTCAGCCGTCCGTCTCTGATCCAACCGTCGCAAGGTGTTGACTCGGGTCAGTGGACTTGGCGCAACCCACTCGCTCACTTTAGACCCGAGCCACTTTGAGCTTCGTTCGCTGACTGGTAGGGCTCGCGCCGCACCTGTTCTTCCCCTTCCTCGTGCCCGCGCCATTGCTAGCGCATGGGAGAGGGTGGCAGTGCAGGGTCACCTCCATGGAGTCCTTCAAACGGCTCTTTGTTGCTAGCATTAAATGCGCGCCAGTGCTTTCAACCCCAAAGTCTTCTTTCTCTGCTGCACCACCTGCTCGGCTTACGCATGGCAGAGCGTGGACCGAGCTCACCTTGGAGCTTTGCCCTAGCTCAATTCTTTGCTCCCCGGCTATAAAAAGCCCTTGAACCTCTCTTTGGATCCTTTTCCAGCTCAACCCTAGCTCCCTCTGTGCTTGTTTGAGCTCAACCCCCAAGAACCCTAAATCCGCCATTGTCGGCCAGAGCGAACTCTTGTCATCACAGCGCTCCAGTGGTTCTTTTGCAAATCTTATCGCGTCACTTTGCGCCCCTCATCATCTTGATCATTTCCCCGAACTTAATTTTGTTTGCCAATCATAGAGATTGTCAAATTTGGGGTTTGTTCAAATTCGGCCGAAGTGCACTCCTTTCTTCCCCAACTCCGGTAAGGTGCTTCCTTTTTCCAATTAAATGCTCATGGTCCATCTATGAGTCATTATGAAGCTAACCCTACCACGCGGACTGGTTTGTTTTGCTCAGACCGGCTTCACCGCATCATCTTCCTCAGCGCCGGTGCTGCTCTTCGTCGCCGGAGCTGCTCCGGCCACCTCTGTTCCTCTCCAGCGTTAAGGTAGCTCCTTGGTAGCTTGGGCACTCGCTTACTTGGACTGCTACGGAGCTATGTGTGCTGTTGTCTTTTGGCCGTGCTTGGCACTGACGCTCATCTCTAGCTCGCCGTCGTCCTAGGCCGGCGCCGCCGTAGTGAGTGGTCCCTGTGTGTGCGCAAGGCTATTGTGCACCTAGTGGTGCCCTTGGTTTGCGCTGGTAAGGTCCTCATCGCCGGCGGTGAGCCCAGCAATGCCCTCAGTCGCGTTGTCGGACACGCATAGGAACAGTGCCGTTGTCATTAGGACAAAGATCCGGTCATTAAATCTGCTAATCATTGTTCATCATTGGTTAAGCACTTAATGGCTGTCCTAAAAGGCTCGTGTGTCACTGTCATGTGGACTCGCGCACTTAAACCCACGTGTATTAAGTGCGCAGCGTTTAGCTCAGCTGTGGGCCGTCCATTTGAGATCAACGGCTCAGATCTGTTGAGACTTTCAAACCTCCGGGTTTCTCAAATCGATGTGGGCCGTTCATTTCTTGATCTACGGTCCTAATGCGCGTGAACGTTCGGACCACTAAACCTCCACCGTCCGATCTAGATCCAACGATCCAGATCGCTGTGAATGTTCAGACCACCGAACCTCAGCCGTCCATTTTGAGATCTACGGTCGAGATCTGCGGGACTTTCGGACCCCCGGACCTCCCCGTAGCTTTGGGCCATCCATTTTGAGATCAGCGGCCCAGATCGATTGGAACGTTCGGACCGTCCGAACGTTACCTCGCTCTGAGCCGCTCGTTTCTTGATCAACGACCTAGATCGTGTGGGACGTTCGGACCGTCCGAACGTCACCTCGCTGTCGACCGTTAGATCTCAATCCAACGGTTGGCTCTGTTGGGCTGTGAGCGCGCGCGTGCGTCTGTGCGTGTGGGCCATTAGATTTGATCTCAACGGCCCATGTTTTTCCGCGTTGTGTAAGTTAAAAGAAAACCCCGGGGGCTTTTATTTGTAAACTGAAAATTGTGTTAAACTTCAAAATTGCATACCTATTTCGTTTTAACTCCTTTTCGGTTGATTCAAATTTTGCTAGTTCTGGTTTTAACTAAGCTTTAATATAAAAATAGTTGGAAGCTTAGTTTTTCTCCAGAAAAATTTGTTAGTAGAATTAATTTCTGGTTAGGCTTTATTTGTGCTCTAAAAATTCATTTAACTTGAAGAATGCATAAGTATTTCTATGTAGCTCCTTTTTGAGTGAAACCAAGTTTGTTGGTTTCCTCTGTTAGTGTGCTTAATTGTAGAATAGGTTTTAGGCAAGCTGCTGCTCTTAAGTTTTCTGTGGTTGTATTTGTTTTGTGCTCTTTTTCTTGTCTTTGAAAAATCATAGAAAATGCATCCTAGCTCCAAAGGAGGTGAATCAAATTGTGTTGTTCATCTCATGTGGTGCTTTGTTTACCATAAAATTTTTAGGTGCAACACCTCTCTAGAAATTTGTGACAAAAATTTCATTTCGGATGAATAGTAACCAAAATGAATTTTTCAGCCCTTTTCCAACCTGCCAACCTTGTTTTGGCCATAACTTTAGCATTGTGAATCCAAATCCATTGGTTCTTATTGATAAATTCCTTAAAAATCATGCTCTACCTGCTGTAAAAAATTCGTATCTTTTGGCTAAAGTTAGTTTTTGAATCTTTTCGGTGTTCTTCGTTCTTATCGTTCTTTCGTTAGGTGCCGACGAGTTCGTTGAGTTCGAAAGCAATCCTCTGCAATAAGAAAGCTACCAGCAAGGCAAGTAGTTTGATCATATTAATCCCATTACTTTCAAAGTCTAATATCTTGTTTACAAAGTGTATGTATGCATGCTCTATTTTGTTGTTAAACTATCTATCGATTAGTTGATCCTCTATATGCATAATCTGTAGGTAAAAGTTTATCCTCTACTACTGAGCCTAGGATTATCTTGCTGTGATTTAGAGCTCGCTGGATGAGCTCTTATCACTTAGTAGTTCTGAGTTGTTGTTGCTTAGTCATGCTTAGCTAGGTAGAATTAGGCGGTTATCGACTTAGTCGATAACTTTGATCGCACAAATCTTATTATTACCTTATGTCCAGCACTTTGTACTTTGTTACTTTGTAAAGTATAAAACTGAAAATAAAATGTTTGAGACTTGGGCATATGGTATGATGGTGTGATTATCTGGTGTGTGGTGGTATGCCTGAGTCAACAAGGACCGAACATCTTGTTACACTAAACCAAGTATTTTTGCGTGCTAACCACATGAGGGGGATATGGGACCTCTCTTGACTTAGTACTTTGGTGTGTGTTAGCTCCGAGTCGCAGGAGGTTGTGTGTGTGTGTTGTGTTGAAAAAGAAGCTTGTGTTTATGTGTGGGTGAGCGGGAGTGGAATCCTGTCTAGGTTCTCCACACCGAAGGGCATTGTAGTTGTCCGAGAGCTTTACCCTATAGTGGTAGTTGATTGTCGGCTTTACAATGACTCTGTCTCAATGTATGGGTTTCTATCCATACGGGCAACTCGTAGTTAATACACAATATTGGAAATGTCTCGTAGGACTTAGCCGTGCCGGCATACCAAAGGAAGCGTGCTTAATCTTGTGGCAAAAAGGCGGTCTGACGTGTGGGTACATTGGCACACCCCTGCAGGGTTTTCAAACTATTCGAATAGCCTCGTCCTAGGTTATGGACACGCTTGGGGAAGTCTTTCGAGAGTTAGACTATAACCTTTTAATTAAAACTTGTTGTGGGTGAATGCGAATGGGTAATTGTGCTATTGTTGTGGTGGTGTTGGGTTAGCCACTTCGGGATGTCTTTATATTGTTATTTTGTTTTGTCTCACTATTATTTGAACAATAAAAACAGATTGCAAAATTGCTTTCAAGTTACTACATTATTGCAAAGGAAAACTTGCTTTATGCTGAAAATGAACCTAGAGCCTTCTCCTTTGATTAAGCTTGCATGTAGCTATGTATAGGCTGTTACTTGTAAGTCTTGCGAGTACATTTTTGTACTCATTTGCTTTGCTTAATTGTTGCAGAGGAGGTCGATCCCAAGGGATTGACTATCGTGAGATGGACTTCAACTTTGACGACTAGGTTGGAGGCCCGGTCGGTTGCCTTGTGGGCTAAAGGCAAATCGTATGGCTTTTGCTTATTGCCATCTTATGGCCTTTGCTTCCGCTGTTATTTTAGCTCTTTAGCTTGTGTATTGGCCGGTTGGCCCTTGTTGTAATAACTCTATTATGTATGTCTTTTGTTTTGTAAAGCTTTTGCTTCGGTTCTATGTGTTGAATAGAATTGATGCATAATTTTGTAAAGGGGTATGTGTACTGCAAATTCTGGGAAGTACATGTATCTCGAGGTTCGGATTATTTGATTGTAATGCTAGGACCAAGTGGATGGTTAAGCATTACAAGCCAAACAATCTGGGTTCTCACAGAGCTTGGCAAAAAGCAGCTCTCAGATCGGTCCTTATTTAACTGGGCAATTTCCAACTAACCCCTGGGCATCAACCATTCATTGAATTGATCTCATGCATAAACTTGCACTCTCCATCCATCCAAATTAGCCCAGTCTAAATTAGTTTTTAATTTATTTTGGTCCATAAACCATTTGCAAAACTCTATGAGAAAACAATGCCATAGACTCATTTTTAAACTAAGTTGAATATTTGGCTAAATTTCCAAATTAAATATTTTTGATCTAAGCATGTCTTTGTATAATATTTTTCAAATGGTTCCTAGTTCATACAATTGTACCAACTAGGTTTTTCATTTAAGGTGACAAGGTATAACTAATTCAACGATAAAATTTGGCCATACAAAGGAATTAGGAATAACTATAATAATTTAAAACAGAGATTTAAATTAAATTGAATACAAATATACAATGCAATAATAATATAAAATCTAATTTAAATAATTAAAATTATTATAATTCAAATATGATCAACAGATGTAACTTGTCTTGCATAAATTATTGCAGATCAGACTCGTCGAAGTCTATACGCGAAAATAAGCCAAATTCAATGAACTCAAAATCAAATAATTTTTGTTTAGTTAGCTAGATTATAATTTTAAATGAATTTGGAAATTTGAATCACTGGAATAGGAGCTCGTATGAAGGGGAACGAGTCCTCGAAAGTATGAATTATAAAGAATTTACCCTAAATTCAATTTTCAGAATTATTGAATTATTTTTCTAAGGTAAAATCTAAATATTGCGCAAGCATGATGTCAGCAGCAGATTTTCATTTTCGGCTGAATTAATTTTCTACTACAAAACCCTACCGTCATTGATAAGTGGGCCCATGGTTCATGGACTAGGTCCACGAAAGTGCTTTGGTTCACGGTGGACCAGTTCTGTGAAACAATGTGTGTCTTACGCGTGCGCTGGCGCAAGCGCCATGTTGGCACTGATGTGGGCCAAATGGGTGACGTGGCAGCTTGTGTGGTGCCCAAGTGGCTGCCACCTCACACCCGACGGCGGCTACACACAAGGCCCGAGGGTTGCCGACGGTAGGCGCTATGACGTGGTCTAGTGAGGGCAGCAAATGAAAGAGGAGGTCGCGGCGAACCTTATGTGCACGGTTGCAGTGGAGGGGCGTGACGGAGCTGCCGACGATGAAAGAGAAAGACGGCAGTGCGTTCAGGTCGTCGGCGAGGTAGGCGTTTCTGTGGCACTCCGGCGATGAGGTGGTGAGCACCGCGTATAACATGCGACGGTGAAGCTCCTGGTGCGGTTGACGACGACGGAGCTCCAATGACGGCAGTGCACCTCAGGGACGGCGACGAAGAACTTCAAATTCTAGCGAAGTGAGAGCGAGGGAGAGGCTAGGGCTGCGGTGGGAGAATGAGTGAGGAACGGGGGTGCAAGTGCTCCCTTTTATAGGGCGAGGGGATGGCCAGAGAGGGGAGAACGAGCGAGGGCTTTAACTCGTTGGCGGCGAAAATGGCAATAATGCGAAAAAGAAACGGCCGAGTGAAAGCGAAGGGTGGAGTGGAGATCGTGGGCTTGATTGTGCACGATTTTGAGTAGAAACAGGCGCAATAACCCACGGAAGTGACGAGAAAGACAACGACACTGGCACGGGCGCAAGGAAGAAGAAGGTGAGGTGGGAGATGACAGGTGAGGGCGGGCGGTCAGCGGGCGAGAGAGATAGGGATGGAGAGGCTAACGGCGCGGGCCCACGTGTTAACGAGGGGAAGAGGGAGGCGGGCGTTAGTGGGTTAGGCACGGGGAAAAGGAAGGAAAAGGCCATGGGCCGGGAAGGAGATTGGGCCCAATGCAAAAATCTGGATTTTTGATGATTTTCGAATTACTTAATTTGCAAGAAATCAAATAGGCTTTTATAATATAGCAAATAGAGTTCAAAAATTCTGAAAAAAATTCACAGAAATTCCTTGAACTATTTTTAACTTAAATAAAATATTCCCAACTCAATATTAGTATTTAGATTTGTAAATAATTTATTTTGGATTTAAAAATAAATAGGGAAAACCTTTAAAAAAACCAAAAAATTCTAGGAAATTAATTTTTTTATTTTTAATAGAAATAAAAATTTGGGA
Source organism: Phyllostachys edulis (assembly GCA_036346405.1). Classification (NCBI taxonomy): domain Eukaryota; kingdom Viridiplantae; phylum Streptophyta; class Magnoliopsida; order Poales; family Poaceae; genus Phyllostachys; species Phyllostachys edulis. Next base: position 46,803,258 of record CM070552.1, on the reverse strand, counting down.
TGTTACACCGCCCTTCGGGTCCCCAAGCTTCACGCTCCTGTCCTGAGCCAGAGGCTAGACCCCGGACGCGTAGAACTCCTCCACGAGGTCCTGCGTGGAGAGTTTCCTCGTCGCACTTAGCAACAGATGAAGGAGGGCCTCCTCCCGTGAGGTGAGCGTGATCTCCAAGGTGACGGTAAGTTGGATCAGCCCTCCATTAGAGTGGAGATCATCGCCCGTCGGAGAAATGTGGTAAAACCACCACTGGGTCCAATCGGTGTCCCACCGATTTCGCGCCGCCGGAGCAGGCACGTACATCTAGCACTGCGCCTTCGACCGGAAATTGATGCTGCCGAAGTTCAGCATCTCGTCCGTGTTCTTCTTCTTCTTCGACTGGCAGCGCCCGTGCTGTAGATACGCAAACAGGCGCCCCTCCCCACTCATCCCCGCGGATCGCATAATCCACTTGAAGACGACTAGATTCACGGGGGAGTTGGGCGTTAGCTGTGCCAACTCCACCCGGTACAGTTGAAGGACCCACACGACCAGCTCCACACACGGAATCTGGAGGTTAGCATCAAAGAAGGTGACGAAGACCGCGACCTCGTCTGATCGAGACCGCGCCATCGACCGAAAATTGAGATACCGAAGTTCAGCATCTCGTCCGTATTCTTCTTCTTTTTCAAGGGGGCACCATTACTACCAACCACCGGCATTATGGAGCACGCCAACCAATGGTGGCCCGCGCGGTTCGAAGGAGTGCCATTATTGCTAACCATCGGTATTATGGCGCACGACAACTAACGGTTGCCCGCGTGGTTCAAAGGAGTGCCATCACTGCCAACCACCGGCATCATGGCACATGGCACCCAACGCGCCATCATTCCAACGAGTGGCTCACAGCGCATGAGAGGCTCAAGACAAAGCACGCCGCCCAGCCAAGAGGCGACAGCCCGACCTTCGGGAAAAAAAATACGGTTTCAGTCATAACGAAGCAGGAGCTCGACCGCGAGTGGCTTGTCATAGGGGCGGCCCACTGACCCCAACGACCAGACGAAGATCGCAAGGCGCCCCCGAGGGCCATGAGCCAGAGGTGCGTCCTGGGGCTCTCAGGGGTACCAAGTACGCCTTTGGGAGGGCTCCGAAGGGCGCGCGAAGGCCACCAAGAGGCCCACGACAGTCGGCGGTCAAAGGCACGTCTAGGGGCCCCTGGAGGGCAAAAGGCATACCTTCGGGGAGGCTCCGGAGGAGGCACGAAGGCCACCGAAGGGCTGTCGAACACCATGGATCCAAGAGCGAGGAGACCCCTAGGGCTACCTCGGGGGCGTCGAAGGGTGTTCGAGGCCCCTCGGCCCAGGGGCACCCCGCACGGTGCGAAGGGTGGAGAGCACCGATGGATCGAGCGTACCAGCTGAATGGACCAAGACCAGGGAGGTCTATCATAAACCGAAGGCTACGCATAGGGGAAGGAAAAGCCCCTGCGGCCCCTATAGACATAGGGTCTTTTCAGGGGTAAATCCTTAATATCATGCACCCTGATCCGAAGGCTATGAATAGCCGCTTCCCCCTATGTAATAAGACAGGTTTTTTTTGAAGACAATTAATATACATTTACTTCTCTTGGCACTGACCCCCTCCTCGAGGATCCTCTAGTTCCCCTCGTAACTACCGAAGATCTTTTTTTTATATTGTCTAGTCTTTTTTACTGTGACAGCAACATCATGCGTGAACGGCACCCCGCAAACAAACGTGATGCGGTGCGGTGGCGACACCGAGACGCAGCCGAGTCACAGCGGAGACGTCCGGCGAGGTCATGGGCCGCTCAACGGCAGGAATCATATGTAGTGAAAGATTTCTAGGCAGGTTGCTTTCATCAGAGTCCTGATGTGGTTTTGTTTGTTGGGACTTGGCATCGGTCGGGAGGAAGCATGGGGAATTCTTTAAGATTAGGTGTCGCTATTCTAGAGAGGGTGCTATATAAGTTGTTTAGCACCTAGTGCGACAGGTTTTTTTTCCCGGCCCAATGGGCCAGGCTTAGCCTAATTTACAAGCTTAGTGGTTTTAACATGTTGGTTTAGACTAACGGCCTGCGGCCTAGTTGGAGCTTCGACTTTTACTCTCTGCCCTGAAACCAAAAAAAAAAAAAACAGGGTTCATCTTCCCACGAATGTTGAAATCCACTTCGTACTAAGCTTGCCTAAAGTTGCCAAAGTCCTTAGGTTAAGGAACCGCAGAGTTGTGTGTGACCAGGATTTAAATTCTGATATTTAATTTTATGTACACATAAATATGTTTTTACTAGAAATTTTATGAGGTCCATGAATTTATCACCATCCTCCTTATATTTAAACGTGTGCTAAAAAGATGCACTCGCATGTATACGTGCGTGGTAGTCCATGTTCATGTGCATCTTCCTTATAATCGGAAAAATGATATGATTTATCTAACATATACAAGTCCATGACTTACTCTCTTTTTTCCTCTTCAAGTTGGTATCTGATATATCTTGGTCGGGCGACTACGCATGATGAAGGACCTGCGGTGTAATTTACCTTTGTTAAACATAATACATTTTTAGACATCTTTTCGGAATACATATGAATTTCGCAATGGAAATTTGCAAGACCGTAAGAAACGTTCAGTTCCCATAAAAAAATTTTACGTGTTCCAAGCAATTTGTTTACAGTGGAAATGTGCTAGAATATTCATCACAGTTTTCGTTGGCAACTCGTGATACCCAGGTCTCGGTAGCGGCGGAACCAAAAAAAATAGTCTTAACTATGACCCTGGGAACGCCCTATTCTCACCTCCGTCGACGGCGAGGCTAATTTGGGGTACAAGGGGAGTTCGCCGGCGAGCCCGAACATGCGCCCAAGAACACGGCTAACTGCAAAGGACGGTCGACTTGATCATAGAACATGGTGTGTAATAACGACTAGGAGAAGTCTAGGACCTGAAGCACAGAGCACGAACATACTGATGGTTGGGCCGGAAGCTTCGACATTCTGCCTCTGCTTGCGTCAAAAGAAGGCGGCGAAATTGGCTACAACACATTACAATTTGGTTGGTTATAGGACACTATAATTTTGGGGCTCTTTGTTTTGAGACACTAAGGCTATTATTTTATCATTTCCATCTAGATCAAGAGAGAGATAACCTACGAAATGTCCAAATTGTCTTTCTCTTCTTCCTCTTTTCCGGATCCGACGGTCGGCGAGCGGGCGTGGTGGACCAACGGCGCGATGGCCCACAAGCTGGCGCGTCGGCTTCTTCCTCAACTCTGGCAAGGTAGTATGTGCCTCTCTCCTGGACCCGATGGTCGTGGTGGGCCAATGACGAGTGGGTGCGACAAATTCTTCCTCAAATCCGGCGAGGGAGCAGAGCAGAGCAGATCTGGAGTTTTTGTACACCAATGAATACGTCGCCACCGATGCGTTCTAGATATGCTCGTTTTCTTTGCGCGCTCGTCGCCTGTCATTATCTCCTTTGGCGAGCTCCAGCAAGGAGGAGAGAACGAGTGAAAAGGAAGAAGAAGAGAATATCGCTTTGGATATTTCGTAGATTATCTCTATTCTGATGCGGTCGGAAATGATAAAATAATAACTTTAGTGTTTCATAGCAAAGAATCATAAAATTATAGTGCCATTCGGTAAAGACATGGAATTTAAGTGTTCCAGAGAAAAACTTCGCCTTGGTCGACAGAAAAATGGAACTCCAAAATGGCCTTTTCTGCCGGCTGGCCTGGTCATCCTCCTCCTACCAGCGCGTGTGCTGCGTCACACGCACTCTGATCTTTTCGTGACCGAAAGCTTTCGTGTCGGCCAAGCCGCTGCTGCAGCACAGCAGACGCAGGCACGCCGTGCGTGCGTGAGCGCTTACGGAGACCCCGCCCTGTTTATTTCTCCACGATCTCTGGTTGCTACTTGCTAGTACTCCATATGAACTTTTGATTAGACGCTGGTGAATAAGCGACGACTTTGAAGGGATTTTTTCCCGGTGGACGGACACCACGAGTGAAAAAAGATTCTTCTGCAAAGTCGCTTACTGAGAGCTGTACTTCGCCCCGAAGGAATCCACCGAAAGAAGAATGTGTTGGAGGAACGTTCAGTGGGCGGCAAGTAAGACAAGGCCGAGAGTTGCTGGATATACACGGAGAGGGATCCTCTGTGTACTGTTCTCAACGCAGTGATGCTATAGTATATAGGTATTAGGAACAATTTCTACCGTCCGATTTAAAAACGAATGATGTGATCGATTACTATCGTGTTTTGCCACAGCTCATCCATTACCGAGAAAAAAAACCTACAGTGCTTTCCTTCTACTGCTGCCTTGTCTTGCTAGCAACACGAAAACACTGTCCGCATAGTGACCTCTACATTTACCGCAGAGGACCGCGGAGGATATGCATCCGGATATACACCAGGAAAGCAAGAGAGAAAGAAAAACCCGTCGTATTCATGCATTGTGCAGGCATTCCCTTCTGGAACAAACTCGAGGCACCAAACCCGAAAGCAAAATCTCCCGTTCTGCTTCGACTTCCCAACCGATAAAAAATAACGCATTTTTCATGAAAGTTTGATCTGTCTTATCTACGGTAAAAAGTTATTACCCGTACTGTTAATGTTCTCTATCTCTAACTATACTTTTGAAAGCATTTTCGTTCTCAATCTCAAATTAGTTTGCTGTACATCCTAAATCGAAGCTGAACCATCCATGTAGTGCAGTAGAGTACAGTACTATGTCCAATGCCAAACAATAACAGCGGGAGACGGGAAGAGCTAGATGGAGCCGGTCCACCACGTAGCCCGTGGGCGGCGCTTCTCTCTACGGCTCGGGAGTCGAGACGTACGCGCCCAACGAGGCCTTATCACCACGTGTGGGCAGCGCGGTACACGTGTAGCTGTAGCGGCCAACAATCTCCCCACCTCAGTATCCATAAATGCTCGCTCTATCGGCAGAAACGGTTCGTATTTTGTGTAAAGCCCCTCTTGCAATTGAGATAACACACAACCGAACGATTGAATTATTTTGGGAGCTTTTGTGGAGTATTTTGCTATGCACCCCCTCAGAACCAACCTACATTTTTTTCTATCCATTAAATATTGCTGAGACTCCAGTAACACTAATATTTTCTGCACCGCTTTTTCTCACTTTCGCGCCGCTAACCCACCATCAGTCCACCACACATATATCGCGCAACATGTTCTCCATCACCGCCACCGTTGCCGCCTACAACAGTTGCAGGCACCAAATATGTCAACAACATCGCTTGTCTCCTTGGCTTCCACCGCGCCTGGTTGGTTGTGGTGCCATCGACCGCCGCCCAACCCTCCCTTTTGTTATAGTCATGACCCAACCCATCACGTTGCCTTCACTCTTCTTGTCGGCCCCACCCTACGCCCACGATTGGTAACGCCCTCGCCGAGTTGCTATCCCTTTGTTGGCTTGCTACTCCCCTGGAGGATCTAAGGTCGACGTTTGGTGAACCCTAGAGGAGAAACAACGTACGTTTCTTAGACAAATTCAAGTCTAAGAATTGCCATGTTTCACGGAAACAGGTACATTCTCCCTTGAATAACTTTTCCAAAATTATGTTTAGAAAACTTGAAAACAAAACGGAGGAACTAAACTCTTGGAAACTTGTACTCAAATCCTACTTTCGAGCACATCTTTCAATATGAGCAAACTCAGTTTAGAAAAGTTGTGTTTATCCCTTCTTATTATTTTGCGCATTCTTTAGACCATCCTATACATATGCAAGACATGTCACCTCAAACAGAACCTAGTATACGGCGACCAGTCTTCTTAAAAAGAAAGGCAATCAATCAGTCTAAACTATGTGCACATATGCAAAAAAAACAAACCCACAAAGTTTCCACAAACAAAGCCACCTTATCCATCTTCCATCCTCACACTGTCACTTGCACACCCCAAGGCCCAAGCACCCCAGCCGGCGCGAGTTCGCACGGCCGCGCGGGCATATATTTTTCCGGAAAGATCCTGCTCGCACGGGATAAACGAAGGAAAACCCCACGAAAACGCAAGAAAAAGGAGAGCGAGAGGGGACGCGAGCAGAAAAAGAGACCGGCTTAGCCGCCCCACCAGAGCTGGCAGGCAGGCCAACCACGCCCTCTCCTCCCCCCTCCCCCTCCCCTCGCGCGGCGCGGAAGGCCAAGGGGGAAGGAGGCTTCGAGATTTCCGCGGAACCCCCACGCCACCACCCCCACCCGCACCTCCTCTTAGCCTCCCCCTAGGGTTTCGCCACCTCCGCTCCAATCCCAGTACCCACCCCACCGCAGCATTCGAAGGTGTCTATCCCCCCCGTAGCCGAGTTGCCAATCCCCTATCGAGAATCCTCCTGCCGGTTTGTGGAGTTTCGGTGCCCGCCGTTGCTGGTTTTGGCGGGGATTTCGCCGCCCTTGTTTCGGTGATGTGGGCGTGATTCTCCTGGTTGTGTCTCCTTTGTTGTGGAGGTGTTGGTGTTGGTGGGGGGTTTCGATTTGGGGTTGGATTTGGGGGCAGGTTGAGATTGTGTTTCTAGGGGGGCCCTGGTTTCTCTGCTATTGGATTGGTTTGGGATCCACGATCGAGATTGCTCCGTGAAGTTTTTGGTCCTAGGGATTGTTTTTTGATTGGCCCGGATCAGGAATGGAGGGTTTTCTTGGGGAGATCTAGGGTTGCGTGTTCTACCTCTGTGTATATTGTATAGAAAAACAAAAAAAAAGGGAAGTGGAAAGGGGTTTGGAGGATATGGCGCTGAATTATTCGTCGTGCTCGTTCCTGGTGAACGACGACTGCGCTGGCATGATGCGCGGGTGCTGGTCGGAGGAGGCCTCGCCGCTGTCATCCTGCGGGGTGAATTCCCCATGGTGGGATGAGCTGGAGCTGGAGCTGGAGGAGGAGTTCGACCCTGTGGATCTCTTGCCGACAGACCCCTTCGGGATGAACCTGGAGACCACGTTCACTGCGGCGATCGCCAGTTGCATCGGGGATCTGACGGTGATGTCCAGTGCTGGGCGTTTTGGAAACGGCGGCGGTGATACCGTTTTTGCCGACCTGAGTTATTACTTGAATCAGGCTTTTGCGCTCTCTCCAGAGCCGCCCATTGGTGTCCATGTAGGTGTTTTTGAGGGCCCCTTTGGGATTGGAGGCCTTTCTGGTGGTGGAGGCGCATACTCTTCTCCAGGATTGCCTCCCCGTGCATCCTGCTCACAGCCTATTGGGTTTGTGGAGGACCCTTCTACCTCTGGCAATGCTGCATTGGCGTGCCATGATACACTTGATGATGTTCCTGTTCAGGAGGGAAGTGTTCCGCATGAAGGAATGATGTTTGCTCTTGACTATCTTGGCCTTCGTGACATCCTCTCTGTTGAGATGGTGTGCAAGTCATTGCATTCGGCTGTCCATAATGACCCCTTATTGTGGAAGAGCATCCATATTGAATCGCACTTGGGCAATAAGATTTCTGATGCTGATCTTCTATGTCTGACACGGAAGTCCCCAGGTACTCTGCAGTGTCTAAGCCTTGTGAGCTGCATAAATATCACAGATCAGGGGTTGAAGGCTGTTTTAGAAAGTAATCCGAGGTTAACAAAGGTTAGTATGGTCTGAATCCTCTCGCAAGTCTTTTTAAGATTAATTCAACTACTTCAAGTCTTGGAATTATACTTACCAACAAATTTATCCATATATGTTCGTTGTTATAGTAATGTACTTTGTGTCTTAGCATACTCCCATCAATCCAATGTAAATGTTATGCCATCTTATAATATTGTTAGTCTGTTACTGTCATGAAAAAAATATTTATTATAGTTTAAAATGGAGCATAATCTGGTTTGCTAGCTCTAGCTATCTATGTAGTATTTACGGTCATCAGCATTCACTCTGGAATTTTAGTGGTACAATTATACTCAATGCTCTCAATCGCTTATATACATTTTTGGAGCATAACTACTGTTTTAGGCTGTCCTTTTTCTCTCTAGTTATCCATATAGGATCAACAAAAAAACTTAAATTTTACATTGTTTCTTTTGTATTTAGCTAATATTATTCACTTGTTGTATGTCTGTAGATCATAGTCTCAAAGTCAAACTAGTTAGACGAGACAACTTGCACGGTCTTCAAGCACTGTGATAGCGGTCAGTACAAGTAGAAAAATGCTGTAGATTAAATGTTTTCGCAGCAGAACAAAAAAAATTCAGCCTAATTAGTGGTTTTGAATATTTTCATTAATACTTCAGGATAACTACACTGATGATGGATAGGAATTTACTGTGTGATATTCAAATAGCTTTCATTCGGATTTTTATGCTTTGTGCATGAGTGCATGACAGTGTTAAGTTGTTGTGAAGAGTATTGTGCTGCATCTGTGACTGGACGAATTTTTCTTTTAATTTGCATGGTTTTAATTTCTTGCAGTGGTTGTTGGAACAGTATGAGAAAAAATTGTGCGATCAACTTTAGAGACAGCTCTTTATTTATATGCACATATTTGTCTGTTTTACATTCTAACTTAACAGAAATGACCCGTTCCGTTTTCTCTTCTAACTTACCTTTCTACACAGTTGAGCATTTTGGGCTGTGCGCGGTTAACTTTAGATGGTCTTATTGCCAATCTCAAGTTATTTAACATGAAAGCAGTGGATGGTATTAAGAATCTCAGAGTTGGAGATCTCTTCAGTTTACCAAAAGAGCATTATGAGGAGTTATTATCCTTGTTGAACATCGACAAGATGCAGGAGGTGCACAGTCGGGAGCCACGATTCTTTCATGCTAATCGGCTTTTATCAGATTGCAATGATGGATATGCTCTTGATATTGAGATGTGCCCTATTTGTCAGAACTACAAGCCTGTTTATGATTGCCCAGCAGAGGGATGCAATGACAGAAAATCTGGTAATTGCAGAGCTTGTTACGTTTGCATCCTGAGATGTCTGCATTGTGGGAGGTGTGTGCAACATTTAGAGTATGAAGAGACATTCAGTCTGGACTGCCTTTGCTACAATTGTCAAGAGGATCCAGTCCCATCTCTCGCAGAGAAATAGGAGTTTGTCTCCATTTTATCCATTGGAAGAATACTATCTCCGTGCTCAGAGAAACAATAGTCAATGCTCTCATCCATGCAGCCATCTCAACATAGTATTTCAACAGAGAAAAAGATTAAAAAAAAAAGGTAGTTTGCCATGTAGATGCAGCCATGTTGACATACTACTATTGCTTGCAAGAAAAAGAAGAAAAAACAGTTAGTAAAATCCTGCAAAAGGAAGGATGATTTCACTATTATGGTGTCGCCAGTGAATTGAGGTGGGCGGTGCTGTACTTTTCTTTGACAACGTTCGGTGTTGTGATTGTGCGCACTCATCTTGTTATTTCTTGTTTTAGGGATGTTTCTTCCTGGAATTTGCAGTTCAAGAGTGTGAAAGTACAGCGTGAACATGACCGTGGGTTGCTTGATGCTGCATGTTCTTGGATTGTCAGATCGGATTAACTGTTTTCTTGCCCCCACCCCCCAAAAAAAAGGAACTGATGTGTTTTAACTTTGTACATGCGTGACAAATGTAATAGTTATAGTTCTGGAAGAATTGTGTCATGTGACTTGTGATAGTTGCTTTTAAAAAAAATGACTTCTAACTTGATTACTGGTACTGCTACCTTTCGCACCTGCATTGTCTCATGTGCCTGTTTAGGCATTTACCGCTTCTGCTTCATTTGCGGCAAATTGCATGTTCAGAGTTCTGCCTTGTGATTAGATGGATTTTACTGTCGATCCTATCATGCCAAGTCTGGTGCATGGCCTTCGTTGTGTATGTTCCCTCTAATTACGCTTCGCGATCAAGGGTGCTTGGTCAAAAACGACTCCAGGGGAACAAAATTTGTTTTGACATGTGGACTCAGTGCTTTCTGGCCGTGGAAGGACGTGGGATTCAGAACCGCGTTGCTTGCTGGTCTTATTATAGGCAAAATCCGCGAAATGTACGCTGCGCCATAGTCCGAAGCTGGCTGTAACTAACCTCACCGAGTACACGGGTTACCGGTCAGTTAGGCTTTGATTTGAACAGGTCACACCAAATGTTTCTGACCAGGTTAGGTCCTGAGGCCTGACCCTGCCGACCCCTTCCGTTGTGGATCACGGTCAGACTTAAACCTGCTCGCTTGTCCCACAGGTAAGGTAAGACATGGGTTCTGCTGAGAAGCAACCGGCAGGTCGATTTAAGAGTCGTAATCCGTTTTGTCATCCAGGAATGGAATATCCTAGAAGCAAGCAACACCTGTCGGATTGCTTTGCTTCTTCTTTGCGTATACAAGAGTAAGCAGGTTACAATGGGCAGAAGGCAGGAAGCCCATGGTGCTAGGTAACCAGTATTCAGTTTGAAATCCACATGCCCCACAGAGAGGGGGAAAAAAGGAAGAAGAGTAAGCCAAAGACCACGGGTAAGAAGCAAATTACATTTGCACACTTGTTTCGCTTATCCGCCTGATTCATGGCCACCTGCTTTCTAGCTACAGTAGTTTGAGCAAACCTGAAGAACATGTGGAGTTAATGATCACAAGACATGTCACAGAAGATTATATCCAGTAATTTGAGCAAATGCAAATGCAAATGCCGGCAGATCTGAAGAATACACGAAACGATCACAAGACATATTACTGAAGATCATATATTCTTTAACCATACTAAAAAGAAGCGTGGATGGGATGGTTTGGAAGTCATTCAGGATTTAATTTAAAGAATAATCAGAATACAGTGTACAGTCATTGACAGAATTACTCATTGGAAGAATTCTACATGACCACCAACATCCATACACAACAGCCTGGCTTCAGTGGCCAGTTTCCTGCTCTTAACTATCATCAGATTCGTGAGCCGGTGCTTGGGCAGTGGCTCGAAGGATCTCGCTTCGGCCTCCTTCCCCAGCAGCACCAGCTCCCGCGCAGGCATCACGTTCCCCCACCAGAAATCACGCAGGACATCGTGGATGAGCTCCCAGTACGTGCGGTCTCGCGGCACTCGGAACAGGCTGCTTCCGTTGGGAGTCCAGCAGTAGAGGTCGACCCAGTCTCTGCCCATGATCTCCATCAGGCCCTGCACCTGTGGCATGTAGTAATATGGCATGACACGCCATGGCAGAGCGAGATCAGGCTTACCCTTGTTGAACGGACACTTGACTTCCAGGATCCCGCCGTCAGGGTCACACCCAAGAATGCCATCAGGCGAAGCTCCGAGCCACCCAGAGTTGGCTTCAGTGTGAACTGCGAAGCCAAGGGAGCCCACCAACCGTCCTGTGATGCTTGTGTACTGCTCTATGGCTACACTTTCATGAAGGGTCCCCCAGTCCATGGCAGACCTGGCTGAATCCGCCAACTTGATTTCTGTTGGTCCAAAGACTTTCTCATTCCACAGCTCTGACCGTCTGTTGCCAGCCCAGAAGCCCAAGGTGGTGCTGAAGGTGCTTGTGGTGAGCTTGTCCTTGCGGAGAGCAAACCATTCCTCTGACCGTTGGGCTACGTCAGAAGAGGTGAGCTGAGAGGACACCATGAGAGCTGAAGACAGTGAGAGAGAGAGCAGTGATGACCGGCTATAGATCTGCAAGGATGAACCTGAGCAGCTGCGAGGAATATAGCCTTCAAAGTTTCGTCTTGAAGGCAAGAATGCAGACGGAGTTAAACGCACACGAGGAATTGAGAAAAAGACTGTTGGAATTGGCATGAGTGTCCGAAACAAATAAGGATCTGTTCAATGGTTAGACAGCATGTTAAATGATGATGCAATTTGGCATAGCTGGAAAAGCATATAGGAAATGCTCAACAAGAATGGTTAACCTCTGAATGTGTAACACATTGCTTCACTTCTTGAATAAAGCATGGAAGAATATTGCAAGTAACTAACAAGGGTTTATTCCTTACCTGATTTCAGGAAGCAGACTTGCTTGGGACAATTAAAAATTTGGGCAAAAAGCTAGTTAAAGAGATCCCAGCCTCTCAAGCAATGCATCATAGTGCATACTGCATTTAAGTAAAAAAATAGTGTATACTGCAAAGAAGCAAACTCCAGGAAGCTGAAAACGACAATCTGCAAATCGCTCAAATCTCCCAACCGGATAAAAAAAGATGCCACTTATAGTTTGGCCAAATATTATTTTCTCCTGCCTCTGTGTGTGTGTGTGTGTGTGTGTCTTTGCCAAAAAAAAAATCGAGTTATATGTGTGTGACATACTGACATCTATGACATACTTCAGTCTATTTTCAACAAGAGATCAACTATTCTATACCATCTCTTCCGGTGCAGCATGATGATGATGATGATGATGATGAAGCTAACGTTAAATCACATAATTAGGTAAAACTGAAGCATCGGTAAGTATAGATCCAGGCATGACAGCAATTAGCAAGACAACTCAAACAATTTGTCGAAGGGAAGCAAGACTACGAGCCTTATAAACCAGTTGAACACCTTTTGCGCAACTTTTAGAAAACGAAATTACACCTCATGAGGACTCTGAAATCTTGTAAGCCTTCACATTTTACCCTTAGACCTCTACATCCCTCTCTTTCTTCCCAGTTCCCACTGTACACGCTCCACAATCAATGCCAAGAGTGACCTTGCCCTTTAAAATCACATAAGCTAAAGTGCTAAACTGATCCAAATGTACCCTAATTGAGCAATCATTTGGTAATTTGGTTTCATATCATACTCGTTAGTTGCGAGCTAATGCCATTTTGAACACTTACTTTCCTCTTGTCACCAAAAGACACTGTCCTAACTCGTAAATCCCAGTACCTCACGAAGCCCAAACAGCCATTGAACCCCACATACAAAACAACCCAACAATTAGCTATTCTTGGAGCATTGACCCCACGTACAAAACAACCCAACCATTAGCTACTATTGGATCAGGGTGGGGGTGGGGGACCAAGAAAGGATCCAGTTTTAGTACCTGAAGCGGCGCGACAGGCGGCGGCGGACACGGCCAAGCGCCGCGGCGGCGTCCGGGTGGCCGCGGACACGGGCAGCGCGCGGAGGCCAGCGGCCTGAGGCGGCCGGCTCCTCTGCGGCATATGGCCGAACACATGGCGGGCGTCCAGTAGAGTAGCGCGGCGGCGGGAGCAGCAGTGGGGGGATGGTGAGCTTACCGCCGCTCTCATGCTGTGTCTATTTCGTTGGCTTTACGAATATGTCCTCACGTCGCATTTCACGCAGGAAGGAAATAAATTCTACGGGGAGCCCCACCCGACAGCTGTGGGGGGAGGGGTTTCAGGGGGCTATCCCTATAAAATTTGTTTCCGCAGGAAGAGGCTGGCGCCGACCCGATCGGGGACTGACTGGATGAGAAGTTGAGAACGATGGGGAGAGCGGATGGGATAAGAATGTATTTGTTTCACTGACGGGTGGGATCTGTCCTTTCGTGCGCCCACTTGTCAAGGACAAGAATGGAAATGTTAGTAGTCGGTTAATTAAGGAGCTCCCAAAATCCATAAAAAGCTAATACCATATTCTTGCACTTTCTTACTAGGAAACCTGTGTTTTCTCAAACATCGGTTATCAGTTAGTCCTGCGGCTAGCCCAACTGTTATTTTTTAGAATAAATTTCACAAACTCTCAGTTTTTTGGGTATAGATAATGTAAAACCCTAGGTTTTTTTTTAAAAAAAATAATAATCAAGAACCACATGTTCTTGGCAAAATGTTTTAAAAAAACCCAGGTTTGTCTTGTCCCGTTTCCACCCAACATGATATGATAGGTGTGCTCCTCCTATTAGTCAAAAGTACAAGGAAGGCCAACTTGTGAGCCCTACCCACCTCATTTTCAGGCTCCCTTGATCGTTGCTGATCATTGCCGTTGACTTGCACCGAAGTACACGCTTACCATCACTAAATGTCATACTGTCCGCCGTGGGTGATAGTTGGGCCTGAATATAGTAAAATGAGGATGATAGGTTGGCCCTATGTAAGATCAAGGAGGCCGACTAGAGGGAGGGTGAGTAGGCGGTTTTAAAAATTCTTTTGGCTAAAACCGAGTTTTATGCGAAATTATAAATCAATTCGGTTTTGCTCAATTAAAACATAAATCAACTAATCTTGACTAAGTGCACAAACAATCTAGGACTATTGATAATGATAGCAAACATACAGATACACTTAAGCAATTGAATTCTATAAATGTAAATTGCAATAGATAAAGCTCAAGAAGGCAAACCACAATGACACAAGGATGATTTACTGTGGTGTTCAGAGACTTGCTAGTCCCCCCTAATCCACGTTGAGGTAAGCCCAAATGAATTGGATCGGCTCCATGAATTAAGCCAACACCTTCGAGGTAAGCCCAAACGAATTAGACCGGCTCCAAACTTGAACCAACACCTCGATCCGTTCGGGGTTGCTCTTCCTCCACTCTGGAGATGACGAGCACCAAACCATTCACAACCGCCCTGATCTTCTCACAACCTTCTTTGAGAAGATCACCGGCGCAACTCCTCCAAGCTATCTAGATTTCAGCAAACACCAAGAGTAACAAGTCGGAGACGTTCACTTGAACGAATCAAGTGTCTAAACTCAATGGATACACAATCCAACACCCAATGCAACACATGCACTAGGATTTGGCTCTCTAAGCTCACTAAGTGCAACACATGCACAAAAGAGAGTGGAGGGCTTGCTCTTTGCTCAAGGAAAATTAATATAGCACCAGCTACACTCCCACAACCGGCCACAAGGGGTATTTATACCCACACAAGAAAAACTAGTCGTTGGGGGAGAATCTTCAGAAAAACAGGAAAAATCGATCTGACCGCTAACCAATGGCCAGTGAGACCGCCCTAACTCCAACAACTATAAACCTAGCTATTGGGCACATATTGTTGGAAATATGCCCTAGAGGCAATCATAGAGATGATTATATTTCATTATGTTCATGACATTGGATAATGTGTTATCTTGTTCCTAGAATAATATTGTTAATATTTATTATCAAGTATGTGACTTGGTTGTGAAACTCTATATTCCTGCGATAATTATTCTTATACGATCCCTGGTCGTAAACATATGAGGACACATATGAATAGACTAGCATATGTATTGGTTGATGACTATGTTTCATGTAACATCTTGATTTTCTAAATACTTTTTAAAATGTGTAAAATAAGTTAAAACTATTTTGCTTTAGTGAGAATTCAAATTTAGGTTCTGTTGGAAGGATTTGGGTTGTTGTGTCTCCTTGCTGGTAAGCTCAGCAATTCTCCTGTAACCTATCTCCTTCGGGTCATGTAGGTTTAGACTTCCTCTAAAGCTTAGACCTCGTCTCACCAGGAAATACTCGTATGACCAGGCCTTCCTTTCTTTGAGCTTGGTCATTTGGACCTCTTTGTTGGTTTGAATCTCTTAGGGTTCAAACCTCTTTTCTGTTCAGACTTCTCTTCAGTCTAAACTTCTTGTCGTCTGGACACCTCTTTATGCCCAAACCTCCTTTCATTCGGACCTCTATGCATCCCAATGGCCCTCTTGTGTGCCTTCGATTTTTCCTAAGATCATTTGAACCATTTTGGCTTTTGCTCTGGACCAAGAAGACCTCCCTTGAGTGAAATGTCCTCGGAACCACCCCGCATGGACCTCCCTTGTGCTGGATCTAGCGGTCCAGACCTCCTCCCATTTTTAATCCAAGGGTCTAGACCTCCCATGCGTATGTCCCTTCGTGGACCTCCCTTCTGCGTTAAATCCGACGGATCGGACCTGCCCTTGCTTTGAATCCAAGGGCTTAGACCTCCCCTTGCGTGATTTCTCTCTGTGGGCCTCCCCCTTCGCGCTGATCTGAGCTGTTGGACCTCCCTCTTGGAGATCCAACCGCTCAGACCTCCTCGCTAGACCTCCCCTGGTGAGATCCTGACCGTCAGGACCTCCCCCTGTCTGGACCTCCTAAGCCTTTAGACCTCCCTGTCTTTGGGCTTAAGACCTCCTAAACCACTCGGACCTCCCTGAGAACCTCCTCTGCGGGGGTAAGACCTCCCTATGGTTGACCAGACTGTTGCTAATTTGACCGCCCCACTTGCCGACCTTAGGCGTTCTCATTTCTTCCGCCACGTATGTACCAGGGCATTTAATGTAGGTCTTGTCACGTCTAATACATTCTCACACGTGGTATTTACTTTGAAGTGAGTCACTAAGCCGTACATGGATATTTTTCTTTGTTCCTTCCCATAGCGACCACGTGTCTTTTAATGTACCTTTCACCCGGGTGGTGGTGACACGCCTACGACAATCACCAACTTTTGACTTACCTCTATCCTTATCCTTGCACGTAAGTGTCTAGTTTTTATCACCTATTGTTGACTATTAGCGATCCAGAAACCGGTCATTTTGCCTACTTCACGTTCACCATTGTGGCTCGGGTCCGATGGCCTTCGAGGCGTTCATGTAGTTCACGACCTCTTTTCCATCCGTTGCTTTTCCTTGTCCTGGTAAGTCCTCTGCTAGTTTGCCTCTTCTTTGTATTGATCATGGTATTGAATTGGTCGTGTCCCTCACGGGACCTTCTTTTATGACTTCGTGGCTTTTTGTACAAGGACCCCCTCCTTGGTTTTATGCTAGGCGCCTTGCAGACCTCCTTGTTCTATCACTCATATCACTTCCTTAGGGTCTTTTGTTACAAGACCACCCTCATCTGGTGAGCCTAGACCTCCTCTCTAAGAACCCAATGGAGTTGAAACCTCCTCTGTTGAATATGTATTGGTTGTTCTTTTGAGATTCTTATGGTCTTCTTATTGTTCTTAATTGGATCTTTATTTGAATCTTCTTTGAACTTGCCTTATATACATATATATATATGTGTGTGTAGATTGTGAAGGTTCCCAAGAGTCTGAGGATTCTGAAGAGGAAGAATCTCAAAGTAGTGAGCAAGGCAAGTTGCATTCTTGATCATATTGCACCCATTATATCAAATTAATTATGTCCAGTTTTAAAATGTACTGCATGCTTATTTTTATCAAGTTAGTTCAATACCAGTTTTAACTTTGTAGTTATAACCATTTCCTTTGTATGACCTCAGTTGATTTTGTATTGAACACATTGTCACCATTAGGTCAAACTTGGCCAATGCAGTAGTATGAGCCAAGATCATTTGAAAACATATGCTTAGTGGTGCTCAGACCAAAATTTTGTTTTGGGGAAATCTTTACCAACACAACCAAGAACTGCTTTGAATGTTTTATCATGACATAGGGATGTTATGAAGGTATAAAGACGATCTTTGGGAAAGCAAAGAAAATAAAATGAATTGGACTAGGGCAAAATGGTTAGCTCGGTTGGTGCAAGTTTATGCACAGGATCGTGCCTTTATGGTAGATCGATGCCCTTGGGTTTGTGAAAGTTGCCCTAGTCATGTGAGGACCGGCCTTTGAGCGACCAATGCCATGCCTATAATGGGCTATGCCACAATCGTGCAACCACATGTCTCGAGAATGGGGTGTGGGACTGGTGAATAATTTGCAAAACTCCACTACATCTTGCTCCATTGGTGGTGTGGGAGGTCTTGTTGGCTAGAGGTCTTTGATGACCCATTGTTCCCTTGGTGCAAGAGGGGCTTCACGGATGGCTATCCATAGGGGGTGAAACCTTAGCAAGGAAAGGCGTGGTGGAGCAATGCATTGTAAAGGCCTTGTCATGAGCTCTAGATCTCTTACCTTTGGAAGTGAGAGGTGGTATTGACGAATCTTGGGACAAACTAGAGTACTCATGTCGTGTGGGTAAAGTGCACAACCTCTGCAGAGTTAAATCTATTGAATAGCCGTGTCCACGGTCAAGGGCGTCTTGGCAAAGGCCACTTGAAGTTAGTTGTTGACTTTGGGAATTTCGAAATGATTTTCAAATCTGTTTTGGGACCGCCGTCCCATGGGTTTGGGCAGGAGCCTAATGTCGAGGGTATCCTTCACCAAATAATGATGAATGCTATCCA
The DNA here is from genome assembly GCA_036346405.1 of Phyllostachys edulis. NCBI lineage: Eukaryota > Viridiplantae > Streptophyta > Magnoliopsida > Poales > Poaceae > Phyllostachys > Phyllostachys edulis. The sequence continues at coordinate 46,785,338 of CM070552.1, read as the reverse complement.
AGCGAAAAATTGCTTTGGTAAAATGAATTTTATCTATTGAAAGACACGCTTTGAAACTCAATAATGGTACTTAAAAGAAAATTTGCTTTGTGCAAAATAACCATATTATGCCATCCTTGATTATCCAATATGCATGTCATATTGTTAATCCACGGGTGCAACTTGCAGCACGATGGTAGTGCTCACTCTTGCTCATTACAATTTTGCAGAGAAGACTTTGGTAGTGATGGAGATCAAAGCGGCTAGGTTATGCCTCCAAATTTGCACTGTGGCGTGTTGATGGACTCTTGTGCTTTCTTTTGATCCCTTTTGTCTTTATGTACTTGTGTTGGGCCCAAGGCCATCCTGTAATCAACTCTGTTAAATATTATGTTTCAATAAAGGTGTGTTCGGATGTCACCACCATTGTGTCTCTGTTGTGAAGAGTGGCCATGATCCTTGGGGTGGCTCGGGTTTCACTGAGGAACTTGGGAGTAAGCTTGGACCTCCATGTCCTCACCGAGGAGGGTATCACGAAACCTTGAGGTGGACTCAGATCTCCACGACCTCCCGGAGGCTCGTGGGAGGTCTTGGGAACACTCTCGGACCTCCTCGTTCTCCTCTGTTTGGCTATGGAAAGGTTCTCGGGTGCTCCTCGGTTCTAAGACCCTCTCTCGGGTTGTGATCTCTGGACCTCCAGGAGGTCTTCTTTGGACCTCTGGCGGGTCTTGGTGGTCGGCCGAGAGGTCCTTTGTGGACCTCTGGGAGGTCTCTTTGGACTTTCCAGAGGTCTGGAGGATCTCTCGGGAACCCTAGGATTGGGTCGTCACAAAAGTGGTATCGAGCACTACTGATGTAGTCGTAACCTAGTAGAATGGTTATAGAATTTCAAAATTATTTTATGACAAAAGAAGAATAAAATGTTCTTTCTTACAGGTCATCTTTTCATCCTTACCTTCCTTACATTGCTTTTTCTTACCTCAATCCCATCTTACCTTGTTTCTTTCTACACACCCATTTATTAAGTTAAATGGATGCCTTATTCTGCAACTTCTTATTAGAGGTCTTGAGTTAAGTCCGGTGCTTAGGACCTCCTCAAAAAGGTAAGACACGAGTAGCATGATGTTTGGTGATTATAAGCCTCGAAAAGGTTCTCCTGTTATTTCTTTTGCCTTGGTTTTCTTTTGCCGAATTGTTTGGTTTGGGCTAGTTTCCCTTAGCCTCTTCTCTTCTCTTTTCCCAGCCTCGGTGTTTGGACATTATGGCCACCTCTGGAAATGGCAGTGGTCACTCAAGCCATCATAGCCGACAAGCTGAGGGAGAGGCTGAGAATAGAGGAGTTGAGGGTGGGCAAGGGCAACCAGCATCACAGCCACCCCCACCGCCATTGGGGGTCCTACAGACTCAAATAATGGCCAATCAAGCTCATCTAATAAACCTACTCTCACGATCTGTTGCCAACACCCAATCTCGCAAAGCTGCAGTGATAGCTCAACCTCAAGCTCAAGCTCCACCTCCACCAAGATCTACCATTGCTGAATTTATGAGGTTCGTCCCCAACCTTCTCCAAGAGTCTTGAGCCCATGGATCTTGATGGTGGTTAAGAGCAATGAGTAGGAAATTAGATATGGTGCAATGCACAGATCATGAAAGGGTGCTTTTGCTTCTCACCAACTCGATGGACCGACCTACGAGTGGTGGGACAATTTAGTCGATCCCATCGACCTCGAGCCATCACATGGGATGAGTTCAAGAAAGCATTTCATCGTGCTCATCTCCCACCCCCGGCATGATGTCATTAAAGAGGGCAATTTCGTACCTTGAAGCAAGGCGATCGTCTTGTCAATGAGTATATGCATAAATTTAACCGATTAGCAAGATATGCTCGGGGATGTTACTCTTGATGAAAGCAAGCAAGAACACTTTTGGAAGGGTTGAATGATAATATTTCGATTCATCTTGTTTCCCAGAACACACCGACTTCCAATGACTTGTGAGCAAGGCCATCCGACAAGAGGATAAACTCCAAAAGATGGAGGGCGAAAGAAAGAAAATCGCACAGAGGTTTAATCGGGAGGATTCCTAAGTCTAGGACCTCTCGGTCCCTGACCTCTCGGACAAGTCCTCACGGACCTCCTCAAGGGCATCCGGGTCGAGCAACGTACTAGCAAATCAAGTTATCATAGGACCTCTTCGAGTCAATTTCAAAAGAAACCTTCCATGACCTCCTCGTAGGAGTGACTGTTTCTTTTGTAATGAAATTGGGCACTACGCTAATAAGTGCCCAAAGAAGCAACAAGTTCTTTGCATCGATCCGATCTGAACAAGGAGCATCGGCTCAAGGAAGTGCCTCAAGTGTGAAGCTTCTTTGCTAAGGTTATCAAGGGCCGTGTCACACATGTCACGGCAAAAGAGGCACATGATGCACTGATGTGGTTCTCGATGCGTTCCTGTCAATTCCGTACCCGACTTAGTTTTATTTGACTCGGGGCTTCCCATTCTTTTGTTTCTAGCAAATTTGTGGGAAATTGTGGGTTGTCTACAATTCCTTTGGTAAACCCTATGCTAATACATGTCCGGGTATAGATATGAGGACTAATACCCTCTGCCCAAATCTCACCTTAGAGATTTACGGTTTTATTTCATGCAGACTTGATAGTCTTGCCAACTCAAGGACTGGGCGTAATCCTTGGAATGAGCGGTTGGCTAAGAATAAAGGTCAGATTGATTGTGCTACTAAGTCTATAACACTCACCAATGAACAAGGAAGTCGGGTAGAGTTTAAGCCAAAGACCTCCCTTAAGACAGGACTTCTTCTAACTAATGTAAAGGAGGTAGTGAAGCTGGAAGACCTACCAGTGGTCAGAGAATATATGGATGTGTTCCCTGAGGAACTCCCTGGAATGCCACCTGATAGGGACATTTCTTTTCTAATTGAATTGGTCCTGGGACAACACCCATCTCAAAGAGACCTTCTGAGGATGCTGTGAATGAACTTGTAGAAGCAAGAAAGCAGATCCAAGAATTGAAGGAAAAAGGATTTATTAGACCAAGCTCTTCACCATGGGGAGCACTGTGCTATTTGTTAAAAAGAAGGACAGTAGCTTGAGAATGTGTGTGGATTATAGATCACTCAATGAGGTCACTATTAAGAATAAATATCCATTACCAAGGATAGATGACCTCTTTGACCAACTTAAGGGGGCAAGTGTGTTCTCCAAAATAGACCTAAGGTCTGGTTACCATCAACTTAAAATCGGGCGGAGGACATCCCTAAAGCGCATTTACCACGGTATGGACTATATGAGTTCACTGTGATGTCATTTGGACTGACAAATGCTCCAGCTTATTTTATGAGCATGATGAACAAAGTATTCATGGACTTCCTTGACAAGTTTGTAGTGGTATTTATTGATGATATTCTCATCTATTCTAAAAATGAAGCAGAACATGAGGAACACCTAAGAATGGTGTTGGGAAGACTTAGAGAGCAGCACCTCTATGCCAAGTTTAGTAAATGTGAATTTTGGCTAAGTCAAGTAGCCTTCTTAGGTCATATTATTTCAGCCAAAGGTGTAGCTGTAGACCCATCAAAGGTGGAAGCGGTCCTGAACTGGAGACCTCCTAAAACAGTGACTGAGGTAAGAAGTTTCCTTGGACTAGCTGGTTATTATAGAAGATTTATTAAAGACTTTTCTAAGACTGCTAGACCTCTTACTCAACTTCTGAAAAAGGAAAAGAGGTTTGAGTGGACTAAGACCTGTGAACAAAGTTTTCAGAGGTTGAAGGAAAAACTTACCACAGCTCCTGTGTTGATACTCCCAGACATTCAAAAGGACTTTGAAGTATTTTGTGATGCATCTCATCAAGGTCTGGGCTGTGTGTTAATGCAAGATAGAAGGGTAGTGGCATATGCCTCTAGACAGTTGAGATCTCATGAGGAGAACTACCCAACACATGATCTTGAACTAGCAGCTGTTGTGCATGCCTTAAAGATATGGCGGCACTACCTCATTGGCAACCGATGTGAGGTATACTTGACCATAAAAGTTTGAAATATATTTTCACACAAGCAGAGCTGAACTTAAGACAAAGGAGGTGGTTAGAATTAATTAAGGACTATGACCTTGGGATACACTATCACCTGTAAAGCCAATACGATGGTCGATGCTTTAAGCGAAAGGGATCTTGTAATACCTTGTCGGTCCGGCAACAACAACCAAGACTATATGAGGAAATGAAGTACCTCAATCTGGAGATAGTAGAGCAAGGTGTGTGAACACCTTGGAGGTACATCAATTGTCTGGACCAAATCAAAAACAACAAGAAAGAGATGAAGACATCCAAGACATCAAGAGAAATATGAGAAGAGGTAAAGCCCGGGCTTTCTTGAAGATGAGCAAGGAGTAGTATGGTTTGGTAGCGAATCGTGTGCCAAACAACCGGAGATCAAACAACTCATTTTGGTGGAAGCACACGGATCACCATACTCCATCCACCCGGGCAGCACCAAAATGTATCAAGACCTTAAAGAGAGGTACTGGTGGACCAGTATGAAGCAAGATGTGGCTAAGTATGTGGCCCAATGTGATGTGTGTATGAGAGTTAAGGCTCTACACCAAAAACCCGCAGGTTTGTTACAACCCTTGCCCATACCCGAATGGAAATGGGAGCAAGTGGGCATGGATTTTATTACTGGTCTGCCTAGGACCCAATCTGGGTATGACTCCATATGGGTGGTGGTTGATAGACTAACTAAGGTAGCCCATTTCATACCAGTTAAGACCACCTATAGTAGCAATGTCTTGGCGAGATCTATATATGGCGTAATTGTTTGTTTACATGGAGTGCCCAAAAGAATAGTATCGAGACAGAGGATCACAATTTACCTCAAGGTTTTGGCAAAGTTTGCATGAGGCTCTAGGTACTAAACTCAATTTTAGTACTGACCTACCATCCTCAAACCGATGGGCGAGCAGAGAGAGGTAAATCGGATATTGGAGGATATGCTTAGGGCATGTGCTTTGGATTTTGGGAAAAGTTGGGACAAAAACTTGCCATATCTTTGAATTCTCCTATAATAATAGCTATCAAGCTAGCCTACAAATGTCTCCATTTGAGGCTTTGTATGGTAGACCTTGTAGAACACCTCTCTCGGGATGAAGTTGGAGAACATCAACTTTATGGGCGGACACGATCAAAGATCTTTGAGAGCAAAGTGAAATTGATTAAGGAGCGATTGAGAGTGGCCCGATCCGACAAAAGAGCTATCTTGACACCCGGCGTGAGGATTTATCTTTTGAGGTTGGTGATTTTGTATACCTCGAGTAACACCAATTCGAGGAGTTAGAAGATTTGGATGAGAGGAAAGTTGGCACCAAGGTATGTAGGACCATACAAGATCTTAGCAAGACAAGGTGAAGTAGCATATAAACTGGAACTTCAGAGTCCTTGGCGGCGATACACAACATTTTTCATGTATCACAACTAAGGAAATGCCTACGGTTTCACGAAGATCATCTTGTAGTAGAGGACTTGGACTTACAGAAGACCTTACATATGTGGGCGACCAATTAAAATTCGGATGTTGCAGAGCGAGTCACGAGAGTAGAATTATCAAATCATACAAGGTGCGATGGAGCCATCATCCGAGAGTGAAGCTACATGGGAAAAAGAAGAGGACCTCAAGATCAACTACCCTACCTCTTTTTTGATTTCATTTGAATCTCGAGGTCGAGATTCTTTTAAGGGGTAGGTTTGTAACATCTTGATTTTCTAAATACTTTTTAAAATGTGTAAAATAAGTTAAAACTATTTTGCTTTAGTGAGAATTCAAATTTAGGTTCTGTTGGAAGGATTTGGGTTGTTGTGTCTCCTTGCTGGTAAGCTCAGCAATTCTCCTATAACCTATCTCCTTCGGGTCATGTAGGTTTAGACTTCCTCTAAAGCTTAGACCTCGTCTCACCAGGAAATACTCGTATGACCAGGCCTTCCTTTCTTTGAGCTTGGTCATTTGGACCTCTTTGTTGGTTTGAATCTCTTAGGGTTCAAACCTCTTTTCTGTTCAGACTTCTCTTCAGTCTAAACTTCTTGTCGTCTGGACACCTCTTTATGCCCAAACCTCCTTTCATTCGGACCTCTATGCATCCCAATGGCCCTCTTGTGTGCCTTCGATTTTTCCTAAGATCATTTGAACCATTTTGGCTTTTGCTCTGGACCAAGAAGACCTCCCTTGAGTGAAATGTCCTCGGAACCACCCCGCATGGACCTCCCTTGTGCTGGATCTAGCGGTCCAGACCTCCTCCCACTTTTAATCCAAGGGTCTAGACCTCCCATGCGTATGTCCCTTCGCGGACCTCCCTTCTGCGTTAAATCCGACGGATCGGACCTGCCCTTGCTTTGAATCCAAGGGCTTAGACCTCCCTCTGCGTGATTTCTCTCTGTGGCGCGCTGATCTGAGCTGTTGGACCTCCCTCTTGGAGATCCAACCGCTCAGACCTCCTCGCTAGACCTCCCCTGGTGAGATCCTGACCGTCAGGGCCTCCCCCTGTCTGGACCTCCTAAGCCTTTAGACCTCCCTGTCTTTGGGCTTAAGACCTCCTAAACCACTCGGACCTCCCTGAGAACCTCCTCTGCGGGGGTAAGACCTCCCTATGGTTGACCAGACTGTTGCTAATTTGACCGGCCCCACTTGCCAGCCTTAGACGTTCTTATTTCTTCCGCCACGTATGTACCTGGGGCATTTAATGTAGGTCTTGTCACGTCTAATACATTCTCATACGTGGTATTTACTTTGAAGTGAGTCACTAAGCCATACATGGATATTTTTCTTTGTTCCTTCCCATAGCGACTTCGTGTCTTTTAATGTACCTTTCACCTGGGGTGGTGGTGACACCATACGACAATCACCAACTTTTGACTTACCTCTATACTTATCCTTGGCACGTAAGTGTCTAGTTTTTATCACCTATTGTTGACTATTAGCGATCCGAAACCGGTCATTTTGCCTACTTCACGTTCACCATTGTGGCTCGGGTCCGATGGCCTTCGAGGCGTTCATGTAGTTCACGACCTCTTTTCCATCCGTTGCTTTTCCTTGTCCTGGTAAGTCCTCTGCTAGTTTGCCTCCTTCTTTGTATTGATCATGGTATTGAATTGGTCGTGTCCCTCACGGGACCTTTTTTGTAGACTTAGTGGCTTTTTGTACAAGGACCCCCTCCTTGGTTTTTGCTAGGGCGCCTTGCAGACCTCCTTGTTCTATCACTCATATCACTTCCTTAGGGTCTTTTGTTACAAGACCACCCTCATCTGGTGAGCCTAGACCTCCTCTCTAAGAACCCAACTGGAGTTGAAACCTCCTCTGTTGAATATGTATTGGTTGTTCTTTTGAGATTCTTATAGTCTTCTTATTGTTCTTAATTGGATCTTTATTTGAATCTTCTTTGAACTTGCCTTATATACATATATATATGTGTGTGTAGATTGTGAAGGTTCCCAAGAGTCTCGAGGATTACAAGAGGAAGAATCTCAAAGTAGTGAGCAAGGCAAGTTGCATTCTTGATCATATTGCACCCATTATATCAAATTCATTATGTCCAGTTTTAAAATGTACTGCATGCTTATTTTTATCAAGTTAGTTCAATACCAGTTTTAACTTTGTAGTTATAACCATTTCCTTTGTATGACCTCAATTGATTTTGTATTGGACACATTGTCACCATTAGGTCAAACTTGGCCAATGCAGTAGTATGAGCCAAGATCATTTGAAAACATATGCTTAGTGGTGCTCGAGACCAAAATTTTGTTTTGGGAAATCTTTACCAACACAACCAAGAAGCTGCTTTGAATGTTTTATCATGACATAGGGATGTCATGAAGGTATAAAGACGATCTTTGGGAAAGCAAAGAAAATAAAATGAATTGGACTAGGGCAAAATGGTTAGCTCGGTTGGTGCAAGTTTATGCGGGATCGTGCCTTTATGGTAGATCGATGCCCTTGGGTTTGTGAAAGTTGCCCTAGTCATGTGAGGACCGGTCTTTGAGCGACCAATGCCATGCCTATAATGGGCTATGCCACAATCGTGCAACCACATGTCTCGAGAATGGGGTGTGGGACTGGTGAATAATTTGCAAAACTCCACTACATCTTTGCTCCATTGGTGGTGTGGGAGGTCTTGTTGGCTAGAGGTCTTTGATGACCCATTGTTCCCCTTGGTGCAAGAGGGGCTTCATGGGATGGCTATCCATAGGGGGGTGAAACCTTAGCAAGGAAATGCTGTGGTGGAGCAATGCATTGTATTGAAAGACCTGCTTTGAAACTCAATAATGGTACTTAAAAGAAAATTTGCTTTGTGCAAAATAACCATATTATGCCATCCTTGATTATCCAGTATGCATGTCATATTGTTAATCCACAGGTGCAACTTAAGCACGATGGTAGTGCTCACTCTTGCTCATTACAATTTTGCCAGAGAAGACTTTGGTAGTGATGGAGATCAAAGCAGCTAGGTTATGCCTCCAATCAGCTGCCTGTGGCGTGTTGATGGACTCTTGTGCTTTCTTTTGATCCTTTTTGTCTTTATGTACTTGTGTTGGGCCCAAGGCCATCCTGTAATCAACTCTGTTAAATATTATGTTTCAATAAAGGTGTGTTCGGATGTCACCACCATTGTGTCTCTGTTGTGAAGAGTGGCCATGATCCTTGGGGTGGCTCGGGTTTCCTGAGGAACTTGGGAGTAAGCTTGGACCTCCATGTCCTCACCGAGGAGGGTATCACGAAGGTGCTTGAGGTGGACTCAGATCTCCACGACCTCCACGGAGGCTCGTGGGAGGTCTTGGGAACACTCTCGAGACCTCCTCGTTCTCCTCTGTTTGGCTATGGAAAGGTTCTCGGGTGCTCCTCGGTTCTAAGACCCTCTCTCGGGTTGTGATCTCTGGACCTCCGGGAGGTCTTGGCTGACCTCTGGCGGGTCTTGGTGGTCGGCCGAGAGGTCCTTTGTGGACCTCTGGGAGGTCTCTTTGACTTTCCAGAGGTCCTGGAGGATCTCTCGGGAACCCTAGGATTGGGTCGTCACATTTCACGAGTCATAGATATAGAGATATCAAACCAATGATATGGACACATGTTAGAGAACATGATGTTGGATAAGACCCACCTTGAGGCACTATTGAGATTGTTATGAATCTATGTGTCATTAGTTGGTCTCAAGCAATGATGATGTATAATCCTTAGACCTGAGATCAGCATGGTTTCCTGCATGTGTAAGAGCACTCTTAGGGGTTGCCAAACGCTACACCGTAACTGGGTAGTTATAAAGGAAGCTTTCGGGTATGCTCTGAAACATGGAGAGGAATGTGACTGGTCGGATATGGGATTTGCCCCTCCTAACATAACAGGAGAGATGTCTCTGGGCCCCTCGTTGTGATCGGATAAAGAAAGTGCATGGCCATGCCACTAGTAGTCGAAGTGTTCGACCACATAAGGTTATCTGATACTCGATCGAGAAAGTATTGAACAATCCATGGAAGACACAACATCTCACCTGGAGTTCAACCAGACATCGTGAGGCAAAGGGAGTATACACAGTAGGTCGCTCGGTCGAGCGATTCTGGTGAGTCGTATGCAAATCTGAGCTAGTCGAGGCTCGGTCGAACGTAATCCTGAGTGGTCGTAATAACACAGTCGTAAGGAGTTCTGGTAGTCGTGACCACATCTGAACTGGTCATATCTGAGATAGGACACAGTCGTAAGTGATGAAGACACGGTCGTAGATCATATTGCATTAAGGTTCGTCCAGATATAATTTGTGTGTATTAGGGAATCGATATGCTCGCTAGGAGCCGCTTCGACTTGTGGTCGAAAGCGGTTTCCGACTCACAACCGAACTACACATGAATCTCTGGTCACACACTTAGCGGGTTGGAACAAACCAAATGCGGATACGATTAAATAGCGTGTTTGGATAGGATCCGCCACGAGCACTATATAAGGAGGTGCATGAGGTCATGTGGGAGAGGCGCGTGAAACACCACCGAAACCCTAGCCACCATCTCCTTGAGAGCTCCACCGTGCGACTTGGTGCTCGCACACCGGCGTTCGGTTGTTCCTTCCCTGGACGTGTGGATACCGTAGAGGCGCTACTACGATTGTTGCGCTTGAGGACGATCCGCGATCTTCACAAGGAACCGCAGAGCGTTCTTTGGAGGAGCGATCGGCTCGTGAGGGCGTTAGACGATCGACACGACCGCTTCATCGACGCGCTCTTCGTTGGACGGTGCTCCAATCCTTCTTCCGCTGCTCTGCGCGTCTGTTGGTAACGATCTATGATCATCTACTTGCTTGGCATCCTGGTTCGCGTGGTAGAAATTTTTGTTTGTAGCTATCGTAGCCTACCCCGTGACCCTACACATATCTGGGTTGACCACCCTCACAAGGGTCGGTCAGACCAGACCAAACTGGTCAGACCGGCAGAGGGGCAGTCACTGCTCAACAGAGGAATCAAGCAAACTAGAGAAACACCTCATCTGGAAAAAAAACCGCCAACTAGAAAACGGTCTTACCGCACTACAGTTGTATCGCACTTAAACTTGCAGTTATACCGCTGACCGTGGGACCGATTAGACCGACCAACTCATGGTGGTCAGATCGATTGCCCACTGGTCAGACCGGTCAACACAGGCGGTCAGACCACGATAAGGTTTTGACAGGCACTCAACCTGGCCAAACACTTCACGGGCCGGTCAGATCGCCACACAGCTCTGGTCAAACCGCCACACAAAGAGAAGGTTGAAAAACAGATTGCACACCACTTCAACTCAATTCGTAAAACATATTTGCCAATTGATGTAAGATGCAAACAAGGGTTGAAGATGATATTCTCAACAAGGTTCACATATTTGCCGACTTTTAGAATCACACCACAAGGAATATGGTACATGGACTTAAACTATTTGCAAAATACATTCACAAATTAAAGTCAAATACTACAAGGATTATGCATGAGCCTCAACTATTTGCAAAATACATTCGCAAATATCGGCAACGTGAGCTAGAGCAAGCAAAATGAGCTATCAACACACGACACTCAAGCTACTAGTCAAGACCCCTCTTAATAGTACGGCAACCTGACGAGGATATAACAATCCTCATTTAGTTATTTATTTATAATTCTTATTATAGATAGCAATATCTTTATATTGCCCATGAGTATACCCCTTAATGATTATACGGGAGAAGCTTAACCAAGTGGTCGTAAGTCTAGCTACAACCACCCCCTAGTCGTAAGCCTTTCCTATGACTAGTCTTTAGTCGTAAGCTTTCCTGCGACTAGCATTAGGTTGTGAGCCTCCTCTACGAGCACTTTGTGGTCATAAGTATTTTCACAACCTAGTCGGTTACGACAACCCTATATTAATGGAGTCTATAGATATGTGGGACCAGTTGGTTAGGAAGTTTTATGCGTCGTGTTTAACACATGGAGTATTTAATATACGCCGTTACTCTCTGTGAATAACTGCATGAATCGCCTCTGTCTCTGACAGTAACTGCTTGGCGACGTGAGGGTGCCACGTCTCTAATGACAACCTCCATCAAGCGGTTCATCATTTGGAACGTTGAGATGTCTCTTGGCTTGAAGGATCTGCTACCTCTTCGTACACTATATAAAGGATGAAGTCAGTAGGCAGAAGGGCAGATCGATCAGGAGCACAAGACATTAGGCTTTAGTCTTCCTCTTGATTGTAATCATCACACTCAATACACTAGCACAGGAGTAGGGTTGTTATTCTCTCCGGAGAAGGCCTGAACTTGTATAAATTCCATGTGTCATTCTCTGCGTGGTCCAATTCCAGGAATTCCCCCGAATCAAATAAAAATACGTAAGATCAGTATCAGATCACCGACACAACCTATACTAGCAATCCGGTCTTTATACCAAACACCGAGACCGGTAAAATGACTAAGAACACATCCTCAGCCTATGCTAGTCATACCTTTGCCTTTCGCATTCACTTGGAGCTTTAGGATGATGATTCTCTCCTCTCCAAGATTGGTTTTTGATTTGAGCATCAACACATGATGCCACTTACTTAATTTGATGATCTTCAACACATTTAGCCATCAATTATCTTCATCATCATATGACTTAACCTATTTCACCAACTCGTGAAAATATTAGTCTACATGACGATTGTCATTAATTACCAAAATACTTCATTAACACATAGTGACGGGTCTAGATTCTGCAATCTCCCCCTTTTTTTGGTAATTGATGATAATCCTCAACAAATAAGGAATTTAAAGTTATTTTTTGAGTATACATTGAGTACAAAACAAATTGTATACTCTAGGATAGCTTTGATAGCAATTAACTCATTTGAGTGGAGTCAAAAGATTTTTTGAATTAATTGCTAGCAAAACCACAACATATAGATTAAACTCCCCCTAAACATGTGCTTATAGGATTTGAATGAAATTCATGCACATATGTGGATTTTATGAATTTTGGTGGAGTTTCTTCTATATATTGGATACATGGTAGCATGGCACAACAATGATAATCCAAATTAAATATGCATGCAATAATAATAAGGATCCAATCATAAACATACATTGGACAAGGATACACAAGAAAGCATAATCCATAACATAAGGTATAAAGCATTTAAATGTCTAAAATATGTCTAAAGGCATTCAAGAGTCAATAAGCTTACACAAGATATTAACGAGAAATAATATAAGCTTATTCTCACAAGACAAGGTCTATTGACCTAAATAAGAAAAACACTAAGCTCTCGAAGCGACCATTCTTCATTCTTCTTCCCCTTTGGCATCAAATACCAAAAACTCTCCAAGATCCTCTAGGAAGGAGGGGGAGCGTCTGACGAGGATGGATGACCACAACGCTGAAAGACGGAAGGAGGGCGATGACCACGTCCATATCTTTGATAGACCAACGGCTCCTGTTGCTGCTGATACTTTGTGAACCTCTCATCAAGATGTGTGACCCTCAAGTCCAACACATCAAACCTCATGTTCAATCCTTCTACCATGGCTCGAGTCTCAACCTGAACCTCATGCATTTGATCAAACTTGGTATCCATGCGATCAAAGCTCAACTGAATGCGAAAAAATGCTGCCATGACTGGATCTTGCTCCTGAGGAGCCTGCTGCCCAGGATGAACCATGAGGAGGCAATCCTTGCCCTTGAGGTTGAAGAGGCGGAGGAGGAGGGGAACAATTTGATTACCTTGGAACACAAAACCAATGGCTGGAGAAGGAGATCCGAGCCTGGAGATGAGGGGCCAAAAGGAGAGAGGGAACTCAATATTTCGGGTGGAGAACAAAATAACTGAAGGGAGAAGAAAACCATTCGGTGCTGGAAGTATAAGGTCTTTATGAAAAACTGGTCTGACCACTGGGCATGGGCGGTCGGACCGGGGGAAGCGGTCGAGGCCATTGGGAAGACCGGTCGAGGACCGAGACCTGAATTTGTTAGCAGATTTAGTGCTGAAACTTCGAGAAAAGATGGAAATGTAGTATTTTGCTCCAAATTTTCACACAATCAACTAAATAAATATATTTGGAGCATTTCCAACTTATATAGCCTTAAAAAATTCCAATTCTCAAATAAATTTTATAAAGTAAGCTTTTGTTTTCGCAAAAGAAACTTATTTTCATAAAACTTCTTCTAAAGAGCTAAATTGAGCATATGATGGAATTTAAAGCATCCAATTGCATATATGAGTCATTAATACTATTATGGACCTATTCGTGTCAATGAATTTGGCTGATATGGCGAAACTCACTTAAGTGCTAGAAAGTGGCTACTTAGGTCAAAATAGTATTTTGGATGAGTTTCGAAATCAAATAACTTTTACTATGTTGATTTTTTGGAAATATTTTGAATACTAAAAAGGTTTAGAATAGCCAACTCTATGATATTCCTTTCGGGATGGTTTTCCAATTTATTTTAGAATAGATTTTACACAAAAATCTAGCTTATGTCAAAAACAAGATACTATGATATAGAATTTTGATTAGAAACTCATTTTCGCGTAACATAGATTTTTCTTGAATCAAAACCTTTGGAAAACATTTGTATATATTTTGCAACTAGTTTCTCATAAGATTACTAATATTTATGATTTTGTTTTTACTTTTGGCCAAAAGGCTCAATCTTGAAAAACATTGTTAGCACTTAATTTATTTAGGCACACTTAGGAATGTGTTACACATGTATATGACTTACCATTCCCCTTTAGGGCTTGTTTGGATGCTAGGGGGGAAATCCCAACGGAGAAAATCCCCGAGGGGGATTTTGATGGCACATGGAATCCCCCTCAACACAAGGGGAAATTTTTCCGGCTGGGAATAAAATCCCTGTTGCCGTTTGGGAATAACAGGGATAAAAATCTTGGTCATGAAAAAAAATTCTGTAAATTCCAGGAAAAGATTAAAAACTTTACAAATGACAAAACATGTGTAGAAATATGAAGTATCGCAAACATCACAACATCATGCAAAATACGAAGTATTCTAGGAAAAGATTACAAACTTTAAAAATGATAGAACATATGTAGAAATATGAAGTATCGCAGACATCATTACAAACTTCATGGACAATAGTAGACATGATTTATAACGATTTGAACATAACAACCTCAACAACATGTCACCAGTAAATTCATCAACCAATAACTACAAGTATTGCAAACATGGCTGGTGGTGGTGGCAGTCAAGAACACCATCATATTACATTCATAGCAACCATTTCATTCGCATTGGGACATGCTCATGCCCCATCGTCATCTTTGACAGTGTTGACATGCTCACACTCGTTAATCCATTTGCTATATCTACAAAGAAAAAACAAATTCCAACTCAGTTCTTGGTGCAGATAAAAGTGACAAATTTGCACTAACTGGCAGGAAGAAAAGAAACACTGCCCAACTACTAATCTTTGCTCCCCAACTACTATACTCTCCCACACAAAGAACAGTACACCGTGTCATATAAATGCAAACACACACACACACACACACACACAAAATCTCAACCAATATAGAATATATGGTGTAAAGCTATAAAGGCAGTGCATTATAAAAGGCAGATGAGGATCATGTCCTAATCTTTGCTCCCCAACTACTATACTCTCCCAGTGCTTCACTTTACGCAAAATCAAGCAGGTTCTAAGCAGGCAAAATACTTGGGCAAAATCAAGCAGGTTCTACACAAGTGTTTTTAGCTGTGCGTCAAATTTGCACAACAAAGATATTACTAGATCCTGTTCAGGTTCACAAGACAAAGGATTGATTTAAGGTCCACATACATCAAATTATCCACAGATGTAGTGAAACATTAGTATAGAAACAATTTCACACTCAAAATACTAGCTTGAAGATGTCCTCCTATAGCTTTATCTATACATGTAGTTCTAATTACAATAAGATTAACCGAGAAGAGACCAAAGCTTGCTATGTGAACAAATGAGCTGCTATAATTTAAACAAACGAAGGCATACTATGAAAAAGAGATATAATGTCATATCAGTTACTACCAAGAATAAAATGGGAAACTAGGATGAGACATAATACAAGCTTATGAACATTGTAATATAACTAGACCCTTCATCATTAAGCTGCCAAGACAATAAGTACGAAACTACACAAAGCCTAACATATCCTTGCTCTCAATAATCAATATACCAGCTATAAAGGCAGTGCATTATAAAAGGCAGATGAGGACCATGTCCTAATCTTTGCTCCCCAACTACTATACTCTCCTAGTGCTTCACTTTACGCAAAATCAAGCAGGTTCTAAGCAGGCAGAATACTTGGGCAAAATCAAGCAGGTTCTAAGAAGTTGAATATATAAAGCAATTGCAGAAGGAAAAAATGGAAAGTAAAAGACAACTTACTTATGGAGTAATTTCGCTCTTAATCCAAAGCAATCGAACACTTGGGTTTTTGGTGTTGATAAAAATTTCTCTATTCAGCTCACATTTGAAGAGTCATAGTGCATTTGCCTTCTCCATATCCGTTAAGTCTTCAATTGATTCTAGTGCAGCAACACACTTTCCAATAGAAAAATCATCACTCTGACTATGTCTTGTTGTTTCATTTAGTTCTTCGGCAAATTTTTTGGTTTGCTCCTTCTTGAATTCCAAGTAGCTCTCAAGGACCCTGGCAATTTTACTTTGCTTTCTTTTTTTCTCATTATCA
Organism: Phyllostachys edulis; assembly: GCA_036346405.1. NCBI lineage: Eukaryota > Viridiplantae > Streptophyta > Magnoliopsida > Poales > Poaceae > Phyllostachys > Phyllostachys edulis. The sequence goes on along the minus strand of CM070552.1, from coordinate 46,769,138 downwards.
TCTCCTTTCTGTCCAGACGAAGTAGAAGGAGCACGTTCCACTTCTTCTACCTCTATATGAGCACTAGATGTTGCTTGCCCTTCCAGATTTGTAGAAAAAGGGTTTAAGCCAACATCATGGGCATCATTGTCATTTGATATAACTTGATCAGATGAAGGCTCTACTTGTCCAAGTGATACAAAATTCAAATCTCTAGTTGCTGTACTTCCTATTTTCGTATAAGCAATAAAATAAATGTGAAGTTCATGGTAAATAATCTAAATCATGACATATACTAGCATGCATGTACAGATGTACTAAATATGAGACTATATATGATTAATGGAATCAGGAAATCATGAAATGAACATTGAAGCATGAACTGAAACAATGTAGTTGAACTTCACATTCATACAATGCTGCTAAATAGTTAAAGAGAGGGAAGGGCTTGTTGCGGAACTTCTTCACCTTTGGATGATCCTATTGAATGCAAAAAAAAAGAATATAGTTAGTAACAAAATGCATCACAAATAATACTATTAGTTAAATGGAGTAAAGAGTCTTACACAAATAATTTTATCCCAAATACTTGGTTCAGCAACAATCATGCACAACGAATTGTTCCAGCCCGTACCACTTTGTTTTTGTGCATCTTGTATTGCCTTGTAATTCCCTTTTAGCTCCTTCTCTTTTTCTTGGATTTGTTGCTTTGTGAAATGGGCAGTTGGAAACTTTTCATTGAATTTACTGACTATGCTTCTCCAACCATCAGTTACCCACCTATTTTGTCCTCTGAACTTTGGGTTGTTATGGTCATGTAGTATATCAGAAAGAGCTTTCTCATATGAGAAGTTCCATGAGGCCCTTGATCCTTCTTTAGCCATGGCTACACTAACCACAACATATTGAAATGAACAAATGGTACAAGAGTGCAGAAATATATTTAAGAGAAACAACCACATAATATGAAAAACAAGTCACATAAATGAAGTGTAATACTTATTACACATCATACAATTTAAATGTCAAGGGCACAAAATACTAATACTACTTTGTGAGAGGTCATGTCCAACTAATGATTGTAGTCAGCCCACATTTGCGTTGCAATTTGATCTCTAAGAGAACTTGCAGCATTTGACTCGATATCATTTTGGTAATTATTGTCACCCTTTGGTACATCAACAAAATCATTTGGTTGAATGTAGGCAGGTTGGTGATCCAACCACCCCTCCTAACCATTTTGACCTCTAATGATGTTGTGAAATGCAACAGCTGCAGCTGGGATCTTAATTTGAGATTCAATGGGATGAAATGTACCAACTTTCAATATTGGAAATCTCTTCTTTAGGACACCAATAGCCCTTTCAATATGGTTGCGAAGGAGAGTATGGCGATGGTTGAAAAGTTTTTTGTAGTCTGCATAATCATATCTTTGAGATGAATGACGCCTCCTGAATTCACTAATATGGTATCAGACTCCTCGATATGGGGCAAGAAAAGAAGGTGTGTTTGCATATCCACCATCCACAAGATAGAATTTACCCTCAGAAACTCGAAAACCCTTGCTAATAGCAGATCGAAGGACTCTGCATCTGATGCTGACCCTTCCCATCCACATGAAATAAATGTGAAGTTCAGATCAAAGTCACAAGCTAACATCACATTTTGAGACACAGTTCCTTTCCTATTCCTATAAGGACCCGCTTTCTCTTCAGCAATAGTGATGGGGATATGTGTGCCATCAATAGCACCAATGCAGTTCTGCGCATAAACATAGTAAATTAAATAGAGAAAAATATTGGGAAAAGTTAGGCATCTAGTGTGTATGGCTCACCTGAAAATAAGGTCAAAATCGTGGATCGGATACAATTTTAATGTGAGTTTGGTTCGAACTTGGGAGCTTGACAAACCTATGAGTTAAACCTGGAACTATATCGAAGATTTCCTTTATTTTTCTATAAACTATTTCACCGTTGTGTTGGAATGCTTTCTGAAGCTTTTGGATGCTAGCATTATGAGAAATCATATACATAAACATCCCTAGCTGCTCCTCGACGGTAACGCCTCTTGTGTCATGCATCAAACCCTCCCTTCTAAGAAAATCTGATGTAGCCTTGAATATCTCTGGCTCCATCCGAAACTCAACCCTACACCAACTCTCATGGCCTTATAAGATCTCCTTAACTTTTTTAGCGCCGGTAAGAGCTGATGTGTGGACTGGTCTTTTCTCATCATAAAGGCATGAAAGCAAAGTAGGAATCAAGACAAGAAACAACTCATCGTCCTCCTCTTCTTCCTCAAGCATAAATTTCCTAATGAGCTCCTTTCTAGTGTCCATTTGCTAATACATGCATATTAGTAGTAAAGAAGTATAGTAGTAGTAAGAAATGGTAAGACAGTCAGGAAGAGGCACTACAATGTGTATGGCTTGTTTTATTAAATAACATATTTAAGATTATTTTGGCATCCACACACATGTTATGCATATTACCAAACTTTCCAGACAAATGAGATATGTATGACATAAAGACAAAAATACAAAATAGTTTTCAAAAAGAGATCATACACCAAGCAATAGGAACAACCAAGTAAATTACAAAAAAAAGTATTTCCACATCCACCTCACTCTAAACTCTAAAGCCCCAAAATGGAGTAGAAGGTGCTGGAAGTGTTTGTAAATTGCATAAAAGAAACTAAATTTCGTACATTGGCCATTCTGATATTCTTTGATTAAACTAAAATATGGATGAACTAATGCTGACTGGAGTGATGAAAAATGATAATTTAACAATACCAACAAAGCAATCATCCTAAACTAAGATGAAATGCCTCCAGCAGCAGTCACATACATCAAGTGCAATTGTGCAAACAGGATATAGTCAATCTATAGAGGACACCACAGAAACTTGAATCAGTACAAGGCTACAAGCCCTCTTTTCTTTTCTGATTCGTTCATCGAACAATCCATGATCTCGCAATGCACGGGACAACAGAAATCTAGCCGATCGATTCACAAAATGTTTTGGGATTGGATCTGATCTATGCACACTTGAAATCAGCACAAGGCTACCAGGCGTGAGTTTTTGAGAAAGTTCACGCATACTTTAATCAAGAAAATTCACCGAGCGGGAGGAGGCGACTGGGTAGAGGAACTTCACCGAGCAGGAGGAGGCGACCGGGATCTAGAATGTATTTGGAGGTGACGGCGCGGCTCCTTCGAGGTAGCCGAGTGTGAGGAGGCGACCAGGATCTGGAATGGATCTGGAGGTGGCGGCGTGGCTCCTTTGCGGCGGCCGAGTGTGAGGAGGCGACTGGGATCTGGAATGGATCTGGAGGTGGCGGCACGGCTCCTTCGCGGCAGCCGAGTGTGAGGAGGCGACCGAGAGGGAGGTGGTGGCCGAGTGTGAGGAGGCGGCTGAGAGGGAGGTGGCGACCGAGATCTGGAGGTGGTGGCACGGCTCCTTCACGGCGGCCGAGCGTGAGGAGGCGGCCGGGAGGGAGGAGGCAGTTGAGCGTGAGGAGGCGATTGGGATCTGGAGGTGGCGGCGTGGCTCCTTCGTGGCGACCGAGCGTGAGGACGAGGAGGAGGTCGAGCGAGAGATGGGGAGAAGAAATCACGTGTGGGGAGATGAGTTTTGTTTCCCTGGGGAAGAAGCGCGGATTGGGCCGGGGAAGAGGCGTACCGTGGGCTTCCAAACGCAGAACCAATTCAGCCCGGGGTTAGTTTCCATGTGAGTTCCCTCCCCAGGGAAAGGAGCAGGATCCCGACGGGGTTAACGGCTTCCAAACAAGCCCTTAATGTGCCACTCCCATCTTACTCAAGATTGCAATAATGAAATTTTTGAATAAGAGCAATAACACATTTTGAAAAGGATTATCATGAATGCATCCTACATAAGCCTAGGGGCTAGATACTTCAATGTAAGTACTTCTTACCGAAACAGCATTGGTTCTTGATATGATATGATTATCCTCATGCTAGACTCCAAATTGACACATAGTGGAATCCACCTTTATTTGAATTTACCAAGTCTCCAATACCTCTCCAAGTACCTATTAAGCATGTTAAGCACTCTTTGGTACCCAAACTCGGTTGGGTCCTTGAATGTTAGTCACAAGCGATTTGGGCACCAAAATGACCCTAGCAATAATCTTTGGGGAACTAACAATTCTAGCAATTACCCTATATTTTTATATTTCCTAAGCAAATAATGATTATTATAAAGAAGGGAAAATTTGATATATGCCATTGCGGAGTGTCCAAATCAGAGAAGTGCTACTACAAAGTGACGGATCCTAAAAATACCATTGCAAACATAACTCGCTCAAAAAAATGCCACTAGTGTACAAATTTTCTTCTTTCTCTCTTCTTCCCATTTCCTTTGTTCGGTTTGGCCGAACACACACAGAGCTTCTTCTCTGTGGTGCCTTCTTCCTCGGGTGTTGTCGTCGGCGCCGTCGGCCTTTCGCCCCACGTCGCCTTCGTCGCCGGTCTGCCACCGCCGTCTCTGGCCGCTTCTCCTTTTGGCACCGTCTCTCTCTCTCTCTCTCACTCGGCCGGCTTTCTCTCTCTCTCTCCTCTCCCCATGGCGCCTCCTACAGCCTTAGTCTTTGCTTGCATTGCTTTCTTGCTCGCCCTTCGCCCGCCTCGATCCGCCTTCTCCCTTAGTGCCGCCGTCGACCTTCGCACGTGTCGTGCCATGGCCATTTGCCGCCGCTCTCTCCGCTCTCCTTCGGTGCCGCCTCTTTCTCTCACTCAGCCATCTCTCTCTCTCTCTCTCTCTCTCTCTCTCTCTCTCCATGGCGCCTCCTACCCGGCCTCGGTACTCTGCTGCTGCGGCCTCTGGCCCGTCGTGCTTCGCCTCCCGGTCGGCTCGCTCCTCCTTGCCCGCGCTTGGCGTCGGTCCCGGTGGTGTGGCCTTCCCCAGCCCTCGGCTCGAGGCAGTGCTTGCCATTACTGTTGGCCCATCAGCGCCATCGTATGACCTTCACTTTTCTCTGCCTTTCTCTTACTTCATTTTTCTCTCCTGATGGTTGCCTTGGCCCAGCGCTTGCGCATGGTGAAGCTCCCTCCCTGGTGGCTCGACACCTCTGGCCGCCGCCGCCCACGTACGTGCCTCCCGGCTCCGCTGGTGTCGCCTGCTGCACCCGTCGGCTTGGAGGCAGAGGAGAAGACCCGGGTAATAGTGCCGCCATGGATGAGCTTGAGACATGGGAATGTGAAGAAGACGGGGGCAATAACGTCCAATATTTGTGAAATATGTAGATCGGTGGTATTTCTATGAGCAAGAGATGTTTGCAATGACATTTTTAGGATCCGTCACTTTGTAGTGACACTTCTCTGATTTGGACACTTCGCAATGCCATATATCAAATTTTCCCTATAAAGAATAGGTCTAGGAGTGTTACCCATGGGACATAGTTTACCAATGTGTCCCTTTTCCTGGCAATTATAGCAAGTTGGCCTTTTACTTCCACGTCTTATCTTCTTTTATCGCTCCTTGCCAGTTTGCCTCTTCTTTGGAAATCTTGACTTGGCATCCATTTGATTTTGGCACATCTAGGCATTGTGTCCCTTCTTATTGCAACTAAAGCACTTGATGATCTTTGTATGTCTTTGATTGTGTCTCGTCCTGTTATTTTCCTTCTTCTTAGGAATAAAGCCAATTCCTCTCTTGTCATTCAACATTTTTTGTTTGCTTAATATTTCGTCAAGAGATGTCTTCCATTTGTAGCTTCTTTTCAAATCACTTGTCAATTTCTTGACTTGGACCTTAAGTTCTTTATTTTTCTCTACAAGATTAGTCTCAACAAACATAGAGGAAGAACAAGCATCTAATTTTGAGCTACAAGGAGCATTTAGTAAATCATCACAAGAGGTGGATATGCTAACCTTAGATACAATACATGGGTTAGCAACTAAACATGACGTATCATCTAATAAATCACACGTTATGCCTATATCCACCTTGGAGCTAGTGCATTCCTTGAGAAGGAGAGACCCATGCTCTTCTTTTAACATATCATAATTATTTCGAAGAGATATGAACTTTCTTCAAAACTTTGAATTTTATATTCTCTTTTCGAAGATATTCATTTAGATCCTCTAGCATATCCATCAAATCATCATATGAATGCTCATCATCATTATTTACCTCATTTTTACCTTTTGCCATGAAACATGTGGATATGCCAAATAGTTATGGAGTCTCATTTTCATTTTAGTTATTTGATGAATCTTCTTTTATGGTTAGCTCGATAAAATGTCCCTTTTTGCCACAATTCTTCTTTCTTGATGATGATTTGGGTTTTTCTCATCTTCCTTCCAATAAGGACACTTTGAAGCAATGTGTCCCTTTCTTTGATAATTGTAGCACCTTAGAGTCTTGTGGTGCTTTGCATTTGAAGATGTGCTTGAGTATTTATGTGAGTCACGTCTTTTCATGAGATCTTCTATTTTATTCATGAGAGTGACCATTTCTTCTTCGGTGTCATTATCTTCCTCATTTTGATCCCCATCTTCACTTGAATCATATTGGGCCTAGAAAGCATAAATTTGTTTGCTTGAAGTTGAGTCCCTTTCCTTGAGCTCATCTTTGTCCTTCTTGCGCATCTCATTTGTGATAAAATTTCCCAAAAGAGCGGTAGGAGTCATCCTTGGCAATTTGGATGAATTGAGGAATAACGTCACCAAGGTCTTATATTTGTCTAGTAAAGCCTTAAGCATATTGCACACAATATCAAGATCGGTTAAATCACAAGATAGGCATTTGAGTTCATTTACAATATTGTTAAGTCTAGAATACATCTCGGTGATGTTTTCATGAGGCAACATTGTAAATGTCCCATATTTGATTCGAAACCTATGCAATTTGGTCTCTTTGACCGTGGATGTGCCCTCATGAATTTTCGAGAGCGTGATCCATATCTCATGAGCGGTTTCCAAGTTGCTCTCTTGATTGAACTCATCCGCGTTCAAAGCACCAAAAAGAGTGTTCATCGCTTGAGCATTGATGTGAGAGTTTCACTCCTCAAGATCCATGGGGTGTGAAGGATCAAGTGGCATAAAAAAAACCATCACTTACAATCCTCCATATGCTTGGGCTCATGGCATTTAAAAAAAATAGACATCCTAATTTTTCAATTAGCATAATTCGATCCATTGAAGTGTGGTGCCCTACCGTGGTGCATAACCTCTATAGTTGTCATCCTTTACTCTTTATACAGTTAAGTCTAATGAATGAGAGATCAAGCTCTGATACCACTTGTAAGATCGAGGAGACCGAATAGAGGGGGGGTGAGTAGACGGTTTTAAAAATTCTTTTGGCTAAAACCGAGTTTTACATGAAATTGTAAAACAATTCGGTTTTGCTCAATTAAAACCTAAATCAACTAGTCTTGACTAAGTGCACCAACAATCTAGGACTATTGATAATGATAGCAAACATACAAATACACTTAAGCAATTGAATTCTATAAATGTAAATTGCAATAGATAAAGCTCAAGAAGGCAAACCACAATGACACAAGGATGTTTTACCGTGGTATTTGGACACTTGTCGGTCTCCCATAATCCACGTTGAGGTAGGCCCAAACAAATTGGATTGACTCCACGAATTAAGCCAACACCTCCGAGGTAAACCCAAACGAATTGGACCGGCTCCAAACTTGAACCAACACCTCAATCCACTCGGGGTTGCTCTTCCTCCACTCCGGAGACGGTGAGCACCAAACCACTCACAACCGCCCGGGTCTTCTCACAACCTTCTTTGAGAAGATCACCGGCGCAACTCCTACAAGCCATCTAGGTGTCGGCAAACACCAAGAGTAACAAGTCGGAGATGCTCACTTAAACGAATTAAGTGTCTAAACTCAATGGATATACAATCCAACACACGATGCAACACATGCACTAGGACGTCTCTCTAAGCTCACTAAGTGTAACAGATGCACAAAAGAGAGTAGATGACCTGCTCTTTGCTCAAGGGAAATTAATATGGCACCGACCACACTCCCACAACCGGCCACAAGGGGTATTTATACCCACACAAGAAAAACTAGCAGTTGAAGGAGAATCTTCAGAAAAACAGGGAAAACTGGTCTAACTGCTAACCAATGGCCGGCCAGACCGCCCTAACTCCAACGGCTATAAAACTAGCCGTTGGGCACACATCTGGGCTGACCACCCTCACAAGGGCTGGTCAGACTGCCAGAGGGGCGGTCAGACTGCTCAACAGAGGAATCAAGCAAACTAGAGGAACACCTCCTCTAGAAAAAATGATCCGCCAACTAGAAAACGGTCTTACCGTACTACGGTAGTACCACACTTAAACTCGCGGTTATACTGCTGACCGTGGGATCGATCAGACCAGCCAACTCATGGCGGTCAGACCGGTTGCCCACCGGTCGACCGATCAAGACTGGTGATCGAGACCCAAGAAGGTTTTACTGGACTCGGCTGGTCAAACACTTCAAGGGTCGGTCAGACCGCCACACAGCTCTGGTTAGACCGCCACACAAAGAGAAGGCTAAAAGACAGATTGCACACCACTTCAACTTAATTCGCAAAACATATTTGTCAATTGATGCAAAATGCAAACCATGGTTGAAGACGACGTTCTCAACAAGTTGCAAAACACATTTGACGGCTTTTAGAATCACGCCACAAGGAATATAGTACATGAACTTAAACCATTTGCAAAACACATTCGCAAATTAAAGTCACATACTACAAGGATTATGCATAAGCCTCAACTATTTTGCAAAACACATTTGCAAATATCGGCAACATGCTAACGAGAGCTAGAGTAAGCAAAACGAGCTATCAACACATGACACACTCAAGCTACTAGTTAAGACCCCTCTTAATAGTACGGCAACCTATACTAGTAATCCAGTCTTTATACCAAACACCGATACCGGTAAAATGACTAATAACACATTCTTAGCCTATGCTAGTCATATATTTGCCTTGTGCATTCACTTGGAGCTTTAGGATGATGATTCACTCCTCTCCAAGATTGGTTTTTGATTTGAGCATCAACACATGATGCCACTCACTTTATTTGATGATCTTCAACACATTTAGCCATCCATTATTTTCATCATCATGTGACTTAACCTATTTCACCAATTCATGAAAATATTAGTTCACATGACGATTGTCGTTAATTACAAAAATACTGCATTAACACATAATGGCGGGTCTAGATTCTTCACCCTACTTATTAGTATGACCAGCATGTGGGTCTCACCTGTCGTATGACGTCAGATGGAACAAATATGACGAACCTAGTGTTTTTAGGGATTTTTTTATATGCTACTGCAAATGTTTCGAATCCCTGATCTGCCACTACAAAACGACATCTCCCTTCCACGCCACTACAAACTCCAAACCATACCCTTTTATGCCATCGTTGACAAGTCAAGCGTGAAGTGGCCGCGCAAATACCATTTTGCCCTTTCGTCTTCTTCTTCCTTCTTCTCAATCGAGACAGAGGGGAGGGAGAGAAACATAGAGAGGTAGAGGAAGAGAGAGATGGGAGGCATGACTGCGATGGTGGAACAGAGATGATGCCGAGTGCCTGGCGTGTTCTCGGGCAACGCGAACGCATGGGAGATGTTTGGAAGTGCGGAGGAGGATGACTAGAAGGGGCATAGACAAGGCGACCGACACATAGAGAGAGAAAAAGGGCGGCAGTGGATCCAAGCAGAATCGATGGGAATAGTGCAAGCATGGAATATTCCTGGATGAGAGGATTCTATTTTTGTGGATGAGCATGGTGGAGGAAATGCTAGGGAGGTTGGTGGCGGCGACCGTGGCGGCGAGTAGGAGGTCGGCGGTGACGATCCACGGTTGAGGGGACAACTGAAGGTGGTGGGGATTGGCTTCAACGCGACGAGGCTCACCTCATGACGTGGATGGCTTGGCAAGAGACGTGGGAGGCAATGGATCAACAAAGGTAGGGTGGAGGGCGGCGGCGAGGCTCAACACCAGCGGCCCTCCGGTGGGTTTCGATGAGGAAGAGAGGTGCTGCAAGGATCTCATGGAAGAGGAGAAGTCAAAAGCGTGATCAATTTGAGGGAAGGACGAATCAACCGGTGCGATTGTAGAACAAGGCGATGCATTCGCCGGGCTCGAGGATGACGACGACTTTGGCGGTGGCGTGGGTGACTTTGGGAGGATGAGGGGAGGAGGAAAAGATGGCAAACAACGCTGGCGTTGGGCTTGATAGGGAGATGGTTGCAGGGCGGGGGGACAAGGCGAGGAGGTGGCACTAGCTTTGCTCTCTTCTCTTTGCGCTCGACACAAGAGAGAGTGAGGTGGCGAGGGCGATGTAGCTGGGATGACGTGGAGCGCATGCAGGGCGACAATGGCGAAGGATTGAGCGACGCACGCGTTGGGGACAAGGGCTGCCGAGGGAGGGACGCAACATAGGGAGTATGTCGGTGGGATGAGGTATGGGGATGGGGGAGAAAAGGAGGGAGAGAAAGGGGAGGGAGAAGGAAGAAGGTAGGGTAATTAGGGCATTTTCGAGAAAAAATAGCAACAAAAATCTAACGGAGTTGACGGTAGTGGCAAAAAAGGTAACATTTATGAAATGTAATGGCATGGAAGGGAGATGCCATTTTGTAATAGCAGCTCAGGGATCCGAAACATTTGCAATGACATATCAATTTTTTCCCTTTTTTAAAAACCTTTTGTCTAAGAACATATGGTTATTTGAAAAAAATGGTAAAACCTGAGATTTTGTGTTAACTATGCCCCCAAAAAAGGTTTTTTGTTTATGAAAGTTATTCTATTTTTATGAAGGATAATCTTTGATCCATTATTTTTATGAAGGATAAGATCTGATTCATTAATTTCACAAAAAGTATAGAGTACTCCTTAACGGGCACAAAATAATATCGTTTTGGATATTGACACAGTCCCCAAAACGTAACTTTGACCACTAATTTCTATTGTAATAGATTTATAAAACATAATAAAATTATACTGCTATGTTCTTTCGAGACAAATCTATACATACAATTTTCCCGTGTTTAATCTAAATACTGAAAAAGATATCAATAGCCAAAGTTGAAAAAGTTTGATTGCACATACCCCTAAACAACATTCTTTTGCGACGAGATGGAGTAATAACTAAAACACATGTACCCGGGTCTAAAACAAAAATTACAGTATTGCCCCTATACTAACGGAGAACCCTATATTAACGGCCATAGTTATGAGCTTATTTGTTGGTTTGGGGCTTAGTTCCGTGACCTCTTGGTTGCTGAGCTCTAAGATAACTAAATTTCAGAAAATACAAGGTTTTGAGATATTAGTAACATAAAACCTCACGTCGTGGGGTTTTCTGAAACCTAGGATTTTATGGAGAAAAAAAATCAAAACGTGGGGTTTTATATTACTAATGCCTCAAAACCCGAGGGTTTCTGGAAAAAAAAATCAAAATATAGGATTTTGTGTTACTAATACCAAAAAATCTAGGATTTTCTGAAATTTACTCATAAAACTAGATTACATGCTTACGCTGCACGAGATGGTTCATTTCCTGTCAGGGATCTACTAACTACAATTTTGAGAATTTAAGAAGCAAAAAGGAAAAGATAAGAATTTCAATAGTCAACTGTCGAAGAAAGAAGAGAAAATATGTTGACGCCAGCAATGGCGTCTGCAACTGCTAAGCACTACCAGATCGTTCAGATTATTAATTCGTTTATGCGGGCTAAGGATGCAAACTTCTCCTCAGCAACCGCACAGGACCGCCCGATCGAATTCGAACGGCTCAGATCGAATTCCACCCTCTTTCTCACAAGCAGAATCCCAAATTGAAAACACCAAAGACACGAGCAGCCGCAGCACGCGCCGCAGCAGCGAGGAGGAAGTGATCGGAGGCAATGGAGAACGTCGGCGGCAACAGCGGCGGAGACGTCCCGGAGAACGCCAACGAGCGTATGGCCGATCACTTTCTTACGCAGATTTCTTGTATCCAAGGGTTTTACGGTTCTCTTTTGATCGGTTTTGGGTTTCGCCGCAGATTGCCCGGGGGCGCAGTCGGAGTCGGCGGGGAAGGCGGACGCGTGCGCTGGGTGCCCCAACCAGCAGATCTGCGCCACCGCGCCCAAGGGCCCGGACCCCGGTACCCACCCTGCCCTGCCCTAACCGCGCCGCCGTTTACAATCTAACCTTTGTTCGATTTGGCGCGATCGCATTATGCTTTGCTTTGCTAGTATGCCGCATCGATGCTTGTTTTAGTCAGGTCTTGTTGCAATCGAGTACGAACTTTACTGTGTACGGTCCGCGCTTGTATGAGCATACTTTGTAGTTGTCTTAAGCTCCTGTTAGGCTGGTACTGATGATGGGCGCGGAAGATGTTAGGATTTGGTAGTGACTAACTCACCCCCGTGATAAAAGTTGCGCATGCTTTCAGTGTATTGAAGTTGTTTTAGTATATCTGACCGTGAAATCCATGATGTTGAAGAAGTTTAGATTGTATCGAGCTATGAAACAACAGCCTGGTAGAATTAGGAAAACATATGAGTTACCCTGATAGATTCCTGTTTGCCAACTTGTTAAAGTTGGTTCCTTGATTTCTCACAATTGTAATTATGGATATGCCCGATGCGAGTGTCCTTGTAACATATGTTAAAACTTCAGGCAATGCTTAGGTTAGTCACCCAACTCAACTTGATCACCGGAAAAAGTGCTAGAGATGTTAAATGATATAGTACTTAGAAGAACTTACCACTGTACTATAGATTCTCATACATGTATATACAAACTAAAGTATTACTGCAGTTAATTGTGTGCATACATTAATGAATGATGTTACTGATGAAGGCAGCTGTTAGATTCTCATACGGGCTTTGAGGTCCCACTAGCACACATAAGCAACTGCACTTGTGACTGTTTTTCTACGTGAGTTGACGTCCTATCATACGTTTTAGCATGATTATTCTTGTAGTATGTAATCTTTGTTGCAAGTTATTGTGAATTTGTGATGCTTACCATATAATATCCAATTGTTCTCTCTTCTCTATTATATATATATTTTTTGGTGAGACCACCTTAAATTGAATCATTTTATTTTCAGACCTGCTTGCCATCATTGAGCGAATGAATACTGTGAAACATAAGATTCTGGTGTTGTCTGGGAAAGGTGGTGTTGGGAAGAGTACATTTTCAGCCCAGATCTCATTTGCTCTTTCTGAGATGGACTATCAGGTCGGCCTTCTCGACATAGACATATGTGGCCCAAGCATCCCAAAAATGTTAGGGCTTGAAGGTCAGGATATTCACCAAAGCAACCTTGGCTGGTCGCCGGTGTATGTTGAGTCCAACCTTGGTGTCATGTCAATTGGCTTCATGCTGCCCAATTCAGATGATGCTGTTATATGGAGGGGTCCTCGTAAGAATGGGCTCATCAAACAATTCTTAAAGGATGTTGATTGGGGGGAGATCGACTATCTTGTTGTGGATGCTCCTCCAGGAACGTCGGATGAACATATTTCAATTGTGCAGTACCTTCAGATTGCAGGAATCGATGGTGCAATCATTGTCACCACTCCGCAGCAAGTTTCTCTAATTGATGTGAGGAAGGAGATAAATTTTTGCAAGAAGGTTGGTGTTCCAGTCTTGGGTGTTGTCGAGAACATGAGTGGCTTGAGGCAGGCACTTTCAGATTTGAAATTTGTGAAGCCAAGTGAGACAGGCGAGACAGATGCTACAGAGTGGGCACTGAACTACATCAAGGAGAAAGCTCCTGACCTTTTGTCGGTTGTCGCATGCAGTGAGGTGTTTGATAGCAGTAAGGGCGGTGCTGAGAAGATGTGCCATGAAATGGGGGTCCCTTTTCTTGGGAAGGTGCCCATGGATCCGCAGCTCTGCAAGGCAGCGGAGGAGGGGAGATCATGCTTCACTGATCAGAAGTGTAGTGCAAGTGCTCCAGCCCTTAAAAGCATAATCAAGAAGCTGATCAAGACACAGTGATGTGGTAGTGTGAAAAATGACCATGAGATGATGTCAAGAGTGTTCATTGTATATTATTACATGCTGAGTGTTTTACTGCAATATTAGCTTTGCACCAACCTTTTCCCGTCGCATGCAAAATCGGCTAGATTTGCACTGCTGTGTCTTATTGTAGCGGAAAAACAATTAAGTACCTGTAGAAACTGTGATATGCTAGTTTGCAAATCGAAATCCTCAGTGGAAGATCAATTCTCTACCTTAGTGTTGTGTGTGAACTTAGCTATTCAACAAGGCTGGCGAAAGTTTGTTGGAATGTAGCTTCTGTCATTTTCCTTTGCTCTGCTGGGCAGTTTATATGTTGGCAACTTTTGTTACGTCATGCCCCTCTTATCTTGCACTAGGGCATCGCTAATGATCAATGAACAGTACAAAAATGTTGATTGGGTCTGCGAATTTGATCCTACAAATTGCATTAATATCTGGCTTTTATCCTATCTTGGCTTCTTGAGTCTTGAACTCTTGGCTTTGCTCTTACCAACTCATTCATTTCATCGTCTCAAAGTGCGAGATCTCGCTGTCATCTTAGCTTGCAAATGTAGTTGGGGACACGGCATTCCCAGCATCAGTAATAGCAGCCCAGCCAGCGGAATTGCAGGTTTAACACCGTTCCAACGCTGACAATGTGCTTCTATTGAAACATGCACTTTTATTTCACATCGCAGTCGTGATATTTTGCGAATAAGAATATTATTACATCGCCAGGTCGTTGGCGGTACAGCGAAAATATGCAACATATATATCCGCAATAGCAGTATAGGGCACTCTTCCTAGCTAAACAATACCAAACATACTATGCAAGGGTGGGTGGTATCCATATATAACCATGGGTCTGCACGTATCCAACTCTCTCGCTCAGTTCATCGGCTTCCTTGGGGCCTCGGCTGCCAGGTTGGTACGGGATAGCCTTCAGCCTTCCTGCGTCGATATCGTGAAGCAAAGGAGTGAAGATCTGCCAAGCAGCCTGAAACCAGCGGATACAATGTCAGGGTGGCAATAAAATTGAAGGGTCCCTTCAAAAGAGCAACAAAAGAAAGTATCCCTTCAAAGAAATTTATATAGGGTGGCACAAACCTTCAGCTCATCTCGGCGAACAAAGTGTTGTTGGTCTCCTCTTATTCTGTGGAAACATGGATGTCAATCAATGCAATCAAGAGAGAATTACCTATTTATACAGAACAATCTCTACAAAGTGTTATGGTTATGGACACAGGGCATGAAAATGCAGAACTGTGCGTGCGGTTTAGGGATGAACAATTTTCTTTTTGAGGAAAGAAGAAAAATTTAGAGCAATGAATAGGATGATACGTACGTATCCAAGATGAGGCGCTCATACGCCTCTGGAATTTTGACATTTTGATACCGCATCCCATATGACAGATCAAGTTCACTCTGTTCTGTAGCCATTTCTAATCCAGGTTTCTTGACCTGCACGAATTCATGTAGTATTTAAAGATTGTATTAGCAATTCCCTTGGATTCAAAATATCATCAAATTTCACTGGATAAAAGAAGCATTAGGCGTTACATAAATAGCTGAACTTACAGTTAATTTCATGTACATGGCTTCTGATGGCTGGAGGCGTATGACAAACTCATTTCTCCCTTGCTTCTTACCTTCAACAGGTTATATTTAGTTCAGTTATTAGATCCCAAATTTTGACTTAGACATAAAAAACAGCATATTGATCAAACTAAAATATCGATAGAAAAAACATATCAACAAGAGAGACATTCAACTAAACTAAAACGCGAGGAAAACTGTCATCTTTAGTATTGTTTTGGTGTTCAATGAACATAAAGGAACATCCACCCGCTCTACAGTTTGCATTCGTGCGCTAAATTTCTTGAGATCTAGATGGCATCTAGTCCAATGAATGAGTTAATTTAACATCCCTAAGTAACCTACTGACACGACATGATAGGATCAGGTGAGCTTATAAAACATGATAGTTAGCGTAATCAAGCATTCAAACTTCAGTGACAAGTTAAAAGGTAACTAGCCAACAAATGCATTCTGCTATGCAGCGGAAAGCCAGAAAGTCTCATTGCACATGTTTATCTAGTTTTGTCCTTCGTACACAAGTCTTCCTAAAATGTCAACTTATCTTGTATTTCTCAACAAGATAAAATGTTAACATAAAGCAAGTGCTTTCCTGGTTTCCTGGATATGGCATGGATCTGTCTTACCCATTCTGCATTATCAATGAAACTTTAGCTATTCCTTTGGCTTCAGATCTTGAGGTATCAAATTTATGAAAGAGCTTCTAGCTTTCTACTGCATAGTTATGTAAAGGCACTCCCTTAGTCTTTTATAGCAAACTCACTTGCTTAGGTAGTAACATTGTATGTACACAGAGTTAACTACACCATGAACATTAACTTCCAAGAACATACATCTAAAAATGTCACCAGGAACATCCTTGAACTGCACACGAACTTCTGCTTTACTTGAGCTTAATGCTTTACCAGCTTTAAGAATGAAAGGGACACCTGCAGGATATGAATATTTGGGAATTAATACTGAAAATGAAGATGCTATGATCCAGAAAAGGACATGCTCAAGTAAAAAAACAAGTATTTCAATGCTACCTTTTTTGAACTCTAATATGTATATATATGGATGGAAGATATACCTTCCCATCTTTCATTGTGTACCCGAAGTACAACAGATGCAAAAGTTGGGGTATTTGAGTCATCTGGCACTGTAGGGTCATCCTTGTAGCCCTCATATTGTCCAAGGACAACCTCTTCATGCTTTATTGGGTTCACAGATTGCAGAACCTGACATTAAGACAGGAAACTGGTTTTGCTTGGCACTAAACAAACGAAAAAACAAGATATGCACTCTGCTACATTTCATAGAAAACATAAAATTACAACAAAGAATTGGCAAAGCTGCAATACAGTAATAACATGTAGACAGTAGAGAGAGAGAAAAACCTTGACTTTCTCATCTCTAATGTGCTCAGGCTTAAGAGAGACAGGCTTTTCCATTGCAATCAAACAGAAAACCTGCAAGAAATAACAATAATTTATTATTGGGACTGTTTAACTCCTAAAAACATCTGTACTCTTCAATGAATTCTACCATGTACTAGTTAAGCTATATATGGTTCAGCATGAAACAAACTGTGCCCATGAATGTTATATACTGTGAATGGCAAGTGGACAAAAGTAATGTAAAAAAGAGGCGCTTATTGTCTAAAACCACAAAAGGACTAAAAGTTAAAGTCAAGCGATAAAATGATACAAAATCATATCATATGGAGTATTAACAAATCTTAGTAATATTTACCTGCAACAAATGGTTCTGAATGATATCACGAATGATTCTGCAGCAACAAGAGTGAGGTTAGAGGCTATACTTCTACAGTAAACAATGAATATATGCAGGGAAAAGCATAAATTGTTTCATCCGTTAGGAGGGTGATATAAACAGAATGAATTTTGTTAGAATTCAGTATTGAGTGCTTTGCTTGCTGTAAAATGGTAATTTTCTATGTTAAACTTTGCAAACTTAAACACAAAAAATATATGAAAATTCACACTTCAAATACAAAATATGCATAGCTCGATTAATAAGGACCAACTAGAATTGCAAATATTTCTAAAATTTATCATCACTTACCTTGCTTACCAGATATATGTTGCATGAGATTTATATTTTCGACTTGTAAGGTTATGAATGATTTTATATTTGAAAACCAAGGGTATAATTTTATATTAGAGAATTTCTTAATAAAATGTAATGCTTCCACATACCCATATTGATCGAAATATCCTCCACGCCCTTCAGTTCCGAAGTTCTCCCTGAATACAATCTGCAGGATTGGATTGATTACAGATTGAAGCTATTATAGCATGCCATATTGTTGATAGTGCCGTGTTTAAACTATAGACAATAAAAAAATCTATTTTTTTAGTTGTCTTAGGTTCAATTTAGTACATTTCAAACAACAACAAATTATAAGTAGCAACCATCTTATGCAAGGACCTACAAAAAGATGATTTCTTACATGGTGCAGTAACTGCAGGTATATAACATTGGATTTCTTGAATCAGCAATCATAAGCTGCCTATTGCTAACAACAAACTATAAACCACCTTACCTGTATATTATCAATGTTGTCACGGTTCCAAAGAGGCAAGAACAAACGGTTGGCAAAACGAAGCACAAGCTGTGAAATGCGATTAGTTCAAAAGGAGTTACACAAGTGTTACTTAAAGAAAATATGAATAGCTGAACAAAGCTATAACCATTACCAAGTTTTGGACCAACTCTTTTCCCAAGTAGTGGTCAATTCTGTAGAGTTGGTGTTCCTCAAATAGCTCCCCGAGTTGGGCACTTAATTCTTCTGCAGAGTCCAAGTCCTTTCCAAAGGGCTTCTCAACAATTACTCTAGTCCATCCAGTGCGAGAAGCTGCAAGCACAGCATTATTGTCTAGCCCAAAACTCGACAAAAGTAAGAATGCAATTTAGTACTGTAATATGTAGCTCTGCCTTTTCTGAGATGAAGTGAACAACAGGTGGAAACTAACATCTTCAAATGATCATGCCCTCATTACTACTGCAAAGCTGGAAGTTCTGAATAACAAATCATAAATTTATTGCCCTATAAAGTAAAGCATAGAAAATAGGTCTTGGTGAAGCTAAAGCTTCTGAAAAGACTTGAATCACCATGTGTGCTTCTTCAAATGAAGTGCAAGAATGGACGGGACCGAAGAAACGCTTCCGTTTTGAAACATTCTGGACAAGAATGGAGAGGTTTTAAGATACGGTCTGAGTAGCGTGGAAATACGATGTCCACGTGGTAAGACTCACAGCAACAGGCCGCGCTTTGCAAAGTTGGAGCCAGCGCGAATGTGGTAGTGTTCTCCAACAGATAGGATGGTCCAAAGTGTTAATTGGCCGACTGAATGTGGCTGAGGAAAAGCGGCTGCTATCCCCTTGGGAAAGATGGTTCAGGTTGGCGCTTAAGAGAAAGCTGCTAGGGCTGTGCTCCTTTGAACGGACAATCGTGCGCCAAAGATCTCGGATCAGGTGGTTGTGCAAAGGGGACGCGAACTCTCGTTACTTCCATCTGCATGCAAATCATAGTAGGCGCCAAAACTTCATCTCAAGTCTAAAAGTCGTTCGTGGGTGCACACACAGTCAGGGTTAGAAGAGGCATTCCATGATCATTTCACCAAAATCATTGGGCAACCCGCCGAGCGTGACTACTCGCTGGATCTCAGCTACCTAGAGATTCCTTCTCTTGATTTACAGTCGTTGGATGTTGATTTCACCAAAGAAGAGGTTTGGGAAGCGGTTAAGTGCTTGGCCTCCGAGAAGGCTCTGGGACCTGATGGTTTCTCGGGCCTTTTCTACCAATGTTGTTGGCCAATCATCAAGCTAGCCATTTTGGCAGCCTTCCATGCCGTTGGTCGCCTAGCAGGAGTGAGCTTTCACCTGCTCAACAAGGCACTATTAACCCTTTTGCCTAAGAAGCAAGAAGCACAGGAAGCGCATGATTACCAGCCGATAAGTCTCCTGCACAACTTTGCCAAGATCTTCTCTAAAGTTTTGGCACGAAGGCTTACCCCAGAACTTCCAAAATTAGTAGCTACAAATCAGTTGGCATTCACCAAAGCTCGTTCTATTCAAGATAACTTCTTCCTGGTCAAGCAGTCTAATAACTTCTTCCTGGTCAAGCAATCTGATAACTTCTTCCTGGTCAAGCAATCTGCCGCATGCTTCACCAACAAAAACAATCGGCCTTCCTCTTCAAACTAGACATTGCTCAAGCTTTTGACTTCTTGTCTTGGCCTTTTCTGCTTGAGATTCTACGACACAAAGGGTTTGGCCTAAGGTGGTGTTCTTGGCTAAGCATTATGCTCATGTCCACATCTACTAGAATTCATGTCAATGGACAGCCAGGGCGGCCGGTTTGGCATGGTCGCGGTTTGCGTCAAGAAGACCCATTATCCCCGATGTTATTCATCATTGTGATGGACGCACTCAACAATACGGTCCTCACTGCAGAAAAGGAGGGCCTACTCCGTCCGATCAGAGGACGTCGAGGGCTACCACATCGTCTCTCCCTTTCTGTGGATGATGTGATAGTGTTCCTGACCCCGGTGAGCGATGATTTGTTAGCCATCAAGGACATCCTAAAGCTCTTTGGTGAGGCCACTAGTTAGCGTACCAACATGACTAAAAACTCCTTTTCTCCCATTCATTGTAATAACCAGCAGATTCAGCTCATCACGAATAATCTGCACTGCAACATCGCTGCTTTCCCTTGTAAGTATTTGGGTTTGCCACTATCCTTACGAAAGCCGCCACGAGCAGATTATCAACCTCTTTTGGACAGGGTCGCTAACTGTCTCCAAGCCTGGCAGGCCGGTCTGCTTTCTCAAGGGGAGCACTTGATCTTGGTTAAGGCAGTACTATCAGCCATGCTAGTTTATAATTTCATGGCTCTAGATCCCCCCCCCCCACTCGGTAGTTAAAGAAATTGACAAAATGCGTCGAGCATTTCTTTGGAAAGGATCTACAAATGTGTCAGGAGGCAATTGCTTGGTGGCTTGGTCGTCAGTCTGTCGCCCCCAACAGCTGGGAGGGCTCGGTTTGCACAACCTAGATGTGCTTAGACAGGCCATGCGCATCCAATGGCAATGACTACATCGAACTTGGGTGTCTCGACCTTGGGGAAGTTTGCAAGCTCAGTTCAACCGACACGAGAAAGACATGTTCAATGCTTCCATTGTGGTCAGATTAGGGAATGGAATGAGCACGCTGTTCTGAGAGGACCGCTGGCTGAATGATTGCTCAATCCAAGCCTTCACACCGAACATTGTCCAGATGGTCAAACCTTCGATTCGGAGAAAAAGAAAAATTTCCCAAGCCCTCGACAATGATACTTGGATTCTAGACTTGCAGGGTCAGCGTGTTGACAATTTTGTTGATGAGCTCCTTCAGCTCTGGAATAGGGTGCAAGAGATTCGCCTTGCACAGGGAGAGGTCGATTCCATAAGTTAGCGTTGGGAAGCCTCAGGTTGCTACTCTGCGAAGTAGGCGTACATGGCCTTCTTCACAGGATCGATTAGGTTTCCGTGTGCTGAGGCTATTTGGAAAACTCGGGCTCCTCTAAAATGCAAAATTTTCATGTGGTTAGCTATTCGGCGGTGGTGTTGGACGGCTGATCGTCTAAGGCGTCAGGGACTGCCAAACTAAGGAATTTGTGTTTTTTGCAGACACTAGGAAGAGACCATAGATCATCTTCTTATAGGATGCGTTGTAATGGCGCAATTTTGGGCTCGCTTCGTTACACAGATCGGCTCACGTTGCCCAGTGCCGATTGGTTGTTCAGCCATCCTTCAAGACTACTAGTTGACCGCACGAATTTCAGCGCCAAAACATCAAAGAAAGGATACAGATTCTTGTATCACTCTAGTCTCGTGGATGATCTGGAAAGAGCGCAATCAAAGGATCTTCAACAACATCGCCGTATTTATCGATCAGCTTCTTCATCTTGCTCTTCAGGAGCATCGGCAATGGCACTTGGTGGCGGGGCATCGCATAGGCTCGGCGATGCAGTAGTAGCAGTACTCCCGCATTTTGTCGGTCGTCTGCACTATTCACCGTAAATTGTACTCAGTTCTCTTCAGTAAGCGTTCGGTTGCCGACCAAGTCCTGATAGCCGGAGCTTTCTTTTAACTTGTATCCCTTGTATAATCTATGAACTCGGTTCCTTTCTTCTAATGATATGATGTGCAAAGCTTTTGCACATTCTTGAAAAAAAAGTGCAATAGATTATTGGAATTCCAAAATAATAACACACAGCATAGGAAAGAAACTTTACATGGATTCATGCAATATGCTCTGATCATTTTGCACACTGAAGGGTAGACAGATGGAGGCAATGCCAAATAAAACAGCCTGCGAGAGCTTTCCGATTTGTTTGGCATCTCATACTCCAATATTTCCTTGTTCAAATTCTCAAATCCTTCTCCATTGTCATAGGAACCACTGACATATTTTATCTGTGGTACAAATTTACCATAATGATGTGTGTGTCACATAAGGAATTCTGAGTAGTTATATACTGTAGGATCGTTAAATGGTCTAACATATACAACAACTTACTAATTGCAAAAATTCTGAAAGATGTTCTTCTGAGGCTCCTTTGAGGTATCTGTACAATTTTTAAAGAGAACACCATTAAGGCATGCAAAATTGATGATTGAAGTTCATAGAGTATAGGTACATGTTTTTAAATTTCAAGAAACCACCACCTCAGTTCATATAGCATATTGCAGATCAACAGTAATGTTTGTTTTAAGCATATAGTACTGTCCATGCTTATAGGAATTGAAGTCTAATTTGGCAGCCATCCTTATTATAAAATTCAAAATCCCAGTAGTTAGATATTCTCATATGCTTAAAAGACGTTATAAGTGCCTAAATGCGGCAGCAAAATGTGAAAACCTATGAGTTTTTTTATATTTTTAGCACACAATGAGCCTTTTTTTTGGGTAATGTTTTACAGTTTTGGTATGGAAAGCAAGGAAGTTCAGCATCATAAACCTTACCCACGGATGCGTTCTCTTAACCCATCATCAGAAATATGTGATCTTGCATACCCAAATATATGCACTTCACCGGATTGTAAAAATCCCTGTAACACATGAACATTAACGTCCATAAATATATCAGTTGACCTGAGAACCATAGTGTATATAACAGACACTGCACAAAAGTAGCATGTCTGTAAAGACTAAGTTTTATGTGTTTACAGATGGTGTATAACAGTATAGCACAGCTAGTTGTTAAATAAGTAGGAGCTCGATCTGTAGTTTGCCATCAGTCTCTTGAATTGTCTCGTAAAAGCTATAATTCGTATCTGGGAAGGGGGAAAGTACATCTGTTTGTGCTTATACTTGTGATCAGGTCATTCCAAGAAAATGAGAACCGATTACTTGCTCCGGAATACCTCAACTGAATGTCATTAGCTTTTGCAAATTGTATAGAGAGCAGCTAATTATTGTCAAATTACCTGCTCAAAAAGGTGGAAGAGTGCTGGGAAAGTTTTCTTCTTGGCAAGGTCTCCAGAAGCCCCAAGTACAACAATAGAGAGACACCCTTGCCCCAAAGGAAGTTCTAGGTCCCTTGATAAAGAATTAAAGCTGCTTCGTCTTGACGACGGTGAAGATTCACCTGATCCTCCTGACATGACAAATAGGACGATTCTCTTCTTCCTTCAACGATACACCTAACCAAGTGAGAAAGATATGATTAATCTTACGGTCATCTGAACTTAGCCTAAGCATTTTCATACTACTCGTTGAAATGGAAAGATCCAACATCAAGCAAAAATAGCAAGCAAAACACATGAATAGCTTGCGTGGTTCGGCCTGTTCCATGCATTGACAATTCTAATACTTCTATACTAAAGGCATGGCATTATACTAGTGCCCCCTCAAAACTGGAAACAAAAACCGCACATGACTAGATCTAAGATCACAACTTACCATTTAAAGTGAACTAGCTTTAAAGCTCGGTCTACCTCTTACTTCTGATAACCAAGTAATCTAACCTTTTTTTCTCCAGCTGCCAAGAACACTAAAATCACTTTTTGTATATATAAAAATGAAACAAAAGGCACTATATATCAAAAGGTCAACATAGCAATGTCCAATCATATGATGAATTTATGTAAATTTAAGAAACCAGCAACCAGGGGCGGACCTAACGTGGGGCATGGGGCAAAAAAACTGGAAAATAAACTGTTATTAGTAGCACTCCAGTACTCCACCACGCAGCCAACAAATCAACAACTAACTGCATGGATTAGATTCGAGAGAAAGAAAGATTTGTATTAGATTGATTGTTCGCAGCAAAGAAAAGATCCCCCAGAACAAAATGATAAAACAACACTCCAAGCAAGCTAGGCTTTCTTACCAACGAACGAAGAGATCAATCCAAGCAAGCCCGGATGGGATAGATCCCACTCCACTCCAGTCCAGTAGCGTGGAGGAGGACGGCTGTCAAGACCCAAAGGAACCCGACTCGATTTCACAGCGAATTTGAGGAATTTGGAAGCAATCGGAGATGAACAAACAGGGGGAAGCAAAGAACAGCTACAACTAACTTACATCTACTTCACAACTGATTGGCAACAGAACCATTCGTGGTTGAGGAAAAAAATCTAAAAGAACTCAAAGAAAGCGCGCAAGGACCGCGACCCAACCCACCAAAATCTAAAAAGAACTCGACCAAGCCAAGCTCGCACAGCAGATTGCGACGGACCAATCAAGAAACCTCGGACTCGCCGAAGCAAGCACAGGATGGTACTGGATAGAAACTTGTGCGGGATTTTGCAGTAACCGATAGCCGAACGGAGATCATTGACCAGCGGCGGGCGAGATTTGTGCGGGAGCAAAGAGAAGCGAGTGGATGGGGGGCTCCTACTCTTGGATTGGCCCCTCCGCCATTTTATACCGCGACGGCGTCGCTCGACCTCCTCCCCTGCTTCTCCCGCTTTCACCTCAACTGTCCACTGCCCACTGCCCACCTGCCTTTCCTACGTCGTCCTCGTGCCTGCGTGCTCTGTGCCACCAACCGCGAAGAACCTACATGTAAAACCAAGAAACTGCAGGGGGTTATGTGAAGAATCGTGTGGAAACAGTCCGAAAAGTTTACTAATTGCCCCCTATTTTTTATTTATGACATTTATGGTGTGAGGCGACAAATCTTATGCACATGACCCAATCTATAGATATATGCACAAATCGACTCGCAGTCGTTGGATCGAATTTGGACGTTCGAGATGGAGGCGGGCAGCTTCCCCTACCCAATTACTCATTTTTCTATTTTACCCCCCGCACACTCCCTCGCCATTATGTGAAGACCCATGGCAGCGTATGCAAGATGCCGTCGATCCTCTCCCAACTCATCGCCTCCCTGCTAGAGGCAACCCCTTGCTTGGCGTCGGCCCTGGCGCAAGACTCTCCTCCACCGTGCCGCTCTCTCGGTGCCACGCTGCCTCCACGACCACCCCCCCGCCCACTCTGTCTGTCTGCCTGCACTTGCTGCAGCCTCTTCCTCATCCTCCCACCTCTCTCATGCTCCACTCCCTCGCCTTGCACCTCTGCCCCCGTGCCTCTGTCCCCACGTGCTTTGTCTTGGAGCAGATGGTGAAGAGGGGGATGTAGTTGGGTGCTCAAGGGTGACAGCCTCTTGCTACATGTGTTTGCAGCAGTAATGCAAGTGCAAGTGAGATGAAGCTTCTCGATGACTTGGCGTTGTCATCTTGAAATTTTCAGTTCTAGTGACAGCCTTCAGCTGTGGCATTTGTCAGCTCAGGAGGCTACTGCTAGATGTTTGACACTTTGATGTATCAACATTGATCCTTTGTCGTAATGTGTCATGTATCTGTGAACTGTAATGCGCCATGTAGTATTGACTGACAAATAATGTATGATTTCAATTCTTGTATGAGTGAATGAGCTGCATGTTTTGTTTTGTATGAATGTTCCAAATGTATGTGCTAGGTTTTTTTTTTGTGTGTAAGAGCATGGAAGCATGGACTTGAATGTGTATTGACTGACATGGAAGCATGGACTTGAATGTGTAAGCTTTTTCCTGATACTTAAAATTATGACAGTGTGTGTGCCAAATTTCGTTGGAGGCAATGGAAGCCACAGTGTGATTCCGTTGGAGGCAATGGAAGCAATGGAAGTAACATCCTGATACTTGAAATCATGGCAGTGGGTGCCTGATACAGTGGAAACATAAACCAATTACATGTCCACGAGTCCAGAAAAAAAATCTGAAGCTCAACATGCTGCCATGATTTCTGAAATCTTAGCTTAACACATTGCCATGCTAAGCAAAAATGGCAGTACCTCATTGTTATGCCCACTTGTCAGCTCGCAAAAATGGCAGTAGCTTTTAGGCATGTTTGAATGTGAAAATCATATGGTAAAGTTATTATTTCAGACTTCTCTAGAATCAGACTTCTTATTTCTTCTTATTTGCTTGAATGCGAACTATTTCATCTACAGAATCAGAATTCTCCAGAATCCAGAATCTATAATTCTCTAGAATGGGTGCTTGAATGTGAAAAATAGCAGTGTACATCCAGAATATTCGTGACCTTTTAATCATAGGCCTTGGGCTACAGCCTAGCTAGTCCGAGGCTTGGCTCCGCCTCTAGCACCATATATCATTTTCAGCTTGTTTGGTTAGAGGGAATTAGGGAAAGAGAATGAGAATTTATTGGGTTATGGCTATAAAATCTCTTGTTTAGTTGGTGGATATGGAAATTTAGGTGGGATATGGATCGAGAGTTTTAGACACATCTTCTACCATTTTAAACCCATGGAGAGGTGAAAATTGGGAGATAATTGTTGTCGAGATAAAGATCAATACGTCTCATCCCTTCATCATCACTTATGTTAAAATGTTTTAGAAGTTATAAAGTAACCCTCACCGTGCCTCATCTATGTTGCCAAACAAAGGATTGAACCTAAAAAGCAAAACTCCGATAGCTCATCCCACTACAAACTCTCATCTGAACTCCCATTCCCATTCCCAATTGTTATCAAACAAGCTGTTTCTTTCTTCTGTCAGGAGTACGTGCTCTCGGTTAAACCAAAGGAAGATCGATCCAAAGCCTGCGTGTGGTTGAGAAGTTGCTGGGGTTACACTTGCTAATTTGTCAGCTTGTTTACGACCAATGAAGAGAGGAGGCTGCTCCTTCCTAAATGCAGTGCTGGGTTTACGCTTTGTTTTCTGAAGGAAGTAGAGACAGCGTCCAAGATTGTTTCTTTCTCTGACGAGGTGATTTCCGTTGGGAGTCCAGAAGGTAGTGCTTATTTGCAGATGCCGCCGGTGTCGCTGGAAATTCGGTCCATCCATGAAGGCGTTCCATGTGTATGACTACGACCGGGGAAATTGAGGAGGGGTCAGTGTGTCCGGCCAGCCGGCTGCTTGACTACTACTACCAACCAACCACCGCATACTTTTAATTAGTTTCTTGCCTCCAACGAATCAGCAGAGTTGTCAAGTCAGCAGCTTGGAAACTAGCAACAATCTTCAGAGCTCAGACTTGATTTCCCCGCCTCTCTTTTTGGCATCTCGCTCCAAGATGTCAGAAGAACAAGATCAAAAGCAAGGGCAGCAGCTATACATTGAGATTGTTGTCTCATGCCGTCATGTTCTTGTGGACTTTTACGGCTATGGTTACTGGGTCAAAGGTGAAGCTTGCCTTAACTCAAAACCTGAATCTAGAAGGCACTCTCAAAGAAAGTGAGGTGGTCACTGGGACGGATACTATGTGAGCGAGCAAGAATCCATGAGCTGTTGCTTGCCTGTTGGTGGTTGGACGTTATAGCGTCCAATTTGTGGATGCCAAACTCACCACAAAGGGACACTATCCACACAGAGGGCACAGCTCCCACATCACAATGATCACATATAGCAGTAGATCGATCGGATCATGCCAATCTCAATTTGCCACACGAACTTTTCGGCCCAGCATTACATCGCTGCATGGAGTCATGGTTTTATGGAGCCATAGACCTTGGATGGAATGAAAGAAATGTGCCCTTTTATTGTCACATCACTGCTTCATTGGAACGAGTTTGGGTAGGCAAAAACTTATCCAACAGCAGTGACCTTCGTTTCATGAGGTTTGCGATGTGCGCAAGAAACGCCAGACAACAGTACGATAGAGCTGCAAGGCAACAGAATCATCCAATGTCAGGGACATTTGCAAAGCAACTTCAACTCTCAGCCACAGAAAGCTTAGCAGTCATGTGGGTCCTAGGTGGCCAAATGAGCGGTCTGGCCCGGGCCCATATTGACATGGCCCATTTGGGCATGGGCCCGTTTGGCCCATTACTTAGCCGAGCCATGCCAGCCCATGTGTTGAGACACCAACCCAAGCACGGCGCGATAGCCTCACAGGCTGCGTCGGCCCGGCCCGGGCACGATTAGCTTGTTGAACCAGTGTCGGCCCATTTAGCCTAATTGCTCTGAAAATTTGAATGAAATATTAAAAAAAAATCCAAAAAAAAATGTAAAATTCAAAGTTACAAAGTAAAATTATATAAACTTATAAATGAAGTATATAGAATTTAAAAAAAAACAAAAAAATGAACAGGCCTAGCCGAGGTCGCGACCTAAGCACGGTACGATGCGTCGTGCCGAGCCAGCACGACCTGATTAGGTTGTAGGTCGTGTTGTGCTTGGACCGGACCAACAGTACCGTGCTTCGGGCCAGTCCAGTTGGCACAACCCATTTGGCAGCCTTTAGTCCTTTATTTGTGGAACAAAAAGATCACGAGGTAGATGATGTAAATATGTCATGAGCAATGCAGTACCAGTCTCACTCTTAACACTGAAACTAGGCCTCAATTTGCAAGCCTGGAATTGTACAGGTTTTATAGTGTCAAATGAAAACGTTCTTGTCGAAAGCATCCACTCAGCACAATACAAGAGGTATTAAACATTGAGCACAAATGGGGTGCACAATATCGCAATCTTCACACAGAATCTCGCTGGCCCACGGCCACCAGTAGCTGTTGAAAATACATACCACTTTGCGACAAAGTTGTCGCTGATGAGGGCTCGATCAACATCAAGAATTGCCACAAGAAAGCAACATGAGACAATGATAATGCGCCGAATGGCGGAGGGAGGGGGAGACCAAGGGGAGCCATGGCTCCCCTCATCCTGTCAAAATTTCTCTCCCTGATTTTCTATGTCACAAGGACTTGTTGCAAGTATATGCTCCCCCTCCAACTGTAAGTATACTACATGGTACCTACACATTTGATCAGATTGGATCCCAGTATCACTTTTGGCAGCATAGAGAGAGAGAGTGTGTGTGTTTTGTAATTCTAAACACATGCGCCCTCTCATTTGGCACATATCGCGAACATGTTACATGCAGTTACCAAGATACAATCTTGACCCCCTTGGTTGCAAACATATTGTACTATTGTTTTACAAATTTAGTCTCCTTTCTCTTACTTATAGTTCTAGACTTCTAGTTGTTTTAGCTTCTTAAATCCCCTCAGATACATGTAATCATGTTTGTAAGTAATACCCATTTAGAACTTAATGCATGCGCAATCAGAAAATATTTTAGTACAATTACATCCTCACGCTATGTTTTTGTTAATTGTATAGTGCAGGAGAAAATTATCATAATTGTCTGGCTCCCCCATATTCTTATTTTCTGGCTCCGCCACTGAACGCGCGAGTAATTCCAGCCTGACACGCCATGTTTTATTCGTATTTTCTCGGCAAACACAAGCATTTGTTTTCGTTGTAAGGATAAGTACAGCACCATGCTGTGAAGTGTAGACCACCGGGCGCTATTATTTCCTGTTTCTATGGGGTCTCTTGCACATCTGTAAGGTGGGAAAGCGCTT
Organism: Phyllostachys edulis; assembly: GCA_036346405.1. NCBI lineage: Eukaryota > Viridiplantae > Streptophyta > Magnoliopsida > Poales > Poaceae > Phyllostachys > Phyllostachys edulis. Next base: position 46,739,702 of record CM070552.1, on the reverse strand, counting down.
AGCCACGACACAATTCTGATGAGTTGTAGGACACATCAGATTTACATGCTACCACCAAGAAAAGATGAGATCTAGTTCTGATTGTTCGACAATTTCAATGCACAGAGGGCCCAATTCTAGTACTACAGCAGTGCACCCTGTTCTAAACTGAAGTTGTTGAACCATGAAAGTTGATGAACCATGTATTGTGAGTGCTGAAAGGCCTACCAAGTGCTACTGTGCTGGTGGTGCACTCTTGACGCTGACAGTCTCACCTGCAAAGGGTTACATAAAACTGTCATTATCTTGCACTAGTTAAAAGAGATGCTGAAACAAAGATTGCTCCAGCAGACATGGTAGTCCAAGCAAGCAACAGTATTACGAAAGAAGATATTCTTTGGTTGCATTCTGTCAAGTGTCAACACATATAAAGCATGAAATGCATGCATCAAAATGGAACTGCAACTGGCTACTTGACATCTGTATCATCAGTCAAGTGAAAATGCAAAATTCAACACAAATTTCACTAGTAACATGGTATGAGTCTTTAGAAATGGTTATGTTGGGAAGTTATGAGCATTGATTCTGCAGTTCATTCCGTCAAAAAATAGGCTTGTTGCTCATTCATCAATGCTACTTGGAGAAGGGTTCTGTCACTATTGGACCACCATCACGAATAGACTGCTGTTGGATTTTTTGGTCTCCTAAAGTATGTGATAAATTCACAAGTATCTGCACGCATTCTTTCATTCTCTATTCTCAATACAACTCCAGAAAAAGACAGCTTAGAAAAGTGTAAAAATGTATCATTTAATCCAGAACAATACCCAAGCATTGGTTTAATGTTGCTCTTCAATAACAATTGCAAAACAGATCACTTATGAACAAAAAAGTGAAAAACTATAAACTAGCAGTGTACTTTTACATAACATAGCTCATATGCTCTTTCCTAACAATAAGGCACCAAAAGCAACGTTACCTTTTGAACCACTTTGGTCTGGCTGGTTTCTTATTTGCTGGTGGTGCAGAATCAGACTGGGATGCATCAGATTGATGTGCAGAAGCAGAGTTCGTCTTAGAATCATCAGACTGATGAGTAGGTTTTGAGGCAAGTGACAGTCCATCCAAAGTTCGAATTTCTTCACGGAGATATGGTCCTGAGTTTACACCATCTGTATTTAACCCCGAACCTGCATGTCCAACACATGAATATCTCCTCTAAAGAAACATGTGAATATCTGATGTCTAACAACCACAAAAACTTGTAACACATGCACAAGACTGACAAAAGAGTTGGTCATCATGATCCTGGCATGTCTTCGCATGCACAAGAAGCACAACTTTACATGAGTGCAAGAGAAACATGATTTTTGTTAAGAAACAAAAAAAAAGAGTTAAAACCCTCAGCTGAGAAGTGATTGTTGCTTATTTTCTCAACATGGTACTCGCTATTAAGATAATGCATACCTTCTGGTAGATCATAAGAAAATAAGACATTAGCTCCAGGAACAAAGCCAACTGTGTAGAAGTCCTGTGATGTGTCTGCTATTCGCTTCTTTGGAGGAACTGTATCTGTTTTGGAATTAAATGAATCTGGCATTAAGAAATTGTAACAGGTACATGTCTAAGATATGATTATGAAAAATCAAGGAAATGCCATTTCAATGAAACATGTGATGAGTGACATTAGAGGATCATGACGATTACCAGCCTCAACTTTTACAAGTTAAACGGAAGGTATATATGTCATATGCATTCTATGATTCATATTTGATCTAAAACATGCAATATCAAAGCTATCATCAGACCGCATCAATTTGAACACAGGTGTTATCCAAATTGAAGGGCATAACAAAAAATGATTATGTAATCCATTGTTGACACCAAGCTTGTTACAAGACAATACGTTTTCCCATTTGTGTTACTAACATGTGAACTCATCAAATTAATGTTGTGAACGGTTGAACCAAATTATTTTCAATTTAACTTATAACACTTCACAACAATTGCTTCATAAAAACAATAGGAGCAAAGATTGGTTGTAAAACCCTTTGCACAAAACGATGCATTGAAATTTTGTTCGCAGATACCGTAAAGATAAGAGTGGGACTATTCATAGGAGGTTAGTTGTTTCCCTGCTTGTCATGATTGTCAACATATTTGCTTGCTAATGATAAATATAAATAAGTTTCATCATAGATAAGAGTATACCATCACATGAAAACCTAAGGCAATCGTAACCAGAGTTAATTGCCAGGGCGAAATAAAAGGGAATGATCAGGAGAGGGGAGAGGAAAGTGAAAACACGACTCATTAAACTCTACATCAATCATTCCCAAAAGAGCAGCAGAACTTACAAAGATAGAATGGCAGGTCTGGTCTAGCAATTACTTTCAAGAGGAGATCCACCAGACTACGAACTGTCTCTGATGGATGAAAGTCAGCCTCAAGAATGTAACCATCAGGGAATCGCACCCTCATTACTGCCTACAGTTAAGGAGGTTAGCAACAAAATGGATGTTACCCCAAATTAGCTCCAGAAACAGATAAACTGAAGAGAGCAAACAAGTAAGCTTAAGACAGCTCCATTTAAAAATTCTAAAACTAAATTAATTAGAATAAGCATAAAATTTATTTTTAAATAAATAATTAGAACTACGTGCATCATTTTTGCAGTATTTCTTAAGAAGATTTCACATGCTACCAGCTATAATTAACAGACATATTTGTTTTCACAAATTACATTCGTTCTTCAAACATGACCAAAGGTACTGTTCAGATAAGGCTAGGTAAAAAAGAAGCTAAATAAAAATCACCTAGAAGGGGAACAAGAGCATTGGTACAGGGAGTATGCCACTTCTTCAGAATAATTAAATAGGAGTAATGTGCATTATAGCCCTACCTTTGTTATCTTTGCTCGTTGAGCAGCAAGTTCTGCTTCCCGCATTTTACGAGTCTTCAGAGCTTTCGATTGTTCTGCACAGTGTCACCATTTTAAACAGTGTTACAGTCAATAAATTAGACAGCAAGTATGATTTTGGACAATGCTAAGTAGATGTTAAAGTGTTAAATGCTAAGGTTTTCAAACAATATTAAGTGCCAATATAAGTAACCTGCTATCCTGTTTGAAACCAAGTTGAAATAATCAGCAGGTTGAAGCTCATAGAATTCGTCGTCTTCCTCTGCATGAAGCATACTTTGAAGTCACAACATAACTACCATAAAGACAGAGATTATTGTAAAGCAAAAACAAATAAAGTTTTGTACCCTGATCTGCCCTAGGCAACGTGCTAGGTATAGACTCAAATGTTGTGCTTGAAAAAACTCGAATCGCGTGTCCAAGCTCTTCCTCCGCCGCTTTCAGCTTGTCCTGGAATTTTTTTTGGTGGGGGGGGGGGGGGGGACACAGATGTTAGACTTCATTTTACTTTTTCCTTTTCTATTCGTGGAAAACTGATGGTCAATAGATCTTGACCAAAGGAAAAAAATCTTCATGGGCAGTTAAAAATAGCATTTGCAAAATGTTATAACTGAGTTGTTTTACATTATAGAATTGTACAAGTTATCTATGATTTGGACACAAAAATTAAACCCACCACTAGACCATAAAGGTTAATATGTTTTTGGAAAAGGATCGATGTGGTATGTGAGAAGCCAGAATTGCTACAAAATATTATGATGCAGCCATAAATATCGTTCAGAAGTTTACAGTAAGTTATCATATTTGACATGGTAGGGCATGAAATTATGAATAACCGAGCATTTCTCAGAGGGCAACACAAGGAGTATAAAGTATAAACGCTGTCAAGAGAAAGTGAATGGCATGTAATTTTCAACCATTACGTTGTTTTGCAGAACACCTGGCAGCCTCTCTCCAAACCTCTCCCAAGATAACAGTACTGTTTCTCTGCCAACCCATCCATAACCTTACATGCCTAGCATGAACAAGGCGTTGTAACAAAAGAAATAGCTTCGTGTAGTAGATGAAGCTGCCGATCGCAACTAAACTTCTGTTAGCCATCGATGTCCACACAGCCAGCATTTCTCTCAAATGCTAGCTATGCAGGCCACACACCACACGGTGCTATGCTGCTAATCTGTCATGTACTGTAATGTCTAGAGAAAGTAATGGATGAGGTGTGGGTGGACTTGGTCCATGGGTGCTGGGTCCCACTGACAGTATAGAGTGTGGGTGGTTTAAAGACAAGTCTGTTATCCAATTGAGGCATCGAAGAAATGAATTGGGATCTAGTTCCCCTCATGTTCTTTCGTCTTCCCAGTCCCCTTCTCTACTTCCTATCCCAATCTCTCAAATTACCCCAAATTCTGCTACTAGATTGTGTGATTCCCTCTCTAACGAGTTCAGGACATGACAGTTTGGTATCAAAGCCTATTCTTCCGCTCGCAATCTCTCGGTTGATCAGTAAATCCAAGGGGAGGTTAGCAATTGCTTCGCACAAACGCTGAAATTCCTTACCGAGGTTTGATCTACTGGAGGAGTGGGAAGGACGGTGCTGAAATCAGGAGCCACTCCTGTCTCCACCACAAATCAGAAGTGGCACACCAAGTGTTTGTGGAAATGTCTATAGAATCCATGGGAGTCGGGGTGGAACGGATGGCGAGCGGGTCGAATATTATGGAGAAGCATGGCATTGGGAGTAACACACGGCCAAGGCAGAGCAAAGGAAGCGGCAGAGAGATGGGCACTCATCATGTGTTCGATGAAAGGCTGAGCTCACAGGGAGGTTTTGATCTGAACGCAGATCGAGTTCTCTCGGTCTCAGTTCACCACATGCTCTATCCTGTGACACTGAAGGTGCTTCATCAAGTGTTCGATCCTTATGGAGTGGTGGAGAAGATTGTCACCGCCTACAAGCCAGGGAATTGTCAAGTGTTTGTCCAATACAAAGCAAACCAGCAAGCCACACATGCATTGGACGCTTTACATGGAAGGTGCATCTACGATGGTGGTTGTCAATTGGACATCCAGTGTATGCATGAGAGCGAGTGGCAAATGTATAGTGTTGCTTGTGGCACATCGTGTGATCCATCCTATGTCATGAACAAGATCAAAGAGATTCCAAAGTTTGATGGCACAAATCTCGGTGGGTGGCTTGAGGATTGTGAAACCTTCTTTGAGATACTGAAGCTTCACCTAATGCTTTGGATCACAGCTGCTGAGAGGAGTATGATAGGCGACGCTGTTTTGTGGTCTCAAGCATTCAATATAAGGTATGGATTGGTATCTTGGGCGGATTTTCGGGCAGCATTGTGTGAAGAATTTGGTCAGTTTACTAATCAGAGACTAGTGGAGCATGTTGAGAAAAATCCAGATGAGGAGCAATGTGCTTTCCTTGAGAGTACATCGAGCACAATGAGAAGAACTTAAATGGGCGGGGATAGTGTGGTTGATGCTAAGGAGAAGCCACAGATGCAAAAAGAAGTTGATTGCAATGATGGTGAACTCGTTCATGTGTATTCACTCAAGTTCAAGATAGTGTTCATGCACCCCGAGTGTTTAACAAAATGCAGCGTGAGTCCGATGTGTTGAGGAACAAATGCAAGCTGCCAGGGCCGCGGTCATCATGGGGACAGGAGCCCATCATGGGCCTGCAACAACAAGATAGTAGCGCTACCAAGGTGTGCGACTAAATGCCTCACAAGGCCAAAGTGATGGAGGGCAAGACCAACGAGCCATCGCTGTGTGAGGAGGGAGATGACAACGCTACATGGTGTTAGTCGCTGGATTCTTGCACTTGGTGATAGCAAGATCCTTACTCTCATCGGGAGGATGATACTTGGAGATGGAGCAATTTTCTTTGTTTATTTCTCGACAATGCCATTCCAACCCGAGGGTTGGGGATACAAATTATAAGTCGCTAACCACCAAGCATATGCTAAGGTGCTAGTCTAAGATGCTAGTCAAAAGTCGCTAAGATGTGTCCTAGATGCTAGTCAAAAGTCGCTATGATGCTAGTCTAAAGTCATAAGATGTTGTCCTAGATGCTAGTCTAAAGTCGCTAAGATGCTAGTCAAAAGCCGACACAAAAGAGACTTATCCATCACTCTCCCTAAGTCTTGTGTGTCTCCTTGTGAGAATCTGAGCCATCCCGATCCGGCGCCAAGCTCTGGAACTTGATCCGCCAAGAGACTTGGTCGAGGTCGGCGAAATGGTCTTGGGTGTTGATGTAGTTGGCGGACGCTTCCTTCATCCAGGCGACCGATGAAGTGATACCTCGCCGGATGTGCTTGTCTGCGCTCATGGAAGAGCGGGGTTCTTCGCCAAGGCCAAAGCGGACTTGTTGTCCCCTGAGCTCCACCGCCTCTGCGTCTCGCCAAGGAGATCGCCATACCGTGCCGACCACGAGCTGAGTAAAGCGGTAGTGGGCGCAATGTACTCGCCGCTGACTAGACAAAGCCACTACCGCTGCTTGACCATTCGCCGGTGATCGGACACTTGCGAAGTCTGATACCCGTGGTGCTCTTGCTCGTGTCGATGTCGCCGGCGTGGTCATTGTCGTATGCCGATGAAGTCTTGTGCCACGGGCAGGTGGTAGTGCAAACCGTGGTCGGAGGTGCCGCGACGTGGCGGAGGATCCTTTCACGACTTTCTTTGGTGCTCGTCGTCGGTCATTGCATGAACCGGTTGGCGAGCCGACAATGAACGCTAAGTCCGGTCGGCGTGTGGACAAGGTAGCGAAAGGTCGCCCCAATCTGCGCCGTCTTGCGTCGCGTCCGCCTCTCCGTAGTACTCTCACGACTTAGCCGACCTCTCTCCATAGGAGTGTGCTGGTTGGGTTGCGATCGGTGAGGCCGCCGACTCCACGATGCGCTTGGCGTGGCGATCTGGCGAAGAGATCTGGGAGGCGTCTGGTGGACCTCGATCCGAGGTAGAAAGAGAGGGCCCGAGGTCGCTCATCTGGAAGGTGGCCTTCATCTCCGCTTTGAACGCCTCGATCTCCTTCTCCTTGGTACCCGTGATCACAAGGTCGTCGGCGTGAGCGCCTACCGGCCAGGCATTGCCTCCTTGCCCAGCCGCATGAGACCATGACCTCGTGGCCTTCTCTGCTGGAATCCCGTTTGCTTGAGGGTGGAGTCGACTTGGCGTTCAAGCTCGCGATTACTGCCTATAGCCGTAGAGGGCCTTGCGCAGCGGAGGCCTGCTTTCTTCTTGGGGATGATGAATCCGTGGTGGCGGCGTAGACCTCCTCCTTCAAGTCGCCGATTGAGGAAAGCGGACTTGGCGTCCATGTGATGGACGACCGCCTCCCTCTGAGGCTGCGAGCGAGGAGGAGACGACGGACTCCATCCGCGCAACAGCGCTGAAGGCATCGTCGGTCGACTCCTCGCTAGACGAAGCCTCGTGCCACGAGACGCGCTTTGTGCTTGATCACCTCTCGGCCTCGTTTTCTTGAGCTTGAAGACCAGCAGAGAGATGGCGTGGTGGCCGGTTGGAAGATCGGCCACTCCACGCGTCTTGTTTCGCTCGGCGGCGTCCATCTCCTCTGCATCGCAAGACGCCATGCGCGCGTTCTCTCCGCGCTCGGCGAAGAGCGAGGCTCGCCGTAAATCTGTCGCGAGGCGCGGCTACTGCCTCGTCGTATTGCGCTAGTTCGAGGCCATTGCCACCGGCGAGGTCGTCCATGGTACGATAGCGCAGAGGCTCGCCGCCGTGGTAGCGTCAATCGATCCTCGTCGTTAGACGGAGTGGCGAACTCCACCGTGTGTCTTTGCTCGTGGTAGCTGCCGGTCTGCGAAGCTGAAAGTAAGTAGCGTAGTGTGGAGAACAGCGTGGCCATTTGTCTTGGCGGTGGACTCGCCGAGCTCGTGGGCTTCCGAGCCGTGGTGGCGGTGGTGAAGAACTTCCGGAGGTGGTGGCGAAGCAGGGGTGGTGGGGTAGGCGAGCTCGGTGAAGGCAGTGTTAGCTCACGCCGCCTCGAAGTGGGCGTAGTCGACAACGAAATCGCTGGTCGTCGAGTCGGCCGTCATCCACCATCTTGTCCCACGCCCTCCTCGCCCGTCGAACACGACGTCACGCGTGATCTTGCGACGCGTGTCGTGGAGGATCGAGGACGCGGAGGCCTTGGCGCCTCGCGTGGCCGATGAAGACTCTGGCGTGCTCGGTCGTCGAGCTTCGGCGTGGTTGAGCTCTTGAGCGAAGGCGAGCGGTAGAAGACACGGAGGTGGCTCGCGCGGCTTGCGCCGTGCGAGCCTCGTATGGCGTCTTGCCGTCGAGGTCTTGGTGGGGAGGCGGTTAAGCAAGTGAGCGGCGATCATCGCGCCTCGCCCGATAGAATGCCGCATCCTCTCGCTTGAGGAGGCGCGGCGGTGGCCACCACCGTCTGGTTGCGTCGCTTCGGCACGACGTTCTCTTCGGCGAGGGTGTCTGGCGAGAAGTGACGATGGATCCTCGTTGGCGCGATGCGCGCGAACTTCGGCCGCCGTGAACTTCGCGCCGTTGTCGTCGCGTAGGACGGCTTGCGGCGCGCTCGCCTCCCGCGGCGGCTTGAAGGCACTTGATGGCGTCGCCGCGGATGCCTTGACGTCGGCAGATGCAGCCCACATGTAGCGGGATACGTCGTCGGCGACGGAGGAGAAAGTAGCGGCCGACTCAGTGTAGCCGGTGTCACGGGCCCTGAGAGGTCACCGTGTCTGAGCTCCAGCTTCTCCTTGGCGCGAAGCTTCGCTGGCGAGGAAGAAGCCGCCGCGGCTTGGTGAGGACGCAGTGTCGCGAAGCGCTCCACGTGGTCGACGTCGCGGCATGCCCCGCGCCCATCTCCTTATTCCGAAAGTTGTCTCGGGGCCTCAAAGTTGAGGTGCCCAAAGCGCTCGTGCCACCTCCAGCGTCGTCGTCGCGGCGGTACGCAAGACAAAGAGGTTGCGCCACTGCTAGCGTGAAGGGCGTAAGCGGTTGCTCTGTTGACCTTGACGAGAGCCGTGACTATGATCCCAGATCGCTGACACCGTGCTCAATCTCCACGCGATCCGTTCTCATCCGGTATCCCAAGTCGATGATGGAGTTCTCAGCGAGGATGTAGTAGACACCGGTGGCGGCCGGTGCTCGCCCGATCTTGGCGACGAAGCACGACAGAGCCGACGCCTTGATCTCCACGCGGCGGAGACGTCGCCCGAACAGCGGTGCCTCGAACGCTGAGTCGAGCTCGGAGAAGAACTCCGCCGCCCGGTCATGTGGTGGGTGGCGCCGGTGTTGAGGCACCGCCCGTCGGTCTTATCGTTGTTTAAGCGTCGCCGGGAGGCGTGTGCTTTTGGCTCGTCAAGGTGGAGAGAAGCCATGCGGCCGGTCTGCGCCACGGAGGTAGTTCGATGCTCGCGTGAGCAATAAACGAGCCATTGCTCCTCCTCTCCTCACTTGCGCGGCGTGGGCTGGCAGCGTCGTGGTATCGACAATCCACAGCCCAATGACCGAGCTTGCGCGATTGTGGCAAGAGTCGTCTCGTCGGCTTTGCTTGCCAGCCAGCCATGCTGGCGCCCCGCGATCATCGCCCTCGGACGTCCTCGCTACCGCTGGCGTCTTTACGCGGCTTGCTTGCGCTACCGCTGCGACTTTGTCGTGGAAGAAGGCTCTTCTTCTGTCACCTTGGCCGTGACCATCGCTGCCCGAGCGAGAGGAGCTTCCGCCAATGGTGGCGGGTCCCGAGACGCGTGGCTCATCGGCATCAACGACCTTGAGGCGACCAACGCCTCCTCGATCGTCATCGTGGAGAGGTCAGCGAGACTTCGATCGGCGAGCCATCTGCTTGTACTTCTCGGGGACGCGGCGGAAGAGCTTCTCCGGCTCTCTCCTCGCCGTAGGTGTCGTCGCCGAATCGCACCAACTTCGCAGCAGAGTGTTGAGGCGGAGAGCAAAGTCATCAACGTCCTCGCTTTGGCTTGAAGGCGATTCTCCCAGCTCCTTGCGTAGTGCACGCAATGTAGACTTGCGGGGCGCGATCCGCTGCCGATCGTCTTTGCGGCGATGGCGTCCCAAGCCTCTTTAGCGATCGCTTGTTGGTAAGCGAAGCGCATCTCGGCGGGGCTGCGGCGATGAAAGCATCAGCGCCCGTCGATCTGTGCGTGGTCGGCGTCTCCGTCACGGATCGCATCCGCATATGCCGCGCTGGAGCTTTACCTCATCACCGCGACCCGCTCGGCGTAGTTGGTTTTGGTGAGTAGGCCACCCGCCGGGCCGATGTCCTAACGACGACTGGTACTCGTGGTGACGCGATGCATCAACCGGGAGAGAAGCGCGTCGCTGTGAGGCGTATTCTCCGTCGACCGTCTGTACGCCGCCACTGCGTCTCCAGAGCGCCAGCCGCCGCGGCGCTGCTTCTGGCCGCCGCCGCTCGTGGCGTCTTGTGGTTGCCCATCGCGCCACTCGCCCTCATGTTGCCTCATCTCCGTGCTCGAGGTCGCGTCGTATTGTCATCGGCGAGATGGGCTGCTTTATTCTTCGCCATATGAACCTCGACCTCATTCTGCTGCCTGTAGCTGCATCTCGCCATGCTGCTCCGCTTCTCCTTCTGGCCGCTTTGCCCATTCGACGCCTTTTCGCCGCCGCGGCTGCTTGTCTGCTTCGCTCGCGTTTTATGCTACGCAATTCGGCTTCTTTGCGCAGCGAGGCGGCGATCGAAGGCCGAGATCGTATCTGCGGACATGGCGCGCCACCGGAAGCGCTACGTGGAGAGAAGCTTCGCTCTTGGTTGGGGTTCTTCTTGCGAAATTTGGAAGCGAGGTGGAGAAGGATTGAGCAGAGATGCTCAAAGGTTGCGAGGATAATCTGACTCGATACCACTTGTTAGTCATTTGGATTCTTGCACTTGGTGATAGCAAGATCCTTCATGTCATCGGGAGGATGACACTTGTAGATGGGGCAATTTTCTTTGTTTATTTCTCGACAATGCCATTCCAACTTTGAGGGTTGGGGATACAAATTATAAGTCGCTAACCACCAAGCATATGCTAAGGTGCTAGTCTAAGATGCTAGTCAAATCTTTGCTAAGATCTTTGTCCTAGATGCTAGTCAAAAGTCGCTATGATGCTAGTCTAAAGTCGCTAAGATCTTTGTCTAGATGCTAGTCAAAAAGTCGCTAAGATGCTAGTCTAAAGTCGCTAAGATGCTAGTCAAAAGCCGACACAAAGAGACTTATCCATCACATGGCGTGGCAGACTCACGGTTGTGAGTGGCGACAACAGATGGTTGACTCTAGATTTGAGAATCCGTGGTGCACAACAAAGTTTTCGAGAAAACGCCACCGTGGAACGAAGTGCTTTTGGCCCAAGGAATTTTTGGAAGAGGTTGCTCACCCATCTGCTCAATGAGGTGCCGTCATCAAGAAGAGGTGGTTCGGTCCTGGAAACTGTGAACAGCAGAACATGGAGTATGATCCGACCTCTGTACTACCGATGAGAAGCTGCTCAGTGACTGTCTTGCGAGAAAAAGATGCAAGCTACTTTGTGTGTCTATGTAACCAGCATTGTCCAGAAAAACATGATACACTATTCACTGAAGCAACTACGGATATGGTGGCTGGTGACTTGAGGATGGTAGAAGTGTGTTTGTGTAATATCTCTCTTATTGGTCGTGACAAGAATATGCTCAAGGCAAACTCCATGGATCATGTCACTGAAGAATCATTGCAGCAAATGAGAGTCACCAACTCAGTTTCACTGCTCAGGTTTGAGATAGAGGAAGTAATTAACGATGCATTGGGGCAAGTTGGAGGTCAAGTGGTACTCAGTCAGAGGTTTGGCACTGAAAGGAGGGGGTCAAAAACTGTAAATCAGCACAAAGATAATGTAGATTACATTGTCTTTTATCCTATTGTTGTTAGCGGAGAGGTACAAGTTGCCCAGGCCATACACTTGTTTATGGTGCAGAATTTACAAAAGTTGCTAACTGATCAGGTTAAGCAAGCTTATCATTCCTATTCACTGCATGTTTGTAGAAACATGTCTCAATTTCTCTTTCAGTCAGCAAACTGGTTATCCCTGAATGAATGTTTGCTTGTTGAGGTGCTAGTGACTGCACTTGTGAGCAATGGTGTGGTCAGTACAAAAGCAGAAGCATTGACAAATCATGAGCCTCAGCTGGAGACTAATAATTTTGAGTGCGGTTCATTTAGAGTTTTTGAAATCGATACAGTATATGCAAGTGCTGCTGTTTTCATATTGATCTATCAAGGGAACTTAACTGCAATCTGGCCAAAGAAGGCTGTGAGATGTGATACCACTCATCTTATTTCAAGAATGTTCCAAGCTGTGCAGTTTCAGTATTGCCATGTCATTGGTCTTATTAGACCATGAGATCCCGGCGTTCAAAGATACATATGGACAGACCATGAGATCCCGGCGTTCAAAGATACATATGGACATATGTAGTGACACTTATGCTCAAGAATTGCTGCTGCAAACTACTCCACCAACAGCTTGAGGACAAGCTGGGTTTCCAGGGGAGGGTAATGTCATGTACTGTAATGTCTAGAGAAAGTAATGGATGAGGTGTGGGTGGACTTGGTCCATCCCACTGTAGAGTGTGGGTGGTTTAAAGACAAGTCTGTTATCCAATTGAGGCATCAAAGAAATGAATTGAGATCTAGTTCCCCTCCTGTTCTTCCGTCTTCCCAGTCCCCTTCTCTACTTCCTATCCCAATCTCTCAAATTACCCCAAATTCTGCTACTAGATTGTGTGACTCCCTCTCTCACGAGTTCGGGACATGACATAATCCTTCACTTCCATCGCCGAGCTACGTTTGCAAAAAGCTACACAAAGGAGGCTCCTAGTTTGCCGCTATCTACAGATTCTTTGGCTCTAACTGCGCTACCAATGCTTCTCTACGAACGCTCATTCTCCCCTGAACCTCATGCTGCCTAGCCCTAGTTAGATAGAACATTCCGTTTGCGATCCATGGCAGTAAAACCTAGGTCAAAGAACTCCTCTTCTGCAAGGCACCCAAACATAAAGCCGGTTCGATTCCCAAATCAGCGAGCAAGTTTTCGCCAATCCCCAAGCGAAGAATCCGGAAAGACCATCCCCTCCCGATCCCAGCCGCAAACCCTCGCAACACGTCCCGTCGCATCGCAAGAACCCCGCCCCCAGAAACGCGCCACCAAGGAACTAAACCAAGCATCCGGCGACAAACCAACAAAATTCGCGCAAGAAACGACAGGTGCGGACGTGGGTGAGAATACGAACCTTCGCTTGGCGCGACTCCGCCGCCGCCGCCGCCGCGTCCAGATCCATGGCGAGCAGCAGCTCTTCGTCGTCCCCCCTTTTCCTGCGCCTCGGGCAGAGAGGAGGCGGGTTTGTTTCGGGGTACTCTGCTTCCATTGGGAAGCCTTCGCGACGGGCGAAAGAAATAGGAATAAGCGGGTGGTGGGTTGCAGGTCAGGATCCGAGTCGGGATGCGTAACCGTATCGTAGCGCGGACGCCAGGGGCGGAATTTTTTTTTATTTGGCCATATGGTGCCACCGTAAAAACAAAAATAGCTCTTTTTATCATTGTATTTGTAAAACTAGCTCCCTAATGAGCGCAAAATCACTAGAGAGCTAACGTGTGTATCCTTCTGTGATCGCCGAGCGCAGCAAGTAGGGGCGAGTTACACGGACGCGGGCCGGCCACCGGGCGGAAGCTACTTCGCCACCTTCATGATGGCGAGAGCGGAAGGCGGCCACCTCCATGCGGTGGAGGAGCGGAAGGGTCCGCGTTCCGGCAAAAGCGGTCGGGACCTACCACCTTCCGCGGTCGTCACTCATTGTCATGCCGGGAGAGATTGCCGTGGTAGATAGCGAGCTTCCACGGTCACCGAACGCAGAAAGAGCCACGCGTCAGCTCCCGGTGATTCTGCTCTCGTCTGGGGGTTAGTTTTGCAAATACAGTGGCAACCTGACAGGGGGTTATTTTTGTATTTACGTGACACCACAGGGCCAAATCAAAAAAAAATCCAAGGGCAAACCTTTTTTATACTGCTCTCCGGTTCTCGACTCTGGATTCGGAGCGTGTAGTGTAAGCGATGTTGTGTATTGAAAGTCAAAGTGTGTACCGAGACTGACATACAGGCCTCGCGCTAGGTGCAACTTAGTACAAGATCTGCACGGCGGCATAGCGGGAGACTAGGAGTGTCCCTCGTACGGAATTGTTTGGAAAGTCCGGATATACTAAGAATTTGAACTGAAATCTTGGTCTATCGATGTGGATAAACCGATATTTTAATCTAACCAAATAAGCCCTAGCCATTCGTAGAAGGCACAAACAATTCACTGGTGTAGTTGCCCTCATCCTCATCCTCGTGATCCACACGTCGGATGAACAATATAGTCATCCTAAGGTATATATAGTTCATTCACAGAAATTGTACTCCTCTGTCCGACACACGCGGTAGGGGGATACTAAGTAGTTTGGAGACTAAGCAAAGAGTGGGCCATGCCCACCAAATAGCACGATTAGACGAGTTTCTACACATGGCTAAGGGTGACTAAGGTAAATTCAAGTGTAATTAAGGTGGGGCAAGATAATGTAGTAGCTTTACCAAATAAAAAAAATGGCTGTACATCCGTCTGGGCTCAATTTCGATTCCTGGACAGCGTCAGCCTGGAGGGATATGGGACCATTTTCAACGTGACCTGAAATCGTTTTCTCTATTTTTGCGAGCTAATAAAGGCCCTTTTTCGCCTTCCTCTTTCTTTATATCAGCGAGCTGCGAGCTTTGTGAGATTCCATGGGGCAAACGCTATCTAATCGAAAAATAAAACGAGGCGCACTAATCACCTTTAATCCTGCATGCATCTCTCGATCAATCAAAGGACGGAATCGATGGTCGTGTCAGTTGGAAGTCGCACACTAGCACTACTAAGAGGTGTTTGCTTTGACGTCTAATCTTGCCACGTCAAATATTATTATTAGGCGTGCTATAGTTTCTTAGGCAGATGTTTAATTTGTTATCATGACTGTGGTTTGTTATAATTTTTTAGCCTCGTGTCCTAGACGCTACAGACTCAGTTTTTTCTTACAAACTTTGCCACATTTGTGGTGTTGAATTTTATTATCATGGAAAGTATGGCAGACACACTTAGTTAAGATTAGTTATGATAAAATTAGGCATCAACCAAACATACCCTAAAAGATAAAGCTCGAACATGACATTTAAAAGCCATAGGCGTGTGTGAGGAAATCGCGATAGGATCAACTCATAAGAAAAGTTGAAGTTCGGCGATAATCCACGCAACCCTCACAACCAGACAAAAAAATAGATGCTCGATCAGTTTGACTATAACCAGCAAGCAGCTATTTAGTAGCTTGTACAAGCCTTGTAAGCTAGGGGCAGCACGATGTTCATGAATTATCGTCTTAAAAAAGGAACAATTTATTATATATCATTGACTAACTTCGAATGCTCATTACATATCATTGATGTCTCATTAAGATGTGAATCTGACCCATCACATGTCAGCCTACAAAAATGACATATTATGAATCATACAACTATTAAGTGGTATATCATAAATTTTGTCCTTAAAATAAGGTCATGGGTTAAACGTATGTATATAAACTAGAGGGGGCTAGGGGGGCCTACCTCTTAATGGAGTGGTAGAGTTGTGGGTGTACAACCCCCTATCAGGATTCAAATCCCGGTGTCCACCAAAGTTCAGTGGGAATTTTGTGAAGTTGCAAAGTTATCTTCGGCCTCCGTCTTTCGAGAAGTGTGCTAAAGAAGTACAATCGTGTGTGCGTCTTCCTGGTAATCGCAGAGAAAATACAATTCTGTAAGATAACTCGTAGGCACCGACCTTTGTCTTGACTTTTGACCATCAAACGATGCCCCATGCACCCATCCTGGCTAGTCAAGTGGCTGGGTTTGTATTCTCTAGCTTTTCGGTCGGTTTGCGGGTACATACGCGATAGGTAATCCTGAGCGGATGGATTCTATTGTGAAAGGGAGCTAGGAGTAGGAAGGATTATCGACGCATTGCGAGTGTCTAGGAAGAACAATGAGCGAGCAGGGGTGAGTTTTTTTAAGGGGTAATTAGGTCAATGACACCGCGTTAGAGCGTAATCGGATGAGTGACACTCCGTTCTCCTTAGGTTGGAAAATAACATCGCGAACATCAAAAAATTAGACAAATGACATCCTGGCCAGTTACCTCCGTTTCCAGAATTTTTTTAAATATAGAAACCGAGCTCAAAAAATTATCAATTTTTTTGGAGTCTCCCGACACAGTTTAATTGCTTGTGTATTTTTTTAAAACTTTATACATTCTGATTTTGTCTCTAAAATTCATTTAATTATACTGTTTGTAGGAATTTTCTAATATAGAAAATGAGGTCCAAATATTATAATTTTTTTAGACTCCTTACATAGTGGACTTGATTATGTAATTTTTCCAAAATTTTACAAAATTAAGTAATGCAATTTTATAATGTCAACTATGTGAGAAGTCTAATATTTCATAATGTAAGGACATTATGAAATTGTATTAATTAATTTTGTAAAAAATCTAGAAAATTTACACAATCAAGTCTACTATGTAAGGAGCCTGAAAAAATTTCATAATGTTTGGACCTCATTTTTTATATTAGAAAATTTCTACAAACAGTATAATTAAATGAATTTTAGAGACAAAATCAGAATGTATAAAGTTTTGTGTCGGGAGACTCCACAAAAAAATTGATAATTTTTTAGCTCAGTTTTTATATTTTAAAAATTATGAAAACGGAGGTAACTGGCCAGGATGTCATTTGTTTAATTTTTTGATGTTCGTGATGTTACTTTCCAACCCGAGGAGAACGGAGTGTTATTCTTTCGATTACGTACTAACGCGATGTCATTGACCTAATTACCCCTTTTTTAAAAAAGCACAATGGAGGACACGCTCGCGCCCTAACTCACACCACACATGCACGTGCGTGCGTCCTCGACACATGCTAGGATCTGCAGAGGCATTAGATAAAACCATGACTTCATAGTGTACGAGCACGTGCCTATACTGAACACACACGCATGTGTCGTACTCTTATTCAAGATGAGAAGCACTAGGATTGAACCCAGGCTGATGGGGGCGTGTCCCATGTGTGCGACTCGAAGGGTGGGGAAGCATGGGCGGCTCCAGGGGGTGCCCGTGGTGCACGGGCACCCCCAAAATAAATGTAAATTTTTTTTCTAACTAGGTATGAGAACTCAGCAGTTGGGCACTTGAGTTGGACATTTCAACAATTCAGCCTTCTAGGTCACCAACTAGAGCAAGTCGCTAGGCACTAAGGCAGTGAGGCACCCACATCTTCTTAAGTTATTGTGCAATTGATCACAGAGAGTACTATCACAAAAGACTAGTTGTACAAGCTAGCGAAAGCTTTTGGCATCCGTTCTGACGAAACGTTTCGGTTCTTGGCGTAACCTTTTGTTCCTGTCATGGTGTCATCTCGGCTAGCTACAATCGCCAACTGAAACAATCACTTCCTGATGCACACTTGCAGAGTACTAGTAATTTATCTCTGGGTACAATCATGGGCAGAGCTAGTAGGGGTGCCCGGACACATCAAAAAATCGAAAACATTTTCAAAGATTAGTTCTGCATTTGGACCATATTCATAGTACTCTTTGGTATGCACTCTCTTGGAAGCTCATCTCACAACCCACGGCCCTTTCGTACCTCCATGACCACGACCATCTCATCGCTCACTGACCCACATCCATCTCTATCTCAATACTCCAACTCCTCCCCAATTTGATTCTGCGGCTCGGATCGGTCTGGCCGAGAGAGGAGGAGCGATGGTGGCGTGACACGGTGTAGGAAGCGACAAGCAGCAATAGGCGACGCGCCACTCACTAAGACCAATGGTTTTGCAAGTACGCATGGAGCAACTTCTATTTTTCTCACATTCATATTATGCAAGTCATTTTCCAAATTGAGTACTATAGTAATGACATGTGAAAAGATACTAGTAGACAATTTCCTCTGTTCTTTTTTTCTTGATTTTTTTTACTTCTAACGGGCAAATTCCTGGCTTCGTTGGGCGATGCGTAGTTTTAACCAGTGAAAACTTTTTTAGCGAAATTTTGGTTGTTACCGGCGAAAATCGGATTTACCGAACCCCTCGGGTAAAATTTCCAACCGACCAAAAAATTTCGGATTTGTTAGTTTTTTTTGACAAATATAAAGAAAGTTTGTAAACATATGCAAACACAAGAGTACATGTGCCGTGGTGGAAGCACCCTTAGTATTGAAGAGGTTGGTTCGGAGTTTGAATCTTGGCTATGCATTTTTTTTTCTGTATTTTTCGTTTTAACTTCACAAAAAAATTTAAATTTCGATTTGAAAATTTTGGCCGAAATAAATCCAAAAATTCGGGTAACCGCCGGTAACCGGGTCTATCGCTAGGCTCCGAATTTTTTTCCCAACCGATAGCTTTTTCCCTGGTTTGAACTAATCGTATCTGGCGTTGCTTTGTGTGTGCACCTTTAATACTAAAATCCTGACTCCGCAACTGTGGGGAAGGGGATTGAGTTTTGCATCCTGTGTGTGCGACGCAAACGCGAAGGCCGATGTGCAGAAAGATGAAGGCATTTCACATTAGAGCGCTGCTACATGTACGAACGATATTTGTTGTTACGATATTAGTACGATGAGAAGAAGGTCACGTGAGACAGCGAGAGTAGACGGTCCGAATCCATCGTTCAGACGCGGATCATACGACGGAGATCGTATGTGAAGCATCTCTTCACATTAGTACTACCTACGTACTAAGCGCGAGGCCCATGTCACATTAGGAGAAGGAAGGAATGAAAAGATGCACCACACATGCTTTCTCATTGTCGTTATCGATCGTTACAAATACAGTCCAGAGCCGGTGTGGTGTGGGGCGTGGCGCATTCCACTCCATGACCATCCAGGGCCCGCCGATCCATCGGTCGACTCCATCCACCCGCGCGTGTCGTGCAGACACACGCACGCTAGTCCGACGCACGTTCGCGCAGCATTAGCGCCGACGGAATGTGTTGGGTCGATGGGGTGAGTGATTCGGTAGGCTCGCCCAGGGTTTTTAATATCGGCCGAAAACCGGCCGACAATTGGTTTTATCGGACCCTTTGCAGAATCACAAATCGGTGTCGAAATTTTCAGTTTGGTTGAATTTTGTCAAAAAAAAAACTCGAATTTTGCTTGAATTTTGTTTGAATTTGATTTTTTTTGTAATTTAAAATCCGTTTTTTGAGGAAAATTTAGGCCGAAATTTTTCGATTATCGGTCATATCGGCCTTACCGGCCACTGCCGGTAAAAAAAACCTCTGATAAAAGAAACCCTAGGCTCACCCAGTGCATTTAGGGCATGTACAATGTCAGATATTTATATATGAGTACTTAAATAAAGAGAATATAGCCACGTCATCAAATCCATATGTAAAAGTCATTTTCTCCAATACAAGCATATCTTTTGTAGGTGCTTAGGTGATTGTATTATCTATTAATTATTTATAATTATATACATCATCACATCTTAAGCATCGGTGTCTAATCAAACATCAATGCTACAAAATAAGCATCTTATCTGTTCTACTTAGTAAAAAAATCAGTTTTCCTTTGCTAAGTACCTCTCTGAACACATTTGATGTACATGCTCTCGTTGGTGATCGACTGCTCGTTTAATTTGCAAGTGGCGTGCTGCACGCAGTGGCGGATCCAGGATTTTTAAAATGGGTGTTCGAAGTTATAAATATATTGTACAATGTAAAACATAAATGTTCATAATCATAACATAAAAAATAACAAAGTTCAAATTGTTCTTACTAGAGAGAACATGTCAAATAATTTAAAAAAATTACAAAATAATTAAGAAAATTACAATCTAACTCGACGTTCCTTCATGGCTTGGAAGCGAGATATGATGTCATCATCCTTAACTTGCACAAAAAATTCTCGCTCAAGAAATGTAACCAAGCAATCATTCAAGTATTGTTCTCCCATCCTATTCCTTAGCTTATTCTTCACATAATTCATTGAAGAAAATACACTCTCAACACTAGCAGTTGCTACCGGAAGAATCAACACCAATTTGAGAAGCTTGTAAACAATTTTATAATGGTTGCTCTTATTTGTTTCAACAAGCATAATGGAAAGCTCAGCAAGATTTTTACTTCTTTAAACCTTTCATCTCTCGCAAGATATCAAGAATGAAGTGTGCACATTAAAATGGAAGATGTGTCAATTCTGTGCTTGAGAAATCCTTAGGATAAAACTGAGCAAGCCTAACCAAATTGTCCTTGTCATAAGCAGCGAATGAATTAACCGGATTGAATGAAGACATGCAGAGAAGCAAATCCGTGTTTACCTCATCAAACCTATCATTAAGCTCTTGAAGTTGTCTATCAAGGACACTTAAAAACATGTCAACATGGAAGCGATGGAGATTCTTGACTTTTTTGAAGAACCTTTTGGATCTTGCAACTGGCATATAGAAATCATCCATTTTAGCAACTTTGATGCTATGCTTCACACAAAAGGAAGTGACATCTTTAAGAAAAATTTCCCATCCATCATCCTCCCGCAATAACTGTAACTGAGTCTTTGTCAAATAAATAAGATCAATAGCATTAACAATATCTTGATCCCTCTTTTGCAAAGCATTGTTCAAGTCATCTGTGTACCCAAATATGGTTAGCAACAAGTGTGCCATAAAAACAAACTCAAATGACTCAAATGATGTCAACATAGTTTGAGCTTGTATAGCCTCTCTGCTTGAAGTGTGGTCTTTTCCTATCTTTATAAGAACTCGTCGGATTGAAGGATACAAAGAGATGACATGTATAACAGTTTTATAGTGGGAACCCCAACGAGTATCACCCGGCCTACCTAGGCCCATCTCTTGATGCAAACCTCGGCCAGTTTCAATGTCACCCAATTCTAATGCTTCTACAATCTAATCAGCTTGAGCTACTCGAAGCATTTGTATCTTTTTACAAGATATCCCAAGAACATTCAACAAATATGAAAGTTGTTCAAAGAACCAAACACAATCACCATTCTCCTTAGCAACAGCAACAAGAGTTAATTGGAGTTGATGGGCAAAGCAATGAATATAATAAGCAGAAGGACATTCATCCATAATTAGTTTCTTTAGACCATTAGCGACCCTTCATGTTACTAGCTCCATCATATTCTCGTCACGAACCCTAGACAAGCTCAACGAATGATCCATAAGCAAAGACTCAATTCTTTGTTTTAAGTGTCAAAGCGGTGGTGTTTTCAACATGGACAACACCGAGAAACCTCTCAACTACCTTTCCTTTTTTATCAACATAACGTAAGCAAAGAGCCAATTGTTCCCGTAGATACACATCACTAGATTCATCGGCAAGTATTGCAAAATAATCATCACCAAGGTCTTCCATGATAAGCCTAGTGGTTTCTTTGGCACAACAGTTGATGAGCTCTTTCTGTATTGTAGGGGCAGTCATTTGATTGTTTCTTGGAGCACTCTTTAGAACTACCTTGTTAACTTCTTCAAAATTTTCTGCTAGCCAATTTAAAAGTTCAAGGAAATTTCCTTTATTATGTGATTCTTCACTTTCATCATGTCCACGACAAGCCAACCCTTGACGCAAAAAGAAACCTCAAGCACTTAAGTGAACATGTCAACCGGGTTTTATCTGTAATCTTGTCTTGTTTGGTATTGGAAGCAAAAGATTCTTGAATTGATGCTCTAGGTGTAATGAACAAATCATATTTCTCTTGTGCTTCATTGTGGGCACTTTTAATACCACCAATATGTTTCTCAAACCTATTTTTATGGTTCCAATTTCTAAATCCTCCGTTCACAAAACTATCTCCACCAGCATAATTAGTTTTGTCCTTGAACAAATAACAAACAAAATAGAAAGCAGCATCTCGTTCCACACTATACTCAAGCCAATTATAAGCATCGTACCAAGTAGCTACGAATCGACACATACCTCCAATATTTCTTCTTGGAAAATCATGTTCTCGTGGTTGACATGGCCCCAATGCAATGTATCCCCTTCTGACTGCATCTTGTTCATTGACATCATACTGTGTGATTGGAATCCACTTTCCGGGATCATGAGAAAGCAAATCAATATCATAAACTGCTTCATCATCTCCATCATTATCTTCTTCGTCGTCATCTATAAGTGGGGACAATGGGGGAGGTTCTATGCTTGGTTGCATTGATTCTGGACTTAGAACTTCGTCTCGGATATCACTATCATTTTGTGCTTGCAACTGAATGGAATGAGAAGTACTTTGAACTTTGCTTTCAATAGATATTGGCCTCTTTCCAACTCTATCCCATAAAGATTTCAAATCTACATGCTTCCTCTTCAGTTTTGTATGCTCTGCGGTCTACATGAAAACAAAAACTTCACATAAATAATTGGACATTTAAAACAAAATAAAATCATCTTTTATCTAACAACTAAAATTACACAAGCTATTGAACTATATAGCATAATCTTCTCTTTTATGTAACAACTAAAGCTACACAAGCTACAAAATAATTGGACATTTGGACAAAATAATCTTCTCTTTTATTCACTGACATATACAATTATACATACAACTATTGTCTATTGAACTATATGAACTTATGAAGCTAATAAATATCGAATGCCAATATAAATATCAGAATATCTACTCATCTACAAATCATTTAATGCCAACTGAACAGTTAAATGTGCCAATAAATATTGGACTTCTCCTCCTGTTCTCCAAATCAATCCAGCCGGCTACAAAACTCTCCCCAATTCCAAATCCCACCCAGGCTGCCAGGCACCCACTCCTACAGATCTTCTTCCTCCTGGCTCCTGCCCCTCGGCCCACTGTTGGTGCTTGCCCCTGCCCTCCACCTCCAGGCCCAGCCGTCTCCATCCGACCTCGTGGCCTTGACCCCGCCTTCGCCTCGACGCCTCCTAGGCTCCCCTGGTGCTCCTCCGCTCGGCTGCTCGCCTGGCTCGGCCCATTGGCCATTGCTCTAAAGCGGCGCCACCTCCCTGATCCCTCCTCGCTTCCCATCCGCAGAACCGAGGAGGAGGAGGCGAAGATCTCCGGCGGCTTCACCTGACTGCATGCCGCCCTTCTTGCCGGTCTTGGTGTCTTCTTCTTGCCGCGCCGCAGGCTGGGCTTCCTCCATCCCGAGCTCGGTTCTTGCCTGCTTGCAGCACGTCATTGCCATGCGTGCCCTACAGCGTCTTGTGATTGCGCTTGCCGCCATACAGCGCCTGAGCTCGGCTTCTGGGGTTTGATTGGAACTTGGAGTCTTGGAAGGTAGGTCGAATGGGATGCCGAAGTGGGTTCTGGGCGCTCGCTTGGTTGGGGCTGTTATTTGGCGGTCATGGTCGCCGAAACCGGTTGTGGAATGTGCCAATGTGGGCCGTGGTGGCGTGGTGGGCTGCACGAGTGGTGAGTCTTGTGAGGGCGCCGGGTAGTCGCGTAAAACGCGATCTGGCGTTTCATGCAAGTTCAAATATGTATTTGATGTATTTCCTTGTATATATACCTAATATACTTAATAAAACCTGGATTTTTTTTTCCAAAAATAATGAGTGTACATCTGTACACCCATGTCCCTATACTAGATCCGCCCCGTGCTAGCTAATCTGGCATGATTACTCCATACTAGTAGCGGTAGTAATTCGGATGAACTTTTGACGCAACTATGCGACGGTGAGATCATTCCATCAGCGCTGGTAAGATCGATCCTGGCTTGATTATATAAATCATAAGCTAATGTTGCCAGTACTATACCTGCTAGTAATTGATCATGGGAGTAATAATAATAGAGCGTGCCCGATCACTGAACGATTCAAGTGGAAGCAAAGAGTACAGCAAACACGCCCGGAGAAAACTTGTTTTATGAGGAGTACTGACTACCACTGACATAAACATCTCTCGGCCACTTCAATATGCTTGTTTGTTTATCCAATCCACTGGACTTTTCTAGCTTGCACTCACTGCATTGCCTATTTTTTATTATCCAAAAGTAAAAAAAGATAAAACAGCAGTGGCTCAAGACGGTGATTACCAACCAGATCATCAAATCCTAATGGGTTGTTTGAAGGGTCTAATGGACAAAATTAAGAAAGGGTGCGCACCAAAAAGAAAGGAGATAACAATAGTTCTCGTAGAAAGGAGAGTCAGCCTACTCTTAGCACAACCGAGTTTTTTTGTTTGCTAAAATAGCATTTTTCATATTTTAGCGTGAATTCTGGGACGTCTAAAGTGAGATTTTAGTTAAAAAAAAAGCAAAAGGAGAGGGCTACCGCGTCCCTAAGGGCTGGTCGAGGAAAATACTGCGCCTCTGGATTCGGACGAAGAAAATACCGCGCCACAGGGATTAGGACGAGAGGAATCCGCCCCCAAGGGTTAGGACGAGGGGATCAGACCACAGGGGTTAAGACGAGGCCACGTGTCACCCGCACAGTAGCTCTGATCCTTTGAGATACGAATATGATACTATTTTTATTTTTGATGTGTGAGAAGTCTATATTTATTTTTTCGTACACCAATAACGCTATTTTAGAAAGAAAAAAACTCCTACGCCCACGATTCCACGAAGGTTCCCTGTGAGAGCAAAAACAGCGACGAGAGGGTGAAAAGAGGGCAGCTGTGCCTGCAATTAATTGCACCTCACACCAGGAATCGTTGCAGTAGAATAGTTAGTACGGAGTAACAGAGTACTCTCTCCTGCTGCCTCTCTCGCTAACTCCACAGTCCACACAAACTTTTACCACTCATCTCTCTCGTCCCCTTGCTACTTTTGGGAACCTCGAGACCTCTCAAATCCAGAGATGGACCGCAAAAAGCAGAGCTCTCCATCCGGCTCAAGAAAAGGTTTCTTCTAATTCCTCTTCCCTTCCTCCCCGCCACATCCTCCTCAATCTCGCCATTCCCATCCGCCTCTCGCGTGCGTCCGATTGTTCCTGCCCTGTGCGGTCGGTTCTTGGATCCTAGATTCGGTTGCTCGGGGAGTGGAAAGATCGGATTTTTTTTTGGAAGGAGGGTGGGGGGTGTCATGGGGGCGTCGCCACCGTCGCCTCATCCGTTGAGGTCCGGGTGGTGGAGTGGCTCCTGGACCAGGTCCGATTCGTATTGGTTCAAATGATCTGGGCGTCTTGATTGGTCGGTTGCTTGTGTCCGGGAACGAGAGCTTCTTGGCTGGGTGGTGGATTCGCCAGGTTGGAGATCTTGTGTTCTTGGGTGAGTTCAGGAACTGTGGATTCGCGTAGATCCCTCTTTGGTCGTGTGGCTAATTTGTGGAGGTGGGATATTGCTAGGGTTTTGGTTACCTGTGGTGGAAGATGATCAAACAGATCCTTGGCCGGCTGCCGAGGAAACCGGGGAAGGGTGATAGCCGGGATGCTGCTGCCGTGAACGGCAACGAGCCATCGAATTCTTACAGCCTCGCGAGAAGCGTGGAGCCGGGGAACAAGAGGGCAGGAAATGGGAATTATCCGGTACCAGCTAGCTCGAGTCCAAATCCGATGATGAATGGGACTGTGGTGTATCACTCCAATGAGCCACTGCCAGCGTTCAAAGACGTGCCGGCCTCGGAGAAGCAAAATTTATTCATAAAAAAGGTGAACCTGTGCTGTGCCGTGTACGATTTTGCAGATCCAACAAAAAACTTGAAGGAGAAAGAGATGAAGCGCCAGACGCTTATGGAGCTTGTTGATTACGTCACTTCTGCAAATGGCAAGTTCTCGGAAGTCATCATGTTGGAGATCACCAAGATGGTGTCAATTAACTTGTTCCGGAGCTCGAGCCCCACCCCTCGTGAGAACAAGGCCATCGAAGGAGTTGATCTGGAGGAGGAGGAGCCTCTCATGGACCCAGCATGGTCACACCTGCAGATCATTCATGAGATTTTCTTGAGATTTGTAGCATCGCAGGAGACAGATGCAAAGCTGGCCAAGAGATACATAGATCATTCCTTCATTCTTAGGCTACTAGATCTTTTTGACTCAGAAGACCCTAGGGAAAGGGACTATTTGAAGACAATACTCCATCGAATATATGGTAAATTCATGGTGCATCGCCCATTCATCAGGAAAGTAATCAACAACATTTTCTACAGGTTTATATTCGAAACAGAAAAGCATAATGGTATTGCAGAGTTGTTGGAGATCTTAGGCAGTATAATTAATGGTTTTGCCCTACCACTTAAAGAAGAGCACAAATTGTTCCTTGTCCGTGCACTGATCCCACTTCATAAGCCAAAGTGTGTATCGATGTACCATCAGCAGCTATCATATTGCATCACCCAGTTTGTTGAGAAGGACTGCAAACTTGCTGACACTGTTATTAGGGGCCTACTGAAGTATTGGCCTGTAACAAACAGTTCAAAGGAGGTGATGTTCTTGGGTGAGCTTGAAGAGGTTTTAGAGGCAACACAGATTGCGGAGTTCCAAAGATGCATGGTTCCACTCTTCCGTCAGATTGCCCGTAGCATGAATAGCTCGCATTTCCAGGTTAAATCTCACTAGGTGCATACTCAAGTTTGGCATGCATTTCTAGTTTTCTACTTCACTGCCTTGTATTGCATTTGTACTTCACTGGTAATTAAATCTCACCATGATATATGCTCTTTACTGCCTTAGGTTTCTGATTCTGATGTTGTTCATCTGCATATCCACATTGATCTCTTGCACAGATTAAACTAGTCATAATTTTGCCCCCTGAGTATGAAAGATGTTGATATTAACAGTCTTGCATGCTTCGCTGCTTACCTACCTTTTCTGCGCATCATGGGGTGTTTTGTTTTCTGTTTAATCTATGTAAATGGATTTTCAGTTTTGACGTATGCTAATCTGTAACTATGTATATTAAAAAAATACTGCCAATCTTTTTCTATGATGCACTTTTGAGCATTTGTTTTTCTTCTAAAAAATATGCCGGTGCTAGGCCTGTAACATTACATGACAGGTATTAAGAACACTTTGTTTGTTAGGTGCTACGCGATTTTTCTTATGACACCAGCATATCAGTTTCTTATCTTAGAGTTCTCACAAGTCACAACTAATTTGTTCCTGTTCTTTTTTACATCACTGCAACTTTTGTTCTCTTGGTTGAAACAAAAATGATCTGATGCATCCTTGGTAATCAGAATAGTAACCTAAAACTTCTCTTGTTTATCTCTACTTATCCCCTCTTCTACTAATCTGTTAATTGCAAATTTACATAGAAGTTATCCTCAGGAATTTCAGATGGCAGTCCTTAAATCCACACGGTGCTAGAAAGATATTCTGTACTGCCAAAAGTGGTTATCAAGTACAAGATACTAATTGCCGCACATATTATAACTTGAGGGTGCAAGTCCTGTGATTTGCTTCCCCACCCCCTTCCTTTTGGTTTGGATGTATCTGTTCTGTTAGTGTAATTTAAAGTACTGCCTTTTACTACATAACAGACTTTTCATCCTGCTTTAGGAAACATAGTTTCTTATGGAACCACTGCTTTGTCGGACTGTAACCTGTATATTTGCTGACTGTCGGTTCTTGTCCAAGTACGCCTGAAACAGGTCTTTGGCATTTTTGCACAGTTTTGGATCCAGGATTTCCTTTTCCGCTTTCTGTCATGCTCTTAGTCGATTATTCCGTGGTGTGCTACAGGACTCATCATCTAAATATCATTTATCTTGTAACTGTAATAAACCAGAATACTTATGCTCCTTGTCTACCACCTGTTGTTCTTTAGAACGGCATGAAGTTTTTATCGTTCATGTTAGTCTGGTGGTTTTGCCTAGTTGTGTGTGTTTACTGGAGCAGTTCATAGCTTATTGAGCATTCCCTTTAGCTACATGCCTAGGTACTTGGTGTCATCTGTAAACTGAAATTGTTGGTCAAGTTGTAGCTCATGCCTATTTAGAAAAGCATATTGCCTGACTTGCATTTTTCTCCTTGTCTGTTCCTAGGTGGCAGAGCGGGCACTGTTTCTATGGAACAACGACCACATCGAGAACTTAATTAAGCAGAATTACAAGGTGATATTACCCATCATCTTTCCCGCGCTTGAGAGGAATGCCAGGGGCCACTGGAACCAAGCTGTTCGGAGCCTGACTTTGAACGTACGCAAGATCTTCTCTGATCATGATTCTGCATTTTTCGGGGAGTGCATGCAGAAGTTCAACGATGACGAGCTCAAGCAGGAGGAATCCAATTCAAAGCGAGAAGCCCTGTGGAAGCGCTTAGAGGAAATGGTTGCCTCAAGATCCGGCGAAAACAACCCCTCGGGCACACCCAATGGCAAATCCAGTCAAGCAGCTGGCTAGAATACCCATAGCAGTCGCAATCGTGCAATCCTTCGACCCATGCGTGCTTCTCAGGAACTTGGGTTGTGATTTTAGTATTGGATTTTTTTGTTGGTGAGTTGGTTTCCTCCCTGTTCTAGGCGGGTAGGATGTATTTGGTTTCATGACAACTGCATGATCAAAATGTACACGTACAGGAGAATTTCTGCGAGATTTGGCATATGTGTAGTGACATTAAACAGAACCATCATATAGCCCAATAAACAGCGTCGAGTTTGATTGCGGATACGCAGTTGGGTGGGTTACTGGAATCGCAGTGATCGTTGTGTTATGTTTGAGTGATCTAGCAATCGTTTTGAGACATCATGTGATATGTTTTCTCTCGATTTTTTTTTACAATAATCTATTTTTTACTTGAAATTACAGTAATAATACTATTTTTTTTTCTTTTTACAGGAATAATCATCTGTCGTCCAACTGTTAGACGACTGGACCCAGTAGCTCAACGGTTGGATCACTTGTCGTCCAATAGATACAATACATGTCCGACTAGATAAGTAAACTGTACACTAGGACCAACCGTTGAGTGATAAGTGTCTCAGTCGCTCAATCGTTGAGCTAAACGGTTAGCGCGAACATTTATCACAAATTGGTTACACAATTTTCTTGGAAGAACGATGGTGACGCAATGATCACAAATTGAAATAAATGGATGGGTTCATCACAGAAGAACGTCTACAAGCAATTGTCTGCACTTCCCTAGATCCATATAGTTAGATTACAACTCAAATTCTCGGAAGAAAACAGATTTTCCTAAGCCCTCTTTGCCCGTGACCGATTTGAAATGCAAAGCTAAAAAGTCTTGCACGGGGAGCTTGTGCAGGGGTTTTGCAAGGGGATACTCCAACACGAACAATGCCTACAGGTCAATGACGCGCGACAGCTTCTGGATGCGGTTCAGCAGGAAGTCTCCTTGCTTGATGGTTGCCTGGTAGAAGGCGCTCCTCGCATCAGGTCGGTTCGTCTCCAAGACACCAGCAACTTTATCTATCTTGCAGTGAAGCTTCCCAGCAGCAATAAAACGTGACAATTCTCTGCATCGGACGAGAAAGTTAGCAACACCAATGGTCATGCACAATATAAGCACGGGGTATGACATGTCAGAATCACATCAACAATATTCGGGCGACTGCACTTACTGGTCTATGAAATCAACTGTCACGCCAAATGCAGCAGCCATTGCTTCCATCGTCACACTCTTGTATGACTCGAGAAATTGTGAATAGACAACAGTCCGCACTTCACGCATGTAGTAGCGGAAATGAGGCTGCAGGTAACGGTCTAACTTGATCTGCTCCGTCAAGCCAGCTGAAAACAAATATGGATGACATATGACAAATCCAAAGAGAGCTAGCCCCAACATAACAGCCATACGAGCATTACTGATCATGAGAATAAATGAAAGATCATGACAGAATAATGTGATTTTGTCACTTACAGAATGCAACAAAAAATGACTTGTACTGGCAATTGTAGAGGGAATTGAGAAACTCAGAGAGGTGAGGTACTTTGCCAATTACAGCCAGGATCTCTGGTGCATCTACAACCTGTCAAAATCCTTGTTAAATAGACATCCAAGCTATGAAGCTAATAAAGTGAACCTGAATGGGCAAAGATGAATTAATACCTTTTGTTTTAGAGATACACGATCCAGTGAGATAACACTTGTAAGGACCGTGTAAAAGATGAATGTATCATAGGGGAACAACTCATAAGTTGTGAAAGTTGAAATGGAATCCAAAAATAAGCTAGCAGCTTTCTTGAAGTTTCTAGTGGCCATGCAGTACAGGCCTTCATACACTTTCAGTCTGTTCTTCCTCTCCCAATCACCACCCTCCTCAAACAATCTTCAATCAGGTAAAAAAAGTTGCTCAGTATTAGACCTCACATTGTAAAACAAGTAGAATGCATAATCGCTAAACTAAAACACTTCAGACTTACTTTTTGGCCTTGTCAATGGACTTTGAGATGAGATCGAAGTCCATATAGAAAAGGCCAATTTGTAAAGTGTAGAAGACAAGATCCATCTTTTGGCCAACAGCTACAGTTTTTCCTTCAGTAACTTTAAGCTGCTCCAGTGCTTTTTCCTGAAATTTTGGTTATTTAGACAAGATTAACTTGTTTAAAACATGCATCTAAAACCTAAAACGATGTAGAACACACTAGACATATACCTTCTCCCCAACCCTTATGAAATACAAGGATTTGGCTAGATGGGCTTCACGCACTTCACTCTCACCCAAATTCTCTTCAGCATCGGCGATCCTTCATGAATAAATAAGTGATATTAACCAAGAGAAGCTAACAACTGAACACAGCATAATGCAAGTCAGATACACCAGAAGGAGAAAAGGAAACACTATACTTTAGAGTCTAGATACCACAAGCACAAAATTTCACTTTGACCAAATTGTTAGGAACGCTGTTTGCAGCAAATTTTGCGACTGCTTAAACTGCAGCCCTTTCTCGAGATCATTGATTTGTTTGTGCACACATCAGTTCTCTATTTACCATTAATGATGATTCCACTTCTGATCTACATAGCTGGATGACACTAACCTAAACAGGCATAGTTTGTTATGCCCTTAATGCTGATCAACAACTCAGAATTGGTAAATTTGGTTAGATCAGAAGGTCGAGACCACATAAAAATTACTAATTATAATGTTCAGGAACAACACAGCTAAAATAAATGAAGTCCACCACCAATTACAAACTAGAGCTCGTAGAGCATATGTCGGTTTCAGGGCCAAATTATCGCAGAACCTACATGGAGTGGTCAAATTACGAACTGTATGGCCACAGTACTAGATGCATCAAATAAAATGGAACTGGGGTGTGTCTCACCCCCATGTCTCTAAAAAAAATACCAGATGCATCAACACCACGAATTTTTTGAAACCCTAGAACCTAGCCTAGAAATCCGAGCAGGAAAAGGGAAACCGGTGAGATCTACTCACTTCTCGTCGAGCTTCCGGATCTCCTCCTCGATCCTGCGCCGCATCTCCGCGAGCAGCGCAGCGTCCATCTCAAGCACGCCGTCGGCCGCCATCGACTCGTACAGCGCCGCCATATCTGAAACAAACACACCAGATCAAATCATACGCCAAATCCGACCCACAGTCGGAAGCAGATTCGAGGAGGGGCGCGCTAATACCGTCGGATTTGACCGCGGCGAGGACGTCGGCGCGGAGGCCGACCTTGGCGAGGTCGTCGACGTCAGGGTGCGAGAGCCGGAACAGCTTGTGCGCCAGCACCAGGTGCGGCTGCTGCTTCCCTTCCTCGCCGCCGCCGTCCATCTCGCCGCCGAAGACTCGCTTTGCTTCCGCCGCAAGAGATTGGGAAAGAGAGAGAGGAAGAGGTAATCCTTCTTTCGTACGCTAAGAATTTAGTTACTGGCCTATTAATTTGGTAGGAAAATAATTCCAGACTTGTACTCGTTGCGGTTCCACGTGTATCTATCAACGCCGTTCTTTAATGATCTGACGGCTGTACAACGCGGAGATGTATCGAATAGTGTGTAAAAGGGCAAAGCGAAACACCGACCGGGCCGAGCTCACATTCGTCCGAGTTCCGACCCGAGATCAAAACCCCTCGCGGAAACCCTTCCCGATGGCCGCCGCCGCCGACCAGCCGCTTCGCCGGAAGCCGGCGCCGGGGCGCGGGGGCGTGGTCCTGCCCGCTGGGCTCTCCGAGGAGGAGGCGCGGGTGCGGGCCATCGCGGAGATCGTGTCGGCGATGGGCGAGCTCTCGCGCCGCGGGGAGGACGTGGACCTGAACGCGCTCAAGTCGGCCGCGTGCCGGCGGTACGGGCTTGCTCGCGCGCCGAAGCTGGTGGAGATGATCGCCGCCGTGCCGGAGGCCGACCGCGCCGCGCTGCTCCCCCGGCTGCGCGCCAAGCCCGTGCGCACGGCGTCGGGCATCGCCGTGGTGGCCGTGATGTCGAAGCCGCACCGGTGCCCCCACATCGCCACCACGGGGAACATCTGCGTGTACTGCCCGGGAGGCCCCGACTCTGACTTCGAGTACAGCACCCAGTCCTACACTGGATACGAGCCCACCAGCATGCGCGCCATTCGGGCTAGGTGATTTACCTCACTGGCTAATGATGTCATTAGTAAATGAGTACTACCATCGCTGAGAGTGGGTTGCAGTGTGGCGGGTTATGTGAAGATGTTTTCTTTAGTGTTGTTCTGAACTGTGCTGAACTGCAAGTGTGAACGAGGAGTGCTGTTATTTGTTACAATGCATGCTGCAGTAGTTCAGTTTGCATTACAATTGAAAATTCTATCATTGTGAGTCGAGTGAGGGGCTAAGGTCTCATAGGCATGTGCGCTCCCTTGTTTTACTTGAACTTTTTTCTGCACCAATTAGTGTAGTACCTTTCAGTTTGTGCAGCGGCTGTGGCAATGTGTTAAGAAGTAGTGATAATTATGAATATAGTAGGCAGCAGCCAGAGTTAACTTTTGGGCTCTTTCAGGTTTGGTGGGGACTGGTAAGCATACTTTAATTCATATCCTTGTTCAATGTAACCCAGGATGAAATTGCTAAATTTAATGACCGGGCACTCTACTACAACCTCGCTGTGATTCTGTAATGTTCCATAGTACTAGCATAATCGGAGCTTCACATAATAAGAGTACAAATGATGCACAACTTATTAATTAGTGTGAGGAAAGTTCAGTAGTTGTTGCTAATGAAACAGGAATGTACACCAATGCCCACTAGTGATCTTTGGACCTGACAATTTTACAGCCACAGCCCACAGGTTGTGTTGTGTGACATAGCTGTACAATTATTGCTATTGTTTTGACTACTTTGTAGATATGCTTTTGGAAAATTTCTTATCTGGCTTTGTAATTGTAGGTACAATCCATATGTGCAGGCCAGAAGCAGGATAGATCAGCTCAAAAGGCTAGGACATAGTGCGGATAAGGTTTGTCCTTAGCCCAAGAGAGCATTCTGTCTTGGTTTGAGTAATTTCGTGCGCTTGCTAGTTATGTTTGATACATGCTACCATGTGCAAGATAATTTGAATATACTCTGCAGGTCGAGTTCATCTTGATGGGTGGGACTTTCATGTCATTACCGGCTGATTATCGTGATTATTTCATCAGAAATCTTCATGATGCTTTATCGGGGCACACTTCTGCTAATGTTGAGGAGGCTGTTTGTTATTCAGAACATAGTGCTGTCAAATGTATTGGTATGACAATTGAGACGTAAGTATGATTTGACAATCTGCCTATGCTTATTAGTTTCATTTGAAAATTTCCTGTGATTTTTCTGACGAGACATCCTGATTGACTTCAATTTTAAATAATATTTTGTTTTTACTAATTTCCAGGAGACCTGATTATTGCTTGGGGCCTCATTTGCGCCAGATGCTTTCTTACGGTTGTACCCGCTTAGAAATTGGTGTTCAGAGTACATATGAGGATGTTGCGCGTGACACAAACAGAGGCCACACAGTTGCTGCTGTTGCTGATTGCTTTTGTTTAGCAAAAGATGCTGGTTTTAAGGTGAATGCTCGCTGATTCACTAATTCCTCTTGTTTAGTGAACTTCCTTGTTGCTGTAGCTGTAGCCCCATCTAGGAAAATGATGTGTGAATGTGTCCTTTTGCTTGGTCATGACTCATGACTACGATAATTCGTCATGAATTGCCTTTTGATAGGTGGTTGCGCACATGATGCCAGATTTACCTAATGTTGGAGTTGAAAGAGATTTGGAAAGTTTCAGAGAATTTTTTGAAAATCCAGCATTCCGAGCAGATGGTCTAAAGATTTATCCAACTCTTGTGATTCGTGGAACTGGTCTTTATGAGCTCTGGAAAACTGGCAGGTACTCTACTTATCTAGTGCTTGCCGCTTGATACTCTGTGTCTTGCTAGATCTTATTTTCAGTCTTGTGGTTCTCTGAAGCTTTAGGGTGAGAACTGAGAACTTATATACCGGTGAGATTTGCTGTGTTGCAGGTATAGAAATTATCCACCTGAGCTTCTGGTGGATATTGTAGCAAGGATTCTGTCTATGGTACCACCATGGACACGAGTCTATCGGGTTCAGAGAGATATCCCCATGCCTCTTGTTACTTCTGGTGTCGAGAAAGGTAACCTTCGCGAGCTTGCTTTGGCTCGAATGGAAGATTTGGGATTGAAATGCCGAGATGTTAGAACCCGTGAGGCGGGAATTCAGGTAAATAGTAATTACAGAATGCTGTGAAGTCACTGCCACATGCTTATAGTTTAATTAAGCATGTGTCCTCATTATTCTCGTTTTGCATCTCTATGTAGCATATCCATCACAAGATCAGGCCTGATGAAGTAGAGCTTGTCAGGCGTGACTATGCTGCAAATGAGGGCTGGGAGACCTTCCTCTCATATGAGGATACACGGCAGGTACTTATATTATAGCCTGCCAGCTCGTATTCTCTCGATCTTATGTAGCATTACTCCGAGTTCAGCACTGGGTCCCAAATTTTCTCAATCTTATGTAGCTTTACTCACTGTTTCTTTTTGCAAATTTTACAGGATATCCTTATTGGCCTGCTGCGCTTGCGTAGATGTGGCCGCAATGTTACATGCCCTGAACTCGTGGGAAGGTGTTCAATTGTCCGTGAACTTCATGTCTATGGAACTGCAGTCCCTGTGCATGGTCGTGACGTGGACAAACTACAACACCAGGTGAATCTCATATTTACATGTAGATGCCATATGCGAACCACCCTGTGTTTTAGTCCCTGGCCTCAAATGTCCGTGTGTGGAAATTAGATTTCCTGGTATGCTTGATCAATTGTAGTCACGGTTCTAAATCAATATAGGTTTTTAAACTGCTTACTAGTGTGTGAACGGGGTTCGGGTGTTGTTAATTTTGTTACATTTTACTACATTTGTTATGATGGGTTTATATTACTTTGCTGAAGACCAAAGGGTTTCTACATGTGTTTGCACTTTGCAAATATCAATTCTTGAAAAAAAAATTTGTCTGCCGAAGGATAATCTGAGTGAGTGCAATATTGCCATATAGTTTTATTGGAATGGTACCAAGCCTACAGGCTGACTCCAGCCATTTAACTTACAACAGACACCCTGGCAAAAAAGCTTGTTATGGGCTCGAATCAAAATTTGATTCGATTCCAGTAGTTAATTGGTTAAAATTGAAATGAGTCAATTTGAATGAAAAAAGGTTAATGATGCTCGGCTCGATAGTGGCTCATTAGCTCGCTTTTAAAATAACCACTTAAACAATAAATAAAATGATTTTAAGTCAAACTATATCAATTTCGAATGAAGCTCGATAATAGCTCGTTAAACTCATAGCCAGCCCTTGACCATACACTCCTAAGGCCCAAACATGGTCCAACACACCAGGTTTTTAATTCCATAAATTTTCTCTGAAGACTCATCGTTTATGCTATTTGACTCGTATGGTTGCTAATTGTGGTGCTTTTAAAGAGTTTTGATCATTATTTTCAAGAGTATTGGGTCCCCTTTATCACAACAAGTTTGTACACTTTATTTTGACTCTTAAACCAACCTTAATGAATTGGAATTTTCTATGAAAAGCTTAACAGTATGTAAAATCCTTATTGATACAATATATGATATGTTGTGCTCAATTTAGTTAATTTCAGTATCCATAAGTGTAGCGGCCAGTGATTGAAATGTTTGCTAAACATGACCATATTTAGTCTTTTTATCATGGTGTCATTAAATTTGTTTCACTTGTCTTCATCTCCAGGGCTATGGCACTCTCCTAATGGAAGAAGCAGAAAGAATCGCTCACAGGGAGCATCGCTCAAAGAAACTAGCTGTTATCTCAGGAGTTGGAACCCGCCACTACTACCGCAAGTTGGGTTATGAACTCGAGGGGCCTTATATGGTCAAAAGTCTAGCATAATGTTTTTTCATTATACATGAGTGCTTGTATTCTAGCTACAGAAATCGACGTGTCCATACTGTCAATGTAATGTTTTATAACTCCCGTACGTTTTTTGAAATGTTTGTGTTTACCCTCGTTTTAAGTATTCTGAATGATATGTCGATGCGTTATATCTTATCGAAATGTTGTCAACCTTGCGATGAAATTCTTTTCTACTTAATGTCCCTTTTAGGATAGAAATGCGATGAAAAATGAAATGGTTGGAGGCTTGGAGCAGTACCTATCATTAAAGGGATAATTGATTATTTGTCACCGCAAAGAAGAGCTTTTTAGGATTTACCACTCCTAACAAGCAATCTATAATTTGCCACTTCAAATATTGATTGCTTAATAATTTACCATTTTAGCCTTTTAATAACATTTTTTTTTATGTTTTCTCTCTTTTTTTTCCTAAGTAAAATGACCTTACTGCTCATCTCTCTAATGTATATAGGCACACAGCCTTGGCTCAACGCATCCACTTCCAAGACTCTGGGATCCCCTTCTTCGTTGAAAATGTGAATGAGGATGGTTGGTAAAATGATTTACAGAACGAACAGGAACAAAGCAACATTTTGCCCCCAACAAATAGTACTAGCTAGTGCTAAGATTTGGTTTCCAATGCTAAAATTTGTTGTAAGAACTCATATTAGCTTTATAAAAGTTGGGTTTTACCTGTTTCAAAAAAAAAACCTTCTGCAATTCGTTTACGGTTCCTTCGTTTCGACGCCTTAACTCTCCATCTCTCTGCCATGCGGTTGACATGGCTCAAAAAACTTTGGTTTCCATCATCAAACTGCAGAACCTCGAGGACCCTGCAATTTTTTGCGAAGAACTTGGCGAGGCAAACCTCAAAGCTATTCGGCTCCTTCAACTCAAACTGCAACTTGACATTTCTCAGATGACTATGCAAGCAATTGAACCAACAGTCACTCAACCCATGGAGCTCTGCAAATCCCAAGGAATCGCTGTCATTGTCGTCGAGCATTAGAGCAATCTCCTTTGATCCGCGCCTATTGAACAAATCCATAGACACATCGAATTCTAATTCCTTCATACTTCTGGAGCCACGGCGGCTTCCTAAACCTAACCTGTGTACATTGGAGAGGGGCAGTAAGGTCATTTCACTTAGGGAAAAAAGAGAGAGAAAACATAAGAAATGTTATTAAAAAGGTCAAAATGGAAAATTATTAAGCAACCAACCTTTGGAGTGGCAAATTATAGATTGCATTGTTAGGAGTGGCAAATCTTAGAAGGCTCTTCTTTGCAGTGGCAAATAATCAATTATCCCATTATTAAACTAGGTTGCATCAACGGAAAACTTGGTGTACATGTAGTCATGCCATTTGGTGTGGTAATTCCTAATCAGTAATACTTTTTTACCTCACCACTATGTATTCTCACAACTTCAACACCAATGTTTTGTAGTACTCTTAGCGCATCCGTAATGATTAATCACCCGAGAGCCATGAATATACTAAATAATCACCCAGGAGCCATGTGAAAATATTATAGATTTATTCACTAAGTCACTTCCAGCGTCTAGCTTTGAAAGATGCATACATAGAATTAGAATGATGAGACTTAGAGAAGTATAGAATTCAGGGAGAGAATCTTCACAAACTCATTATTAAAACTTGATCACAAAAACACCGATACAAGGTCACTCAAAACTGTGCAGCAAGGGGACAAAATTCTAACGTCTACCCACTTCCAGTATTAAGTAATGTTTTTGTTGCGTGTAACACCACGACTACTAAAAATAATTGTTGAGACAAACGCATAATCATACAGATCAATGCAAGAACAAATAGTAGATTGAACACAGAGATATATGATACTTCTTTCTTCTATTTATTTCTTTTCTCAAAATCACGTACAATGATTGGGGTCTCCTCCTATATATAGTCTAGAGGTGGATGAGGAACCCATCATGAGCCAGACCTGCAAGGCCTGGCCTAGGTTTCTTAATACCCCCCCCTTGGGCACTCATACGACATGTTCATGTTTCATCAAAACTCCATAAAAACCCAGTAGAAAAAATTGGAGAAAGAGTACATAATACACGTTCTGCTGCGTTGCACGAATTGCCTCATTAAAAACCTTAGTCGAGAAACTTCAGGAAAACTCGTAAAGGGAAAAAGAGTACAATCCACCCAATTTCATTTAATCTCCAAGATTTATTCTTTGGGTACTTGATTTTCGTGATCAAGTTTCAATAATGAGTTTATGAAGATTCTCCCTCTGAATTCTATACTTCTCTAAGTCTCATCATTCTAATTCCACGTATGCATCTTTCAAAGCTAGACATTAGAAGTGACTTAGTGAATAAATCTGCAGGATTTTCACATGACTTAGTATGCAGTACTTTGATTTCGTCCATCTTTTGCAATTTATGAGCATAGAAGAAATTGGGGTTGATATGCTTTGTGAGTTGACTCTTCACACAACCCATTTGCACTTGTATAACACAAACTGCATTATCTTCATAGATAATAGTGAGGGTTTGCGCAGTATTCAATCCACACGACTGCTGGATGTGGTGAATCATCCGCCGAAGCCAAGAATATTCTCGTGAGGTCTCGTACAGTGCTATGATTTCCGAGTGGTTCGTCGAAGTCGATACAAGACTTTGCTTAGACGATTTCTATGAAATTGCAGTTTCACCACATAGGAATACATAACATGTTTGTGACTTGGTTGTATGAGGGTCCGACAGGTACCCAGTATCTACATAGCCAGTCATAGTTAGGTCTTGGTTCTTTATGTAGAATAGACCAATATCTTTGCTTCCTTGGAGGTATCGGAAGATGTCCTTTATTCCTTGTCAATGTTTTTTGGTAGGTTTTGCACTATACCTTGTTAATAGGTTTACAACAAATGCAATGTCTGGTTGTAGCGACCCAACTCTAGGGCACCCGAGAGGTCCTCCAAGACCTTCTGGAAAGTCCATCAGGACCTTCCAGAGGTTCCTAAAGACCTCTCGGACAGTCCACCAAGACCTCCCAGAAGGTCGGTAGGACCTCCTGGAAGTCCAGGAGAACAAGCCCGAGGAGGTCGTGGAGCCATGGAGCACCCTCAAAGATCTCCCACGGCCAGACCAGGGGAAGGTGTGGAGGTTCGTGGTCATCCCAAGACCACCCACGACCCACCAGAGGAGGTCGTGGAGGGCTGAGACCACCACAGAACCACACACGCCCAACTCTAAGGGTGGTCGGGAGAACTGAAGCTTACTCAGTGGTTCTCTCAGGAAACCCGAGCCACCCCAAGGATCATGGCTAGCTCTTCACAAAGAACAACAATGGTAACATAGCAAAGAACACAAACTTTATTGATAAACAAAGAAGTTGTTTACAAGAGGACTTACAAGCCGGCAGGCAAAACACAAGAAAGATAAACTCATGGACCACATGATACACCACAGTAACCTAATTTGGAGGGTGCAATCCTAGTCGATCAGACCACTAGGTCCACTGCAGATACCAGAGGCTCTCATCCTCGCTAAAGACAACATCAAGCAAGAGTGAGCACAACAACCGTGCTCGCAAGTTACACTGTTGGATAACAGAGATGACATGCATAATGGATATCACAATGGAAGTCTTAATATGGTTGATTTGCATAAAGCCATGTTTATTTCAAATACGTATTAAGTTCTAAGGCAAGAATACAATAATTAAAATTTATTTTATCAAATCAGTTTTTCGGTTGGATAACATTCATCATAAGATGGTGAAGGATACCCTCGACATTAGGCTCCGGCCCAAACCCATGGGATAAAATCCCAAAAGCAGACTTGAAATTCATTTCGAAATTCCCAAAGTCAACATCTAACTTCAAGTGGCCTTTGCCAAGACGTCCATGACCGCGACACGGCTATTGAATAGATTTCACTCTGCAGAGGTTGTGCACTTTACCCACACGACATGATTCCTCTAGTTTGTTTGGCATCTTGTGAGTGCCACTCTCTCACCGCCAAGGTAAGAGGTCTAGAGTTCATGACAAGGCCTTTACAATGCATTGCTCCACCACGACCTTTCCTTGCTAAGGTTTCACCCCCTGTGGATAGCAATCCGTGGAAGCCCCTCTTGCCGGTGGGAACGATGGGTTATAAAAGACCATTGGCCAAACAAGACCTCCCACACCTCCAATGGAGCAAAGATATGGTAGAGTTTTGCAAATTAATCACCAGATCCCACGCGCCACTGGAGACATGTGGTTGCACGATTGTGGCATAGCCCATTATAGGCATGGCATTGGTCGCTCAAAGACCGGTCCTCAAATGACTAGGGCGACTTCCTCAAACCCTGGACCTCCACCTTTGCGGGATAGAGTCCGTGCACAAACATTGCACCGACCAAGCAACCAATTCGCCCCATCCAAATCCATTTTCATTTTCTTTGCTTCCCCAAACAATATTTTCACACCCCATGACAACCCAATGTCATGGTTAAAATATTTAAAAAAGCAGTTGGTCATGTTGGTAAAGATTTCCCCAAATCAATACTTTTGGTCTAAGCTTAACTAAGCATGAGTTTTTCAAATGATTTCTGGTTCACATTATTGTGTCAACCAGATTTTGCCTAAGGTGACAACAAA
Organism: Phyllostachys edulis; assembly: GCA_036346405.1. Lineage (NCBI taxonomy): Eukaryota > Viridiplantae > Streptophyta > Magnoliopsida > Poales > Poaceae > Phyllostachys > Phyllostachys edulis. The sequence goes on along the minus strand of CM070552.1, from coordinate 46,698,893 downwards.
TTTGGTTCAATGTCAAAGTTGGCCATATGAGAGAAAGTGGTATAACTATGTGTTTAAAGACTGGTATTGAAATAACTTGGTAGAAATAGGCATGCATGATACTTTGAAACAGGACATAAATAAATTGAAATACTGGGTGCAATATGATCAAAAGTGTAACTTGCCTCTTGCTTGATAGCTTAAGATTCTATTTTCTCACCGCTCTGGCTCTCTGGAAACGTCAAGATCTACACGGCAAGAGAACAGATTCAAACAACGATCAAATAAAGAACCAACAGAGCTCCAAATAAAGAACCAAAATAACTCCAGAGGAACCTTAAAGCTCAATTAACCGAAGAGGTCTAAATTTCAGATTAGGTTCTTAGGGAGGAGGTCTAAGCTTACCAGAGGAGGGTGGTCTTTAGCAAAAGACCCCAAGGAGTGACTTAAACAATACACAGAGAGGTCCTGGGAAGTAGTTCTTGGGTAAGGTCCAGAGAGGAGGTCCTCATACGAGGGCCATAGAAACCCGAAAAAGAGTCCACCAGAGGAGGTCCTGTGAAGGACACGACCCGCTCAATGCAGTGACCAAAATAAGAGTGAAGCGGACCACCAGAGGACTTACCAGGGACAAGGAAGAACAATAGATGGAAGGAAGATCGTGAGCAGCAAGATCTTCCCTGGGAGCCACTGAACGAGAACCAAGATAGCAGAGCGTGGAGAAAGGGAGGAAGGTGATGTGATAGAATTTCTTGGTCTAACTGAAATCAAAATGGTGAAGAAAACTAGAAATACATATGTCAAGGATAAGTATGGAAATAGGTCAAAGATAGGTGAGTGGCAGAGCAGGTGTCACTACCACCCTGGTTAAAAAGTACGAGGAAGGACGACTTATGTTGCTTTGGGAAGGACTATGAAAAATGTTAGGGTGCGGTTAAGTGACCCAATTCAAAGTAATTACCACGATGTGGATGCATTTAATGCGACAAGACATGCATTAAATGTCCAAGATATTTTCGTATGAGGAAATGAGAATGACCACGGTGGCAAGTGGGGCCATCAATTTTGAAACAATCGGGTCAAAATAGGGAGGTCTTGCCTCAAGAGAGGTCCTCGAGGAGGTCTAAGAAACTAAGAGGTCCTGATATACACAAAGGAGGTCCGAACATGGGAGGTCCAAATACACATGGAGGAGGTCCACGTGGATCGAGGTTCGGACAACCAGACTTCATCAAAGGAGGTCCATGACTCAAGGAGGTCTGAAGTGGAGGAGGTCCAGAGATGCGGAGGAGGTCTCGACATGGGGAGGTCTGACGGTCGGGATCTCTATAAGGGAGGTCTGCAAGGAGGTCCAGAGCTGTTTAAAAAGCCACGGAGAGGTCTTGGACAGAGGTCCAAGAACTACCAAGAGGTCCCGTGGTTAAGATTAAGGACAAGTTGAGGTCCAGGCGGTTGGATCTCCAAGAGGAGGTCCAACGGCCAAGATCAAACGTGAAGGTGAGGTTCCAAGGAGAGTAATGCACGGGAGGTGCGGACCTTAGGATTCAAATGAGGGAGGTCCGAACTGTTAGATTCAAAACAAAGAGAGGTCCAAAGGAGGGTTTCAAGAAAGAGGATTCTACAGAGGAGTTCCACCAGAGTAGTTCTAGATGGAGCCGCCAAGGTCAAGGTAACTCAAGGGAAATCTTCAATCCAATGAAGTAAGGTCGAATGAACCCACGAAAGTCCTTTCGGTTAGGAAGAAATGTCGAGGTAGTTCAAAGGCACACAAAAGACAGATGAAATACCATGATGTCTGGTGAAAAAAGAGGGCATAAGGAGTGTGCCCAAGCAACAAGGGTCTTGACTTAAGAGAAGTCGAGCAGAAAAGAGATCGATCCAAGAGATCCAAACCAACAAAGAGTTTCAAAGTAATCAAACTCAAAGGAAAGGTCTGAACGAATGGGAAAGAGGTCCTAAAGAATGGTATTACCGTGAATTGGGGTGGTAATACCGGATTGCACTAGAAGGACCTTTCCAAAGAGAAGGCTACAAGGATCGGGGCGAAAAGGAATCCAAGTGATCACCAAGAGGTTCACAAGAGCATGGAAGGAACTCAAGTGGTTATAAAAGGGAGACCTAGACCCTGAGGAGGTCTAAGCTAGAGAAGGAGATCTGGACCAGGGAAGGTCCAAGCACTTAGAAGATCTAGACCTAAAGAGGTCCGGATCCTTGGATGATGATCACAAGAGGTCTGAACGGTTCAGGCCTTCACATGGGAGGTCTGACGGCTCAGAGGGAAATCAGAAGGGGTCCAATTGAGCACAAAGGTGGTTCAATCGAATGCAAAGAAGATCTAATTGGCCACGTGTAGGTTCAAGTGAATTCTTGGGCATTCCAAGAAGCAAGAGGAGACTCAAGCTAAAGATGTGAGGGAGGTGCTGCTAGATCAACCCAGAGGGAGGCACGGGCACAAGAATATGCCCAACTGAAGATTGTGGTCTAGGATCAAGAGATCCGGACAACAACAGAGGTCAAACAAGGGGACGGTCTCGACATATAAAATGTCCAAACAGATGAAGGAGAGGAAATCCTATCAGAAAGGGAGATAGCTCCAGAGAGCTAGAGCTACATCAAAAGAACCAAACTTTGATTTAGTTGAAGTTTAGCTTAGTCATTTTAAACAATCCAAATCCTGAAATTCTCAAGTTAAGCTTTGAATTATCATCAAAATCAAATGGTTCTTTTTATTTTGAAAATTTTCAAAAAGGCTCTAAAAATCAGGGTGTTACAAACCTACCCCCCTTAAGGGAATCTCGACCCCGAGATTCAAAAAGACTAGAAAGAAAGAGGTGGGCAGCAAAGGGCAACTGGAGGTGCTGCTTACTTGCCAACTTCTCTGCCTGCCTTTTTGGACATTTATTGGCGTAATGTCCCAACTCCTTGCAATAGAAGCACGTGACATTTGCAATAGGAGGGAACTTCTTCTGGGGTTGACCTAGAGCAGATGACTTGGAGGTGCTAGAGCTGGCTTGATGCTTCTCTGCCTCATCTTGGGGCATTGGCAATCCCATGCTTCTGTACTCTTGTACTTGCAACATAATTCTTGCATTGGCCTTTCTTCCGGCCGCTGGGGTTATTGTTGCTATGAGAGCAACTTCTGGGAGGTTGTCCGGAGTAACGGCTTGACGTCTTTTAGGGCATCGTTTGGCATAATGCCCTATATCCGCACATTTGAAGCACTGAACTTTTGTCTTTGTTGTCTTGTTCTGGAGAGATGGTCTGACATCTCCATGGGTCTTGGAGGTTGTCATAATGTCCTGCACTTGATCTTTCATCTTCCTTTTATGTCCCTTGTCCTGAGGATGGCAGGGGGTTTTCAAATTGGGTACCCTGAGATCGACCTCGTTGAGCTTCAGTTCTTTTTCCTCTTGAGATAGCCTGATAGATGGAATCATTACCCAGTCTTCCTTGGTGTGATTAGGGGTGACTTGGCGACCGACACTGAGTTGCTGGACTGCAGGGGTTAAGGCTGTCTTCAAGTACATGAGAAGGCGTGCGGCTTACAGCCCAAACACATCTATTTTATTTAGAGATTATAATTCAGTTGCTATTGCCTTCTTCCAATCTTCCCAATATGATATTTTCTTACATTTAGCGAGCGATGCAGGCTCTGGATCAAGATCGATAATTGTGGCATTTTTTTACAAAATAAATGTTGACATTGGCTGTTGTCCTATTCATAGATTCTCTTGTGGTCATATAGTTTATAGCTATTTCTTTATGGGGCGATTCTTTTAATGCTTTTACTTGCTCACCGCTGCTTCCAATTACGGAGGCAAGTCCCTTTAGTTTTTCAGCTCTGATGTGTGCGCACACATTCATGATGATATCTCCCTCTATGGGAATGTTCAAATCCGGTATGCCTCTTCTTAAAGGTTCCATACTGGTGTTAGATCTCACTGGCTACCCTTCTAGTTCTGAGGAACTTCAGTGATCGGCTGGGTCAAGTCCTTCTATCCTTTTTCACCAGACATCCTCGGTTACTTTGGATTCGAGGGTCCGAAGTTCTCGTCCTTTTCTGAGGCCTCTGGACAAGATTAGAGATACCTTTTTCTTTCTTAGGTATTTCAACCCTCTTCGGTGCATTGCGTGCAGGCACATGCGACTTGGTCACGCTCTTCAAATCACTAAAGTGGTCAAGCAGTTGATTCACTAATGCTTGCAAATTAATTATCTTCTGGACTTCAATTATCTTCTGAACTTTAATTAACTTCTATACTTCCCTATTTGCTTCACTAGTGGGCGGGTTATGTGCATAGATTCCCGTGGCTTGCCACGTTATTTCCTGATATTTTTCATCAAGGGGTTGATTTCCTCCCCTAATGACGAGAAACAATCCTCATCAAATATACTATTAGCGAAGCGAATTGTATGCAAATCTCTAGTCATGGGGGTCCAAAAACCTAATTATGGATGTTGTCTCATAACCAACGTATATCTCAGACTTTCGGAGAGGGCCCATTGTAGTATGCTGCGATGTGGTATAGATACATAAACCTTGCAACCAAATATGCGAAGATGTGAGATTTTCGGTGTTGACCCTTGCGCTAGTTGCATAGGTGAATGGATGTTATATGCCGATGGTCTAAAATTGATGAGAGTTGCTGCGTGCTAGACTGCGTGTCCCCAACATATAGTTGATAAATTACAATTCTGCAAAATCTTATAGTCCATTCTGGGTGTGGACATGCGGTACGGAATGCTCAACGTTAATTCTCATTGCCATGCAATAATCATCAAATACATTCGAAGTAAATTCTCTAGCGTTGTCCATTCTGATGGACTTTATATGATGATCAGGGATATTATTCTTAATTTTAATTATCTGCGAGATTAGCTTTGTAAAAGCATAGTTTCTCGTAGACAATAAACATACCTGCGACCATTTCGAGGAAGCATCTATGAGCACCATAATATACCTAAATGGTATTGACAGGGGCTGAATAGGACCACAAATATCTCCCTGGATGGGTTCCAGGAATGCAGGGACTTCATCCTTCACTTTTAGAGCAGAAGGTCTAGTAATTAATTTTCCGGTGGCACATGCGGGGCACACAAAATCTTCCTGATTTGGGAAATTATTTACATCAATATTATGTCCTTGTGAATTGTTAATTATATTTTTCATCATACTAAGACCTGGGTGGCCTAATATATCATGTTAGAGATATAAAACTTCAGAGATTCTGAAGACGGTTTTCAGTACAGTATAAGCTGCAGGTGTCTTAATATTAGTGCAGTATAGCTTAGTTTCATACGAAGGAAGTCGTTCTAATATCATTTTTTTTTTCATTTTCTTCACGCTTTGTAATGAGCAGGTATTCCTTACCATACTCTTATTCAGTCTCTACGTAGAAACCGTTAGCGTGAATATCCTTGAGAGTTTTAGTCGATTCTGGGTACAACAAGGCTTCTTTACTGACCAAAGTTGTTCCTATCGAGAGTATAATTGTGCCCCTTTCTGAGCCTATTATACAAGTATCGCTGCCTGCGATAGTCGTACGACTACCAGCATGCTTGCTGATCGACTGAAATAATTTCGTTTCCCTTAAAATAGTATTCGTTGTGCTGCTATCCGCTAAGCACACTTCCTCCATAGGATGCCACACGCGTTCTAATACTTCACATATCAGAATATAACTCACTATTATAAATACAGGAAAATTAAGCCTTGCAAGACTCATCATAATAATTTAATGATTTGTTCTTCTAGAGTTTACAACCATTATTCAAAGAGTAAAATAATTCAATGTTCTATCACAACCACAAACTGCAAGTTACTATAAAAGGATCCAAGTGCAATGCGTGCACTAGATCGAATCGGCGAAGCACTTAGAAACTTCTGCCACAATCTGCTCCATGGTGATCTTTTCCTCTTGGGCAACTACGGTTGCAGTTGCTGCGATGTCCAAAGGAGGGTTGATGGGGGCTGCTACTGGGCAGTTTACATCCATGAGTGCAATTAATGGTTGTGGATCCTCTATGCCTACAATGACGAGGTGTGCCTTATGCTGTCCTTTGCCCTTTTTCTTAGCCTAGAAAGCATCAATAACGTGCGACCCACTACCTTACCCTTCTTGCCTCTCTTCTTTGTGAGAGGCTTCCTCACCTTGTAGCTGCTAGCATTGGCGGTTCTGAGATGTAGCTTTTCTTTAGAACATCAGGGACCCGATACCACAGACGATTTTTTGTGGTCCCTGAAGAGGTCTCGGGAATTACATGTATGTTGCACAAACCTATTTCTATGGTGGAATTGGAAACACCCACAAAATCACCCATACCACCTACTGTTACCATTAGCCTCATTACTCAATCAAACAATTGTCATAAAAGCGAGCACTGCGGGCAAGGGGGGACAGCAGCGACGGGGCGACAGATGTGCGGAGGAGGGAGTGTCTCTTACCTAGAGTAGTCATGTGATACTAAACTTCCCACATTCCAAGTCACATGAAATCATGAAACCCTAATTTCCGAAACCTTTCGTCCTAATTTTCAAGACCTAAACCCTTAATTTGTCGAGACAATTTTGAAACATATAAAATTATGGAAAAATTACACAATCAAGTACATTGTATAAGGAGCCTAGAAAAAAAATTATAATGTGTGGACCTCATTTTCTATATTAGAAAATTCCTACAAACAGTATACTTAAATAAATTTTACACAAAAAATCCTAACTCATAAAATTCTAAAAAAATTACACAAGAAATTACACTATGCTGGAAGTCTCCACAAAAAATTTCATAATTTTTGGAGCTAATTTGCTATATTTAAAAATTCCTCCAAGAAATATTCTTAAATGTATTTTCTCTCTCCTCTTGGATTTGCGCGCTTGAGTAGGAGGAGGAGGTGCTTTGTGTGGGATGGCAAGACCTTCTGTCGCTGCTGTCGGGGACCGCAAAGACGCCAAATAGGGGCCAAAAGTGGAAATTGGTTAGCAGGGCTAGTTTAGGAATTACGAGCGCTAGGGGCCATCTGACCAAACTTCATGTCTTTGCTTCTCTTGTGGCTCCAACTGGCTGCTGGCCTGGCTCCTCCTCCTCTCCGGCCGCTCGGTGCCGCCTCCTTCGGCTCCCGGCACCTCCGGTCGCCTCCTCCCTGTTGTCGCCGCTATTGGGGCCCGCTTTCGATCTTGTAGTCCTCTCTCTGCATTGCCACTCCTGTCGTCGCCGCTCAGCCCGGCCCGGCCCGCCGCTGTGGCTCCTACCGTAGTCTCCTCCTTCGGTCGATCGGCGCCGCCGCCATCGCTTCTTCTGGCGCCGCCACCTCTTATCTCCTACCCGGCCCAACCTCCTTTCTAGCGTGGACTGGGGCCAGCGCCGCCACTCGGCCCGAACCCGCCGGCTCCGCCTCCCTCTGCAGCTTGGCCTATTCCTCTTACCCTAGCTCGGTCCCATGGCGCCGATTGCGCCATCACCCGTATGCGGCTTGGCCTACGGCCACCGCCTGCTCGCTGCCCTCTAGCCCCCTTACTTCCTAATTACAACTTGCTACACTTCACTCTACTGATGTTGATTTGTGATGTTTTGCTTATTGAGATTGATTCAATTTATTGCTTAACGTTGGGTTGCTTACTGATGCGTGCTATTTCATTAATATGCATAGCATGGTGATGAGATGGGCTACTGGAGGTTGGTTCTGGTGATGCTTGCAGACAGAGGTGGGGATGGTCTATCCTGGGTTCCCTGAGGTACCTCCCTTTCCTCCCTAACCCCTTGCTCTGAGATGAGATGACTAAGAGCTAGATGTTGGTGCTACCATGAAACCTAGTGATATGTGTGAATGATGTGGATGTGTAGTGCATACAGAGGTGTAACTGGGTTACCTCTTGCCGGGATTTGAGGTGGGGAAAGAGGGTAGCAGTGCCGACTTGTGTTGGTGCTCCCTTCTTCTCCCTGTCGTGGGTGGCTTGCAAGCTATGATGGCGAGAAGGCTAAGCTTGCCTTGGGTCCCTTGCTACTTTGATGCCTTGCTTCTCCTCCTGCTTGTGCTCTGGTGATGGCAGTGAGATGGAAGTGTTGGGGAAGCCCTTGGCTCTGCTCCTCCTTCCTTTCGGCTCCGAAGTGTATGTGGCTTATGTGTGGGAGATAGGCAGCCTGGTGGCCTTCGGTTGGCTTATCTCTTTCCTGTGGGGCTGGGTTATCTATTGCCTATGGAGCTGGCTTATCTCTTGCCTGTGCACTGCCCTAGTTACCATTCTCCTGTTCATTTTTACCATGCCCTTATCCCTTATACTGCTGCTGCCCTCACTGTAAACTGTTGGGTTACCTGTCTAGAGGTTATTTGGCTAGTGAGCTCTGGATGGAGAGTTTGATGAAATGTGGGTGTTGGCTTCAAAACACCCTATGAAGTTTTGTGCTGAGGATGGGATAAAAGGGTGATGCACTGTATGGTTCTGATACTGTTGAGGAAAAATGGAAAAGGTGGATGTTGGGCTTTAATTACGTCGTATGATGAAACCCTTGGAAGTGAGAGGTGCCTATTAGCTTAGGTTGGCTTGGCTATCTTAACCATCAAGAGACGATTAACTTCGGTTAATCAGGGTACTTTGATGATCAAGAGGCCGGTTGACCTAGGTTGGTATGGAGAGCCTACTGAACTTCGGGAATACTGACGGCCACTTCCTATATTCTAATACCCATATATATATATATATATATATATATATATATATATATATATACCGCTATCGGTTGTACTACTCATTTCCTGTGTTTTCGGCCGTCTATGGAGGTGTGGATCGGGAAGGATGGAAGATAATTGGATGAAAAAGCAAGGAGAGCTTTAACAAGATGAATGCAAGCATTTAGATTGTATTTTATATTGTGATCTGTTGAAAAATCATTCTTGTAATTAATTTAGAGATTGTATTATTATTATTCTTTTTCTGCTTGTATGGATTCTTGTAAATAATACTGGGTTGTAATATTTTAATTTCTTTTTGTAAATGGACTGTTGTATAAACTTTGGTGTGGTGACATGATGTTTGCACAAGTTATAAAGTTCTTTGTGTTGATTGTGTGATTTAAAATTAACTGAGTTTATGCTTGACATTGGTTTAGTGAAATTTTTACTTATACTAATTACATATTACTACTAATTAGCTTAATTTAATTACACGGGTTCTCACAAGTTCTCACCGACTCCAGCAGAGAGCTTCGTTCCCACACAAAGAACCTCAGTTTGCAAAGTGCTGTATAATTTGCGTGACACAAAACAGGAGATTCGGGGCCCGTTTGATTCGTAGTCAAGCATGTTACTCTTTAACACACAACGTGTTAGCTAAGGTTGGTTAAGTTAGGCATCCGTTTTTTTTGTTACATGAGTCCTACGCACGAGTGGCTAAAAAAATATGTCAAGATTTCTTTTAACGAGTCAAAGTGCGGCGTGATTATTATGAACTAACGATTTTAATAAAAATAATTATAAAAGCAGTATATAAAGTAAACAGGCCCTTAAATACTCTACCTGCCATCTGTGAGACCTTGACTGCCCAATTTACTTCAGCTCATCAAACCTCAACGACCAAACCTGCACCACCTAACTGTCCGTCCACTCAACCCAAGGTAGTCCTGGACTCCTGGTTCACCACCGCACCTCCATGAACCATACTTAGGCATCTCTAATCATACTTAAGGCACCTTCAATAGCATATTTATTATCATCTTTTAGCAATATCATGTCAACAAAATTCTACATAGAGGAGAGAGAGAAAGAAAAAAGAGCACATATCGTCTCTTCCTGAAGACGTCATGATACATTAATCTACTCTAGTTGATATGTAGACTCGTTTCAAAGAAAAATGATAACATATAAATGTTGGAGAGTGTGCTAGAGACTATCTATTAGAAATATTGTCTTTAAAGATGATGTAGCATATGTTAGAGACAAGATTTTCTCTAACTATTGGAGATGCCTTGAGGACATCTCTAATAGTGTATTTATTGTCGTCTCTTAGCTATGTCACGTCAACAAAATCTTACGTGAAGAAGAGGGGAGGAGGTGAGAGAGCACATGTTGTCTCTTCCCGAAGGGACTGTCGTGCACGCGAAACAAGACATGATACATTAATATACTCCAGTTGACATGTAAGCCTGTTTCAAAGGAAAATTATAAAATATAAATGTTGGAGAGTGTGCTACAGACTATCTATTAGATATATTGTCTCTAAAAATGATGTACCATATGTTAGAGACAATGTTATCTCTAACTATTGAAGATGCCCTTACACCTAAGGACATCTTCAATGGTTGAGGTAACTACTGTATCTATTGTGTGTCACATCATCTCTAGAGACATCTTTAATATATTGTCTCTAACACATTCTCCAAGATCAATTATTTTACAAAATTTTAAAGTAGGGCTCACATGTTAGCTTTTTTAGTAACTCCTCCCTCTCCTCACATGATTCTCCCACCACTCCATCCCCACCCGCCGCTCTCTGCCCCACTGCCGCCGGTCGTTATTCTCTCCTCCAGCCTCCCCCGTCCTCTCCCTCCCCACCACTCTCTCCCCCACAGGCGTTGGCCGCCGCCTCTTCCCTACTGCCGCGATATTCTCCTAGCTCACCACCGTCGAATCATCAGATCCAACCAGATCCTGCCTGCCGGCGCTCGGATCTAGCCCGTCGGCGCCGTTTTGGTGGCTAGATATATCTCGCTACGGTCGGCGGGCCGGGAGATAGACGTCATCGCGGTTGGTGTCGTCGCCGGACGTGGAGGCCATCATTGTCCCGTTCTCAGCCAGCATGAGCGTCTTCACTCCAGCGAACCCCACAAACCGCGTAGAGAGCAGACAATGCAGCTCCATCAGCACTTTCGCTCGTTGCTTTGGTCTTGGTTCGTGTGTAGCAATCATCGCGTGAGGAGACGACGTCTTCTCTTCTCGCTCCTTCATCTAGGACTTTGCTGACGTAGAAGAGCTAAGCGACGACTCACATGTCACTATTTGGGATGCCTAGGGTGAGCATGCTCAGAGACTCATAGTTGGAGACTTGGGTTATTTTACTACTTCTTCGAAATTTCACTTTAGTACCAGGAGAGTGAAATCTAGTCTGCCTAATTTTTGTGAACAGAGCAGGTGGCTGGATTAAGATCAAAAAGTTTATTTAGATGTCTCCCAAATCCCAATTTATAGCTGGCAATGTTTTTTTTTTTTTGCCGAGGTGGCGTCTGGTTTTTGCCGAGGTGGCACGCCAACCCCACGAGAGCATCCAGCCAGTTCCTCCCCCTCCTCGCTATATGTATAGCCCGTCTCCGACCCCGATCGATCGCATTCGCATCCAACGCCTCGGTCGCCGCCACTACAACTAGTGCGTCCTTCCCATCCCATCATGGCTGCATTGGCTGGGGTGGCGTGCGCGCAGTCCGCGTGGGCGATGTCGCTCGCGGCGGTGGGCCTCCTCGTCGCCGCGCGCGCCGCGGCGCGCCTCGCGCTGTGGCTCTACGCGGCCTTCCTCCGCCCCGCCAAGCCACTGCGCAGCCGCTACGGCGCCTGGGCCGTCGTCACCGGCGCCACCGACGGCATCGGCCGCGCGCTCGCCTTCCGCTTCGCCGCCGCGGGGCTCGGCCTCGTCCTCGTCGGGCGCAGCCCCGACAAGCTCGCCGCGGTCTCCGCGGAGGTCAAGGCCAAGCACCCCGGCGCCCAGGTCCGCACCTTCGTCCTCGACTTCGCCGCCGACGGCCTCGCCGCCAACGTGGACGCGCTCGGGGAGTCCATCCGGGCCCTCGACGTCGGCGTGCTCGTGAACAGCGCCGGCATGTCGTACCCGTACGCTCGCTACTTCCACGAGGTGGACGAGGAGCTCATGAGGAACCTGGTCCGCCTCAACGTCGAGGCGCTCACGCGGGTGACGCACGCCGTGCTCCCCGGCATGGTGGAGCGCAAGCGGGGCGCCGTGGTGAACATCGGCTCCGGCGCCGCGTCCATCCTGCCGTCCTACCCGCTCTACAGCGTCTACGCCGCCACCAAGGCGTGAGTAGTACTCCTCGCTTCTTGTCCTAGCTAGTTCCTTTCTATAGGTGCCCGTATATGCAAATGCTATTCATGCTTGTTGGTTTAAGTCATTTATTAGATGATGGTAGTGGTAGACTGGTAGTGGCCAACTGGCCGTGGCAGTACTATTCATTATCCTAAGTAAAAAGGGTGTCCATTCTAATTCTAAGTAAATAATAACCAGGATCAAGCAAATCCATTGAAGAGAAACAAAGGTTTTTACTGGTGATGGTAGTGACAGTGACAGTACTGTTGTGGTGGGCCAGGGAATTAAATGAGTCTTTTTCGGTATGGGTTTTTAGTTCTTGTGCTATGATCCCAATTCTGACATGGACCACAAAGGTAGGGATTGGCATAGTTGGAATCAACAGCATATTTCAGTAATTTTACTTGTTATATGTTCAGTAGTTAATATATATAAAGCATCGAGTTATTTGGTTACATGTAATTTCAGTTTTGTCCATTAGTCCAATCATATTTTTACTATTATAAAAAAGGATGAGTCCGTCATCAACCTCTCTTGAGTTGGTGGTATATTTTATAGATAAATATGTGTACATATGTATAATATACTTAAAAGATTTTATGTGGATAATTAGATTATCTGTGTTTATGGTTTGTGATAAGATTCTATGTGGTTTGTTGATTGGATGCAAATTATATATGAAACTTTCATTTGTAGGGATAATTACTTTATATATATTGGTTTTCTAATTTTATAACTTATATTATGTTTTATTTAAAACCCGTTGCAATACCTGTGGGCACTCGGCTATTCTTTCTAAGACGGTGGGGACAAAGACGTCTACACCATCGGAATTAGTTTCATGTGTTTTTACTGCAACTGCTGGATGAGCTACTTGGACAATTACAATTCCTGTCATGTGGTCAATCTTGCATAGACATTTGCCGCAGCACAATCATGTGACACCCAGCTACCACTGGCTGTGGCTGGCCTTTTTCTTCTTCTTCTTGAGATAAAGTACCGGCCTTATTTAGTTATATGCCTCTTATTCTGTTGGAAAGACTAATAGAGACATTCTTTTTTTTCACGAGGAACTAATAGAGACATTCTGTAATGCTATGTTCTTTGGATAGATCATTGCTTTCTCAGTTTCTCTAGATTATACAGAAGGATGCTAATTTGTTTCAAAAGGCTGCCTATAGGATAACTAAATGCAAACCCAAAAGGGGCTGTATCTTAGATAAAGTGAATGTTTTCTATTTTTGAACTCAACTGTTTATTAGAACTGGCAATAATACTATTATGTTTTCAATTTTTCAGGTATGTTGATCAATTCTCGAGATGTCTCTACGTTGAGTACAAGAGCAAAGGCATTGATGTGCAATGCCAGGTACGAACTAATAACTCTTGTTGATTAATGCATTTCACCTAATTGCTCAAATATTCTTCTTCTTAGTGTTTATTTTTTATACAATTGAAGCATTAAACTTTCTAATATTCCCTCCTGTCTGCCACCCAATTTTTGATTGATCTCATGTAACCCTTCCAAATTCTCTAGCATGGAGGATTGTTGTATTTCATTGATTTCCTTCTGGAGTTAATTTGCATCAGTCATCATGTACAGTTCTGTATGCCAAGGAAGGCCAATAGTTAGCTGAATGTGTACTTAGGTAGCACTTAGGGAAGATAGTAACAAAAACATGATTTTCTCATGCCATCTTGAGTCAATTAAACTAGCTGTACTGGAATATACCGAAATCTGCAGTGTCTGTGAATTTAGTCCAGTACTTTGTTTTACATTCTCCAGCTGCAATAAACAAGGACAAACATCGCATGTGGAAACAGTGGACGCATTTCATATCAGCCCATTTAAGACTAATCCGTTGGCCCTCTTAACTAAAACAAAACCCATTTTCATTCCATCCTTGCGGTTGCTGTCAGGAATGTTTAAGATGCCTCGAAAGTCCATAATTTTTCCCCCTGTGAGGACATAAGTCCATAACTTATGTGGAATCTTGTCAAAAGTTATATGGCATCTGCAAAACTAAGTCTTCTGAAATCTTTCACCACGACGTCTGATCTACTGATCTTTGCTCTGATGCTCAGGTACCCATGTACGCCGCGACAAAGTTGGCCTCTATCAAGAAGGCTTCCTTCTTCGCCCCCTCCCCTGACACCTACGCCCGTGCCGCTATTCGCTACATCGGCTACGAGCCGAGGTGCACGCCGTACTGGCCGCACGCTCTGATGTGGTTCTTTATCTCTGTGTTCCCTGAGTCCGTCGTCGACAAGTTGCTCCTCGACATGTCCATCGGCATCCGCAAGAAGGGGCAGGCCAAGGAAGCCAAGAACAAATCACAGTAACAGTGATGCTATCAGAATTTAGATACTCTCCTGGCTGCAATTGACGTTGAACTCTTCTACTGACTAAAATCCTTCGTGTTTCTTGAGGCTTATTCACACCACATCTCAGAAGTAATATTTGTAGGTTTAACGTGGGCATTTAGTCCACATTACTTTCTGCTGCTAAATGTACTGCGTTGAGAATATTTGTAGTGTGATGTAAGACTATGTAACACGAACTGGTAGCTTTGCATGCAAGTTGTACTCATGGAATGAGATTTATGCTCTTTAGCATTGTTTGCAGCTATTATGTGTTTCATATGTGTATCCATTGCAAACGGGAGTTCAGGTCGGGCACCACGACGCACCTTCAAGTGCTCCCATAGACTGATAAATAGGCACGATCTTTCGTTTCTTTTTTGCTGCAGCCTTTTCGCCCAAGACTGATAAATAGGCATCGGAGTCGATTTTCTACCAAATTTGAAATTTGGAATCTTATGTATTTATAATACTAGTTCCTGGATCAGTAGCTAGTATACACAGTTACATCATTGAATATCATTTACATATCACGAATATGTAAATCTATTGCATAATAATAAACAAAGCGTAAATATACCTTATAACATTTGTCTGTAATGAGCGAGTATGAGTACACAATAGTACTCGTAAGCCAACACACAGAATACAATTATTATATATGCAAGGCTAATCAAATGGAGGTCCATGGTTCTTTTATTTGCACAAAGCTAAGTTTGAATTAGAATAGTTAGTAAGCAATTTCTAAGACCTAACATTTTAACTAATACATGTTTTGATAAAACTAAGTTTTATTGTGAAGTACTAGTGGAAGTTCCAACCTTCTATACCATTGAGTGGCTCTATCCACCTAATGCTCATATTCTTTCTCTGGTCACAGTACTTCTCACTGGTTCTCAACTAGACCATCTTAAATCCCTAGGCTTCAACCCATCTTTTCATTCCATCCACAAATTATTTTATAAAAATGAAAGTTAATTCAAGTAAGTTCTCGGTATCGCCTATGACTATGGGCACGACTATCTAGATACTTTTCTTACTCCGTGGAGTTCACACACTCCACCCATAAGAGACAATCGTCTTATATATACTGTCAACATGCAACCGTAGGCATGAGACTAATATAATCATCACAAGGCCTTTACAATGCCCTATCGACGCAACCTCATCCACTAGGTTTCGCTACCGAAGGTGGTTTTCTAAAGCAATATAGCTGTGCCACCCTTTGAACTCCATCATCCGGGTGGTTGTTAGCTAAGACCGTAGTGCATGCCACCCCCTAGCCCCCTTTTGCGCTGTAGGGGTTTCCTAATGCATTATAGCCGCATCACCCCAGAGTGGTTGTCAACTAAGACTATAATGCACGCCACATGAGCGAGATGATGAAGCAACGTTGAGACAAACAAATTAGTTAGCCAGGTCGTACCCATTATAGACTTATGGTTACATTGTTTTTACACGAGAGATCATCACAAGAACTCGATCCTTTACTGATTTGGGTGGTACTTCCCCATACCCACTTTGTTGTGCTCTACTTAGCTCCCACCACGCTTTCCAGCCGCTTGAGTTGAAATATGTTTTTGGTTTTCTTTCGTTTGAAATACTTTTCTAGTCAACATATCAGCCAGGCTTTAACATCGACTGCCCAATCTCATTTTCAAAGGTTTTAATGATGTCGGGGAAATTTGCTGCCCGCATGTCAATGTCACTACACCAAGCTAAGTATGACCCTTAAGTATATATTTAGCAGCTATCGGTTATTCCATTAATCTAGGGTGACAAAGGATAGTGTCCAAGTTCAAGGATTGGAAGTTTATATACAAATATCATTAAGGTATTAACTATGAGCTAAATCAACATATGTGTATGAATCATAGCAATGCAATTTAATAATTTAAAATAATACAATTGCATTTCAAAAGTAGGTGCAACATGATCAAAGTGTTGACTCGCCTTGCTCAATGTTCTGATAATCTTCTTGCTCAACGTTTTGATAATCTTGTTCTTATTTTGTCTCGGACTACTGTTTCATCATAGCTTCAAATTCTATCTACGCAGAATACGATTGAAGCCAAGAACGTCTGAAAGCATTCAAATAAAATCCAATAAATCTAGAGACATTCAAACAAACGAAAACACTTCAAATGAAAGCAAACATAGCTAATAGCACCTTGAAAGAATGAAACATTCCTAATGAAACTAAACCTACTTAGTGGAGTTGATGAAGGAAATACTTCAGACGAAGTATATCCAAAGGAGGTTGACGAAGGAAATACTTCGGATGAAATGAAGTACATTTAGGGAGGTTTGGAATGAAGGAAATACTTCAGACCAAAGTAGATAAATCCAAACTGTACTCGTTTGGTCTAGTGTTGGGGTTTTGAGTTGATATTCAGACTTAGGGTTATGCAATTGTTTGATCTGGAGTGAGGGCGAGAGGGATCGGGCTCTCGGGAAGTCCACTGGTGCAAGGAGTTAGGATTCCAACAGGATGGAGATCATATTCATAGGAATATTCTGCATCGGTTACCAAGATGGGAGAGATCACCCAGTTAGTTTGGACTATTTGATCCACTTTCGGATCATGGAGGGTGCTGCTACTAGGAACGGATGATGATGGGTGATAGCTGGAGTCTATACGACGTTGATTGGTGGTTGGACTGCTATCATCCACTTGGGGAAATATCATCGCTATCCATACACGACACCTAGCTGATCTAATGGTTTCTTTAGTTAGTACTTCCTATTTACCGAGGAAGTTCCATGATAATGAGGTGAGACCTATGTGTAGGTGCGAGTATTCGCTCTGGGTAGACACAAGTCTCATCGATACATGGAGTCTAGTTTACTTAATGACTTCTTTTATTTCTTTATGTTTATCAAGGAAGTTCCACGAGCCTTAGCTGGAACTTCCAGGTATTGGCTAGACATCAGCCTTACACCCTTAGTGGTCTCTATGGGTTTGGGTTCATCGTTGCGGCGATCTTTAGCTAGCTTCATCACTTGCGTGTCTTGGAATACACTAAAGTAACCTATCACACTAGGTTGACCCTTGCCTCTGCCATCTGCTAACCTTCATAGGTTTTATCACTACTACCCTTTGCTTTGCTCTAAACGTTGTGGACACACTTAGTTGCTTAATCAGCTTCTAGCATGGTCCATATGTCAATTGACATACATGCATATACATATACTTTATTCCCCTGCTTAATCTACGTCCTAAGTATATGTGAGCTTACGTATCCATTACAGGGTTACTATACTAAGATTTACCCTTAGACATGATGTGACTAGGTCATGGTATGATAATGGCTAGGGCCTACTAGTCATTGGATAATGTGTGTATGTATATGCCTAAACATGACTATATCATTTTAGGTTTTAACTACTTGAGTTGATCACTTCTCTATAAACCTAAGTAAGTCCGACCTTCACAGTGTATGTTAATGCCCCTTTGACTCTTACTCATTTAGTTATCTAACTAAGGGGGTCTATTGGTCATTCTACGTTGTGTCACATTCACTAACATTTTCAGATAATGATTATCATTTTGTCTTAATCCTTTATCACTATAGCTATTATTACTTTGGTATAGTTCCTAATTTAAACCTTGTCTTTGCTCACTAGATGATAACAATCCATTGGAAATTTCTAATTAAATTTGTCTTTGCAATTTATACCGACAACCACTTACTAACCATTGTCCATTAGCCCTCAATTAGCCCTTAACTACCTAAACTAACTATACTAAGCTAATCACTAATCCTTGCCAATTGACCTGCTAATCAAATGGGCTCTCTATCATACACACATACATACATTGGGAGAGAGATAGCCATAGAGAGGGGAGGGCCACTGTCATACACGAGAGAGAGAGACGCACAAAAAGAGAGGCACACAGTGCAGAGAAAACAAGGGAGGGCAAAGGACGGCTCGGGCGGCGCTGGTTGCCGATGGGTGGGTGGACGACGGCGGCCACAGAGGACAAAAATGGAACCGGAGAGGGACCATCATCCTAGGAGTGTTGGTGTCGTGGCCGGAGGTGAACGGTGGTGGCCAGGAGAAGGTGCATGACGGCCAACCGTGGAGAGGAGATGGGGGCGACGGTGTCCGGGTAAGAGAGGAGTAGCATTAGGGGAAGCATGGGCACAAGGGAGGTGAGAGGGTCCTACCGACCCTGTTAATGGTGGCGGGGAGTTACCGAGACGGGCTGGCGGCAATGACCCAAGGTGGTATGGCATGGTCAACACGGTGATAGCGTTGGAGGGGAGAGGGAGGAAACTAGCGCGCGCACAAGCATCTAGGAAGCATGGGGAGCGTATCGATGTCGAGAGGGACAACGGAGGTGACCGGAGGAAGCTTGGAAACGATGACTCGTGACGGCGCGACAGTCTTCACGTGGCGACGACAACCTAGGAAAGGGGAGGCACCATTAACTATCGGGGAAGCTTAAGGGAGGGAAGGTGGTGGTAGAGCAACAAGGAATCGGACCGAAGCTTACCGGGTGAGGTGCGGCGGCAAAAATGGTGGGGTTGGCTGGGGGCAGGGAAGAAGAGGCTGTCAGCGAGCGCCTGAGGAAGAAGAGGCAAATTAGTAGAGGGGAACAGATCCTCGTGTCCCGAACACGTGGTGACGCGTGCGGCGAGGAGAGGAGTTCACTGAGGCGGTGAAAAATGGTGATGGAGGTGCGGGCGGCCGAGGCAGAGCACGCGCGGTTCTTTCCTTGGCTTTCGATGGAGAAGAGGAAAGGGAAGGAGAGGGCCGGAAGGGGGCTAGGTGGCTCAGTGCGGCCCTTAAATAGGTGGGAGAGGGAGGAGGGGCTGGTGGTTGGGTAAGGACGCCGACGATGCAGCGGCGGCATGGCTACAATGGCGAGGCAAGCGACGTGCGTGATAGGGGCAGCGATGGGAGAATAGACGAGCGGCATGGCGACAAAGTGACGCGGCATGGCGCCAGGCACTGGCGTGTTGGCGTTGACGGGTAGAGGCGACGGGCAAGCGGCGTGGCATGGCACCAATGGCCAGTGATGGCATGAGCACGAAAAGCAGTCTTTGTCGCGAGGGAGAGAAAGGCAGAAGGAAAGGAGGGTCAGGTGGCGAGTGGGCCAGGAGGGAGAAAAGAGAAAAGAAAGAAAAAGGAAAAAGGGAAAAAGAGAAGAAGGAAAAAGAAAAAGAGAAAAGGAAAAGAAAGAAAAGGAAAAAGGAAAAGAAGTAGGGCTGGGCCAAGTGGTTTTGGCTCAGACCACACTTCTGAGGTTTCAATTTATTTTTGTTTTCTTTTTAAACTCGGTTTGAAATTAGTTTTCAGTTTTTCGGGTTGAGATTTCAATTAACAACTCAAAAACTCAAACATCACCGACGCATATCAAAAAGTTTAAAAAATTTCGTATTTTTAACTTTGGAATTTTTAGGTCCCAATTTTGGGGTGTTACATTGATCCACTGACGCCAATCCATGGCGACGGCAATGGCAAGTAATGTGTGGAGCCAGGTACAAATTATATTTTTAATAAGAGGCTGTAAACTTTACACTGCTAGCTATCTTTTTAGGGCGTGTTTGGAACGGCTTCGACTTTTTGCTCGTAAAAGTCGGTTGCCCAAACGCTCGATTTCACATCGCTTTTCCCAAAGCCGGAAGCCAAAGACGTGAGAAAGCCGGAGCTTCCCGCAACCCTCGTTCCAACTTTACCCCCCCCCAAGTTAAGGGGTAATTATCCACATTTGCCACTCGATCAAAACCCCTCCCACCGTCCCCCCTGCCCGAACCCTAGCCTCCCCGCGCACCCCTGTCCTCCCAACTCCTCCCACACGCCCCCGTTCTCCCTCCTCCTTCTCCTCCCTCGGCGCCGGTGCCTACGCCTACGCCTCCGACCCTGACCACCTACCCGACATGGCACCACCGCTGATGAGGACATCGACCCTAAGGATGCAACCACCGCTTCGACCTGCTGCACTGCATCCTCTACTTCAACAACATCCTCTCCAATAGGACTTTCGGCTACTGCAACACCATATTACCCAATTGGATCACGCTACATCTACATGCCATGGTGTTACGTCACGCCCACATGCCATGGTACTATGTTTACATGCCATGGTGCTACTTGCATGTGCCAATCAGAGTTCAAGCCGATACATTTTGGGCGATCAGTTCGGAATCAGCATGACAGCACTGACTTCAAACGCCCATAACTTTCACATACGACGTCCGCTGGAGGTCCACGAGTACTTGATGGAAAGATGATTTCGTCCTCTTTCCAACGGATCCAGCCTCACCTCCAAAATCCTTCTGGACTGATCGTAATCATCAAAAGAAGGCGTCATATCACTTGTTTGGGCCAACCGGGCTTTGTAATCATATTGAAACTTGGCCCATCTGCCGACGGCCCACCCCGGGGCGCGGTTACTGTTCACATAAACAGTATCCCGCGACCGTTAGTACCACCTCGCTAGTTCGTTAGTTTTGTGGCTCCTCGTTTCCTATTTAAGGAGGCCGCACCCCTTTAGTTTTCCTTGGATTTTGTTTAAGTTTAGTTTCCCTTCGTCGCAACTTATATCCTTTGCGTGTGTCGACGAGACCACCCAATTAAGATCCTTATTCAGAATCTCAATTCAATTAAATCTTTCAATCCTATTTGCAATTTCAGATTGCTTATTATCTTGTTCTTGCGTGCTTCTTCGGTGTATGCAGGAATCGACTTTCGTGGTCAGGTCAACCGGGTATTCGTGCACGGTTGATAACGACTAGTCGATCAGTTCAACGATTGCGTGGTTGCGAGCCTTGCGTGTTCGTAGCCAGGATCGTGAGGGTTGAGCGACGCCTACCGGACTTATCGTTCTCATCGAAAGATCGGGCCAACAAATAGAACCTTAGGGTTCATCAACCGCTGCCACTCTCCTCCTCCTCCGGGCTGAAGCTGCGCACCACCTCCTTCCTCTGACTCCTACCTCGACCGGGCCCGCGCCTCTGGCCACCTTCGCACGGCTGCATGCCTCCTCTCTCCTCCAACTCCTACCCCAACCGGGTCCGCACCTCCGCCCGGCCGGCGCTACCTACCTCCTCCGGCTCCTACCCCGACTGGGCTTGCACCTCCAGCCGCACACCGCCTCCCTGCTCCACACTCCGTCGCTGGCGCCGTCCTCCTTTCTGGCCTATCACCGGTACGACATGCTTGTGTGTTGTCCATTTTGATGATTGAGATGGTAACTATCTACCTTCCAACAGTTTTTGAGAACTGGCAGCATGATCTCTGGTTTCAAATAGTTGGAAAAGAAAAAAAGGAAAAAAAGTTGGATGTCGAATTTTAGAAGCCTTGGATAGATCTTATTTATTTAGTCTATTTTTAATGCTTTGGCTTGTTGTTTTGTTCATGCATTCATTCTACAATTCATGCAAATGATTGTACAAACAGAATGTGTGAAATGTATGGATGCACAGCTTGTTTTGTTGCCTTGTGCATTTACAACTTATAAGTTATAAGCTGTTGTTATTTATGCATAAAAACAAGCCTTTGGTAATATTACATAATTCCTTTCAGGTTAGTGGCACCACAGAGAGGCCAAGACTCAGTGTTTTCTGCTCAAACAAGCATTTATATACTCAAGTGATTGATGATACAAAGTCATGCACTCTGGTATTTCTGAAGAAAACTTATAGAGTATCCTACACATAAAGATGAAAGATGTTTAAATTTAAAGTTGTCACCATTGTTTTTGCTGATTTTATACTTATATCTTTTCCATGCTAGCACTTGATTCTGAGCTCTACTTACAAAATAAGTGTTCTACAAGTTAGATGGTAGAGGCCCTGATGCTTCTTGGGAAAAAAAATATTGAATTACTATAGTGCAATTCAGAGTAGAAACAACAAACTAAAATATGTTTTTGTGGTTGTTTCTTGCTGAAAGGTGATGCTTTGTTTATGATGAAAGTTCACTGTTGTAAATGTTTGGTTTCCAGGAAGTCACACAAAAGATTAGTGAAGTGATTGCCAAGCCTTGCTTGGAGAAGGGAATTACCAAAGTTGTATTTGATCGAGGTGGTTTCCCCTATCATGGTGGCATAAAAGCTTTGGCTGATGCTGCTAGAGAGAATGGACTTGATTTCTGAATCTTCCAAATGTCTGTTTATATTTCCACGATCACCTATAATCTCCCCCTGTTGAACATAGTTCCTTTTGTAGTCATTTGAGTTGTTCAACAGACTTGGCCACTCTTGAATTGTACCTGATCTTTGCATCAGTATTGCCACTCTGATTTCTGAAGCTTATCTGCATCATGGAGCATTCTATGGGGTCGTCTTTTCACTTGGATAGATCAATCTGTTGTCGTCCTATCTGTGTTATTGTAAAACCCATATGCTCTAACCATCTTCTTCCCAAATATACTTTTCCGGTAAGTGCAAACATCATCACGGTATTGAGTTGGAAACTATAGCAAACAAAGCCACACACTAACAACATGTTGTTAGTTGTCATTAATTGCAGTCTATTGTGTTAATTGCGATTAATTGTGTTAATTGCGGTCAATTGTGTTAATTGTCGTTAACTGCGGTAGTTGTTGTTAATTGCAGTAATTTTCATTAATTGTGGTAGTTGTCGTCACTTGCATTGTCGTCAACTACGTTAGTTGTCGTTAATTGTCATCAATTATCGTTAGTTGTTGTTAATTATCGTTAAATGTAGTCAATTGCCATCAATTGCGTTAATTGCTAAACGGTATCAAACAAGCCATCATTTGCCTCAGGGGCATTTTAGATATTTTCCATCTCAGAAGCCGCGGCCTACCTACCTAAAAGCCGCATACCAAACACCAAACCTTTTTTTCGGTAATTGCTCAAATTTCAAGTTCAAAGAAGTCGCAAAAAAAGCGGTAGTGCAAATAGACCCTTAATAAGAGGTCAGAACTTTCGCTTGCTCTTTGCTATAAAATAACCATAAACCCTCATAAAGAGCATTTCCGTCCGGTCACAAAAACTTCTTTCTTTTTCTCACTTTTCATGATTTTGAAGGTACAATTTTGGTCATTAGTTATATTGTAATTTAATATGGTTTTTTAGCAAAAATATATAGTCATCAATATATTGTCACATATTTTACCAGTGATTTTTGGTGAAAGATAAATAAAATTTTGAAGTTTGCTTCTCACAGGAATAATTTTTCTTTCACTGGATGTGGCATCATTGTGGAGTAAAACTACACCAAAAGAGTCGTTAGATACATCTTATAGAGAGAGATGCAGCATACTGGTAGGATCAGCACGAGACTTCAACCTAATAGACAAAAATCTTCTTCCCATTATTTAATCATATTTATTTCTTATGAAGTATCAAGTACCCAATTGAACGCTTGCTCTCTATGTTTAATTCAGTCATTCTTATATCGATGCAGGAAGTTGAGCAAGAAGATAGGCTCGACAAACTTCCCGATGACATTCTTTTATGTATGTTGGATAGGCTTGAACTTTCTGACGCTGTGAAGATCCGTTAAGAATGCAGTGCATACTTGAGTATTCTATAGCACTAGAGCCCGGTGTGCGTCTTGGCGTGCGCAAAGGACACGTCTATGGTTGTATTGAGTGGAACTATAGGTCCAGAAGTTATATTTACAATTATACCAAGACTAATTGTATGTCCAGGAGCGTTTGTGTTATAAGTATGGTGATTGTAGAACATAATAGAGACCAAATATGAGGCACACAACAAATTTACAGAGTAACGTGAAAGCAAAACGTACGTATGGGTATGTTTGGTCATAAATAACCGTTATTGGGAAGATAATTGCATAGAGACAGTTCATATGATGGTGTAGGCACTAAATAGATGGACAAAAATATGGGTTCGATATGAACCACTTTCAGGTAGGTTTATATGCAAGAACAAACAAAACAAAATATGCACATCCCCAACAGAAGTCTTATGGAAGATCAGACAAAAGCAAACCACATTAAAACTAAGTATAGATTCTATCCAAGCTGAAACAAGTTCTGTCAATTATCCAGTTTGCTGTATCTAATAAGCAGATGAAATATTGTTCAACGCTCGAAAAAAAGTACAGAACATGGCAGGCAATAAGGTCTAACAGTGGGATGTAGTTTGGTGAGTCTTAGTTTGTACGTAAAGCATCGATGTGGGAAAACACAAAGTATTTTACGCTGCAAGATATATACTATAAAAAGTACCAAAAGCAATGTCTGATCGTGATCTGATATAGACGTGATTGTTCGAAAACATTAAAAATGGAGAGCGTGTGTCAATAGAGAGAAAACATAAAGGCTATAAAGTCTAGCAGTACACATAAAGAAGTACAACACTAACAGAAACATACCATACATTTTTAAGGGTAGATTAGATAAAAAAAGGATACCGGTGGAGTCAACAAGGAGCACAAAGCATGGACTCTTAGCATAGGAGAAAAATGTAAGCTATGTTGTTGCAACAAGCTTCGTTGAAGTCACTATAGGAGCAGAAGAATGGTTCAAATTAGTACGTAAGCTCTCGGAGGGAATAGGGATTTCGATAGGTATATGTAAAGATCTTGGTATAGATAGCATACCTAAACTTGTTTCTCTGCTTCTGCATGTGGACAACTCTCTTTGGTAGGCTCAGAAGCAGCGATATCGTCGAACGATGCAGGCGTTAGGCTGAAAAATATTGTGCAATCTGTGAGGATGGAACATAGACGGGCTAAGATAGATAGGGAAAAAAATGCATTGCACTAAGAACATGAAGATGAGTATGAATATTAGTAAACAATAATTGAGCTCTTTACCTCGTAGGTTCTGAAATAGACAAACATCTGGTGAGGTAGCATCTGTTGAACAATATGGCTATGGCTATACGATAGCACTATGTAGGTAATACGAAAATATATCTGAATAAAAAGATGATATCCCATAGCCAAAGTCATATGAGGATGGCGATTGATCTCCATAGATCTGAGTGTTCGTTGGGTAAAATCTATGTACCATGTTGAATGTTCCTGTACCTATGAATGGTGCAAGTTTTGAAAGGAACTGCTATCTACCGCCGCAAATACGTATCAATGTGACAAAAAAAAAGCATAGAAAATTGCTAAATCAATTCCATGAGATGCAGTATCGACCATGTATAAGGTATGCTAGAACCATAAGAAGATGACTCCACTAACAAACTTACATAATAGAAAGATGAACCGGCAAGTAACGATAGCACCATGGCGTAGCAGGAGGTACAGAATGACATAAAAACTGCAAGAACCTACATAGTAAGTTATAGCGCAGCAAGGATATACGGGATAAGATGAGCATCTGTACGAACCGTTGTCTTGAGCAGACTTCCTACTACATTTATTGCAAGAGAAAAACCACCATATCTGATCGGGGCTTAGTCTAGCAATTGTGGCAGTGCATCTAAGTCCAGTAGACTACATGTAGATACTAGAAAGCTGTTCAGGGCGTTTTTATAAAGGATAATCAGAAAATAAAGAGAAAGAACTAAATGGGGAATCAAAAGGATTTATGTCAAGTATTTCCTTGAGTGTTTTTTGTTCCATCTGGTTGGAAGGAGTATTGATTCGGGGAATCTGATCATGTAAAGTGACACGGGATACAGATTCAAAATGGTACTGCATAGAAAATTGAATTAGATAGGTGTGTAGGAGCAAAACAAACGATACATTAGTAGAAACTATGTTATTCCAGCAACAAACTGTATAATCGTAGGCTTGTAGTTGTAGAGTTGTATACCTAGCTGTGAGGGTTGTAGCTTCTGGAATATTTGGACATATATACCACCGACATGTTGCGTTTCTAGTAAGTCCTTCTTCCTCTATAAAGCACCGAACAGGAGTAAACACATCAATAGCTATAGATATATGGTCCGAATGTTGAGACGGTGAAGAGGACACAAACTATTCCGAATACGTAACAATATAGATAGCGAAAGTGAGCAAAGCGAACTACATGGATAAGTATAGAGATATGGTTTGAACAAAAGGAATGATGAAGAAAACATAGAATCTATGCACAAGACAACAGTGCAGACAGGAAAATAATCGTATGCAGTAGAATACATAACAACGCATAGAAATGTAGCTATGGTTGCAGCTATACATTAGTTGACTCTAATTGTTACTACATATCTAGGGAAATAGTTGCTTGTTGTATCAACATATATAGGACATGTCAGTAGATAGAGCTCATCTAAATGTGTTAAGCCGTGTAGTGAGCCACCTCTTAGATATGTCTGAGTAGAGTCCTATGATAAACAAAACCTAACCTTCAAAATACAGACATCTAAACTGGGAAAAATTCGGCCAAAACTGTCCTAGAAGGAAATATATAGACAGTAACACCAACAGATCTATTTTGTAGATCCAATCGCATATATAGATAATAACACTAACGTCGAAATAATTAAAGACTGTTCTAGAAGGTAGCAGGACACACAAGCCGAAGTGCACAATATATAAACATTTATCAGTGAGTTTTACGCTAAATACGATGCATTATCTAGAATGTAAAGATACAAATCATAGTGTGCAATACCTACAAAAGCTCAACGGCCAATGAAACAGTACCAACACTATAAGTGGATAGCACCATATGCATCTAAGTTTAGAAGGCAAGTGCATATAGGTCAGTATGTACTTAGCTGAATCAAGGGGGGAAAAGAGTTGTCTACTGTGGCTATGTAAAAAAACATACTAACCAGAACAATAACAGTGAAGTGATTATGCACTATTGTAGAAGACAATGCTATGTACAAAATTATTATATCAATATATTGGTAAGACTATTGTAGAATAGCTCTAAGGGCTTAATGCTAAATGGAACTATAAAAGCACTATGAGCAAATTCGCATAATCTATGTGCAAACTTGTAAAGCGAGTGCATGTAGGTCTATATGCAGATTACTGAACAACTAAACATTTGATACAGTATGACTAAGTACGCAGATATAAACCAATGACACGAAACAACGGCTAAAAGAGAGCATACACTGTAGGGACCAGAGCGGGCAATGATGAGAAGACAGTAATGTCCGGATGAAGCGCGAAGAAAACAACAACACCTGTAAAAGTAAGACGAAGCAAACAGATAAGACAGAGCATATGGCAACACATACCGGGCAATAGTACAGAAAAGAAAAGGGAGCATTAGACCGAGAAGCAAACGAACCAACAAAACTACACAGAACCAGAGAGCGCAGACAGAAGTATCTACAAAATAGGATAAATAAGTTAGTCGGTCGAAGAGGAAGAGCAAAACTAAATAGAAGACAAACAAAAAGGTGTGTAGAAACCCATAAAAACGAATTAAAAAGGGAAAAAAGGAAGCAAAGTAAACAAAAAAAAACGGTGGAACACCCCCAACAACAGTCGAACAAAGAGAAAGGTAAAAATCAGCCCAAAAAAAAGAAAAGGGAAAAACAAGAGACATGACGACGTTAAATGACCTACAATCGGACCCAAGAGAAACCATAGTGAAGAGGCAGAGGAGAGAAACCAAGGGGGAATCATCCCCAACAGTAGACAGACAAAATCAAGATGCAAGAATGAGGTAAAACCCAAACCGAAAAAGAGAAAAGATAAGAGGCACAAACAACAACACAACAACAGAAGAGAAGAACACAGTAAAATCGAACCCCCAAAAAAGGGGAAAAAGAAGCAAACAAAATCAACCAACAAGGGAACACCCCCAACAGGAGGAGAGAAAGTAAGGGGGGGGGGAACCATCCCCAACAGTAGCTGGAAAAAACCGGGATGCAAGAAGGAGGTCAAACCCAATCGAAAAAGAGAATAGCTAAGAGACACAAGCAGGATGATAGCAACGGAACGAAAGAACAGAGTCAAATCGAACCCCCCAAAAAGGACAAAAAAGAAGCAAAGGAAATCGGTCCACAGGGGGGAACACCCCCAATAGCAGTCGAACGAAGGGAGGCCTAAAAAGCACTTAAAAAAAAGAGAAGGGGGGAAGAAGCAGAAAGCAACACGGCAATAGCAAGCGCCGATCGAAGAGGAGGCACACATATCAGCTAGGATCGAACCCAACAGAAACCCTAGCAAGGAGGAGTATAGAAACCAATGGGGAATCATCCCCACCAGTACACGACCAAAGTGGGGTGCAAGAACACACCAAAATACAACAAAAAAGAAAAAAAAGGGAAGAGGCACAAACAATATGATATGAACAAAACCAAAGAACACACTAAAATGGAACCTCAAAAGAGGTAAAAGAAGAGACAGAGGAAACCGACCAACAGAGGAACACCCACAACAACAGCCGAACGAAGCGAGAACTAAAAAGCCACCCAAAAAAATAAAAAGGGGGAAAGAAGCAGAAGACCCCACGGTGGTTGCGAAGGACAAACGAAGAGGAGGCACATAGAGCAAACTAAATCGAACCAAATAGAAACCAAAGTGAAGAGGGCGAACATAGAAACCAACGGGGAATCACCCCAAATAGTAGCCGACCAAACCGGGATGCAAGGATGAGGCAAGATCCAACCAAAAAAGAGAAAAAGGAAGAGGCACAGATAGGACGATGGCAAAGAAATCGAAGAACACAATAGGGAAAAGGCTGAATGAAGCCAAACAAGCATAGATCCACAGAGAAACCCGCCTTCCCCATACGAGCAAAAGAACAAGTGCAGTGGAGACAAACCAAGAACCATCGGCAATATGAAACATAGGAGGGGTGGAGAGAACCGAATGAAGAGAGCGGGCGAACTACGACGGCGACAACCAGAAGGGAAAAGGCGAGCATGCGGCAAGAGCAAGAGCGAGACGAAAGAAATGAAACGGCGGAGAAAGACGAACCGAGTGCTACGCGATGGGGAAAAGAAGGGACAAGAGCGAGTGCAGGCAAAGCAACCAGCACGAGAAGTGAGGTAGCGACTCCACGTGGCACGTCGAACCAGATAGACCACGTGCGAGCATAGTGTTGCACCGAATGCACCACCTACGACCGCAATGCCGGATCGAATCCGACGGCATAGGCAGAGCGATGACCATCGGGCAGTCCAGATAAAACAGGCGATGTGGCCATCCTCCCCACGCCCCCAACATACCTCCTTTTACCTGTAAAGATTCCATAGAATGCAAGAGACTAGACATTTGCCATGAAGGTTCTATAATAAGTTATTTAGCCATGCTTCATGGCAAATGTTAGAATTATCTAGAGTTTAGATATTTAGGAAAAGAATTTTAGAGAAGAAATATTTATAGTTGTAGGGATTGGATTGTGCCACATGCTACAATCCACCCCATGACTTGAGCTACCATGAACCACATAAGTCACCATGAGTATGGAGAGATAGTAGGAGACCATGAGAAGGCCTTAGGTAGAGAGTAAGAATTAGAGTAGCCACAAGAGAAGTATGAAGTATCTTGTTGTATCAAAGTTTGTAGTAGTGAAATAAAGGGTTGAGCTCTTGTGTAAGTAGTGGTCTCCTAGTAAGCCCCGTACTTTTAGTACTTAGTGTTTTGGGTTGTGATTTGACGTGAGTGTCTTGGCCTCCCAAAATAGCAACAAACTTGGCTTTGACGTGAGCGGCTCTTTCGTCCAAAAGACAGAAGGTTGGCACTGCCGCCTACGTATAAACAAAGCACTAGGTAGTATGAAGAAAATGCTAACCAACTTATAATAGTTGGTGTAGCGTGTGTAGGTCCTCATTAGAGTGAGTATTATGGCCACCTCTTAAATTCCTAACAAGACCATTGTCCTTTCAAGACGGTGGAGGCATCTCCGAGGTTTTGCGCTCTAATATCACTATATATGTTGGATATTTCCATAGTAAAAATGACGGTCCCAAGTTTACGTTGGATGATTTGGTCCACGTAATGCTGCCGTTGTTGAAGCCATAAAGAGTATCTTGACGCATGAGACACAACGCACCATCGATGTCCTGGGCATAAGGTTCTACTTAAGGGATAAGCCATTGAAATTGCTCATTCCGTTGGGATGAAGCCATTGAAATTGCTCGTTCTATCGACAATGCTATGATATGTAGCACCTGGCTCAAAATTCACTCACTGTAGAGCGGATCCGCTCATATATAACACTCTATTTACACTTTCATTCTCACTTCGTGTAAAAAGGTTAATTCAGGAGTACTATGTTTGAACCCAACATGCATTATATACTATTACATCTCACTTTAGATAAGTAATATGAGACTAATCCCATCACATAACTCCACATGGGCCACAGTACGAGCATATGGAGTATTACATTCACCCCCCGACAAGCAATGTGGGACTAATTCCACCACACAACTCCGCATGGACCAGATGAGCTACACTACGAGTAGATCGGAGTATTACATTCACCCCCTTAAAAGTTGACGCCTTCGGCAATATACCACATACGCAGCAAATGCCCAAAACCATTCCTCGGTATACGTCCGTGCATCCAGTGCTGACAAATATGTTATGCCGTGTGTCCACTCTAGGCCGACAGGCGCCATGTGCCATATGCCCACGCCCCTGTCTGGCATGCACCCGTACAATGAAGGTTGATGCTCTGAGACCATATGTAACACCTTGATCCAAAATTCGTTCAAAGCCCAACCCATCGTGGTGCAGACCTGCGCATACATAACACTGCACTTGTACTTTCGTCGTCGCTTTGTATAAAAGGGTTAACATAAATGTACTACGCTTAGACCCAACATTCATTATATACTACTACATCTCACTTTAGACAAGTGAAATGAGACTAATCCCACCACACAACTCCACATGAACCGTACTACAAGCAGGCTGAGCTATTACATGGTAAATCAGGAGGTTTCCACGACAGAGTTCAGAGTCTTGTGGAGATACTATACCTCGTTGTAGAGTTACATACGTATGGTCTTCACTAAAGGATTGAGCCCTGCTAGAATTAAAAAAAAGAATACCTGGCAAAGTCATTCAGTATCCAATTCTTCCTCATCTGGATCAAGCCCAAGGCGAGAAATACAAGCTTCTTTCCTCTCGGCATAACGGTCTTAGCTTTTCCTGTTCACGACTCCCATCTTCTTTCATCCGCTGTTCTTGCTATTATCTTCACTTTAAAGGGAGAGAAGGAACCCGAGCCAACAAGTCATTCGGTTAGAAAGTGCTAGCGGTCTTACTTAGCTTAGGAAAGATGCCATTTCTATTGTTTAGCCAAGAGTTAATTGCTCAAGCTGAATCAGCTGGTAGTCTTTCCTTGGCTTGTAGTTTCAGCGAGATTGGCATTGGCGAGGTCTAAAGTAGCTCTAGATTCTGGGAGATAGAGGAACGGAGACTGATAAACTAGTGGGAGCCTTGGTCCCTCCATAGTCGATGAAACCATTTATATAGTTCTTAATTTGCTCATGTAAGATAGCAAAATATTTTTATTTGGCACTCCTCGATATTTAGTTATCGCCGTATAACGATATGACCTAGTAAACATTTTTCAGATTCCGTCTCTGTATATGGCCATCTATGGAAGGCAGTTCGTGTCGTTTTTTATGCTTGGCCTCGTGCATTTGGTAGTCTTGCAATGAACTAATGATTTATGTTTCATTTAGCTAAATGGCCCCATGCATATTGTTCTATCAATCAGCTGTATACTCATATGTCTTAATGGCAGATACGGTAATACACAGGAAGAATCCCATATGACTCCTGAAGTATGGTGGTAAGACCATTTAACATATGATCTAAAAAATGGTTGTTTAACCTCATGATGTTGTAAAACTAGGTTACTTAACCCCTAATGACTGTTTTTTTTCCGGGGGAGGGGGGTTGGGTGGTCTTACGTGGCACTGAGTTAGGACGGTTTTGCCACATGGGAGGTTGAGTCGGCAAGGGGAACGCTGACGAGGTTAATCCGATGGTGAGCATGAAGATCGGTGCGTCAGCTGCGGACGCGTGTGGGCAGATAATGGCGACACGAGCTTCATGCTTGTCGGTGGCAGCGACTTGCGTTTGCGGGCGCAGAGCCAAAGGCAATGGCCAACGGCGACGACATGAATTCGCGTTGGCGCGTCCAGGCGCTGCAACAACGGCGTTTTCTCCCGACCGCGAGTCCAGTGGTGGCGCGGTGGAGCGAAGGTGCGTGTGCGGGTGTAGGAGTAGTGGCAGCGGCATGCAAGCCATAGTTATGGGCAGAGATGGTACGTGGCTACGATAGCACTCGGTTGCATTGCCGAGACAATGTGACGCACGATTGGCAACATGGAGGACGATAACGTGCACATGTGGGCACAGATCAGTTTTCAGCGGTGCACGTTCAGGCGCATAGACCGACGCGACGGTGTACGACGTCAGCGTGGGTCGGGTCTGGGTGATGCGTTCATGCAGCGGTGCTACAAGGCTGGTGCACGTGCGTGCTGGTGGCACGTCCTGGCTGGTGCGCGCAACACTGCTTTAGCTGGTGTTGAGGCACGACTTCCAATGCCGTTAATTACTCACCTTGCTGACTCAGCCGCCCATGTGGCGAAACCACCATAACCCAATGTCACGTAAGCAAAATCACCCCCAAACGCAGCCATTGCGGGTTAAGTAACATGGTTTTGCAACGTCATAATGTTAAATAGCCGATTTTTTAGATTATGAGGTTAATGTTAAATAGCCGATTTTTTAGATTATGAGGTTAAGTGGCTGCACCACTGTACTTCTGGGCCGGCCGTATGGACTTCTACCTAATACATATGACAGCCAACACATACTTTTTCTCCTATCCTTTATTTGCCACGCCTTCACCCTTGCTTTAATCAGCATTGTTGATGCAACATTAGTACCTACTTTCCTTTGTAAAAGGTTGTACTTCAAAGCTAACGAAACCCTTAGGCCCGTAAAAAAGTCAAATGTTTTTTAGAAGAATTTGCGTCTCAAAAAATTAAATTGGTCTATTTGCCTCTTATTCCTCCACACGTTAAAAACTACCCCATCTGATTCCAAATATAAATCGTTGTGGACATTGACACGGTCTTCGAGGTGACATTTTGATCATCAATTTAGATACAAAGATGTTGTTTCAAATAAAACTAATTATACATTATGAAAGTATATTTCACGATGGATATAGTCTTAGTATTTTTTTTAAATATTGATTGTCAAAATTAGAGATTCTAAAACGATTGAGATTTAGAATCGGAGAGTAAATTCGAATTTTTGAAAAAAAGTGATTCAAAGGGTGCACGCAATAATTTGAATTTTTATTATTAATTAACCCTTTTTAAATTTTATTTTAAAGTTAACCCCTGACGAACTTTATTTCTAATTCTGACCCCTTTGGTTATGCTATCACCGGTGGCGTGACAAAACAACATTGTCACACCAACCCGTATCTGGGCAAGCTTTTGTCACGCCACGACCAATGGCGTGACAGTGTTATTTGGTCACGCTACGACCAGTGACGTGACAAAAAGTGCTATTTAGCGGACTTATCCTACGGCGTGACAAACATTATCACGCCACGCGTGGTGGCATGATCAAAGGAGTTAGAATTGGAAATAAACTTCACCGGAGTTAACTTTAAAATAAAATTTTAAAAAGGATTAATTTGCCTAACCTAATACGTGCCCACAAAACCCCCACGCCGCTCCGTCTCTCTCCATCTCCCCTCCCTCCCTCTCACTAGTGGCGGCCGCACCCCCGCAATGGCCACCTCGCCTAACCTAAAAAAGTTCCAATAATTTGCCTAACCTAATACGCGCCCACAAAACCCCCACGCCGCTCCATCTCTCTCCATCTCCCCTCCCCTCCCCTCCCTCTCACTAGTGGCGGCCGCACCCCCACAATGGCCGCCTCGCCGCCACCGCTGGAGGTGCACTCCGCCGGCGGAGAGGCCCCCGTGTCCCTATTCCTACACACTGACCTCATGTCAGGATTTTTGGAAGCTTTTGTGGATCTGGATGGATTTCCGCCGAAGAACAGCAAAGAGGAACGGAAAAGCATAAACTAGGGTTCTAGTCTACTTAACTCTAGAGAACAATAGGAATATGCTTTTCGTTAGTCTTTCATTCCAAGCTCCAGGCATATAAAGCCCTCTCTAGTTAAACAAATTCAGTTATTACAGCTTAAAGCTACCTCTGAAGGTAAGAAACGATAATTGCTTACGCTAAACAGTAAAAGATGACAAATTCTACTTTCAACTCCAGTCCTTTGATTTGCGTTACGACGCCTTCCGTCTCTCATCCAGGCCGTTGAAGCTTTATAAGTGAAATCGTCAAAACGGTACACCTGCTGCCGACTTCTCTTCTGAAACCCCTTCTCTTCTCCTCTTGTGTTTTTTGAAACTTCTGAACATTTGAGCATGTTATCTTGACAATTGCCCCCGCCTGTCATCAAACTTGCCCTCAAGTTTGGAAATTGGAGAATATCTTCCTGATAAATGACACATCTTCCCAAGTGGCCTCATCTAAAGCCAAATTCTACCACTGGACTAGCCATTGAGGTACTACCTCACCTCTTCTTTGCACAATACGGCGTTCTAGAACCGCTAAAGGTTTAGTCTTCACTTTCCCATCTGGACCAACTAATGGCAAATTAGGGAGTGGTATAGTGTTGGGTCCAACATGTTTCTTGAGTTGACTTACGTGAAATACCGGGTGAATAGCTGCTCCCTCCGGAAGATTCAATTGGTATGCCACTTTGCCTATCTTCTTCATAACTCGAAAGGGTCCATAATACTTAGACCTGAGCTTAAGTGAGCCCCTCAAACCGAATGCGTTTTGTCTATATGGTTGCATCTTGAGGTAAACCATATCTCCTTCCCTGAACTGTCGTTCTGATCTCTTCTTGCCAGCGAACTGTTTCATGTGGTTCTGAGCGTTCAATAGATTTTGTTTGGAAGTTTGAGTCATCTTTTCCCTCTCTTCCAGTGTTGACTGGGTGGTTGGCAGTGCTTCACTAGGGACATGGATGGCTCCAAATTGTGGGGGAGGGTAACCATATACTGCTTGGAATGGAGTCATTTTCAAAGAAGTGTGATAAGAAGTATTGTACCACCACTCAGCGTGTGATAACCAATTCATCCAGTTCTTAGGCTCTTGGAAAACCATACTCCTCAGATAAGCTTCTAAACACTGATTTACTCTCTCGGTTTGGCCGTCTGATTGCGGATGATAAGCTATACTAAATCTCAAAGACACTTGTTGAGCTTTAAAATTTTCTTGGAAAAGTCTGCTAGTGAATACTCTGTCACGGTCACTTACTATAGCCGTAGGCATTCCGTGTAGCTTATATATGTTACCCATAAAGACTTGAACCACTTCTTGGACAGTGTATGGGTGGCTTAAATGTATGAACTGTGCATACTTAGTTAACCTATCGACTACCACTAGTATAACCTCCTTCCCTTTTGACTTAGGCAATGCCTCTATGAAATCCATGCTTATCTGGGTCCATGCCAATTCTTGTATTTCCAAGGGATCCAATAATCCTGGAATGTGTATGTGCTCAGTTTTGGTTAATTGACAAACTGGACATTCCATTATCATTGCCTCCAAATCCTTTCTCATTTTCGGCCAATGAAACAACAGCTTCAACCGGTGATAAGTAGCCCGGACCCCCGAGTGACCTCCCACAGTTGAAGAATGACAAGCCTCTAGAAGTTTTAGCCTCACACCTGTGGTTTCCCCAACACAAATTCTTCCCTTATATCTGATAATACCCACAGTCATAGTGTAAGGATGTTCTGGACTGCTATTGGCTTGTATTCCTTGCATCACTGTCCCCATGGTGTTGTCATTTACATAGCTGGACTTTATCTCTTCAACCCATTCTGGAGTGACTGTGGTTAATGCCATACAAGTGTTCTCGCCAATTTCTTCAACATCCCTTCTTGACAATGCATCGACAGCCTTGTTCTCCTTTCCTTTATTATATTCGATTGTATAATCAAACTCCAACAGCTTGAGTAGCAATTTATGTCGGATCCCTTCCACTAATCTTTGAGAAGTCATGTACTTGAGGCTTTTTTGATCGGTTCTAATTACCAATTGGCTTCCCAAGAAGTAATGTCTTTATCTTTTTAGTGCTTCCAGTATAGCCATAGCTTCTTTTTCATATATAGATTGAGCTCCAGCTCTCACCCCTAGGGCCTTGCTATAATAAGCCAATGGTCTACCTTGCTGCATGAGAACTGCTCCTATTCCTTTCCCACAAGCATCAATCTCAAGTACAAAGGGTTGGGTGAAATCTGGTAAGGCCAACACTGGGCAAGAAGTCATAGTCTTCTTAAGGAGATCAAATGCACTTTGCTGATTTGTCCCCATTGAAATTCTCCCTTCTTAAGTGCATCATGCAATGGTCTGCAGATTTTCCCATAATCCTTAACAAATCTTCTATAATAGCCGGTTAACCCCAAAACCAAGTACTCCACTTTATCAGTGGCAAAAATACATTTGGATTGTTTAGCAAACAACCTGTGTTCTCTCAGTATCTTCAGTACTTCACTCAAATGCCCTATGTGTTCCTTCAAAGTTTTGTACACAAATATGTCATCAAAAAAATACTAACACAGATTTCCTGAGCTGCTTAGCGAATATTCCATTCATGAGTGCTTGAAATATGGCGGGTGCATTTGTAAGACCGAATGGCATCACTGAATACTCGTAGTGGCCCATATGAGTCTTCAAAGCAGTTTTAGGGACATCTTCATCAACCATCCTGATTTGATGATAACCTGACCTCAAGTCCAACTTAGATAGAACATTAGCACC
Source organism: Phyllostachys edulis (assembly GCA_036346405.1). Lineage (NCBI taxonomy): Eukaryota > Viridiplantae > Streptophyta > Magnoliopsida > Poales > Poaceae > Phyllostachys > Phyllostachys edulis. Next base: position 46,661,871 of record CM070552.1, on the reverse strand, counting down.
ATTCAATTCATCTAGGAGATCCTCAATCACAGGCATTGGAAATTTGTTCTTGACGGTAATGCTGTTTAGTTTCTATAATCCACACATAGCCTCCAACTGCCATCCTTCTTTCTCACCATGACTGCTGGAGATGCATATGGACTCATGCTTTGCCTAATCTCCTCAGTTTCCAACATCTTGTTTATGATATCTTCCATAGTTGTCTTTTGATGATGTGGGACTCTATATGGTTGCAGGTTGGGAGGATAAACCCCTTGCTTCACATGAATTACATGATCACAGTCCCTTCTAGGTGGCAGCCCTTCGGGTTCTTGGAAAATATCATTGAAACTGTGCAAGAGAGTCTCTATTTCCTTTGGGAAAATAGTAGTTATTTCATATTCTTCCACTATCAGTTTCTGGATCTGTATAATGCAACCCATCACCCCCTTCTTCACCATTTTCTTCAACTTTTGCGCCTTGATGATGCATCTTCTTCCGGGGGTAGTATGATCTAAGAACATCACTTGTTTTCCCTGTTTGGTGATTGAGAGAGTCCTCTTCCTTAAATCCAGTCCAATAGGACTGTGCTCATAAATCCAATCGGCCCCTAATATGATATCATAGCTATTGAGTTTCAGCAATTTGAATGAGTTACAAAACTTGGTATCCATAATCATATACTGGTAGTCTTGTATTATAGTATCTGAAATCAACTCTCTGCCTCCTGCTATTTTAACCTTCCTACACCCAGTTGTCTTTAGGATACAATTGCTTCCAAGAGCAAAATCATAATCCATGAAAGTGTCGGTGCTTCCGCTGTCGACCAATGCTACTGCCCTCTTCCCTCTTATATGGGTAATCAATGAAAATGTAGCTGGTCCCATCGTTCCCCTCACTGCATTTTCTAAAATTTGCATGAGTTGATCTTGTGAGTCTTCTTGTTCTGGGCTGTCAGGAGTTGTTATATATCCCAGCTCTTTTGAATCATCCTTTCTTGGTTCCTCCACTAGATCATCTTCTTCATCCATCTCTTGTAGTGTATGGATAGTTATCCCGATTTTGCATCTATGTTGTCTACTCCATGGCTCCTTGCAATACCAACACCTTTGGTCTTTCTTTTCTGGTACTGGTTGGATGTTCTTATCATTCATGGGTTTGTTGTTTTCCCCCTTCTGTTGATTCCCTCTATTAAATTCACCATTCTTATTGGAAAATTTGTTCTTGTTAAAACTTCCAGGAGCAGTATTTCTTTTTGCTGCAGCAGCCTTCTCATAAGTCTTTGCAAGCCAATAAACTTCAATCATGCCTTGAGGTTTTTGGCTACTCACATCATATTTGATATCCCCTCTCAGTCCTCCAATAAAGCAGCTTAACAAGAATGATTCCTGTAAGTATGGGTGATCCCTCTTTACCAAGTCCACACACTCCTCAAACTTGTCAATATAGTTCAATACAGTCGAGCTATATTGCTTGATATTCTGTAATTGTTCGACCGCCTCATGGGCATTAGCAGTTGAGAAACGATCCCCTATCATTGCACACAGTTGCGGCCAGGTGAGAATTTGCCAAGGAATTCCCATGTTTTCAGCCAAGTGGCGACTCTTCCCTGAAAATGGGCGGTAGCCAAGTTTACCCAGTAACCTTGAGGAGTTCCAGAGAGTTCAAAGAATTTTTCACACTGCTTTAGCCAATTTAATGCATCATCGCCTGAGAACAATGGTATCTCTAGTCTTGGTCCTTTGATGACTGCCTCAGCATAGTGTGAGTTGGAATTTGACAGTCCCATGTATTGCGCTCTCTGCTCATCCCACAGTAACACACCAGGGTAGCACTGTCCTTCTGCTTGATTCACACCCATTCCCTGAGATGACATTGTATTCACCCCCTTAATATTTTCCATAGCATACTGCGACTGTGATAAACCCAATCTGTCGCCCTTGGCGTACGTATTCCACTGATGTGCTAGTATTGGAGTGGTATTCCTCACGGCTGAAGTAAAGATCGGTTGGGGTTCAGACCTTTCTACCAGTGGTTCTATCTCAAATCGTACTCCTGAACTTCTTTTAGCTGAAATGTCTGACCCTAGACCTGTTGAAGTTTCCAGACCACCCTGAAGATTAGTAGTCCCTTCTACCACCTTCTTTCCCTTTTCTACAGGTAACTCTTGATGTTCTTCTGTTTCTCCCATAATTTTTTCCCACATTTGCTTCATCATCTCAGTCATTTCAGTGACCTCTGACCTCAAACTTTTGAGATCTGCAATATCCGCCTTCATATTTATAAGTTTAGCACGTACCTCCGCGATTTCCTCTCTTCCTACTATGGACTCCTGGGACAATGATCTGGTAGCAACCACCATGTTGATTCCAGAGCAGCAAGATCACTCAGATCTGCAAAAGTTTCACCGCCCCATCGGATCGGATCGACTTAGGGATTTTACAGTGGCTCTCAACTCCCACTGCCAACCTTTGCCGAATCTTGCCTTGTTTCCCAAGGACTAACTTTGCTTCGATACCTTTTGTCAGGATTTTCAGAAGTTTTTGTGGATCTGGATGGATTTCCGCCGAAGAACAGCAAAGAGGAACGAAAAAGCACAAACTAGGGTTCTAGTCTACTTTACTCTAGAGAACAATAGGAATATGCTTTTCGTTAGTCTTTCATTCCAAACTCCAGGCATATAAAGCCCTCTCCAGTTAAACAAGTTCAGTTATTACAGCTTAAAGCTACCTCTGAAGGTAAGAAACGATAATTGCTTACGCTAAACAGTAAAAGGCGACAAATTCTACTTTCAACTCCAGTCCTTTGATCTGCGTTACACGCCTTCCATCTCTCATCCAGGCCGTTGAAGCTTTATAAGTGAAATCGTCAAAACGGTACACCCGCTGCCGACCTCTCTTCTGAAACCCTTCTCTTCTCCTCTTGTGTTTTCTGAAACTTCTGAACATTTGAGCCTGTTGTCCTGACACCTCGGCACCCGCCTCGCCCTGCTCTTCGCCGCCGACTCCACCATCCGCCACCTCAAGTGTACCGCCCTCGTCGCCTCCTCTCCTCCCTTGAGACCGCGTAAGCCTTGACTGATTCGTTTGTTGCCCTCCGCGCAGCGCAGGTGGCCGACCGTGGAACATGCCGCCGCCTTCCCAGACCTTGGCCCCGTCGCCGTCAAGTCCTTCCAGGTCCTAATTTTTTACTTCGATCGGTTCTTTTTTTTCAGGAATTTTTGTGAATGTAATAGGCTCCTCGTGGTCGCTTAGATTTCGTTTAGTTTGGGATGGAGTTGTTATTGTGCTAGGGATGTTTTAGTAGAGGTTTTGCCCAGTGTTTTGTTGGGTGATCAGGTGCTTTAGTCGGCGGGGTTTTCCCTTGTAGGAATGTTGCCAATGAGTAGTGAAGTCCACGTAATTTGTGTCGGATTGCCTTGAATGCTTTCTTGAGCTGACATGTGATCGGCTGGATGCATAGTGGCCCTCTGATCCCTCGTTAAACCTTGCCATCAAAGGCGCCATGGTTTTGGGTTATGGGTGGTTATTCCACGTAGTCTTCCCTCTGCAGTGATGCTTTGTTTAAAACCCCATTACGTTAATTTTGAAATGTATGGGATATCAATGCCTTGGGGGTGCAAATCTGAGGCAACTGCCAACAAATGTACTGCATGTTGCAACACCACCAACTGGTATTGTTGCAGATGGACTGTGCGCATTGCATCAATTGGTGTAATTAAGTCAAAATAGCGGTGATTTCTCGGAGTTTGCGTAACTTGGCATAGCTATTTATGCAAGTTGCTTTCGGGTATTGGAAGGTCATGTTTTAATGTATATAGTTCTGGAAACACTTATTGAAGATTAAGTTTATGAAAAGATCTGGTTTCTTTCAATGACACAATAGATGGCTATCAAATTTTAGGAAGGTAATTAAATTTCCATGAATAATGATTCTTGAAATATGCATATTTTGATTCTGATAGTCATGACTCATGTCACTCATTTTTTTTGGTTCCTCGCAGTTTTGGATTGAATTACATGCTTTGCTGTTTTGGATTTCCATATAATTAGCATGTGCGAGCTTGAAACCCTGCAAAGGGAAGTGCAAGTCTAAAAGTGTTGTAATTTCGCCAGGTGCGGCAGAAGGGTGCAATGTATCACCTCTCTGATTCAATGATAGTGAGGAGTGCCTTCACGAAAGTCAAGGCTGGGTGCTTTCTGCATGTCAAGATGGCAGCAACAGTGGTAGACGCACACTGCTGCAGAGACGCCCCGGCAAGGGAGGATAGAGGGAGATCCAGTGAAGGTTGTCTTGGAGTTGATGTGGACAAGCGTGTTAGGGAGTTGCCTGAGACGATATTGGAAACTGCAAGTGATGTGCTTCCTCAAGGGCTGGAAGGTTAGCATTAACTATGGCATATGAATTGTATATCGAGTTAGCCTTACTCCTAATATTCCTATTGTTGTGGAAAGTGTTATGAATATGCTCACGTTAGTTAACTACTCTGTTCAGTTGAATGATCATTCAAGTTTGTGTATTTCTGAAGTGAATCTTTGTAACATATCTCTTGCATCAAGATCAACCTAAAGTTGTTTCTCACTCAGTGCAAGCTATAAGTTTCTCAGACTAAGTCAATAAGTCTCATGTCATATGATAAAACATGTCTTCAATGTATATGTATTTTTTTTAATATATATATATATATATGTGTGTGTGTGTGTGTGTGTTGTTAGTAGTTGTCTTGACTCTTGAGGCATGAGGTCGAAGCTGCAATTTTCCAAAGCTAATAATATGAATATTCTTTTTGTATTTTACTTCTACTTATGTAAAATCCAATCATTTCTGTTATTCCTTGAAGGTGGTGAAGATGCTACAGTGTTGAATAATGTTCATGCACATGATGCAGTGAGAAGTGATGTGCTTCTGTCATCCTCATCACAGCAGAATACTGAAAGAAAGAAGAATGAAGCAGTAAGCCTGGCGAGTGATGTAGAAGCAATTTCTGTTCCAGTTATTGACAAAACAAAGAGCTACAAGTGGAGGATAAAACATGATAATCAACCCGAGGGGGCTTATGTTAATTCCACATCTGTAGCAAATGTTGATAAATCTACAAATCAAAGCAATATGTCCCAGGTTGGAGAGGAGGTACACACAAGAAAGGAAGGAGCTCTGCATAGTGATGACCATGATGTAGGTGTTGTTCCTGGCAACAAGCAAGTCGGGATAAAGGAGGGAATGTTGGAAGAGATTCATGCATTGGATGATCTTTCTCAAGAAAAGGAGCGCAAAAAAGCTAGGAAGACTGGTTCTTTTGACAGATCAGCTGCAGGTCCTATTAGAGAAACTAACGAGTCTGGAACCAGAGATGTGACTAAATCAGACAGGGTTCCACTGGAAGCAAACATTAATTCTTGTGGGGAACTTTCAAACAGTTCTTTTCAGCAAGAAGTCCATGAAAATGTACAAGAGGATTCCATCCACCTAGAAAATCCAAGCATTGCTGGAAAGAATAAGAAAAGGAAAAGGTATCAATCAGTCGCTTCCAAGGAAGTTGTTTCTGCTCAAGAAATGACAAAACCATCAACTGGAGCAGTGGAGGTACCAAAAGCCATAGGTGAAGTGCTGCTTCATAGAGACAACAAAGGGCTACAAGGTAATAATACCCGTGGACTCTTTTATGATACTACTATTTTTATCTACTGGAATTTCTTTGAAGATTAAATCATGGTAGACTCTTGTATTTGTGTTTGAATTCAATCATAAAGATTTTTAAGAATATGCTTGATTTTACCAATCATGCGTTTTGGTGTCAAAATTTTGGCTTTGATGCATGTCCTGGACAAAGAATGCAAAATGGGAGTCTTGAAATACATGTCAAAATTTTGGCTTTGATGCCTGTCCTGGATAAACAATGCAACATGGGAGTCTTGAAATGCATGAATTTGTTGGCTCAAAGCTATCAGCATGTTCTAAAGTTTCCTCAAATATCCCAGAACTATAAATCCAATTTCTCATTTCTCTGGCTAGCCATGCATTTGGAAAAATATATTTTTATTGCTTGATGCACACATATTGATTTTCCTTTTTTATCACCCAGGTGATGATGCATACAATGTTGAATTGACTAGCAGAGACAAAACTATGAGCAGACCATCTGATACGCTTCTTTCATCATCACAACTCAATAATGGAAACCAGGGAACCAAAGATGTTCAGTTGGTGAGTGATGCTCATGAAACTACTGATCTAGTCGCTGACCAAGGGAATATTGGGCTTGTACATAAAGGATCTAGAAATCCTACCATTGGAGATACCATTAATTCAACATCTGAAGTTGTAGCTGGTGAAGAAAAATCTACAAAAGGAGGCAATGCCCCTTGGGATGGAGGGAAGAAGCATGCCAGAAAGAAACAGCCTATAGACGATGATGGAGGTCATGATGAAGTTATAGTTGAAACAAGCAACATGGAGAAAGCCGGCAAAAGCAAGAACATCTTGGAGAAGATACATACAGCTGGTAATACTTCTCAAGAGAAGAAGCGCAAGAAAGAAAAGAAGGTTAGTTCTGTTGACATAACTTCCATGGATACTGCTGGAGAAAAAGATCTGCGCGGGTATGGAGAGAATGCAATCAAATTGGATATGGTTTCTACTCAAGGGGGGAATGGCCTTTCTAAGCAACAGATCTCAAGCAATGTGCCGCAAGGGGATTCTAATGTAATGAAAAATCTAAGTGGTGGTGGAAAGCGAAAGAAGAAGAGAAGACGTTGCTCGGAGTCTTCAAAGGGTAGTGATCCTACTCAAGATGTGACAAAATCATCTGGATTAATTACAAATGAAAGCTCAATACAAAACACAAATGCTGCTCCCCTAGATGCAAAACAAACAACACCAGGCACTATAGGGGAAGCAACTGTTAGTGACCACAAGAAGCTTGATGAAAGCCTGGATAAAGCAACAGCAAATGTGATTGATGAGGTATTGGCAGATTTAAGATCCACAGACAGCTTAAGTAAGGATTTGGATGGAGATCTGTTAACAGAACAAACTCACCTAGGCAGCAACCAGAATGTACTAGGACTTTTTGGAAACATTGGGGATAAAGGTGGTGTTAGTGCAGCATTACCTCCGAAATATCCATCAGCGGTTCACTCTGATGCTCCCATCAGCTCACCTAGTCATAAGAAGTCCAAAGGAAAACAATTGAAAGTTCTGTCAACCGTGCTTGGCTCGTCTCGTTCTTCAGGCGGTGTACCTGAAGAAAATGCTAACACAGAAATAAGAGAATCTGAGAAAAACAGTGATCTTGAGGACATTGTAACTGAAAATATAGTATCGCAAGCTGATGACAAAACCAAAGCCACTAAGCGTCAGAGAAAGAAGATTTCCTTACATCATGTTCCTACAGATAATGGTAAAGCTAGTCAGTCTTCGGGTGAGCAAATCAACCATGATGCTACGGAGGACTTAAAGGGTGCAAATACTACGAAAGCAGATTTGGTTCAAGGAGGTTCTATAATCGACACACGTGTGGGTACTGACTCCTAAAATACAATAAATGAATCATTCTACACATGGGCAAGATAGTCACATCGCTAAGGACAGCCAGGACGAATATGCAATTGACATTGGTGGGACCCATGATAATCAAAATGCAGTACGAGCTCCAACACAATCACCTGTAGTTCAGAAAGTCACAACTCTCAAATCTGCCAGCGGTAATGCTCAAAAGGGAATGAAGAAATCTTCCAAGAGTGAACTTCGGAGTCAGGATTTTACTTTGGAACATGGTTCTGATGCAGATTTGATGAACTCCAGGGCTGAACGGGGAACAGTTAGTCCTAAAAGTTCTGCTGATGCTGTTGAGCCAAATGACTATGTGGCGGTTCATCCTGGCAATGACAATACCAATTTCCTTGACCATTTTAGCCCCAGTGAGATGAATGACCCATCTGTTTCTGCAGAAAACAAAGAAAACAATGAAGATGAAACTATAAGGGAAGGTGAAGGACAAAAAGATCAAAAGAAAACCAGATATGCAGTCTCAGCGTGCTGGTAGTAGTGAACCAAATGATCCTCTAGAATCCCATCTTCATACTGACAAAACTAGCTTAACTGATCATTGTGGTACTGGCAATGTGGGTGTGCCATCTGTTTCAGCAGAAAACATGAACAGAGAAGATGGAAATGTGAAGAAAGTTAAGGAGGAAAAATGTGAAGAAAGTTAAGGAGGAAAAGAAGAACAAAAGGAAACCGGATTTGGTGAAGCCTGTTTCCGATCAGGATAACCCTTATGGTGATCATCAACACACTGATAATTGTACACCAGATTTGCTGTATTCTGTTGTGCAGAAAGGAAGAATGGAGCAGGACAATGGAAAAGAGAACATGAAAAAGTTATTCAGAATAACGGCCTGCTACTAGAGGAGACAGAAGATGCCACATGTGATAGCACTCTTGAAAAGAAGCTCCACCGAAGCAAGTTTAGTGCTGATAGTCAGAACAATTCGCCCCTTGATAAGGATCATGCACACATGAGCAAAGAACAAAGGAAGTCCACTTCTCAGACAAAGCACCATGCTAAGAGAGAACCATGATGGGCCTATCAATGGAAGGACAGGTCCAAATCCTAAGGCTGTAAGCAACCTTGTTAAGAGCTTTTCCATGAGCCCACCAGCGTCAAGCGACAGCACAGAGGGCACGCCACAAAATGCTAACCGATATAGAGTAGCAGTTCAGAAAGTTCCAAGAAAAAGGTATGAACAGACCAGTGACAAATCCAAAAAAGATACTAGTAAGAGAGGCACTGGTGCAATTTTCAATGATGCCATCAGTGAAGGCTCTGATGATGAATTTGACACCATGAGTAAAAGGGCTGCCATGGAAGCCTCATCAGATGATTCATCCAAATCTGCTGACTCAGGTACCTACTACCTACCTAAATGAAATAATATAACATGGTATAGGTACTAGTTTGCCAACATTCTGTTGGATTGCGTTTGCACTTGGTTATGCACTCATTTAATAGTTGGAATTAATACTTCTTGAGGGTGGATACCCTGTCCTCAGCAAATTCATGAAGTAAAAAAAGTTAATTAAGGCTTGATATCTTGTTTAGAAAAATGATCAGTGTACAGCCACCGGACAAGTTATATTCCTATGTTCATTCAAAAGTTCTTGCATCGATAAATTCCTTTTTGTGTATCTCCAGAATGTCATATTAATATTTCTAGTGCTGATTCTAGTGCTCTGTTGATAAAGGTCCACATTTTTTTACTTAATTAAGGTCATGGGTGTCAGGAGCAATATACTCTTAGTTTTGAGCAGGCTTTTCCATGATGACCTGTTTGTCTTGGGTTTGTAATTCAGTGTGATCGCTTATGAATTATTTTGTGACATTGCATAAGATAGGCTGGTCCACTTATGAAAGTGGTGTAATCGATGTGCCTTTGACATGTATTTCATCTGCAGCCCATGAATTTTTTTTATTAATTAACCCTTTTTTAAATTTTATTTTAAAGTTAACCCCTGGCGCACTTTTTTTTTTCCAATTCTGACCCTTTTGGTCACACCACCATCCGTGGCATGACAAAACAATGCTGTCACGCGGTAGAATAAGTCCGCTAAATAGCACTTTTTGTCACGCCACATGTGGTGACGTAACAGCGTTGTTTTGTTACACCACGAGTGGTGGCGTGACCAAATGGGTCAGAATTGGAAATAAAGTGCGTCGAGGATTAACTTTAAAATAAAAATTAAAAAAAGGTTAATTAATAAAAAAAAATTCGCAGCCCATGATGGAAGTGACGTGCTTGATGATGATGACATCATATCATTGTAAGTTCTCTAATCTATAAAGAGAAAATAGTTCTTAGCAGACACTATGTTTCCTTAGATCAATTTTTTACTGCAATGGAGACGAGTAGCTATAAATGTTGCATGGTAGACATTATCTATAAATCTATAATGATTGCCCAAATTCTGTGAATCATCTGATGTACATCTTGTGGGGAGAGGATAGAGTGACACCAGATATAACACCGTACTTGTACAGTAGCCTTATCCTAGAAGTTAAAACAACCACCCATTTGGAGTCGTTGTACAGTAACTTTTGGATAAAACTTCTTAAGTAGAAAAAACATGACTGCTTTCTTCTGGTCTTTAGCTGAAGCCTGCTGACACCTGAGCTGCTTTCCTCCCATTTGTTCAGATCACAGAAGAGTCTCAAAGAGGGTCTGCATATTGGCTCCATCCTCCGAGGCTCCAGTAGCTACAAGAAGGCGAGGAAGAAACAAACGGAGCAGTTGGATGACACCGAAGTACCTGATAGCCAGCCAGCGGACGGCCTTTGAGACTGAACCCAATGCGTAAATGAAGAAGCACGTACACTGCTTCAGCTTAACATACTTTATCCACCTGATACGACGAACGAACTTCACGGAAGCCCCAAGGTTTGGGCGTTGCATAGTTGTAGCCCAACCTGCCCTGTTATCATCTATCATGTAAAAAGGAAAATGCACCTGTCCAACTGTAAAATTTGTATGGAGTTTTGGTTGGTTGTGGTCATTACTACACAATTTTGTTTGTAGTCCTAAAAGTTCATACTTTTGCCAGGTTTTACAGTGGCTATTTTGACAATAGAATGCTCTGTGCATCGCCTTAAGGCCTGAATTGTTGCCCGAGGATGAGTCGATGAAGTTCGTGTTGCAAGTTACCAGTTACCACCATGAGCCATGGATCCTACCACATTTCAGGTCATGATATTCGAAATAAGAAGTTCAGACGCATCTAGATTCTAGACAAGTCAGGTCTCACTTCACAAAATAAACGCTGCAAGAACGGCGAAATATCAGCAACAAGCAATGTTTATCACACCAAAAACCTGCAACAAAATCAAGCACCACACAGGAATGTTCATCTGATCGGGGGCTACCACTGCCAGGATGGTTATGTCGGTTACCAGATATTTCGGACAGATTTTTTTTTTGACATTTGATTTTTTTTTCAGATGTAAAGTCGAAATTTATCTAAATTTTGAATTGAAATTAGAATTTGGATGAAAATTAAATAAATCATTTTTTTTTGTCTGGTATAAAAATTTATTGGATCCCACAGATAACACCGGTAACCGGCAAAATTTCAGTGATAGATTTTTCCATGCTAGGATGTACTGCTCAAAATATACAAATCATACAGGGCAACTGTTATGATTAGCTCATAGCTACAACATCTACACATTTTTACAAAGTTGAAAATTACAGGGAAAGGTTTCTCTTCTTCACTAGCGTGTTATCAACACACCGCATTATCAAACTTATCAGAGAGTGCGAGCATGGCTTGCCATTTGCGCTTCTGGATCCTCATCTCTGATGTTTGCTGTCTTCCCCATGGATTTCTGGCTAAGCATTCGGGCAATGCCACTTCTCAGCCTTTGCACTTGGGATCCATTGGCAGACTGGCTGCCGCCCATCGTCCTCTCAAGCTCTAAGAGGAGTGTTTTTACTAGAACATCAAAACGGCGTTTGGCTGTTGGATATCTTGATATAGACTTTGTGATTCCTTGCAATCTTGAAGCAGCAGAGTAGGAGCAGAGGATTTAGAGAATGTCAACGATTCATTTATCAAAATAAAGAGTGAAGGAGAGTGAGTACCTTCGAGCAAATGCATCTATTTCTGCTCTTTTTCGCTCATCCAATGATGGCACATGAGGAAGAGTGCCCTTGAGGCCATTGGGATCACCAATCAACAGAACACGCATTTTGAGATACTCTTCCTCTTCTTCTGTAAAATTCTGTGCTTTAATTTGTTCTTTGATGACCATAAGAGGGTCAAAGAACCAATCAAAGAGAGTACTTTTAGGCCTATTGTCAGATGTGATCTCGGAGCCATCACCTGCATATTTTCCAAAGGCGAAAGCAAGCCAGGCTAAGGTCATAACACCCCTTCTGGTGGAAGGAAAACATTTTTGGTGTGCACTTACTTAAGACTAGGCCATCAGAATTAGCTTTTGCAGACCGAAGGAGTGCGTTAAGGATAACATATGCTGGTAAACCAACGTTTAGAACCCCACTGCCAACTTTGCCTGACTTTGTTTCTTCGATGTCTTTCATTGTTATGACTCCTTCATTAACCAAAGCCTCCCCCTGGTACTTGCATTCGGCAAATAGGTGGTCTAGCAACTGCACAACGGCATCTTTCAGTTATACTGCCCAGAGTCCATAAGTTTAAATATTATTAATAGTATAAAACATTGCTTAAATGAAGATTATAAGATTGAATAACCTATTCTAAACATGTACGATTACTATTGGACAGCACAAAATGTGAATCTGTGTTTTTTTTTGGCAATACCAATAAGCAATAGTATTGCAATCTACCAATATGATCTGTTAATTGTTAGCAGGAAAATATCACCTTGAATGGATTGAACTCATCGATGCTGTTCTTAAATGATGTAACACGTGATGGAGGTTTCTTCGCTTCTTGTTTCTCCTTGTTGAATGAGGCTGGCCTAGATAGGTGGCCACCACATGAAGAACCTTCATTTTTCCGATATTTAAACCTAGAGATTTCAAACATAAGTACCAGAAACCTTAAATTATTTAGGATATGAACCAAAGGCGAGCAATATGATTTAAGGTTATACCTTGGAAAGCAAGATCCTGGTGCCATGTCAAGCACGTCATTTGTGTATTCATCAAAGATGGACACAGATGAGATAACATAACAGAGTCCCATGATAAGGGATGATTCCTGGCATATCAACAACAGTAAGTTCCATGACGTTAAATCAGCTAATATTTGCCACTAGATGACAATTTGTGCTAGAAATAATTACTTTTAATTACCATAGAAAATAAAGGGTATCATCAATATACTTGAAAAAGAAAATTTTGGTCATACCTGGTAAGCCACAACCGCACCATATGCGCCTAAAGGAATACTAGAGAGGATGGAGGCCAGAACAGCTCCTACTACAGCAAATGGCCAAAGAAGAATAGCAAGACCTGCGAATGGCACACAAGCTGTCTCCAGAAAAGGTCCTTCTCTCCCAATCAAATCCTGGATCAGCCGCTTCCATCCTTTGAAAAGCATCACAGGGCATTTGTAGATGGCAATCAGTGTGAACATTATTCCATCCAGTATGAGTCCACAAGCAGCAGACAATAACGCCCCAGGAATATGAAGCAGTCTGGGAAACATATAGTTATATTCATCATTTTATTGTTTATCATTCTTCAAAGAAGAAAGATCAGAAAAGTGCCGCCTAAATATAGTGCATTGCATCTGGGGATCATTTCATTAGAAAGGAATGTCTGAACCTATGCTTTTTGCAAGTGTTATCTCAAATCAAGCATAAAGAGTGCTGCTTGCGTATTGAGCTGAAGGATATGAGCTAAAAGGGAGAAAGTGGAAAGGTAACCAAAAAAAGTTTGTGATCACTTGTCATAAGAAAACTTTACCTTAGCATGATGATTTATTCTATTAGGACATGATAGACATCGAATAACTCTAGATGATTTCTTGGAACTTGTTATTTATTCAGTAGCCTCTTTTGGACTGGTGTTACTCAATTCTTGAATTGTTATCCTGCTCACTATTTAGGTTTTAATTATATGTGCTTGCCATGTTGTTATTTATACGTTATTATGACCCATGGACAGGTGTTAGTATTGAATTGTTTGCTGTAATTTATTGTTAATTGTTGATAAAATTAGCAGTTAGCGTAGTTTGGTGGCATTTTGAGCTCAGTGTTGGGCCGAAGTATTACAGTAAGAATACTAAACAAGAACAAGAAGCAAACCTTATCTCATACGGCTTTCCATCAGGAGGTGCCTGAAGAAGCAGGTCGTCCATAATTGAAAAATATGAGTGGAAAAGCAAGTCTTTCACATCCCTGACTACTGTACAGCTTCCAGTGATGATACTCCATGTTCCATCCTGCAGTTTGAGATAGTAAGCGGCATGTAAAAGAAGTTCTAACAAAGCAACATAGGAGTAGACAAATAACATTTATCATCAAAAGAAAAAATCTACCACAAAGCAATGAATAAACGGTTTTTCTTTGCCTTCTCCAACTGCACCGAATGTGGCCATTATTGGTGCTAGAAATCCATATACTAATCCAGCAAAGGCACTTCCAGGGATGCCAACTATCAACCATAGTATTAAAACTGCAGTGGCAGCAATAAGAAGCAGAAGTTTTACTACAGGTCCCACCAGCTTAGTTCTGCCTTCAAGAAAAAGGACACAGAATATGAGTACTTTGATGAGTAAATGAGGTTGCTAAGAGCGGAATTGCAGAAGATGCACACGGTACCTGATAATGCAGTAGTATGTCCAGATCACATGCATGGGCCATAAGCCCAGAATTAGTGCAGATATTCCAAATGCCATAATAAGGCATGCCCAAGGGCATAGCAAAACACCTGGCAGATAAAAATGAGGTAAAATGAGGATCGCGTGTCAGAGTTTAAAGATAAAGAAGAATCAAAACAAATATGAATATGCTGACAGCTGAACATATACAGCTAAGTATTTAACAACACAACATCGTTGCATTTTTATAATTTACGTAGGTGTATGTATTAATTCTCTGCAATCCCATCATTTTTGCAAAATCACACTTGTTCCGTCTTTTGCTGCTATTTGCGATTCTTGTTGCGGTAAATGACTGACTTTACATTCACACACCAATAGCCAAGATATTGAAGTATTGAACTGAAAGCTCCCAAAAGGGACAACAAATCCACAAGGTCATAAATACACAAAGGAAAGGCTAAGTTTAATGAAGTTGATAAATCCTTCTACGCAAAAGGAAAAGGAGCACATTTTCTGATACTGGCCTCCAAGTTCCAACTGATGCCAATTCTAAGCAAATTTAGCCAAGAAACTTTTTAAGCCAGAAAATATATGTAGTTACCCAATAAATCAACAAAATTAATTGAAACTGCATGCCTTCGCAAAAAAAAATGAAAATGAAAGCATACCGGCCATCAGATCATCAACTAACTGCTCCTTTTGCAAACTAATTATTCAAGTAAAGTCAAATCAATTTGGTACAACCATAACTAAAATTAGAACAATATAGAAATTATTTAAACCGATCCTAACTAAATGCTTCAAGAAAGGAGAGGAATCATATCAAGTATCATCTATACAAGCAGAACAGAAACCATGAGACGCAACGTACAAGCCAAGGAAATGTACAAGAGTTACAGTTGTACATATGACCATCCCATTTACTCCCAGATCAGACTAAATGCATCGATTCAGTTCATCAGAAAAATGCCAAAAATGAACCAAGAGAGTAGAGCAGCATGTCACCTTTGATGATCCCCAAGAGGAGGAGGCCGCAGAAGTAGGGCAAGAACTTGAGGAAGCTCCAGAGAGAGGCCCAGAACCCACTAGGTGTCTCCATTGGCAATTTCTTCGGCCTTCTCCAAACAAACCAGAAGTCCAAGACTCAAAACTTTCCTACAAAACCCCCCGATTCAAAGAGTTTCAAGGGAACCAAAATCCTCACAAGCAATCCTTCAAGCCAAACCGGGCAAAATTGCCTGCAAGTTCACAGGCAACAACCCAAACACAAGAAAGGCTAAAAGAACATCTTCCTTTTTGCTCAAAAAAAAAGAACATCTTCCTTCAAATTCAAGAACAGGAAAACCCTGAAGATGGACCCA
Source organism: Phyllostachys edulis (assembly GCA_036346405.1). Taxonomy (NCBI): domain Eukaryota; kingdom Viridiplantae; phylum Streptophyta; class Magnoliopsida; order Poales; family Poaceae; genus Phyllostachys; species Phyllostachys edulis. Next base: position 46,646,224 of record CM070552.1, on the reverse strand, counting down.
TGCCCAGGCAAGGAGGGACAACCTAGGGACTGCCAGTAGTGTGAGAAACAAGACAGGAGAAGTGGGGACCCTCTGGTGACAGACAGGCTGTGCTGCTGGCAGAAGCTTGGACGAGGTCAGGAGAGCTTTGGAGACAAATGGTGCACGAGAAGATGGAGGATTGATTGGTGGTACTGGTGGGCAGAATGGGTACGTGGTAGTTACCAGAAACTACAGCTCAATCCATTGGTGGAATGGAGATAATGGAACCGATTAACCGTATTTAAAACTACCCTGGGAGGGAGGGTTCAGAATCTGATGCTAGGTAGGCTTAGGGAGATAGAGGGAACTGGGAAGAAAGAAACTGGAGTGCTGCAGATTCTTGCTTTTGGGTGAGGAAGAAGGGCTTGCCTTGGGGTTCTTGGCTTTTGGTTTGTTTAGTGGGAGCTTTTCGAGCCTCCTCTCCTGCGGTCGCTGTGGAGGAGTTTTCACGGCTCAGGCGGGCGACGCGGAAGAGGGAGACAACGGCTGCGAACACACGGCATGAGATCGACGGCAGATTTAATAATACTGACCGCTTAACTGAATAATGCTAACCAAATCCACTCGCGACTGCCACGGATTGAGTGTGTCGATAACGTTCAGAAAATGAAGAGTCTATCAATGAACAGAGTACATGGATGAATAATGGACCAAGTATCAGCGACCTGTGCACTTGGATCCTATGTTCATGGCGCTGGAATTCGGTACGAATTTCGGATGTGTACTAACATTCTAAGAGAACGCCGCACTTCAAATGAAACCTGGATGTGTAGTCTTCAGTCCATCCCGGCCGATTCACTCAGGTTATTGCTCCCTCCATTTCAAAATATAAGCCATATGATTTGTGTAATCTTGTTTCAATATATAAGGCGTGCATGCATAGTTAATGATCTCTTCTCTCTTTTGTCCTCGTCAACCCCTCTCTTCAACATTTATGAGTAAACAATCATACAATTATCATCTCTCTTATTCCCAAGATTTAACATCATGGACACTGATCATTTCTTTCTACCATTCTCTTGGTTGCATGAGCTCATTAATCCCTGTATCTAACCAAAATACGCCTTAGGGTATGTCTGATAGTATATTGTTGTCTATAAGAACTCTTCATATCATTGTAGAAAGATTAAAAACTTTATTTATCTGATAGATGCATAGCGATCGTCTTTTTAGTTCTCTTTATATAACACACAATCTTTTAATCTTTTCTTTTGCTTTCTTTATAGTAATTTCTGCGATTGTAGCGATGATCTTTCTCTCTTCATTCTCTATCATCCACGCCAAGAAAAATCCTATATAAGAACGACTATAGACGGGTCTATTGTACATGCTCTTATAAAACAAGCGGAGGGAGCACCATTCAACAGTGTCATTTAATCACCAGGATGTGTTGTTGATGACTTATGGTGAGACTCGCCTAGGTTAGAGATCCTATGTCAAAGTAGGTTAAAAACAATCTTTTCCGGAAAAAAAAAATTAGTGTCATCTAATGCATTACAACATCTCATTAACCGGCATTGGTTTAAATAATGTACCGTGATCTACCGTTGCCGGTTAATGCCATAATACGCTCTGATACCTTGTGCCATAGTCCATCTATCTACCGGAAAGCCGGAAAGCGGTACTACTATCTTCCTGGTGCCTAATCTGGGGAAAGAGTGTTCAGAGTTCGGACTATCAATAGGGAAAGAGCGATGCCATGTTCTTGTCGTGATCTCGCTGCACTCGCGGAAGAAAATTTTTTCCCTTTAATTTCGATGCATGGGTTCCTGTAACTGCAAAGAAGGAACAGAAACCGAACAAAACTTCTGCCGCTATATCGATCTCTCGAAAAAGAGGACACCACAAAGAAAATGCTAGTGCGGGGCTGAAAGATTCCGTTCCCGGCCGGTGCAGGACACCTGTACGCACGGAGCTCTCTCTGGATAAAGGACTCGAAGCGATAAGATTATTTGGGATCGAAAACTAGTTGTCGGCTTCATGTTCTTCCCCCATTTTTTAGGCGCACACCGTGCCGGACGCGGATCCTCTGACGTGAGGAAGGGAGATCACGCGTGACGTGAGGTCGCATGCTCTCACATCCACAGTTCACGACGCTGCGTATTTCCTGGATTTTTTTTAAAATGTATATATTTTTTTTAAAAAAAAATTATATAAATAAATAGTCGATTTTTTTTACAAGACTAACCCCTGTCGCAACTATCGTCGTTTCAATTGGCGACAGTGACTTCTCCAGTGGCATGTCATGTACCCATTCTAGACCAGAGCAATTCAGGGATTTAGTTCCTGTCTCTTCAATTGGCGATATGGAGCTGAATTGGCGACATGGCACTGTTCCATAGACGATAAGGTCTCTGTCGCCAATTGAAATAGCAATAGCTCCCTGTCGCCAATTCGACGGGGGTCTAGTTTTGTAAAAAAAAAATCAACTATTTGTTTATGTAATTCTTTTTAAAAATATATTATAAAAAAACGTATTTCCTGGCCCAACCCTCAACTCCTCTTTCCCCTCTTTTATCGCCTTCCTCACCCAAGCGGAGAGCTCACCGGTGAGGCCATTCAGAATTGCAGAAGCACTGACCACCAACTCAACACAAAATTTTTGCCACAAATAGCACATTTGCGAGGCAAAATTTCGGAAGTAGCAACCATCGCGACGAATTTGCAGAAATGATGCCTCATCCGGATGGTGACGGGCCGGACGCATCTCTCCATCCGACACGTGGCCTCGTCTGGTCGGTCACGGGCCGAACGACTCCAGCATGCCCACGTCCAGTCGGTCACAAACCTGACGGTGATTAGTTAGTGATTAATTAGTTTAATTTCGTGTTGTTTGTAAGAATTTATAAATATAGCACATGAGCCTCAAAAACTATAAAAAAATTTTGTGGAGCTTCTCGACACAGTGTACTTGCTTATGTAATTTTTTTTTCATAATTTTATTTGTTCTAAATTTTTCTCAAAAATTCATTTAAGTATATTGTTTGTAGAAAATTTTTTAATATAGAAAATGGCCTCAAAAAATTATGATTTTTTAAGGCTCATTGCACAGTGTGCTTGATTGTGTAATTTTTGCAGATTGTTTTCTCGCAATTTTACGCCGTCTCTCATTTCACTTCCAAAAATTAATAGTTCATATATAGATACTAAGACAGAAAAGATACAAGGAGTGTCTACATTTCCAATTGTTGGACCAAAAAGACGACTAGAGAGGGGGTGAATAGGAGCATGATCTATTTTTCTTCTTGATCGGGTTCAACACGATTTTTACTTCAATAGCTAGGAAAGCTATGGAGATCAATATACAAGCATAGCGGAAGACTTGTATTGAATTAAATCAAAACCCCGAAGTAAATAGACCAAAATCACAAAAACTCAAACCCAAATGAGTTGGGTGGTTAGACCTCCATGTACCTAGCGGTCTGACCTCTCCATGGGCGGTCTGACCGGCAAATAGTTGGCGATCTGATCTCCAGCCTAATGAACAGTAAAATCAGTCCGAACTCAAAATCACAAATTGGTCTAACTTTTGATCCATAACTTCAAACTTTACGAAACTTGAAACATACCTTCTTTATGATGTTAGGAACATATTTTAATCAACGATCGTGAAGATCGTTGCCAAAGTTCCGACCTTTTTTTCGTTTGAGTGAAGGTTGCTTCAAAACCGAGTCAAAACCAAAATATAATCTAAAGACTTGCTCATAGGTAAAAGATGATCAAGATGATCCTATATGCATTCTCACATGTCACAGCAAGCAAGATCCAGGCTAGAAACCAAAGGAAAACTAACTGATCAAAGAAAGCCCCAAAATCACAAAATAGAGAGCAAGAACAAAAAGAGACTCATCTTATAAAATCTTGCTTGGATTGATTTGAGATTGATGTTGGTTTACAGCCACTCCATCTAGGAGGACAAAAACTCAACACATGAGCACACAACCAATCCAACTCTTTAGAACCCTAACCTCTCTACTTTTCTTCCTAAACACAAACTAGGTTTGCTCAAAATACAAGGGTTGAAGGGTGCACAACCAGCACCCTCCCCTATTTATATTGGAGCCTAGCTTCTATAAGGATATCCCTAATGGTCACCCGTTAAGCCCACACACACAAACGGGTTTCACATATACATGCATTTTAAAGCGTCGCCTTCATCTCCTCTTGACCTAAACCGCTTCTCCTTGCGCCGTCTTGCGCCGCAGATTAGCAAAAGGTCACTAAGGCGGTATTTAGGTGAAGTTACCAAAATACCCCTTCTCGATCCTTCTCCGAAGACCGAGTCTAATCTTCGTGAAGCAATCCCATGCTTTGCCACGTGTAGGTTGATCAATGGTTCTCTCCATGTCGGCAAGTCTCTCCCATCCAGCTCCCACCGAAACCACCATAGCACTTGCACCGACCCCTGTGCCGCTTGATGCAATCCGTCGCACTGAACTTCTCGTTCAGTCATCCTTGTCTATTTTGCGTCATGCTTGAATCCACTGACTTCACCTGACATCCTCGATCGTTCTGAACCTCAACTCTCCAAGCCTAGTTTCGATCATCCTCGCCATGGACCGTCGTTGACCTCCAAGCGTCATGCACAACAATAGACCAAGAAATCGATTCTGGGAACAAGTTCTTCGTAACTTGACCCACGTTAGTAAAAACATGCATCATGCAACACATATGCACTGATACCCATGAACTTGACCTAACCAACAAACATTGCCACTAAGCTGGCCAGCGAAACATGTCAAAACCGATCAGACCGGCTAGGTGGCGGTCTGACAGCCCAACCTAGGGACTTAGCCAAATTTCCACCCTAAAAATCCGAAACTCTCTGGAAATTTCAAACGAATAGATCTTTTGACTCGAAACTCTAAAAATTATGAGACCAAGTGTAGAAGAATCCCCTTTCTTGCATATACCCTCTATTTTTGGCCCAACTCCAAACTCAAAAACATTTAATGGCCGGTCAGACAGCCGCCCATTGGCTGGTCTGACCGCTAGCCACTTGACCCGAAGCTTGGCCAGTATGACCGCCAGAGGTGGCCGGTCATACCGCCACACAGGCCGGTTTGACCGCCTGAAGCCTGACAGCATCTGAACTTCGCCGAAAACGAGTGTTTCGACAAACCTTCAACGCCATTGCTAATTAAATCATCATCCTAATATCGTGAGCATATCCCTATGATATCCACGATCTCCCTCTTGATGAACATATTGGCAATTTCTTAAAAATGTAAGTTTGATGTTTGAAAATGAAAATACTCACGTTTTCGGGCTAAGACACAACTTGGTCCAAAAGCAAGAGAAAGCAAGGGAAATGACCAAGTTGGCTTCAGATTAGCATAGGCAAGTGAGATCGAGTAAAAGAAAGTAAGAAAGCTTCAATTTCCAGAGAAGAGTCAAAAATCTCACTTAAGGTCCATATGAAAGAACAATTGTTCAATTTGACCTTTGATCATTGTGAGGTTCCAAGAATCACAATTCAAGTTCAGAAATGGCAATACGATCATAAGAATACAAATTAAATGCTCCCCCTCACTATGATCATAATTTTTCAGAAAATTTTATTTTCTCCCTTTTTCTCCAAATAGCTCCCCTTTTTAACATTTTTGATACATCTTCTCCCCCTTTGACAATGGAGTTATCAAGTAATCACGTCTTCCTCTCATCCAGAGATGATCAATGTAGAAATGAGAAAAAAAACATAAGAAAGAGCATGCATGGAATGCAATGCAGTGGCTTTATTTTTTTTCTTCTTCAAATTTTAGTACAAGAAGCGTTGGAGATTACCCAAAAGAACAAGCTAGCATTTCCACTATTACTCAATACATATCAAGCCTGAAGTCGCTAGCAAAATCATGTTAAGACATATATATCAAAACTAAGCTAGAAGGCTCAAGATAAAGCGATGAATTATAACAATTTAAGCAAAGCTTCAAAATTAGCAAGTTCATCAACAGGGATCCTAAAGTGATAATGGCCATGTCAAAATGTCAATGTAAGATCAAGAAGTTAACAACGACCATCCTAGAGACAAAAAGTCATAAATCAAATCATTTTGCTCAAAGAACCTTAATCACCCAATTTTTACAACAGTTTTCATTTGCAATGAATATCAATGTTGATTAAAGGTCTATCTTAGTGAAGAAGATCCTGAATTAGAAGCCATCCATAAACTATTCCTAAGCTTCAACTAGGGCGACAAATCTTGAGGTTCATGTCAATTTTGACAAGCAGTCCCCATGAGATCGTCTGAATCATCAAACTATCTCCAAGTTCATGTCTTTGACATGCAGTCTTGTGAGAATAGTTTGGTACAATTTAACCACATGAGAACTTTAAATTTTGATTTTTTATTTTGCACAAGAGCAGTTTTAGATTCACAAAGGAACAAGAAGCTCAAGAGATGTTTAATCCTAGATTCAAGAGCTAACAAAATAATTTTGACAGGACCAGTATCATAAGAGGATCACTAATTATGCAACTAGCTTAGAGATCCACAAATTGCAATTTTTAGTTCAAGTTGTCTTAAAGTTCTAACTAATTTAGCAAAGACTTAGCTACACATGTGAAAGCATGATAATTCTAGCAAGTCGAAGAACTAGACATGGAACTGAGTAAAAATTGAAGCACTAAAGTTCAAAAGGGTAATAAGCAAAGCTTCATCAATTTAAAAGACAAGTAGTAAAGCTTATATTACAATGCATCTTTTTGTGATTTTCATATGAATGCAATATGATACAATGAGATGCAAGAAAAACTTAAAAGCCTGAAAAGATCAAAAAGATCAGCAAGTTCAAAAGAAGATCAAGTAAAGATCAGATGAACAAGGAAGGCTCAGAAAAGAACCAACTCCCCCTCAAACCAACCCATAGGGATAAATTACCCCTAACTCACTCCTCAAGGTGGAAAACCTAGTTGGGTCTAAAGGCTTGGTGAGGATATCAGCTAACTGAGCCTTGGACTCTACAAATTCTAGCACAATATCACCCTTCTCTATATGGTCTCTAAGGAAGTGATAGCGAATGTCTATTTGTTTGGTCATATAATGTTGCACAGGGTTCTTAGCAATATTAATGGCAGAAGTGTTATCACAGAGAAGAGGAACACTAGCAAAATTTAACCCAAAGTCCCTAGCAAAATTTAACTCAAAGTTCTTAAGGGTGGACACCATCCACATAATCTGACTACAGCAACTAGCGGCGGCTACATATTCAGCTTATGTAGTGGATTGTGCAACAGAGGACTACTTCCTAGAAGACCAAGAGATGAGAGAAGTACCTAAGAAGTGATAAGTGCTTGAGGTACTCTTCCTATCTAGCCGACAGCCCGCAAAATCAGAATCAGAAAACCCCCGAATGGACAAGGAAGAAGAGCAGGAATACCAAATGTCATACTGGAGGATAAAGTAAAGGTACTTGAAAATGCGCACTAACTATAATATAGAGGAAAAAAGAATGGTGACAACACAACACTGTTCTACACATGTTCCATCAATAGCATAAACAAAAAACAAGAGTCACTAACAACTTAATCTAAACTCTTCCTATATGAGTGTTGAGTTGGAAAACAAGCATCATTTTCTTGTAGCATTGAAGGGAAGCAAAAAAATGTAATTTACTAAAAATTGATTGGAAGGAAGGACAATACGGGGAGCAATAAACTTGTACGACCCTAAAAAATAGTAATTCTGACGCAGTTACCTTATCCACATTCCTGGATGTGGAGCGCAAAGCGACCACGGGCCGGGTAGCGGCAATTGGATCCGGCGGAGACACACGAGGTACAATGGCAACCAAATCTTACTCCAACATCGTAGTCGATGTGTGCGGCTCGCCGACGGCAGGATCCAACTCCAACAACGGCATCCAAATTGTTGCAATCTGCGACGGCAACGCGCTCACACAGCCAGCAGTAGTGGCAACTCGTGGATCAACCATGCGGGTGTCAGCAGTGTGGGTGGCAGACGAAAGGATCGGGCGGCGTCAGCGAGCGCAACGTGGCTTCCATCCCAACGACCGTGAGCGCGGTGGTCGGAGAGGTTGGTGGCAGGCGTGTGGATGTGGCGCGACATAGGCGATTGGGGTGACGAGAGGATTCGGGGACGAGCGATGCAATTCGAGTGCGCGAGGGGTCGGGGAAGGATGACGGGAGGACTGAGGAAGAAGCGATGCAAGGGGTAAGAGATAGGGATGGCAATTATGCCTGATTACCAACGGGTAAATACCCTAATGGAGCCATGTATGGACTATTTTTTTGCTCACGGATATGAAAATAAGGGAAACTCTTTGCCCGTTGAGTAAACGGATATAGGTATGGATAAACTCCACCCGTATTCGTCTCACCCATTTACCCACGACCAATACCAACAATACTACCACTAAAAGGCTAAAACCCTAGTAGGGTTAGTCAGTGACTCAGTACTATAGTCACTCGGTCACTCAGTCTCCTCTCACCAGTCTCCCGAAGCATCGATTCCCCGCCGCCACTGGGCCTTACCAGCTACCACCACGCGAAATCAAGATCCGCCTCATCGTCTTCCGGCCGGCTGCCGCCCAGTCCCACATCCTCCTCCTGGCCGACTGCCGCCCTCGGACTCCGCCCTACCGCCGCTCCTCCCCACGAGTCATGCCCAGCTGTCCCCCCTCACACCCGGCTGCCATCGCGCAAGCACTCCACAATCCACATCCAGATCCATCACTTCACCCCGTTCTCCTCCCGGCCGACCGCCGCCCCCGTCCTCCTTCCGGTCGCCGCCCCTCCTCGTGCCCGGTCGCCTCCTCCCGCCCGGCCTCCTCCTCAAAGCCAGATCGACTCCCTCCTCCCGCCCAGGTGCCCGACTGACCTCAAAGCTCGGCCCAAGTCCCTCCTCCAGTCCTCCCGCTCGGCCTCCTCCTCAAGACCTCGACACCGGTACAGATTCACTGATGAACTGGTGATGTTAATTGGGAGAAGATGGTGAATGAGGGGGGGGGGTTGGTGCAGATCTGTATGAGTGCTAGAGCAAATTTGTGCATTAATTTATTCAAGTGTGAAAATTCCTTTTCCTTTCAATCTGTCATAGTTCCTGGGTTCTTGTTTGAGTTATATGATTTGCTACATTTGATAGTCATAGTTGAGATGAGATGATCCAGAGCAAACTGTCATAGTTGAGATAGTCATGAGATGAGTTCCTGGGTCATGGGTTCAATCTGTCATGTTGAGATGATCCAGTATTCCAGACCATGAATTTTATTTGGCCTCTTGCTTTGCAGTCTGAACCATGAATTTTATCCATTAATAGTCAACTGAAGTTCTAAACCAACATGTGCAATCTTACCATCAACTCTCATATTTGTGTTCAACTCTCATATGTGTGATGCACTATTGTATTTCCATTTTAGTTCTTGAATTTGTGATGCAGTGTTTAATGAACTAAGGCCTCTGTGACTTTGTCGAACCGGCCGGGTGCCTGGAGCATGGAAGGGGGCCTCTTGTATTTTCATTTTAGTTGTTGAATTGTGCATTGTTCAAACTTCACCGGTTGCAAAGTTAGCGTTTCTTATCATCGCATAATTTGGTGCCTTCACTTGTTGCAAAAACTTCACCCTGTATTACTGATTCTTGATGTGTGAATATGGTGCCTCATCCATGTTACATTTTTAAATGTTCGTGGGTAAATGGGCATGCCCACGGGCGACGAGTATAAGTGAGGTTTTTCACCCATCGTTCTTCACGGGCATGTCCATGAAGAGAAATCGGGGTTGTATGCATAAGTATGAATAGGTAATGGGCATGTCCATAAAGAAAAATCGGGGTTTTATGCATAAGTATAAACGAACATTACCCGTAGGACAAGCTGAACTTCCCAGACCCACGTGTCTGGGCCTAATTTTTTTTGTGATGGGAAGTAGGATGTGAGATGGGGAGGGTGTGGAGAGAATGGACCACCACCTAGCCATCGAGACCACGCGTGTCTTCAAGCCGCACGAGTCTACAAAAGGAAGATCCAATCCGCATGATGATACGATGCACTCTTGGCAAAGCCAACCAAAAGGATACAACTAGCTTTTGTGGCATCAGCGTCCCTACTCCCAAGTGATGATCCATAGTGGCGTGTTGCTCTTTTCCTTTTACTCGCTAGTGGAGAATGGCCTAATGGCCGTCCATTCCGATGCGGGAGCAAGTAGGTCAGCCCATGCGTAGGACAGAATGATGGAGTAACGAGGAGTTTTTTTTATTAAGATAGCGTCGTTGGCGTGCACAATAGCAAAACTAGTCCTCTCTTTTTCGCACGCATCAAAGACAAAAATAGCATCTTATCCGTGCCCTAGAGGACCGGATTTGACGAGGACGTGACATATGGCGAATCCAGCCCAAAGGGGTGCGGAAACATCCCATCCGGCCCTAAGAGCACAAAAATACCCTCGTCTGGCCCACTAAGACGTGGATTCTCTCTCTTTTAGAAAAGTATTGTTTTTAGGAATTTCTAAATATAGCAAATGAGCTCTAAAACTTATGTTTTTTTAAGGCTCCTGACACAGTATACTTGCTTGTGTAAATTTTTCAGAATTTATATGTTCTGATTTTTTTCTCGAAAAATCCTGTAAGGCTATTGTTCGTAGGAATTTATAAATATAGCAAATGAGCTTCAAAAAATATGATTTTTTTTTGTAAATGCTCTTGATACTGTATAAAACAGATTGATAGTTTTAATCGATCCGATTTTAAACGGATTTGATTGTCTCGGATCGGATTTTTCTCGAATAATTCTCGGATTAGAAACGAATATTTTTTTTGTCGGAAACAAATGCAAATATAGTAGTCATGTTATCCGTCGATACGGATAATACGAAGTCGGATATCTAGAATACCAGCCCAATCCAACATGCAACAGCCTAGTGGCCCAGTGGCCCATCACTCATCAGGCTGGGATGGCCTAGCCACCAAAAAATTACGGTACGGCGCACGTACGTGACATGAGGCCGTGCGTATGCATTAGCACGAGGAATTGTTTGCCAACCGTTCGATCAAAATGGTTTTTGTTAAGAATAGGTATATAGCAGATGTACCGAATGGTTAGAGTGTGTAGCTAAATTGAATTTGACTTCCGTCTTACGAGAACTGCGTTAAAGAAATGCTACTCCAATATTGAACTTGAATATGCTTGGCTTTATGCTCTCAGCGTCACTGTTAACATGCGCGATAGATTGTCTTTAAAAGCTCGCACAGTGAGATCTTCTCATTTGTGTATGACAACAATTAATACACTAATTAATGTGGTAAACTAAGTGTTATGTTTATGATGAACTAATAAATGCACCTTGCTAGTGCCTGCCAATGTTATGTGTAGTTGATGAAAATATGAACAATTCATGAATGTTTGCATCAAATAAACTAGTTATATGTTTTCGCTAATTTTCGGCATACAAATTAAGGGGTTTTCATGTTCCGAAAAATATCCGTGACTGTATTCGTTTCGATTCGTATTCGATACGTATTATTCGTATCCAAGGTATTAGTATCCGGGAAAAAATATGAAAATAAATATGGCAAAATCATTATCCGTCCGTATCCGATTTGTTTTCACTCATACATGGTACTTACTTGGTAATTTTCCTAGAATTTAAATGTTCTTAATTTTTCTCAAAAATTCATTTAAGGCTACTGTTTGTATGCAAATTAAATAACCGATTTGAAGATAATTTTTAAAACATGCTCAAAATACTTTCCACATTTGTTCTCAGTATAATAATTTCAAGTTTACAATTTTTTGATGTTACAAGTCGAGTGACCAGACCATACAAAACCAAAAATCGTAAATAGTAAAAGTAGTAGTATGAATACTATTTTCCTTCGTGCACCAAGTAGTACTAATCGTACTACTACTTTTACTATATATGATTTTTTTTGTTTTATCTGATCTGGTCACTCGACTGGTAACATCAACAAGTTATAAACTTGAGATAATTATACTGAGAATAAATGTGGAAAGTATTTTAAGCATGTTTTTGAAATTTTCCTCAAATCAATTATTTTATTTGCATACAAACAATAGCCTTAAATGAATTTTTGAGAAAAATACAGAACATATAAAATTCTGGGAAATTACGCAAGTAAGTACATGTGTCAGGAGGCCTCACAAAAAATGTATAATTTTTAGAGCTCATTTGCTATATTTTGAAATTCCTATAAACAATAGATTTCAAGGAATTTTCGAGAAAATTTCAGAGCATATAAAATTCTAGAAAAATAACACAAGAATGTACGCTGTGTCAGGAGTCTTAACAAAAAACTGCATAATTTTTGGAGCTTATTTGCTATATTTAAAAAATCTTATAAACAATATTTTTTTGAAAGAGAGAGAATTCACGCCCTAGTGCCTGACGAGGGTATTTCCGTGCCTCTGGGAGCGGACAGGGTATTTCCACGCCCATGAGGGCCGTACGAGGCATTTCTGCGCCCTTGAGGGCTGTACAAGGCATTTTCATGCCTCTGGAGGCGGATTCGTCATGTGTCGCGTCCTCATCAAATCCGGTCCTCTGGGGTATGGACAATGTGCCATGGCACATTTTTGCCTTTCATGCACACGAAGGGTAGTTTTGTTATTACGTAACACTATTTTAGTCAAATACTCGAGTAATGAGTTCAGGGAGGAATGGAAGAAAGGCACTACTGCTTACTTTGTACTACTCTGGACGCAAATTTTGACTGGGTTACATACTACTCATGTTCAAGTTTGGCAGTCGCAAAATCTTAGAATTCAGTTAAGTTGTGTGATTCTACTATAATCGAGTCAAACTATCCTCAGGTCTGTCAGACTTTGGGAGATTGCCTATTTTCTGATGATGCAGGCTACACAAAGCACAGAGAGATTTACGCATGCCCCTCCCTCATCTGGGCCACTGCTGTCTGTAAAATGGGGAACAGGTCACAAACCAATTCAGAGCACTCATCTAGTCACCTTCCACTACAAATGATAAATTTGGCACGAGGAACTGAAATTTCCAGTGAACCATTTACTTTAGCATCATCGTATCAGCGTCACAGTAACAAAACAGTAGGATCCGTTCGTTCGTAAATATTATTAACCTTGCACCTGTGAAATTTCCACACACCAGAAATTCAGAATCCTTTTCTTGCATCTGAAGTATCATCATGGTTCTCATTCTTCTAGTGAAGACAAACAGACTAACTCCAGAACAAGGCTCCAATCTAAAATATTGCATTCTCCGATCAAACCTACTAGCATGCATGACAGCTACACTTAGACTTGCAACGACTAGCTACACATTGCACAATCACACAATTAAGAAGCAAAGCAGTACTCTTAACTCTCACATGAGGGGGCTCCTTCAGTCCTTTGCCCTTCCATGGAGTGGTACCTAGTACTGATTAACAACAGTAAAATCGCCAATCAGGAGGAGCAGACTACATCATACCATGCATCAGGTTCCTAGCTTTTTAGGAAGCTTTGGAGACCTGGCCGGCTGACGGTGTGATTGATTTAATCTAATGGTTAGCGTGACAGCGAGGCGAGGCGGCCGGCCTACACCTGGATAAAAGGCTGATGCAGGCTCTGCACGGCCTGGGCTGCGAGCGCAGCCCGGAGCTTCATGTCCTTGAGGGCAGGGTCCTCAAGGAGCAGCACCTTGTCCTTGTCCCTCACCCCAACCATGTGGAGGTGGTCGCTGTCCTCCCTCTCCTTGCCCCTGAACAGCAGCCTCTGCTCCCTGGGCTCCAGCCCTGTCACCATGGACAGCATCACCTTCAGCTCCCCTGCAACAATATTTTTTGCAGAACGCATGTTAGATCTTGATCCAAAGTAGTACACTTAGTTTATTATTTTTTGTAACAACAAACACATTGTTTTTTTGGGCCTTGCTTGGGTACATCCTTTTAGAAAAGTTTACGAATCTTAAAGCAAAATTGTTAATATTAGGTGTGGGTAGATTTGTTTCAGTAGAAAAAATAAATCAAATTGAATATTAAGTTGGGGGATATCTTTGGTTTGATTTATTTTTTAGGTTAATGCAGATTTGATCACACCTAATATTAACCACTTTGCTTTAAGATTCGTAAATTTTTTCTTAAAGAGATGTACCGAAGCACACCCCTTGTTTTTTTAATATTAACAAACACATTTTGTTCAGAGATTATGCTTTGTAGTAGCAAACAAAATGTAGGAAGGTTCCACTCAGGTTCCTTCTCTGAGATCTGAACCATCGTGTGCTGGCAGTGCATGTAGGCTGCCGCATTGCTGATAACTGTGCAGACATGTCCATGCCATTATTTGTATTTTCTATTACAAGAACTCCACTCTCTAGCTGTGGAATTGCTGCCTTGCTGAGGAGGAGAAGGTGGCAAACTGGCTCTTGCCAATCGGTCATTTTTATAACGGAAGCAGGTGACCATGCTAATGGGCATATAGATCTCTATGATAAGATCCAGGAGCTCACAAACAAAGGTCAATTGGGAGAAACGTTGGTAAAATGCGTGGATCTGGCTGTGTAAACAGGACCAGAGGTATGTCAAAATGCTTTGACCTGTTTCAGTTCTTGTTAAATTTGCTCTTAACTTTCAGCAGTTAGTACCCATGACTCCATGAGGGTTCCAAACTGGAACTGAACAGTGGAGGCACAGGTTTTCAAGTGAACTCGGGGAAGTTAGGAAAGGTAGTAACTAAGTACCAACTAACTGCCAATCGACACACATTACTACACCGCATCTAACATCTAGTACCAAACAATTGAACTAGCATCCTTACTGATGAACTTGTCTGAAAACCTGCAGTTACTGGACCATCTTTGGTGTACATAACATATGCAACAACTGAATCGTGTAAAGGAGTGCCAGTGTGCATGCTACTCTCAGTCCTCAAGCCTTTATCGTGCTTACAAAAAGGGCTTGGCGAATATTCATGCATCTTTGCCACAAAAAGGTGTGCTTAGGAGAGAAGTCCGAAAAGGAATCATGGCCGAATCAACTTTCCAAGAACACATTCTACCAATCACACGCATACCGAAAAGAAAGAAAGAAAAATACTCAAATCCAAAACATACTAGTTATCCCCCATTCTCCAACCATCCGATTAACTGTTGTTAGCTTTGCAAAGATGAGAGAATTAGCTTGATCAGCAAACGAGTAATGAAAAGCTTATATTAACACTCACCAAAAGTGCAGGTAGCTCCAATGGACACATCATGCCAGGAGAACCCGGTGGCCACCCTCACGGTGATCACCTCCACGTCCCCCCTCCCCTCCCTCTTCTGCACCAGCATCCCCCCCGGCCTCACCTCCCACTCTATCTCCCCGCCGCCGCCGCCGCCGCCGCGGACCACACCGACATCGCCGTCACCGCTGCTACCAGTGCTGCCCTTGGAGGAGCTCCTTTTGAACAGCCTCTTGGAGTACCTCAGCTTGATCATTGTCACAAATGGCAACCTCGCTCGGATAACTCGGTGGTGGGCAGCAGGAACAGTGGTGAGTGGTGACTACTGGTGGGTGGAGTTGAGCTGGTGATGTGGCCATGGAAGAAGAGCTTGGTGTATATATATATATAGGAGACGAGGGGGGCCAGGGCATGCAAAGGACAAGCTTTAGAAGCGTGTGCGTTTGTTTGTTAAAGGCGCCAATGAGGGAGACACTGGGACAGGCGACCTTCGTAAAGTCCAAAGCGGCAAGCTCGCAAAAGGAGAAACAGCTTGTAGAGCCATAGCGTGCATGAACATCGTCTAATAAAATATCAAAAATATATTTTACTGTTGCTACAGTACCACAGCAGAGCAATCTTCACTCTCTTGTAAAATACTGTTCACACAGTTGATCTTTGCCATAATACAAAGGATCCAGATCTATTGCCGGAGAGCTTCTACGAAGCAACCTGGCTGGCATGTGGGGCCAGGTCCCATTTCTGCAACAACTATGACACTAGTAGCAGTAATCAAGTAAAAATGATGGCTACAACTTTTGTTTTTGATAGATTGAAAACATGATTACAGGATCGCCTCAAACAATCATTGAGAGATACTCCATGCAATCAGAAATATATGATGTTTTATAAAGCGTACAGTCAAATTTACCAAACTTTGACTAATAAATATATGAAAACCTATTTAGATTTGTCTTGAGAGAATAGTATCATTAGATTTGTCATGATAAACATTTTCATAATATAATAATGTTGTATTTTTCAGTAGTTCTCCTGGTTGGTCTTGGTTAATCTGGTTGTCCCAGCTTCTTGATTTGTTTTTTGTTCATGTTCTTGTAGAACTTGATATGAGCTTTCTATAAAAGCTAGGTCGTTTCTTGTTTTCAAAATAATAATAATAATTTTGTATTTTTTTACTAACATAGTCCTAGTTAAACTTTGATATAGAACTCACTCCTCCCTGTGCTCAAGAATGTAGGCCGTTTTGAACATCGGCACAATATATGTCGCTGTTCATGCCGCTGGTGAGGTGGGTTTAGCATTTTGGGTGGGGGCATTGTTGGGTAAAGCGGGTGAAATGGTTTAGGGGTTGCATCGCGGCCATGGATAGGATATTAGTGTGCATGCAATGGAAGCACATGGGAGTTGGCAAAACACGCATGGAATCTAGCCCCTTTTCTCTAAGCTAGCTCCTGGGCAAGAACACGATAATTAGGGCGGTCGGTTAGGCCGCAAACCTACCGGGATTATTGTAATGGCGGTTGGTTGCAAGTTTTCCTGCTCGCGTTTCGCGTCTGATAGCTCTCGCCTTTGATGAACACTTACAGGGGGGGAAAGATGATGGCGTGATGATTGTAACGAGCTAATTTGTACGTGCAGTGTGTGTGTTAATTATGAAGCGTTTGGTTAGATATATT
This sequence comes from Phyllostachys edulis, assembly GCA_036346405.1. Lineage (NCBI taxonomy): Eukaryota > Viridiplantae > Streptophyta > Magnoliopsida > Poales > Poaceae > Phyllostachys > Phyllostachys edulis. The sequence continues at coordinate 46,629,382 of CM070552.1, read as the reverse complement.
TCAGCTTTTAGGGGGCTCTAGTGGTGGTTAAGCCAGCATGTGGGGCTTGAGATGTTTTTTAGGGCTTGGACTTTGGAATTGTCCAAAACATCCGAAACAGATTTAAGTTTATCTTTTCTGCGATACAGGTGTACTGTTTCAATCTTTGTATGACAATCATACACGTATAGGTATAGGCTGGCTTGCACTGAACAAACAATATATATAAGCAAATTTTGCTGTATGTGTAAGTCAACGTAGTAGATTCTCAATTAACAGTTAGCCATGCTCTCAGTGGTTCGTGGCTTTAGGCTCCTGGCTCACCATGGTTAGAGCGTTGCTTTTGTTGGAGTCTTACAAAGTAGGGTGTTCTTTTTCTTTAAGTTAATATGGATGGGGAAATCTCAAACCTAAAAAAAAACAGTTAGCCACGAAAACACGAAAAAAATACGCGATAATGTATGCTTAACAATATGTACTTCACAGTTCATTCATTCACGGATTAGGGGTTTTGGTCAGTATCCAGAGTGGAGTGCGGAGATGCATGCCTGCCGGCTCAATTAACCCCGGTCAATCAGGGCTGAAACTGAAATCACCCTGCTGGCTACTGACCAAACAGTAAAGGTAGGTGAGCCTCATGACGGATACTCCCTGCGACGGAGCAAGGTCTCAAGGTGTCTGAGCGTGGGAAACGGTGACAGTGAATGAATGGTATTTTTATTTATGTTAAATTTGTTTAAGAGAAAATGTCTGCTCCTCTTGATATATAAGAGGGTTTATTAATAGTATTACAAGTTAGGAGGTAGAAAATTATAACATTATCTATATAAAGGTCAAGCGACTATAGAAGTCTCGTGGTCTTTTTCTCCTTCGTTGGTAGCTATGATGCATGATAGGTTTTTATTGGCGGTGTCTACTACGTCACCTTTCTTGATCTATTGAGGAGCTTCAACCCCATCTTTGTCCCCTACTCGGAGACCCCTTCGGACCAAAGACCTCTTTATGCGAAGGCTGAGGAGGTGGGACGATTGGCCAAGGCTTCGAGGTGATGTCCTTTGCCCTTCGCATGCCTCGAAACGGCTAACTTCTTTGGTCGTCCCTACAGCACACCCTATCTTATGAAAGTAAATAAAGTCCTTCACGGACCATATGATCAATTATATGTCAAGTACTCCCAATTATAGAACTAGCTAGCCGACATCGATCCTCTAGAGGCTCTTTCTCAGATCCTGCCACCTGTTGAAACGCGGATCTTGAAGCAAACTGCATCTTCTTCCTCTCCCTTCCCCACCACAACTCTTGATGACACGGAAGCTCTGAACCCACATGCGGGATGCGGCTTGCTTGGATTTGGATTTGGATTCCCCGTCGTATGTGGCGACAATCTTGGCTGCTCACTTGATCGATTCCATGGTGTTCAGACAATTACGCCATGTGATACATGTCCACCTGGTACAAAGAGAGGTGTAAAATAATGATCAGTACAACTACCTAGTTAGGTACACTTGATATGATTGAAAACTTTGGTGGATGCTGTACTGTCAGGATCACCCAATGCCTATAACTTTTACCGATTGTAGTTGAGTGGCGTGGTCAGTAAGTTCAGAAAGATACTAGTATGCTACAGCAGAAAAATATACAGATTTTGGTGGAATTGGTGTAGCGTAGCATATAGTTTGATGCTGTTCTGAGGAGGTGGTAGGTGTTTGTTCGTTTGTTGTCTCGCTGAGGTGACTTCACCTATTTTTTTTTATTAGAGCTTGTATTATCTCCTTTTCTGTTACAAATTAAGGCAGAACTATTGTGTTTGTTAAAAATAATACAGGTCTGGTTTATCCTAAATCCAAATTCCATAGTAAACAAAAAGTTAAGACCATCTACAATGTAGAGCTAGATTTATTTTTCTCTTACAATGTTTATCACTTCTTTCTCTCTCCATGGGATCAACAACTAAATAAAATACTACACCTTTTTTTTTCTCTCCACCACACACCCTCTCCTTATTTCACTCACAACCGGCCCGCATGAATTTTCTATTTGCTTGGCATCGATGCAAGTAGATGCAACGGTTCTAGCATCTTTTTTCTAGCACTGATTGCTGCAATGTGCTAGCACCGATTCCTATGTTCTCTCCTCTTCTAGCTCCGGTTTAAAGCAACATTGTGCATGGCCTAATAGCTAGGCTCGTCTCTAGGCTGGTATCTATGCAGTAATCAAAGATGACGTGATGTGTGCGCTGAACGCCTAGTACAGTATACAAAGCAACGGTTCAGCAATGCTTTAATAACATTGCTCCCAACACTTTTAGGATGTCTTGTCCACACCAATTAGAAGAAGCTATGACTTGAATTGGGAAGCGTTGGACATCTCCCCGCAAAATCTGGACAGCCTCGATGGACCTTTCTCGGAGCAGGAAGTCACATCCACGTTAGCACAGATGCCAAGCGATAAGGCACCAGGTCCTGATGGTTTTACGTTCATGTTCTTCAAAACTTGTTAGCCTATCATCAAGACGGACATCATAGCGGTTTTCCAAAGCTTTTATAGCCTCAGAACGACGAGCCTCCACATGCTGAACACAGCAAACATCTCTCTGCTTCCGAAGAAAGAAGGGGAAGAGAGTGCAATAGACTACAGACCCATCAGCCTCATCCATGGGGTAGGAAAGTGGATAGCCAAGACATTGGCATTACGTCTAGCCCCACACCTACAAATGTTGATATCCATTAATCAAACCGCTTTTGTAAAAAGAAGAAGCATACATGACAACTTCATGTATGTCAAAAACCTTACAATGAGGTTACACAAATCCAAAACACCCACTCTATTCCTCAAGTTAGACATAGCAAAGGCGTTCGACTCGGGACGCTGGGACTACCTTCTAAATCTACTCCAAAGGAGGGGTTTCCCCTCCAGATGGAGAGACTGTATTGTAGCTTTATGGTTGACGGCCTCCTCAAGAGTCCTCAATGGCATTCCCGGTTGTAAGATTGAAGAAGCCGACTAGAGGGGGTGAATAGGCGGTTTTAAAAATATTTTGGCTAAAACCGAGTTTTATGCAGAATTGTAAATCAATTCGGTTGTTGCCCAATTAAAACATAAATCAACTAGTCTTTACTAAGTGCACCAACAATATAAGACAATTGATAATGATAGCAGTCATACAAAGATATGTAAGCAATTTAATACAAGGAATGTAAATTGCACAAAGTAAAGCACAAGAAGAACAAACCACACAGACACAATGATGTTTTACCGTGGTGTTCAGAGACTTGTCGGTCTCCTCTAATCCATGTTGAGGTAAGCCCAAACTAATTAGACCGGCTTCACGAATTAAGCCAAACACCTCCGAGTTACGTCCAACCACTTGGACCAACTCTAACACAAACCAACACCTCGATCCACTCGGGGTTGCTCTTCCTCCACTCCAGAGATGGCGAGCACCAAACCACTCACAACCGCCCGGGTTTTATCACAACCTTCTTTGAGAAGATCACCGGCGCAACTCCTCCAAGTCATCTAGGTGTCAGCAAACACCAAGAGTAACAAGTCGAAGACGCTCACTTGAACAGATCAAGTGTCTAAGCTCAAGTGGATACACAATCCACTACCTAATGCAACACATGCACTTAGGGTTTGTTCTCTAAGCTCACTAAGTGCAACACATGCACATAAGAGTGTAGAGAGCTTGCTTTTTGTTCAATGGAATGGATATATCACTAGCAACCACACCTTCCACAACCGGCCAAAGTGGGTATATATAGCCCACACACAAAAACTAGCCGTTGGAGAGAATCTACTGAAAAAGCAGGGAACCCCGGTCTGACCGCCAACCAATGGCCGGTTAGACCGCCTTTGCTCCAACGGTTATAAAACTAGCCGTTGGATACACATCAGGTCTGACCGCCAACCAATGGTTTGTCAGACTGGACCAAACCGGTTAGACCGCCAGAGGGGTGGTCAGACCGCTCCACAAAGGAGCAAACCAGACCAGAAAAACACATTCTCTAGAAAAAGCATACCACAAAAATACTTTGGTATTACCGCTCTCCGGTAGTACCGTTTATTATGTGCGGTACTACCGCACAAAAACTTACGGTTAAAACTGCTCACCATGGGATTGGTCAGACTGCCCAACTAGGGGTGTTAATGGGCTAAAACCCCACCCAAACCCACCCAACCCATTTCTATATAGCACATCTACCCAACTCAACCCAACCCACTACTCCACCTCCAAAACCCAACCCACATACAAATCCAACCCATACCAACCCAACCCAATTCTCTCAGACGGTTCAACCCACCAAAGAAGCAACAAGACCCATCATCTCCAATTATCTACCTCCATTCCAACACCAGCAAAAGGTTCTTCAACCCCCATGGGCGTCTCCCCCTACCCTCCTCCACCTGCCCACGCCCCAAACCCCACTCGCCCTTGGTCTCCGCCTCTACTGCCGGTTCCCTCCTCCCCTGCTGCTAGATTGGAGAGCTTCGAGCCATGCTGCCATCTTGCGCGCTGCGTGTTGGACGGAAATCTCCACACCCGATCCCCAAATCCCCGCGCGTTCGCCGTCCGTGCTAGTAACGGCTCTGTGGCGGTCGTCTCGGACGTTGTGCTCCACTGGTCCCCGCGCATCGCCCGCGAGTGTGGTGTCCCGCATGTGACGTTCCACACCATCGGCGCCTTCGCCGCGGCCTCCATGGTCGCGGTGCACCTTCACCGCCCTGAGGTCTCCCCAGACTTGTTCGCCCCCGGCGGCTTCTCGCACACCGTGGAGCTCCGCAGGTCCAGTCAACGAGGAGGCCCGCGCACCTCCCCTCTTCCATGCCGCCGAGGCCAAGAGCTATGCCGCCGTCTTCAATAGCTTCTCGACGCCGAGGTCGACTTCGCCGAGTACTACCAGAGACTTGGTGGGTCTCCCAAGAAGGTGTTCTCGTCGCCCAACGCTGCCGCTTCCACCACCGATGCTCGACGGCACCGCGGATTGGCAAGACGGAGGCGGGACCCCATCCCGCGATGGCTCGATGGCGGTCGGCGGGTCGATGGTGTCGCCGCTTTGGGAGCACGCGGGGCTCTCCGCGGACCAGCTCCAGAGCTGGCCGCCGACCACGCGCGCTGGCCCATTGCCTCCTGGGTGACCTCGGTGCCAGCGGAAGGTGTGGAGCAAAGACGAGGAGCGCGCAGGCCCAACAAGGCACAAGTGAGGAGGAGCAGCCGTGCTCATCCGGCGGGCTCATGTGCGAGTTCACATCCAACCCAACCCACCCATCACCCACATCAAAACCACGGGTTGAACCCATTTCAACCCGAATTTTTTGAACCCACACCGACCCAACCTAACCCGTTCTACTATAAACCCAACCCAACCTAACCCGTTAACTACAACAACCCATCCAAACCCAACCCGAATTAAAACCCAACCCGTTCAACCCATTTCAACCCAACCCATTAACACCCCTATGCCCAACCCATGGCGATCAGACCGATATACCACCGGTCAGATCAACTGACATGGGCTATCAGACCACCCACTGCCAACAAGGCTGAAAACAGATTGTACACCTTATTTCAACTCAATTTGCAAAATATATTTGCCAATTGACGCAATATGCACACAAGGGATGAAAGCAAGATTCTCAACAAGTTGCAAAACACATTTGCCGACTTTTAGAATCAATGCCACAAGGAATAAGGTACATGGACTTACACTATTTACAAAACACATTCGCAAACTAAAGTCACATGCTACAAGAATTATACATGAGCCTTAACTATTTGAAAAACACATTTGCAAATCTCGGCAACATGCTAATGAGACCTAGAGCAAGCACAACGAGCTGTCAACACATGATACTCTCAAACTACTAGTCAATACCCCTCTTAATAGTACGACAACCTATATTAGCAATCCGGTCTTCCAACCAAACACCAAGACTGGTAAAAGACTAGGAACACATCATTAGCCCTAGCTAGCCACACATTTGCCTTGCACATTCACTTGAAGCTTAATGACGCACATCTTCACTTCAAGACCGGGCCATTGACTTGATAATCATCAATACATGATGATTTTCTTTACTTCAAGTTTTTGACTTGAATATGCATCAACCGATAATGCACTCTTTCACTTGACACTCATCAACACATGGTGGGTCTTCTTTTGACTTGATGATCGACTCATATTCATCTCCTCTTCTTGAACATCATCGACACACGATGATTTCCTTTTCTTCGAGATCTTGATATGCATCAACACATGATGCATCTTCTTCTTGAACCTTGACTTGATGACGATTAACTCATAATGTCATCCAACGTCTCTATCATCATGGGACATAACCTATTCATCCAACTCATGGAAAATATTAGTCCCACAACATGATTGCCATTAATTACCACAACATACTATTAACTCATAATGGTGGGTCAAGATACTCCAATCTTTCCCTCTTTGGTAATTGATGACAACCATCACAATACGAATAATTGAATATAAAGACATATGAGTATATATGAACTACACAAGTTTTGTATACTCATTTGATATGTTTCAAAGTAAAGATTCTTAATATACGTGGATAAAGAAATATGGATCAATACTAATGAAACCACAAAACATGGAATGAACTCCCCCTAAATGTGTGCATACACGAATGTGTAATAAAAACATATGCACATGTTCAAGTTAGACTTTTAGTGGAGTTCAACTTATATTTTGGATTTGAAGAATGCAACAAGATATAGAAATATGATGTCGAATGCATACCTCCATGATTTTCACCTTTTTATCCAACTGAGACTAAATAATAGGTTTAACAATAGAAGTGTTAGTCTCACAAATAAATTTGTCATTAATAACCAAAATACTCTATTAACTCATAATGGCCAGTCTAAATTCTTCATCAGTGGCAACATCAACTACGGTAGGGGCCTGCGACAAGGAGACCCGCTGTCCTCTTTTCTTTTCATCTTGGCAATCGACCCTTTACAAACGCTATTTAAAAGAGCAACAAATATGGGTCATTTGGAACCAAATTGTGGACGTCTACACATGCTCAAGACATCGCTATATGCAGATGACACGGCTATATTCATCTGCCCCACAGCAAGAGATGTGCTATCGATAGCCAGCATTCTACAGCTCTTCACGAAGGCCTCGGGCCCGACTAATGTACACAAAAGCACAGTGGAGCCTATAGGTGAAGAATCTAGACCCGCCATTATGAGTTAATATAGTATTTTGGTGATTAATAACAAATCTATATGTGAGACTAACACTTCTATTGATATACCTATTGTTTAGTCTCATTTGGATGAAAATATGAAAATCATGGAGGTATGCATTCGACATCATATTCTCATATCTTGTTGGATTTCTCGGATCCAAAATATAGGTTGAACTTCACTAAAAGTCTAACTTGAATATATGCATATGTTTTTATTACACATTCGTGTATGCACACATTTAGGTGGAGTTCACTCTATGTTTTGTGATTTCATTAGTATTGATCTATATTTCTTTATCCACATATATTGGGGATTGCTACTTTAAAACATATCCTTTGAGTATATAAAACTTGTGTAGTTCATATATACTCATATTACTTTATATTCAATTATTTGCAATTGTGATGGTTGTCATCAATTACCAAAGAGGGAAAGATAGAAGTATCTTGTCCTGCCATTATGAGTTAATGGTATGTTGTGGTAATTAATGACAATCATGTTGTGAAACTAATATTTTTCATGAGTTGGATGAATAGGTTATGTTCCATGATGATGGAGACTTTGGATGACATCATGAGTTGATCGTCATCAAGTCAAGACTCGGGATGAAGGAAATCATCATGTGTTGATGATATTCAAGATAAGATCTCGAAGTGAAGAAGGTCATCATATGTTGATGATTATCATGCCAAAGTTCAAGAAGAGGATGCATCATGTGTTGATACACGTCAAGATCTCGAAGAGGAAATTATCATGTGTTGATGATATTCAAGTCGAGAACCCGGACTTGAAGTGAAGATATGCGTCACCAAGCTTCAAGAGAATGTGAAAGGCAAAGGTATGACTAGCTAGGGCTAAGGATATGTTCCTAGTATTTTATCGGTTTTGGTATTTGGTTGGAAGACTAGATTGCTAGTATAGATTTACCGTACTATTAACAGGGGTCTTGATTAGTAGCTTGAGAGTGTCATGTGTTGATAGCTCGTTGTGCTTGTTCTAGCTCTCGTTAGTATGTTGCCAATATTTGCGAATGTATTTTGCAAATAGTTGAGGCTCATGCATAATTCTTGTAGCATGTGACTTTAGTTTACGAATGTGTTTTGCAAATGGTTTAAGTCCATGTACCTTATTCCTTGTGGTGTGATTAGCATGTTGCCAATATTTGCGAATGTGTTTTGCAAATAGTTGAGGCTCATGCATAATCATTTTAGCGTGTGACTTTAGTTTGTGAATATATTTTGCAAATGGTTTAAATCCATGTACTTATTCCTTGTGGTATGATTTTAAAAGTTGGCAAATGTATTTTGCAACTTGTTGAGAATCTCGCTTTTATCTCTTGTTTGCATCGTGCATCAATTGGCAAATGTGTTTTACAAATTGAGTTGAAGCGAATGCAAATTCCTTGTTTTCCAGTCTCTGGCGGTATGACCGTAGGCTGTTGAGTGGTCTGACCGCAACTGGTCGTACACAGTGGTCGTAGACACTAGTCATGAACATTGGTAGTAGACCTGGTCGTGGGTCTGGCCAGCGGTATGACCGCATTTCTATTGCGGTACTACCTCAAGGAGGTAATACCGAGTTTTACTTGGTGGTTCGTTTTTTCCGAAGAAGGTGTTTTTGTGAGATTTCTTGAACTCTGGAAAACATTGTTCCGTTCTAGCCGAGTGGTGCTACCACGATGTGGTAGTACCGATTTGTAGTTGGCGGTCGTACCGCAACTCCTTTTTTAATGGCTAGTTCAGAGCATTAAATGCAACTATTCCGACCGTTGAACGGAACATCGGTAGTACTGGGTTTCAATGGAGGTACTACCGGAAATCCTAATTTTTTCAGGAAAGTAGTTGTAACAGCTAGTTTTGCTGGTAGGGGCTATAAATACCTCCCCACCTGCCTCTAGCTGATGGTAGCTGATGCCCTATTTCATTTCTTTGAGCAAAGAGCAAGCCCTCTCCTCTCTTTTGTGCATGTGTTGCACTTAGTAAGCTTAGAGAGCAAACCCTAAGTGCATGTGTTGCATTAGGTAGTGGATTGTGTATCCATTGAGCTTAGACACTTGATTCGTTCAAGTGAACGTCTCCGACTTGTTACTCTTGGTGTTTGCCGATACCTAGATGGTTTGGAGGAGTTGCGCCGATAATCTTCTCAAAGAAGGTAGTGAGAAGACCCAAGTGGTTGTGAGTGGTTTGGTGCTCGCCATCTCCAGAGTGGAGGAAGAGCAACCTGGAGTGGTTCGAGGTGTTGGTTCGTGTTGGAGCCGGTCCAAGTGGTTGGACTTACCTCGGAGGTGTTTGACTTAATTCGTGGAGCCGGTCCAATTAGTTTGGGCTTACCTCAACGTGGATTAGGGGAGATTAGTAAGTCTCCGAATACTATGGTAAAATATCATTGTGTCATTGTGGTTTGTTCTCTTGTGTTTTACTTTGATCAATTTACATTCCTTGTATTAAATTGCTTACATGTCTTTGTATGATTGCTATCATTACCAATAGTATTATGTTGTTGGTGCACTTAGTAAAGACTAGTTCATTTAGGCTTTAATTGTGCAAAACCATATTGTTGTTAGCTTCCGCATTAGAAATCGGTTTTAGCCAAAAAAAAAGTTTTTAAAACCGCCTATTCACCCCCCCTCTAATTGGCCTCCTCGTTCTTATAATAGGGTGTCACCACATTGACCTCGACACGCTTCTCATAGATGTTTTGGCCAACCGCTCTAACTTTCCCGTCAAATACCTAGGGCTCCCACTTCATCACAAAAATACCAGGAAGGTTGACTTCCAGCCTCTGCTAGACAAAGTTGGGCAAAGGCTAGCAGGCTGGCAAGGTAGGCTGCTCTCCTTTGCTGGTCGATCCACCCTGGTAAAATCGGTGCTCTCCTCGATGCCGACTTACTACCTCACGACCTTCAAAGCACCAAAATCCATCCTTCGAACCCTGTACCGATTAAGGAGGAGGTTCCTCTGGGCGGGGTCAGAATTGTTAATAGGTGGGAAATGCAAAGTAAATTAGGAAAGGGTGTGTCGCCCAAAAGAGCTTGGTGGTTTAGGAATTCTCAGTCTCTCTAGGTTTGTAAGGGCACTCAGGCTTCGTTGGCTCTGGCAAGAATGGAAAGCTGAAAACAAACCTTGGGTTGGCATGGATATACCTTGCGATGAGACTGACAGACGACTATTTGTGATGGCCACCTCAATCACTTTAGGCAACGTGAAAAAAAAGCAAAGTTCTGGACCTCATCTTGGCTCAATAGGACTTCCCCTCAGGACATCGCACCGGAGATCTACCGTCTTTCCATCCAAAAAAATTGAACGGTCCACACGACACTATAGAAAAACTACTGGATACAGGACATAAACCTACAAGGCGTAACCCCAGATGGACTAGTTCATAAATTTATATGACTCTGGAAAAGAGTCCACCAAATCACCCTGGACCCATCGGCCTCGGATGAGATCACCTGGAAACAATCTTCGAAGGTCGAATACTCAGCAAAATCAGCTTACGCTCTGCTATTCCTAGGATCAACGACAACAGAGTTTCAAAGTCTCATATAGAAAACATCAGCGCCACCTAAATGCAAATAGTTCGCGTGGCTAGCGATTCAAAATAGACTTTGGACCTCTAACAGAATTCAAGCAGGCCCTTTGCCTCCTCTGCAGACAGGCCCCAGAATCGGTCATGCATCTTTTGGCGGAGTGCAGGTTCTCTCGTCGAGTTTGGCAATCAATGGCGGACTAGGTGTGATGTGTGTTGCTTAGGCCACTCTACTGGCCGGTCTGTCATGACATAGAGGAATGGTGGAGGAAAATTGGCCACGTTGGTCATCTGTCGAGAAGGGCAACGACCTCGATGGTGATCCTAATCACTTAGGAGATCTGGATAGAGCGCAATGCCAAAATCTTCAAACGTTGATTCTCCTCGCCTATGGAGCTAGTCTCTAAGATCAAGGAAGAAGGAAGAGCTTGAACCCTGGCAGAGGGGAAATGTTAGGAGCAATTAATACCCCTGTAATTAGAACTTAAATTGTTCATTAGGGCCTCGGGCCTAGAATTTTTTGTTTCCTTGATCCGCCTTTATTAATCGAAAAGGCAGCTTTCCTGCCAGTTTCAAAAAACAATTGCTACCAAAAAGGAAGCTGCACTGTAAGTAAAGGATTTTCACCCCATCAGCCTAACAAGGCGGACCGCGGCCTCGTCGGGGCGGCGCACTCGGGAGGACTACGTGCCAACGCACTGGGGGAGTACGGACTGGGACACGACGGGCTTGGAACTGGATGGTGCGACACAATCTAGGAGGAGGACACGGCTCGGTGTAGCAGAAAGCAACCGATGCTGCCGAGGCGACGCAGGCAATTCACTGGACAACTTGTAGTCTAGGCAAGGGAATACAACATTTCTTGTGGCTATAGATTAGGGAGGGATTCATAGTTTTGGCTTTCTTCAAGCGAAGGACTATCCAGGACAACTTTAGATTTGTCCAATTGGCTGCCAAAAATCTGAAATCGAGCAAGATACCAGCCTTATTCTTCAAGATTGATATAGCGAGGGATTTTGACATGGTGTTTGTTATGAATAGCGCTTGTATTCATTACGAGGCCAATGGGACAATATATATACAAGTATAGGGTGGCATATATGCATGGAACGCCTTATACAACAGGAAAAGGACATATACATCTAATCCCCCCCCCTCAAACTTATGGTGGATTAGCAACATTAAGTTTGGAGAGATAGAAGTTGTGCTGAGCTCTGGTCTGCGCCTTTGTAAAGAAGTCTGTCACCTGAAGTTCTGAAGGCACATACTGAAGAGCGACAATCTGGTCCTGTACCTTTGTCCGCATATAGAAAACATCAACACCAATATACTTTGTAAGCTCATGCTTCACCGGATTGGTAGCAATGCTAATAGCCCCTGTACTGTCAGACGAAAGAGGAGTGGGTGCTAAAACAGAAACACCAAAATCCTCAAGTAACCACCGTAGCCAAGTAACCTCCGCAGTCAACAAAGCCATAGTCAGAACTCGACCCTCAAAGACTCGAATGAGAAGTCATGGTTATGCCTTTAGTCTTCCAAGCAATGAGAGAAACACCAAGAAAAATACAATAAGCAGAGAGAGATCGACGATCAGAGTGATCACTAGCCCAGGTGACATCAGAATATGCCTGGAGTTGTAAAGAGCTGGAGCATGGGAAAAACAGGCGACGAGTGATGGTTCCACGAAGATATCATTGAACTCGAAGAAGATGACTATAGTGGAGCTGAGTAGGAGCAAAAATAAACTGACTCAAGATATACACAGGGTACGAAATATCTGGACGAGTGACACCTTGATAAACACGACTCCCAACAAGGTGACGATAGCGAGTAGAATCTGCAAGAGCCTCACCATCAATGGGCCGAAGATGAACATTAAGCTTCATAGGAGTCTCAGCGGTGTGCTGATCAGTAAAAGAAGCACGATCAAGAAAATCCTGAATATACTTTTCTTGGGATAGATAGAAACCCTCAGGTGTAGAAGTAACCTCAACCCCAATAAAGTAGACCCAGATCAGACATGAGAAACTACTCATTAAGACGCTCATTCATAAAGGTGATGTACTGAGAGTCATCTCTAGTAATGATCATATCATCAACATATAAAAGGAGAAGCGTTCGACCACAAGACGAAGTGTGAATAAAGAGAACAGGATCATGAGCACTGGCAGAGAAACTAGCTGTTGTGACAACAGAAGAGAAACAATCAAACCAGACACGAGGAGCTTGCTTGAGGCCGTAGAGAGATCGGCGAAGGCGACAAACCATACCCTCAGGAACATAATACCCCGGTAGTGGCTGCATATAAACCTCTTTACGCAGCTCACCATTGAGAAAGATATTCTTGACATCAAGCTGAGAGATGGACTATGCTCGAACAAACGCCATAACAAGAAGAGTGCGAACAGTGGTCATGTAGAAGTGCTGGTCTGCGATTGTTGCTTGACAAGCGCAGCACGGGGAGGGAGGGTGTCGGCAATGGCGGCGGCGACGTCCGGCGGCGACGGCTGCAATAGGTAAAACCCTAACCCTAACCTCACTCTGATACCATGTTATGAATAGCGCTTGTATTCATATGATGCTAACGGGTCAATATATATACAAGTACAAGGTGACATATATACAAGGAACTCCTTATACAATCGGGAAAAGACATATACATCCAACATATCTAAGAGTGTTGACACACATGGGTTTTGGTGCCCGTTGGCGAGAGTGGATCTCGTTGATATTTGCCAATTCTAGTTTGAAAATTCTTCTCAATGGGAGACCGGGCGAAAGGATCTTTCATGCTAGAGGACTTCGCCAAGGGACCTCTGTCTCCTATGTTGTTTCTGTTGGTCATGGAAGTGTTCAATTGTTTCATCTTCAAAGTCGACGAACTTGGAACTTGGCGTCTTGTCTCCACTGAGTCGCCGTGGCATGGTGGACAGGGTCTCACTTTATGCAGATGAAGTGGCTATATTTCTTTCTCCAACAGAAGCCGACCTTACTGCCGTCAAAGCAATCCAGGATCGCTTTGGTTCGGCATCGGGCCTTCATGCCAATCTTGCAAAAGATCTCGTTCGCTGCCATCGCTTCTCAAGACAACCAGATTAATCTCGCCAGGGATATTATACAGTGTGAGGTCAACAATTTCCCAGTCAAATACCTCGGCTCGCCACTGTCAACGGGCAGGCTAAAAAAGTACATCTGCAGCCGCTCATCGACAAGATTGTAGCAAAGTTGTCTGGCTGGAAAAGCAGCCAAAAAAAGAGCACTGTAGCCAAATATTTTAGATAATGGAAGAGAAAAAATTTCTTCTGATCTCTGCATCAAAAATACACATAACTCATTTATTAAAAGAACTGTAGCCGAATATGCCATGGTGTTTTTGTCTGATAAAAATGCTAATTTTATTATTTCGTTTGGAAAACTAGATTTGATATTTCATTTAAAAAAGGTAGTGGGCCTCGTGGCAAAACAGCCAGACTCATCAACGGGTGGCCGACTGATTCTTGTCAAAACTGTCCTCTCCGGAATTCGAATTTACCACCTCATGGCAATCGACGTCCGAGCTTGGGTGGTCAAGGCGATCGACAAGCGGAGACGAGATCTCCTTTGGAAGGGACCAGAAGCGGTGCAAGGTGGTCAATGTCTCGTGGCTTACAACAAAGTCTGCCCGCCCCACCGTTGGTTGGAGTTGGGTGGTTTAGGCATGCCCGATTTAAAGCTCATGGATTACGCGTTGAGGATTAAATGGATGTGGCTTCAAAAAACGGACGATTCCAGATCATGGGCAGCGCTCTCAAAGTCGCATCAGCCAATGATTGCTGCATTATTCTAGGCATCGACGAAGATCGTGCTCGGCGATTGTGCTCCAAGACCATTACCATTGGATGTGTTTTAGCTGTTTTAAATAAGAAGAGAGAAGACATTAAAATGATTTAATATATTTGAGGAGTCGATTCTAACAAAAAAATATATGGAACCAGACTCTACTTAGAAGTCGATTTAAAGTATTAATAACTCATATGAGTATTAAACAACTATATAGGAAAGAGTGCGGTTGAGAGAGAATATTATTATTTTGTGGTTTTTTAATGTAACGTGTGCCCAGTTATTAGTACGAATCGCTTCAATACATTGGAGAAAAACAAGCTCAGTTGCTAGAATGCTTACGTGGCATGACTTTAAATCGACATCGGTTCAATACACTATAGATGCTCTAACGATGTTCTGGAGAGAATCGGATGAACGACAATTTGGTCCAAACCTTTTCACCGTAGTCCATGCGTGTAACATCCTAATTTTTCCAGTCTTAAAAATCATTTGATTAGTTAGTAGTTGAAAAATACACCCTTGAGTTTTATTTGAATTTTAATTAAAGCTTAACATGGACCTTTATTACCAAAACTATTTAATATGATTAATGTCAACATCAATCACGGTCAAAACTATTTTATTTGGATTCTATGAGCTTGGATGTATATTCCAGATTTTTCTCGAATTTTTTTGAGTTTATTTGCTATTTTCTTTTGGTCATTTGCATTTACTAGTATTTCTAAAATCAAAAACCTATTAATAATCTCAGAAAAGTTCATAGGCCGAAATCCAATCCTTTGGCCCATTCCTATTTTGTTTTGGCCTAGCACTCCGCGCGCAGCCTAGCCTGCGTGTGCATTTGCTCGCACCCGCTAACCAGTGGGAACCGCCTGCCAGGTCGTCGTCCTCCTCATGCCCGTCTTCCTCCCAGAGTCTACACCCTCGTCTGCCATTGAAACCTTCTAGAAGCTCCATCCGGCAAAACGGATTCTCCAACTAAAGGATCTCGGAAAATCATGCCAAACTAAATCTTTTATCTCTTCGCTCCCTTATCTACAAGGATCTTATTTCGATTAGGCTTATATCACTATGAACCACAGAGTCCGAAAAACTTGCGATTTAGGCGTCTCCAAATCCGGCACGCTCGGGCCCTATAAAAGGTGCCCCAAGGTTCGCTAGGGCTTCCACACCCTGAAACCCCCACCCACATCACCCCGAAAGCCTTAGCTCCGCCGCGATTCAAAGTTCTAGGGTTTCGGCCGGGACTTCGTATTTCACGAATTCCGCCACCACCAGCGTCGCCCTATTCTCGTGGTCTACACTGTCGTCATCCTCATCGCCGGAACGACCTCGCGAACCCCTCTATTAATCCAGAGCGTCATCGGCGTTCAACCCCGGCAAAACCCGAGCTTCATCCTCTGCTTGGACATCAAATCCGGTCATCGCCGTTGTCCTGTCAAGCCAAGGCAGGTACCAGCATGTGCACAATAGCGTTCTCTATCTGTTGCGTGTACTCGCCGCCACCGTTCATCGTTGTCAGGCAAACTCGAAAACCAAAACACCGTCCAGGTGACGTGGCGTCCTGATCACCGTCCACCTCACCATCCGCGTCAGCCGCAGTGCACATGTGGCGCCTGCGTGGCAGTCCAGTCATGGCCTCATCGGCGCACACATGTCCGGTCCACCCATCCCCAGATCTAATCTGGTATAGACCCACTGATGCGGGGGGAGAATGCCCGATCTTCACGACGTAGGATCGTTGATAACTTTGGATCCGTGTAACCTGACGAATCGATGGCGCCAACCACTGTCAAAACAGCAACCTGCGACAAAAGAATTCGCCCAACCACACGCTCGTAATCCCGTCTACCTGACCACACAAAGTAGACGTGTCGATGCTCCTGCAAAACACAAGGAATCACAAGAACAACGGACGGCACAACAGATTAGAACTCCCTATTCTAGTGGAGACAAATATTGCTCAAACCCTAGAATCAAGAGTATATTGAAATCTGAAAATATCCGTCTCTTTTACAATGCGAGAGTAGATGACTATTTATAACCGGCTCTAAAGCCACCGACGTAAGGCGAACAAAAACGAACCGAACTCTTTGGCCGACTCGCACACCAAAACGGAGAAGGATGCGTGCGTGACGCCTTGTGCAGGCCCACAGAAAGAATAGGAATCGGATCTGTTGTCATGCACGAGGAGGCAATCCACCAAATTAATCATGCTTGCTGGCCACCATAATTGCACTATGTGGTTCCACGTTGCATGCACCAAATTTCACCATGTGGTTCCATGCATGCTGGCTCCATGCTGCATGCATGCATCCTTAATAAAGAAATGATGGAATAGTATTGGTCTTCTCTCCATGTTGATATAAACCAACCGAGACTTGCATTGTAGCACTTGGACTTGCATTTGTGAGATGGATTGCAGCTCATGGCTTCGTGGGTGACATTTGTGCACGCAATCAAACATAGGTTTACATTAGCAAGAATATCTTCTCCTCCTACCGACACGGTCTCTCATGCTTCTATACGTATAAAACTGCACAAACACAATATGAGACTATTAGGCAATAGCATATATTCATTAGAATCAAGATTAAAATTAATTAGGAGCGAGTTCACCTGATAATTAATTAATTTAGCTCGTGCTCGTGTAGTCGGTCCAATCAGGATGTCCTCATCATCCTTCCCCTCTTGAAAAGGAGTCGTCCTCGACTCTGATTGTTCGAGTGCACAAGATGAATCCGATTGCTCCTTCCGGGGCTGAACTCCGAATATAATAAATGATATATGTATTCCTCGGGGCCTTCACAACAAGATCTTCACTTTAGGCTTGTACAGATCATATATATCTGATCGCATATAATTAAATAAAATAGTAGTAGCTCTGTGTCTCTAAGTATGATAATTAAATATTGAATTAAATTAGAGTTCACCTGGTAATATTTAATGCGGCTCAATAATTCTTTCCAGTCAAATAATATATTTAACTGAAAAGTACTAAGCGTGTCTGTATCTGTATCATCCCACTCCACCAAAAGCCGAGCCACTGACATGATGTGGGTCCCACATGTTAGGTTTTCTTTTTTATTTCCTTTTAACTCCGAAATTCTCAGAGCTAACGTCGGCGGACGTCATAATCCGATTTTTCAATATAAAAATAATTCGGTTTAATTCCAGAAATTCAAATTTAGTTTTTTCTTTAGGGTTTAAACTTCCAAAAGCCATATCTTCTTCATCCGAACTCCGATTGAGCCCATTCAAATTTCTAAATTCATCTAAATTAGATATCTATTTATCTAAGATTTTTATTTATTTTTTAGAGTTTGGAGTTTAGAGTTTGATTCTTCGGGGAATTTTGAAGACGAAGGAGTGCATCAAGATCAAGACCAGTACCAGGATCTATTTCAAGGCAAGTTGTACCTTTGATCATATTGAACCCAGTTTTCAAATTTTCTTTGATTCAAATTAATGCATTTACTTTAAGTATTTATTTAAGTGATTTTGGGTTTATTTATTAATCCAACTTGTTTATATCCACATTGTCTATTGTTATGTCATAATCTTTTGTCACCCTATATTGGTTCATTGTTTAGTTGGTATTATCGTAGCACCAACATGGGTTGGTTAGATACGAGTAGATTTCTTAGCTATGCCACGAGTCATCATTTCATGTAAGTTGCAAATATGAATCTGACTAAGTGAATATAGAACTTTGTGATAAAACTGTGTACGCTGCGTGATATTACTCATTGATGGCATGTGTTGCACTTAACTAACAGGATGGGAAAAGATTTAGACTGAGGCAAGTGGTGGATACTGTGTGATATGGTGGAGCTTTGTAAATAGGAATGATAATCTTTGTGGCATAGTTATAAATTGAAAGTCTTGTCATAGTCAATTAAAGACATAACTTTATGTGCTATTGAACTGAGCCACAACTGTACAACCATATGCCTGGTATAGGACGAGCCTAACTTAGTAAGTTGTGGAGTCTTGACATTGACTACTTAGGTTGTAGGTTGGGTGCTCAGTGATGGGTGGAGGTATGGACTACCAGGTAGATCACATCGCGGGACGGTTCACTGCTTCCCTGTCCAATGGTGTGCAATGGACTAATTTTCTCTGTGGACGTTAGTACTGTCAGTAAAACACATCAGGAGTGTCAATGCTTGAGATGAAGTTTCTGAAAGGTTTAGTTATGATTAGTGCTTGCAACACTAATTATATTGTGTAGATAAAGTGTACAACCTATGCAGAGTGTTAAACAAATCTATTCGAATAGCTGTGTCCGCGATCATGGACACGCTCGGGGATTTCACACGAGGGTTAGATTTTCATAATAACATTTGGGCAGGGAGCTGTGTGATCTAAGTCATATGGCTGTGTGAATAATTTGATTAGACTTTATGTTCTTTGTGAAAATAATTGTTAAATTAATATTGTTTATTTGCTTTGAATTATGTTTTAAGCTATTATTCGTATTCACTTGCGAATATTGCATTTCTGCAAAAGAACCACATAAGCCTTTTCCTTTGGAATGAGCCATCATGTATACATTGCATTATGTGGTATGACTTGCGAGTACGGTAGTGTGCTCATGCTTGCTATAATCAATCAACAAAAGTAGAGGAGTCTTCACTTGCTTTTGAGGAGGAGTTCTACGAAGGTGCTGATTGCTAGGTTTTGATCCCAGTCGGTTGCTTGTGGCGAATCGATGGGTACCCGCTGAAGTTTATTTTGTTCCACTACTGTTTATTTCATTATTGTCAGCCCTGCGAGGCTTAATAAATGTAAAACTCGGCCATAAGGTCACAACAGTTATTTGTTATTCAAATTACTCGTTTATTCTATTATTTCGTCTTATGTGGATCGATATTCATCTATGTTGACACTGTGTGCACTAGCGTGATCCTGGACTAGTGCAGTATACACAGAGGGTCCAGGATTGCATTTTTGAGTCCCAATAGAGGTGGTATTAGAGCCATACTAACTGTAGGTCTTGACCATAGTTAGATCGGTCGTCTTTAGAGTGTCTAAATTATCTTCTAAAGCAAAATTAACTTGCAAGACTAACTGAATTGCTTAACTCTTCTTATGTCTCTCTTGACTCAACTATTGCTGGAATTTTCCTCTCCCCACTGTTTAAATTGATTCTTACCATTTTGTCTGTCTTAGCAGATGCCGTGTTTTCAAAACTATGGTGAGCGTAAGGGAGGACTTGCTGCAGAGCTATGGAAATTGTTGCAAGAGCTCGGAGGATTCGACCGACCGATGTACAAGGGCACCGACTGGGTGGTGAACGGCCGAAACCATGGAGTGCTTTATCGTTTAACCATCTATGCTCGGAAGGACACTAAAGCTAGTCGTCCTCTGAATATCTCTGTTCGGATGATGGACTTTTCAGAAGGAATCCAAGAGTCCTCGCGTTTTGCTATCTTGAGGATCTGCAACATCTACGCTCACGAGCTTCAGGATACCGTCTTCCGCTATCATCCCCATGCCTCCGCAGTGGACCTTCCTGCACGTTACCTGTCTACAGATGGAGAGCACAACGCCACCGTGGTGCACCTTGCCCAGTTTGTAGCTGCTCAGGAGGAATGCCTGGAGTTGGCTGCCATAGAGTTGGAGTGCATCTACGAGACCCTATAGATGGCGGAAGAAAGGATCGCCACACTAGAAGAAGCTCTCTACGACCAACACGAGCACGAAGAAGATCATAAAGAGGAAGACCCTAAAGAAGAAGATCCAGAGGAAGATCAAGAAGAGGCCGAGGAGCCAGCGGAACCCAGAGCACCAGAGGAGCCGGTTGTGCCTGCACTAGGGATGCCTATTCGTGCTGCACTAGTCCCGGGGAGAGGAAAATTCGACCATAAGGTCACAACAGTTATTTGTTTTTCAAGTTACTCATTTATTCTATTATTTCGTCTTGTGTGGATCAATATTCATCTATGTTGACACTGTGTGCACTAGTGTGATCCTGAACTAGTGCAGTATACACATGGGGTATAGAATTGCATTTTTGGGTCCCAACAGTACGCGTGCCAGAGGAAATTGTTGCACAACGCTATTGGACCGCTAAACCAACGTTAGATCTCTGGCCCGCTAAATCAGCGTCCGATCCTAGGCCCAGGTCATTAGGCCGGCAACCATGATATCTAAAATGTATCCGGGACCTTAGGCTTTGATACCAATTGTTGCACAACGCCATCGTATCGCTAAATCAGCGTCCGATCCCGGGCCCACTAAACCAGTGTCCTTACTCCAGGTCGTTGGACCGCTATACCTGTAAGCCCAACCACATATCAAAAACCAACAGGTCTTAGCCATGCCCCCCAAAAAAGTTAGCATGGTAGGTGGATACTCTTTCACCCTTATAAATCGTGTCATGTATTTTTTCACAACCAATGTGAGACTATCCCAACAGAAAATGAATCGGTTCAAAAGGGCCTCACTGTCAATTCCTGGGTGCGTAACATAGTTGGAGGTCACTCATTACAGGCCATAGCTGAGTACTTGCACTTGTGGAATGCAGTTGCAGCCACTGAAATTGCAGCAAGGGCAGGACATGGTGCTTTGGAAGTGGATTCCATCGCTCTCTTACATGGCTAGTGAAATGACCCCATTTTTCAAACAACATCACCCCGGTTTCCGCAACTGCTCAGGATTTCAATTGTGGATAGAAACAGTATCATACCTGCTCATGAGCATTTAAAAAGGCATTAATTTGATTAAATTATGTTCTAACGGCTATTTTGCAACAGCTGAGTGGACAATTCAAGCCCAAAACTTTAACTTACAATCAGGGGAGCTAAAGAGCTTCCATAATAAAGCTTGAGCGCGGCCGCAGCCCTAACATGTTCTCCAATATGTCATTCATTCCTCTCATAGACCTTCCGATGAAAATTAAGCAAATTTAAGAACACAATGTACTCAACAAGCTACATGGGAAAGTTATTTGACTTCTTGCCAAGATTTCAATTGATTATTGAGGTGTTACCATAGTATGGGTGTGGATGTATTCTTTTGAGGTAAATCATTTTGACTTTAGAAACAGTAAAACCACAATAATATTAACAGAGGGGGTTTTCTTTGTATTTATCATCTTAACATCTTGAAATATCTACTTATGCCTCATTTACTAGAATCACCCATGAACACAGCTCCATTAACTAGAAGCACGATGTATTCGAATACCATTGATTATACTCTATAGAGTTACACAACTTTACCCACAAGATACCTCATACTTACAATGTCAAGCTATGAACACGCATCATATTCGTGTGCGACTGAATTGAGATAACAAAGTTTTTTCATTGTTCTTCCATTTCTAGTCTATACCTGGTAGGTTCTTGGTCAAACAGCCATCGGCAAATCACCAGCCAATGGTGGAATTCACGGTCCAATGCTAAGTGGACCTACCGTTGTGTAGACCAGCGAGTGATCTTTCAGGCCCACTCTTGTACCACCCCTTTTCACATGCAAATGCCCTTTACCACTAGGATAGCTACCACCTATAAATATTCGATCGGAATGAACAGTGTACTAAGCTAGGTTGGGTATATCAAACTTGTGGTTGAGCAAATTCTATGTCTGTGACTTAGCACAAGGTTCTAGTCCTCATTTGTCTCAAGTGAGGAGATGGACCCTCAACCAACTCGTGGTTGTCCAACTTCGTGGTCTCACTTTCAACTTACTTTCCAGGGTCTATTGGATGAGGAGATAAACTCTCAATCAACTCGTGGTTGTCCATCTTCTTGGTCTCAACCCTCAACCTACTTTTCTGGGTCTATTGGATGAGGAGATAGACTCCCAACCAACCTTCTTGGTCTTGACCCTCAACTCACTTTCCAAAATCTATTAGCATGCAGCCAAACATTCTTATCAGTATTTGTGAAAACATTGTGTGACAATACCAATGATTTAATGAATATCTTATAGTACTTATGCTTGTCAAGGTGAATATGGCTTATAAGAGCATAAATGGGCTTTCATGTGGTAGGAGTTAACTATTCATCGTGGCATTCTATTTTTTTTCATTAAAGAATAAACGGGGCATAATATCATAATAATAATAATGATGATGATGATGATGATGATGTGGGCTCAACATGATCAAAGAATGCAACTTGCCTTCTTGTTCAAAGTTTTCAACTTGATCTACCTCTCCTGCATCTTGATCAACGTCTTTCAGAGCTTGTTCTTTAAAGTCGAATCCTAATGCAAAAGAAAGTTAAAATAAATAAGTTCAGGATCAACAAGGGGTGAGCTAGGAACAAAATGAAATAAAGAACTCCAAAAAAAGTTGTAAAGAGAGGTGCTTGGGTGGTTGGGGTTTATTTGGTGCTTGGTTAGGTCGAACGGAGTCGAAAATGGGTTTCACATGCTCAAAATGGACATACTATGTCCTAATGGGTTTGGATGCATAGTACCGGTTGACACTATTCACTATCGGGTTCGGGTAGAATAGTAATGGGTTCGGTGAATAGTGTTGGGTTAGGTTTGGGCTGAGTGTTAACGGGTTGCACAGTGTTGGCTTCAGTGAATAGAATTAGGTTCGATCGAGTTGGGCTTGGAATAGCGCTGGGTTGCACAGTGCCTGACAGTGTTGGACCGACCCGGTTGGTTGGCTGGACTGGAAGGCGGACTGAGCCCAGCCTTCTTGGCCCACCAAAACGGTCCAAGGCCGTTCGACCCAGGAGCCAGACCCGGTATGACGCCCCACCCCGTGATATACAAAGAAAGGTCCGGAGGACCATTTTTTTCTTCATGGTACTACCGCATGGAGGAGCGAGAGTACCGCTGCTTCGCCTCGAGGAGGTCTGCCTGACCTCCCAGAGGTCCTCAAGACCTCCTGGAGGTCTTGGCCACCAAGACCTCCCAGGAGGTCTCCAAGACCTCTTGGAGGTCTTGGCCAACAACCCGCCAGGAGCACCTCAGCGTATATCACAGAGAGGTCCGACAGGATCTCCCAGGCCAAGTCCCGTAGGACCTCCTGGAGGTCCTGCCTCTACGCACCGAGCTAGTCCCAGGAACAAATTGGCTAGCTCGCAAAGATGTAACAAACACAAGTGTAATCAAATCCATACAACAAGCTCAAAGAGAAAATGCACCAAAATAACACATATATTAACAAGTGGCCTTATGGCCAAGGTTTGTACAGGGGTGCCACTCAAGGCTAACAACGGAGGAGAACAACAACATAGCGGAGACAAGGACATAAACACCAAGTCCATTCGGCCAGCCCACAGGCTACCAAGTGGAGGACGCCACCTACTACATAAGGTCTTCAAGGTGCTCCCTCCGGAAGCCTTGGACCACTGAACTCCAACCTCTCGCTGGTCAAAACAATGAGGGCATAAGCCAATGAGTACTTTGAATGTACTCAAGAAGCCATGGGTAAGGTATGCAAGTAGTATTATGCACGGCTTGACAAAGAGAGTCAGATGGTTAGTTTGCAGAAAGCCAAGTTTGACAAAGAAATAATATAATAGATTGCAAAGCTCAAGTTTAGAAAACATAATACATATGTACATTTGATTTTCAAAGGGACGGTGAGCACCCACTCACACCCAAGGCACCAACCCAAACCTCTGGAGCACCCACCCCAGAGCACCACAAGACCAGCCCTGGACCACTTTGTGAGCCGCCACCATGACCCCTCCGAGCGGCCAAGGTCTCTTCGAGGTAAAAGCTATGACCTCTCACCAAAGCGCCGGGAGGAACACCATTTCACAAACAATTCTACCCTCATTCGAAATCTCCGGGCATGTCCATAACCGAGGACGCGGCTATTCGAATAGGTTAACACTCTGCAGAGGTGTACAACTTTACCCACAAGAGGCAGTCGCTTGATATTTCACACGTTACCTTAGACATGCGAATCAAGTGGAGACTACCACCGGGGTTTTACAAGGTCCGCTCGACTCGACCACCAACATTAAGGTTTCGCCATCACGGTGCAGCGATAGCACCGGTGGCCCCTCTTAAGCCGTGGTGCTCCATCAACACCTCCTCTACCTTGGAACCGAATCAGAACAAGACCAGTTATTACTCCTGGTCCACCCCATAATGGACATGTGGTTGCACGGTTTGGCCCAGATCAATGGCTCCCAAGGTTCGGTCCTTAAATGGTCGCTCAAAGAGGCATTCCACAACCCAAATGTGACCCCAAAGAACAACTTGGGGCACCCAGTGACTCCATGGTGCCACCCTTGATCACCCAGTGACTCCATGGCTACAACCCTTGAGCACCCACTACTCGCCTCCGCCAACTCGCCCGAGCAAAACAAACTTTTAGGTTCAACTCGGCCAAAGACCACCCATCTGGCGCAACATAAATTTTAACAAAGTGGTCTCAAGACCACAAACAACACAACTCTGCGGCTCCAACCACGCTTGCTTATCGCTGGTACCAACCAAAGTTCCATAGTTCAATTAGTCAAGTTCAGCAATAAAAGAATGATTCATGAGGAGACCAACGTCTACTAGAGCAAGGCTAAGTAGGAACGATACCCATGTTGGCAATAGCAATAAGAGACCAACTAACGGTCCTGAGGTTTTCAAGGAAACATGTCAACATGTGGATTGCCAAATAGACAAGGAGGCATAACAACCAGTAGGTATTTAGCTAGAGCCCAAACTATTTTATACAAATAGCCAATGCAGGTTGTAGAAAAACAAAGTACTTTTTGTAAAGATAGGTTCAAAATGATCAAGGACCACGACTTGCCTTTGGTGGTGAGTTGCTGAGCTTCTACGGTGGTTGCCGGATCTTGAAGCTCCTCAGCACCCACGAAATCTACACGTTTGCCAAGAAACCAAATCAACAAAGCAACTACAACCGAAACCAAAAAGCACACTGACTCAAAAACCGAAAGGAAAGAAAACCACTAAGGAGAGGTCCAAGGAGGGAGGTCTGCACCAAGAGGTCCGAACCCAAAAGAGCTTGGTGAGCTCTCTAGAACAGAGAAAATCAAGAGAGGCTAAAATGGCGAACATGGAGGAAGTGGACGCTCGGGCGCCTATTTAAAGGAGAGGAAAATGAAGCACCACCAAAAGGAGACGCTTGTGTTCAAGGCATTAGTACAAAAGGTACACCGCCAAAGGTACGAAAAAGGGATAAAGAAAGCAAGGATGTGACAAAAAGTAGAAAAGAGTACAAAAGGTAGTGGCAAGATTTAATGTGACTCAACCCACATCAATGCACTTAAGACGCCAAGGGGCGACCAAAAGGTGCCTGAACACCAAAGGGTATGGTCCATGGTCCAAAGAGGAGATCCAAGGAGGAGGTCCAAGGAGGAGGTCCTGCGAGGAGGTCCAACGAGGAGATCCACAGAGGAGATCCTACGGGGAGGTCCTGCAAGGAGATCCAGAGAGGACAGACAAGGAGGTCTTAGAGGACTAATGGTCCTTAAGGCCACAAGGAGGTCCAAGGGCAAACAGGGAGGTCTAGACCACAAAGATCTAAACACAAAAGAGGAGATCTGAACCCAAGGGAGGTCCAAACACAACACAGGGAGGTCTGAACCTAAAGGAGGTCGATCTCCAAAGAGGAGGTGCTAACGGCCAGATCTCAACAAGGGGGAGGTCTGAAAGCTAAGATCTCAGAGAGGAGGTCCTAACGGCCAGATCTCAACAATGGGGGGGGGGGAGGTCTGAGCGGCTAAGATCTCCAAAGAGGAGGTCCTAACGGCCAGATCTCAACAAGGGGGGGGAGGTCTGAGTGGCTAAGATCTCCAGAGAGGAGGTCCTAACGGCCAGATCTCAACAAGGGGGAGGTCTGAGCGGCTAAGATCTCCAGAGAGGAGGTCCTAACGGCCAGATCTCAACAAGGGGGAGGTCTGAGCGGCTAAGATCTCCAGAGAGGAGGTCCTAACGGCCAGATCTCAACAAGGGAGGGGTCTGAGCGGCTAAGATCTCCAGAGAGGAGGTCCTAAGGAGTTCCACAAGGATACAAAGAGGTCCATACGGACATGGGGAAGTCCAGAGGGACTTAGGGATGCCCAAATGAACACAGGGGTTGCCAATGGATGTTGAGAGGTCCACGGGGAGGCCAAAATAGGGAAAAGGGGTCTAGATAGAAGGAGGTCTAGACAGAGAAAGGTTTAGGCCGAGAGGGAGGTCCAGACACAAAGAGATTCAAACCAACAAAGAGGAGGTCTGGACTACAGGATAGGCACAAGGAAAAGGTCCAAAGATTAGAGGGGTTTGAAACACAAACTGAAATGGTCTAAACCCAAAGGAGGCTGGGCCGACAAGGAGAGAAAGAAAGAGAAGGGCACCTGCACACAAAAGAGGTCTGGGAAGGAGAAGCCAAACCCAAAGGCACACAAAGCACAAGAGGGAGGAAAGGAACACACCAACAAACTCCCAAAGGAAACCGAACAGATTTAGTTCAAGTTTAGATTAGTCAATTAAAACTTCTTTTTGAAAACTCAAGTTAAGCTTTAAACTCTCACCAAAACCAAATGGTTATTTTTAAAACTCCAAAAAAACGGGACGTTACACCAGCCCCCATGGCACCCGAGCAGAAGGAGGTAGTGACAGCGATAATTGCTGTGGTGGTGGTAGCGATCGGCGGCGGCAGCGGCGGGTGGTGTGGTGAGCACCAGGGAGGCTTGCGCAACCCATTTTGGGCTTTTGCCCCGATAGTAGAGGTTCGGTGATGGGCTGGCGGCGGCGGCGCAAGATCGAGGTAAGGGAACGATGCAATGGTGCTATGGGCATGCTCCGACCAAGATGGTCGGTGCTTGAGCACCAGTGGGCCAAGGGGGTCTCAGGGAGGTTCGAGGTAACCTAGCACTGTTGGCTGTGGGTGACGCGGCGATGGAGCTCGGCGACGGGGATGGTGGGCTTGGTGCTCGAGGGTGGCTTCGTGGTGTTGAGGCGAAGCCCATGATGGGGTTGGAGGGGCGAGTGCATGGACGGGAAAGTGGCTAGTGAAAGGTGCTCACCGGGGAGCTTAGGACGCGACAGCGATTAGGGGAAGTGGCCAGCGTTGGGGACGAAGGGGAGGCTTCGTGGGGTTGTGGGGAGGCTAAAGGTGGAGATGGAGTAGCTTGGGTGGCATTTATAGGTGACGAAGGCGGTGGCGGCAGTAGCAGAGCGGGGGTGGGCGAGGCGTGTGGGTGGCAGCTTGGACGGTTGCGTGGCTTTGGCACTGTAGGGGGTGAGCTGGCGAGGTGCTGGTGCGCCTTAGCGCAGCACAGGCGAACGGTGGTGCAACATGAAGAGAGGAGGAACAAAGGCAAAAGCGGTTTGTGCGGGGCGTTTTTCGGCTAGGAAGGCGAGATTCTGAAAGAGAAAGCAGGCTCTGAGAGAAAATTTCCGGATTTGGCAAGAAATCCAAATTCAACCGAAAATCAAACAAACTCAAATTGCTGAATTTTAAGGTCTTTTTAGCCAAGTCTGATTACAGCACTTTATTTCAAGAAGCAATCAAGTTTGATGGCCACAAGGTGGTCTGGAAGACATGGGCACCTCTGGAGTGCAAGTTCTCTTGGTTGGCATTACAAAAAGCGATGCTGGACGCTTGGCCAACTCCATAGGAGAGGTCTGACAAATGATGTCATGTGCAAGTTCTGTTGTCAAGCTAACGAGACAATTGATCACATCTTGATCAGCTGTGTCTGGGTTTGTCAGCTTTGGATGGTAGTGCTTCGACCTTACGGTCTTTCCGGTCTTGCACTCTTGCCCCGTCGTGGGACTGCTCACACCTCCATTGGTGGCTGCTAGACAGGCAGAGTCTTCCCAAACCACGGCGATGAAGCCTGGACTCCCTCATCATCTTGGTCAGTGGTAGACACAACATTGGTGCGCAAGGGCATGCACACCTGCTCTAGCCGCCGCGCCCTTGGAAACCCCTGTGTTACTATCTCCTCTGTCTGGTCTCATCCATGGACAAAGCACCGGTTGGCGGCAGCGCAAGAAAAAACCAAGAAGGAAGGAGCACTAAGCAGCAGCCATAGTAGGAAAGGACCAAAGCTTTGAAGAAGAAGGAAGCAAGGATATTTGGCCCATTTGGGCCATATTCTTTCCATAATCCAATGTCATAGCGCCCATTTTGGCACTTGGTTGCACTAGACCATGTACCAATTCTGACTTAAACCCAAACTCATTAACTCAATCCCCAATTCCCCATTCTCCACTCCCCAAATCCCTAATTCTATCCCCATTCACAGCACAGCTCACCTAGGGCGCATGTGGCGACAATGAGGCGAGGCAATGAGCGGTCTCATGTGGCAGAGGCACGAGCAAAGGAAGCCACGAGCGGCCTTCATGTTCGCCTGCCTAGTGGAGGCAGTGGTCAATGGGGGACTGGGGGCTGGGCCCACGCGAGTGGCGCTAGGGCACGTCGCCAACAATGACAGTGGGGTTGGGGCCTCGCACTCTGTCGATTAGGGCGATGGCGTGCTTTTGTTCTGCGCCAGCCTCGATGCACCTAGGCAGTTGGGGCTAGTCGGGGCCAATGCGAGGGGCGAGCAACCTGCGGGTTCTTGATGAGGGCTACGACCAGCAGAGATGACCACAATGGCGGCGACGCCGAGGGTCGGGGCAAGCGGCGGCAAAGACGACAAAGTGAGGAGCTTGAGGAGTTGATGTACAATTGATAGTGGCTCACTCATTTAAATAGTTAGATGCTTAGAAACTTGGAAATTGGAATATTGAGATGGTGTTGCGATGTTGTTTACTTGTCTAGTCTAGTTATATGTACTTAGTACTAATGGATTATATACAAATTATTGTAGATTTATAAAAGATGGACAAACGAACTTTGCATAGTTATTTCTCCAACAATCCAAATACAAGTACTCCTCGAACCAATGAGAGCACAACTCAACCAAAGAAGCCTTGGATTGATTTTAATCTGGATGACACCATTGCCGATCCAACATGTCGCATACCAATTGAAGATTATCCCAATAAAATTAGAGATAAAGTGAGGAGGGCAATTTTTTTGAAGGATCCAATTCGACCAATCGGCCATGTTTTTCCAGAGAAAATGATGGGTTGTTAGAGATCCTTTCAAGAATCATGGTTCAACAAATTTGATTGGTTGGAATATAGCGTATCAAAAGATGCAGTCTTTTGTTTCTATTGCTTTCTTTTCAAGAGTCCATCACATCCCCATTATTTTGGCAATGATGCATTCACAAAAGTTAGATTTATTAATTATGTTCTCCTAATAGTGAACACTGTTAGTTCATCTTGCATGAGGATGGATTCTTTGATTGAAAAGCACCGTGAAGTCTTATTGCAGAAGGTGGAGAATGGCTTGATTCTCACTAGAACGGGGTTGCATCAGGAAACTAGTCTAGCTAGACTTGGAGATACTAGATGGGGCTCACATCACAAAACTTTGCTCCATTTGTATGAAATGTAGGAGGCAACATAGAAGGTGCTAGAACTTATAAGTGATGATAGTCGTCAACCATCTAATTCTAGTGGAGCATATGGTTTGATAAGAAAAATGGAAAGCTTTGAATTTGTGTTCATCTTGCATTTGATGTTGGACTTGTTGGACATTACAAATGAATTATCACATGAATTCTAAAGGAAGGATCTAGACATCATTCATACCATGGGTTTGATTATGGATGTAAAAGAGAACTTGCCATACATGAGGGATAATGGGTGGGAGTCATTGCTCGAGCGAACAAAAAGCACTTGTGAAGCAAATAGCATCACTGTTCCAGATATGGATGAAACCACCTCAATTATGGGTCGAATGCCACGTCGATGCCATACAGTGACCCAAGATCATTTTTATAGAGTTGATATCTTCTATGCGGCTATCAATGCCACTAAGTCAGAGATAAATCATCGCTTCAATGAAGTTTCTATAGAGCTATTGATATGTATGTCTTATCTTGATCCAAGGAACTCATTCTTCAAGTTTGATGTGGCACAAGCTTATGCGACTTGCAGAGATTTATGCTGATGATTTCACCATAGGTGATCGTATATTGTTAAAAACTCAGCTTCGAAACTACATTCTCAGTGTTAGGAGAAGTGTAGAATTCTGTGGATGTCGTCCTTGCAAGGCTCACCGAAAAGATGGTTGAAACTGGAAAAGACAAAACCTTCACGTTGGTCTATTGTCTCATTGAGCTAACATTGATTCTTTCTGTGGCAACGACATCAGTTAAAAGAATCTTTTCGGCAATAAAAATTATCAAAAAAGAGTTGCGCAACAAAGTCTCTGATTAATGGCTCAATGACTTGATGGTGTGCTAAACTGAGTGAGAGATATTCAAAATTATTGATGATAAAACAATCATGGATTGTTTTCAACATATGAAATCTTGTAGAATGGACTTGCCTCCTGTTCCTAGTCATAGCTAGCAGTTTTGTGGTATGTTCCATTTCATTTCAATGTTTATAATTAGTCACAATTTTCTGATTATCTCACTAATTTAGCTACTTTTGTTCTACAGATTGCCACTCGCACGTATGTATTGGCATTCGGACTGCTATGTTCATTAGCTAGGTACTACCTTAAGTGTATTTTACACTCTCACTTTGTATCTTGTTTATTTATATATGAATTTGAATTGCGTTAGACATTCAAATGTATGTTTGGTACGGTTTTTATCATATTAGCTTTCTTTCATAAACATCCCTCTATTTTGTCGTGCGTACGCCACTGGTCTTGGTCATCTGGACAGTTTGGAAGTAAAGGAATGCTCGGGTGTTTCTGACCAGAATCACAGAGATGAGGGGAGTCGTAAGTGCGATCATGGAAGAACTCGACAGTTGGCATCAAGCAGGAGCGTAAGCGCGATCAGTCCTTTTATTGTTGCCCTTTTAGCTCGTTGTAAGTAAACTATCTATTGTCGTGCTTGGTTACTCGACACGCAGGACTTTTGTGTCTTCTATAAAATAAATAAAAAAATGCACCAATAAACTGCACTGGTCTCTATTACAGTGTAATCGGAGCGGATACGGACGGATCACTCATCATGTATCGTATTCTGCATTTATTTTCGGAGTCGGAGTTAGACACAGATAGTATCGGATACCCATTTATCTATCATGTTGTTTTGCGAGCCTTCGGTCGGTCGATCGGTCGGACGAAAATTATCTGCTTCTTTTGCACACCCTACATAGGACATTGGACAGTAGGAGTGTAATAAGAGCGAACACGGAAAGACTAATCACTGAGATGTCGAAGGAAAAACATTAAATATCCTCTGACTACTCAGATGCAGCAACCTACCTATCTGTTGTCTTATTTCTAAGTGAAGTCACAACAGATTTTCCTCATACCACCTAACATACGAAAGAATATCGCTCATCATGTACCATATCCAGTATTTTTTTCTCGGAGTCGGAGTGAGATACGAATAGTATCAGATACGTATTTTTATCCCGTATTCGCTCACGAGTCTTCTATCGGTCGATGGTCAGAAATTATCTGCTCGATCGCAGCTTCAGTCTCTATGCACACAAAAAACGGATCTCCAATTTTTCAGATTAGTCTCGATCGTGCCAAGGCGCTCAAAGACGGTGATTCTTGCTTGGAGGGCCTCAAGACAGCAGATGTTGCTAGGCCTGCGCAAAAGCCCAGACCTGCCACCCAATCAAACCAAAGAAGGAACCAAGAGAGACATGGGCAGAGAAATCAAGGACGAAAACGACGCGATAATCGGAGCATACGCGCGCGACCGTGTGGCGCTGCCTCTTTCCACATCTCCCTCCTACAAGAACACGATCCCAAGCACAATCTACCGCCATCCACCAGCACAGAATCAAAATATCTCCCCACCAATCTCCCCACGTTCTAGCCTGGACTAGCCATCCACCCATCCAATCCTTTCTCCTTGCAAGGACTGTGCGGATCAATTCTGCAGCAGCAGCGAGCAATCCGCCATGGCCATGGTTGCTTCCACCTCCTTCGCATACCACAAGGTTAGCACACAGCCACAAAATAATTAGCCGCATATGTGCATGTGCATTATTGATTTGGGCAATCAACTTAGAGCAGTCGTGCTGTGACGAGGTAGCTAATCTTTGCTTCTTTTTCCGCGCGCGCGCGCAGCCGCGCTTCGCGGCGGTGTGCAGGAAGAAGGATCGCGGGGACAGGGACCGGGAGCGGGAGGAGGAGCACAGGTACCCGTTCAAGGTCGTCGAGATCACGCCGCCGCCGCGGTGCCTCGGCGTCCGCTGCTTCCCCACGGTACACACGCACGCGCGCATCTTAGATGCATCCCTGTTAATTTGTCCATGTTTTCTTTGTGAATTATGATGCTGCATCTAGCTAGCTGGTTCGTAAAGCTCCATCTCTGCCATGTGGTGTAGTCGTGTAGTACGTACTACCACGACAACTTGTACTGAAGCTTCCGTAAGGCGAGCAATGGCGTGTGGTGCGCCATGCAAAGTAATTGAACATGTTACTGTAAAAGCCAGTGTAGCTGAATTCGTTATTACTCTGTTTAGGTAGCCCATCTGGATTTGATGGCTCTTTCTGACAGCCTATATCCCACACCTGGACTGGACTCGCGCAGCAAATGATTCTTCTAGCTAGTGTAGCCCATCCTAAACCCGCAATCCAAGAACACAAACGCTATCTAAGTGGTTATTAGGTATCAAACAACTCTTCAGCAAATGAACACACTGTTCCAGGTTGCTTCAGAAGTTTTGTTGCGGTGTCACGGTCTGTTAGTGCTAGCTACATTCATTGATACCTGTAAGTTTACCCCTCGACATCTTTGACAGATTAATTTGCATCATGCCCCATTGACGGTCAGTCTACTGCTAAAACTCTGTAACTGCTGTTCTTAGCGGTAGCAGGGAACCTGCTTCCAGTGCATTAAAACAAAATTCTGTTGCAACTTTCAATAGGTTGCTAGCACCGCGAGAACAGAAGAAGAATTTCTGCAGTAACTGCTCTCTTTATCACGTTGGTAACTTGAAAAGCAACAATGTAGCAATACTCTGCTAGCTTGCGCTAGGATTTTCTTCTTCTTTTAATTAACCTCCTCCGATCAATTCAGAACTTCTGTAGCAATAATATATGCCATTCTTTCAGGGTTTATTCCCACAATCCCACCACGAATCAGCAAGAAACTTTTGCGACAATGACAACCTGTCTATACATCAGGGCTTATTCCCTGTAGTAAACAAGCATCAGGATCGCTGGATTAACCTTTACATCTGGCAATTCTAAGTTAACATATATAGATGAGAGTACTAAAAGGAATAAAAATTCAGTACATATGCCTACTGTGTTCTCGCTTTTTTTTTCTGTATCTTTACACTGACTGATATGTTGTTGTTCTTGCGTGATTGCTGCGCATCTATATATTAAATTATGAACTGGGAAGGAGAACATCCACTGCGGGGAGAGCGTGACGATCGAAGGGCAGGCGTACACGGTGTCGGCGGTGACGCACCGGTACCAGCTGCGCAAGGGGCGGTACGAGCCCAGCGAGAAGCGCCTCGACGTCCTCTCCACGGGCAGATACATCCTCAACCTCTACCTCGAGAGCCTCCTCGACAAGTCATAAGCAAGCTACCCCATCATCGACTTCATTGTAATACTAGTCCGAAACAACTATCTGCACGTACTTTCTTTTCTGACGAGAGAGATCGATGTTTACAGATACCTGCAGTCTTCATTCTCGATGAATAGCTATCTGACACTTCAATTTATGATGAATGAGAGATCGATGTTTGTAGCAAGTATTACATTGCAAAGCCCACCTCACTGCCTTTGCCGAACGAACACTTGCCTCGGGGATGATGGACGGATACGAATAGGCTATACTAGCATGCAATGAAAAATTTACAGTGTAAACTAAGAAGTTATGCAAGTAAAAGATCATAGATCGTTACCACCAAATGCGTAATGTAGCGGAAGAAGCGTTGGAGCAACCCAGTTCAATGTCGCGCGCGGCGCTGTAGTGGAAGTAGTTGATTGTTCAACGTCCTTGGCTGCCGATCGTCTCCTTCAGCAGTCTCTCGCGTTCTATACGTACATCGCGGATCGTCTTCGATCAACGCAGTAGTGTCTCTATAGCATCCACACGTCCAGAGGTAGAACGTCGTGTGCCGGTGTGCTAGCGCCAGCGTGCACGGTAGGGCCTTCGAGGAGGTGGCGGCTAAGATTTTAGTGGGTGGTGCAACTTATCACAAAAGTCTCGCATCTCCCGTTATAAAGATCCCCTAATGGATCAAATCTGGACTAGTTTATTCCAACCCATAAAGTATGTGACCCTGTAAGTTCATGCGTAATCGGTCGTAACCCTTAAACTCCTTTCCGATTCACTAGTCGATAGTGATTCCTAGCAGGACATAGCGACTCCCGAATACACATAAAAATCACATCGGACAAACCTTATGCAATATGATATGCGACCAAGTTCTTGTCACTCACGACCAGTTCGCATCTAGTCAATACCAGTCCGTAATACCTTAGGACCAGTTTGTGATCATGTACGACCAGCTCACAACCAGTCTATATCTCCATACGACCAGTTTGTATCTAGTCGGACTAAACGAACTGCTTGAGATTCTCCTTTTGCCTCATGATATCTTATCGTTCTCTAGGTGAGACATATGTTATCCGTGGATTGTTCAATCTTTTCTTAATCTAGTGTTAGATAACTTCGTGTAATTAACTCTTTGACCACTTGTGGCACAACCATGCACTTCCTTTGTCTGAGCACATTGAGAGGTCCAAAGATATATATCATGTTATGATAGGAGGGATGGAACTCATAACCTTCCAGTTACATCCCCTCGCATATTTTATAGTATAACCAAAAGCTACATTTATAACTATCTAGTTACGAAGTAGTGTTTGGTAACTCCTAAATGTTCTGTTACACATGTAGGAAACCATGTTGATCTCAGGTCTAAAGATTATACATCATCATTGCTGAGACCAATTTATGACACATAAAAACATAACAATATCAATAATGTCTCAAAGTGAGACAATCCAACATCATATTCTCTAACATGTGGTCACACTATTGATTTGATATCTGCATATCTATGACCGGTGAAACATGGTCATCAATTAATACATGTGCTGGTTTATAAGTCACTGGTGTCCTGACCAGTCATAGTTATCAATCAATACGTGTGTTGGTCTATAAGTCACTAGTGTCCTGACCAGTCACATCCAACCAGTGATCTTTTAGAATGATATCATACAGCAATTTAAGAGCTCCACCAATAAGTGAGATACTTGTTATTCTTTATAAATAATTCATTCAATGAACATAATCATATTTATTTAATAATTCATTAATATAAACGTGATACAATTATTTTTATAATTACCTCTAAGACATCTCACCAACACTTTCGATTTCAGACTGCAACAGAAAGCGAAGCCTAAAGTTCAGTAAAGCTAAGCTGCGCGTGCACTTGTTCCCTGCAGCCAGGAGTCTGCCAAAATGTGATGATGTTAGCATATGCGTGTGATTCACCAAATTTTGTCCCATAATCGACACGACTTTTTATGCTAGTTTAACTTAATTTGTCGAGTTGCGTAGATGAAGACATCGATCAAGTCACCAAGATAAACCATACAGAGTGTAAAGATGGGTGTCATCCAGTATTGGCAGAGTCCCATGCAGGGACAACAGTGAAATTACAGATGCAGCCAGTGAAACCTGAAGATGTATTTGTTGTTGCTAGTAGTACTCACCAGTTTTTGTTACAGATGCAGGCATGCAGCCAGATGAAGCCTTGCGTCACGTGCTCCCTCCATCTGGAACGTCCATCACGGCAGCATCGCTTCGTCGCCGCTGCCACGTGGACCGAAAGGGTCACGCCCCTTCCCCACGCTTCCCTGACGTGGCCGCGCGAAACCCCCACGGCATCCGTCCCCATCCGTTGCTCTCCTCAGGCCATCCACCCCACGTGAACCACGTCCATACGCCACTCGCTCCCCAGCCGTCCGTTCCAGCCTTCCAGGCACCCAGACGCCCGCGGGCCCAGACGCCCGTTCCACGGAGAGGAGCTCCCCGACCCCGCTGGCTATGCGGCACGAAGAGAACCACGCAACGAAAAGACTAATGTCACTGACAGGTGGCCCCGTAGCGATGTCACTGGGAGATAAGAGATCTGCGGCCTCGAGCTTTCATGTGCGCGTAGCAATTCATGCGAGACAGCGCGACGAATTAACCGACCTCTCTCTGTCTCACGGTGGTACGTGGGAAATGGGAAGTAAGAAAAGAAAAGGCCAATAATTCAAGCTGTAAAAGCATTTTAATAGTTAGCGATGATTCTGCCTCTAATGTATGCTAGTTTCTATCATACATTTTAATATTTATATTTTATAATTTTTTTAAATAGATCTATATGTCAACTAGAATAGATTAATATATTATATCTTATTTTGTGTGTATGACAATCTCTTCAAGAAGATATGATATTCACGTATAATTTTATTAATACAATATAACTAAGAGACCACGATAAATACATTATTAGATACCTTGAATTTCTCATTTTAACCCGAGGGATTAAGGGACACGGGTAAACGTGATTAGCGGCCCATAAATAATACGGAGTAGGTGTTAGAACGGGAGGCCGATAAATAAAAACTCCCTCTCCTCCCCTCCCTTCCCCTCCCCCTCTCGCTCGCACTCACCGCGCGGCGCACCGCACGCCTGAGATCCGCGTCGGCTTCGCCGTCTCCACCACCACCCCCGCCGCCTCCGATCTCCACAGGTATCTATCGCCGTCCGCTCCTTCCGATTGGTCGTGGGTTGGTTCTGTTCGGCCTTCGATCTCGCTCGATTTGGTGGTGATTTGATTGGGTGCGCGCGCGTGTGTGGTGTAGGGCGGGCGGAGGAGGCAGAGGGAGATGGCGGCGGAGGAAGGGGCGAGGTCGCCGACGAGGATGCTGGCGGAGGGGCACCTGCGGGTGGCCACCGGCGGGGGCGCGCCGGCCGACGGCGGGATCGCCGTCCGCCACCTCCCACACCACCACGCTGCTAAGAAAGGTGACTGCTTGATCCCTATGGCTATCTCTACATCTCTCTCTATAGTCTATAGACTATATCACTGAATTATATGTTATGTTGTGATATGTTGTTTGGGAATTGGGACAGGGGTGGTAGAAATAGAATCGTAGGGAGTGGAAATGTTTGGTTTCACTGTTGGTTGGGGTTATGGCCTCTAGAGCGTGATTTGATGATGGTACTTAGGAGAGGTAATGAATTTGGTTGGTCCTAGGGTTGCCTGTTGCTATGCATGCTAGTGGATTAGCTTGGCAATTGGAAGAATAGTGTTTATTAAGTGTGTTGATGGGTTTGATGTGTGTGAAGTTGTGTCAATGCATCGCAAGCAATAGCAAACTGGGATTGTGTTTGTGCTGTTTAATCTTATCGGCTTTGTGATGTAGTTTGTATCTGCTTTGTGATGTAGTTTAGGTTGGCGGGAAAAACAAATGGCATTTGATTCTTGTTCCGTTTGATGCCGGTAGAGTCCTGATTTAGTATGTTGGTGACGGTTTCTGGTAGTTCTAGGTTGTCTTGTTCTTGTCCGAAATGGTTGAAAACCCTAATTTTTATTAAAGAGCAAAATCCTTAGGGGTCTGACAAAGTTGAAACGTCCAAAAATACACGATACTGTTTTTTTATGTTAGTTCATGCGATTGGTCTTACGTCGGTCGGTGACAGTTTCTAATTGTTTTTTGTTGTCCTGTTCTTGACCGAAAGGGTCTAAATTTTTCAAGGAGCGAAATCCTTACAGATTCAACAAAGTTGAAA
The DNA here is from genome assembly GCA_036346405.1 of Phyllostachys edulis. NCBI lineage: Eukaryota > Viridiplantae > Streptophyta > Magnoliopsida > Poales > Poaceae > Phyllostachys > Phyllostachys edulis. The sequence goes on along the minus strand of CM070552.1, from coordinate 46,591,090 downwards.
CGTCCAAAAGTAGATAAAGGGCATGGGTACCGAGTACTGATTTTATTGGAAGTTCATTCTGTGCGATTAATTCATGCAATTAGTAATGCATTTGTCGGTTTCGATATAGTTCGATGCAAGTATTGCCCTTTGTTCCATGATTGGTTGGTATTTATGGCTACATGTTTCGAGGGTCTTAAGCTTGAGTTTTATACTTAAAAACTGCCAAAAGCGTAAGATCCAAGTCAGGGATATTTTCTATTTTTCCATAAATGTCCTGTGCCATATACTCCCTTCAGTCACAAAAGAATATTGTTTTGGACATTGACATGATCCCCAAAACACAACTTTGATCACTAATTTATATTGTAATACATTTATAAAACTTAACAAAATTACACTTTTATAAAGGTCTTTTTGAGACAAATCTATAGATACCATTTTCATGTGTCCAATCTAAATTTTGAAAAAGATGTCAATAGCCAAAGTTTAGAAAGTTTGACTACACGTACTCCAAAACGACATTCTTTTGTGACTAGAGGGAGTATTGAGAAGCTCAAGCCATATGTTGCCAACATGAAGAATTTATTGAGTTCAAAATTTATTTGAAATTTTTTACTCTAGTTGTTCTGTTACATCATGGTGCACAATCAATGCAATAGATGCAATTTAATCCAAATTATTTACTTCTCAGAAGACAATATGTAGTTCTTTTCTGTTATTACTCCTGTATAGATTTAGTGTTGGTTTTTCTTTGCAAAATACTGTGCTCTGTTAATAGTTCATGCTGATATTGTTGTGACTCTGTGGCTTTCAGAAGGTGTTGGTGGGAAAATTGCACAAGACAACCTTGAAGATGCAGATTCCTTACCATCTCAAGAGTTGAACAAACTAGTTAATGGGAACAGTAAGGTTTGGCCTGGCTAATCTCTATGTTATTACCGACATTTTGTTCTTCGTTGGTATGACATTCTAATCTAACAATGCTTCGCTGCAAATGCAGGTTCCTGCTACATTAGATGACTATAGAAAGCTTGTAGTTCCAGTAATTGAGGAGTACTTTAGTACAGGAGATGTGGAACTGGCAGCTTCTGAGCTAAGGAGTCTTGGATCTGATCAGTTTCACAATTACTTTGTCAAGAAGCTCATATCCATGGCAATGGACCGTCATGACAAAGAAAAAGAAATGGCGTCAGTTATGTTGTCTGCCTTGTATGCTGATCTATTGAGCTCCTCCAAGATGAGTGAAGGGTTTATGATGCTTCTGGAGTCAACAGAAGATCTAGCTGTTGATATACCAGATGCTATTAATGTCTTGGCTCTTTTTGTTGCACGTGCTGTTGTTGATGAAATATTGCCTCCTGTTTTTCTCACTCGAGCCAGAGCACTGCTTCCAGAATCTTCTAAAGGCATTGAAGTTCTGCAAGTTGCTGAGAAGAGCTACTTGTCAGCTCCCCACCATGCGGAGTTAGTTGAACGCAAGTGGGGTGGGAGCACTTACTTTACTGTAGAAGAGGCGAAAAAGAGGATCCAGGATATTCTGAGAGAGTATATTGAGAGTGGAGATGCAGATGAAGCCTTTAGGTGCATAAGGGAGCTGGGCCTTCCATTCTTCCATCATGAGGTTGTGAAACGTGCTCTCATCCTTGGCATGGAGAATCTTTCGTCGCAGCCATTAATCCTAAAGTTGTTGAAGGAATCAACTGCGGGTTGCTTGATCAGTTCTAATCAAATGTCGAAGGGCTTTTCTCGGCTATTTGAGTGTGTTGATGACCTGAGCCTTGATATTCCTTCTGTCAAAACTCTTTTTGACAAGCTGGTTTCAACAGCTATACCTGAAGGATGGCTTGATGCTTCATTCAGTAAATCTGCTATCCCCGATGAAGAGATGCGAAATGCAAGTGGTGAAAAGGTCAAGCGTTTTAAAGAAGAATCTGGGCACATGATTCAGGAGTATTTTCTCTCAGATGACACCCCGGAACTTATTAGAAGCCTTGAAGAGCTTTCAGCCCCAGCATACAACCCTATTTTCCTCAAGAAGCTTATTACACTTGCTATGGACAGGAAGAACAGGGAAAAAGAGATGGCTTCTGTGCTCCTTTCTTCACTTAGCTTGGAACTGTTTTCCACCGATGACATTATGAAGGGATTCATAATGCTCCTGCAGTCAGCAGAAGACACTGCCCTCGACGTTGTGGATGCTCCCAGTGAACTTGCCCTCTTCCTGGCTAGGGCAGTGATCGATGAAGTCTTGATTCCACTGAATTTGGATGAGATCAGTAGCAAGCTACGCCCTAACAGCAGTGGTAGTCAAACTGTCCAGATGGCCCGGGCCCTGCTTGCAGCTCGCCATTCTGGTGAGAGGATACTGCGCTGCTGGGGCGGCGGCACTGGCTGGGCAGTGGAAGATGCAAAGGACAAGATCTCAAAGCTCCTTGAGGAATACAACACTGGTGGCGACTTGGGGGAAGCCTGCCAATGCATCCGTGAACTTGGAATGCCCTTCTTCAACCATGAAGTGGTGAAGAAAGCGCTGGTTACGGCAATGGAGAAACAGAATGAAGCTAGCATCTTGGCTCTGCTGCAGGAGTGCTTCGGTGAGGGGCTGATAACCATCAACCAGATGACAAAAGGTTTCGCTCGCGTCAAGGAAGGCCTCGATGATCTGATCCTCGACATCCCGAATGCGCGGGAGAAGTTTGGAGCATATGTGGAGCTCGCAACAGAACGTGGCTGGCTGCTGCCATCCTTCGCCTCCGTTCCTTGAGCTTCCCCAGCCGGGCTAAACTAGAAGAATTTTCTCTATGTACATCTATACCCATGCTGTCTTTAGCACCGTACCAAAATTTTCCTATTCCTGGTCTACCTTAAGCCGTTATGTTATCGTATACCGGAGGATCATAGGATGGTCGTGTTGGTACTTCTTGAGATTGTATTCTATTGGTTTGGTCTAGGAGGTAATTAAGACTTCAGAGTTAAGAATAACACCATTTCGTTTCAGGTTATGAGATACCATAAAAAGTTGAGGTCCATCTCAAAAAAAAAAGAGGTCTTTCAAGACCAATGGAATTTTTGTAATTAGCTGCCCATGGCTTTCAGCTTTTGAAGTACCCCTGTTTATGTGCATGTGTTTGTTCGTCATTGCTGTTTAATTTCAATTATTGGGTATCATGTATCATAGCTGCTGTTTTTTTTTCAATTCATTTTCGCCTTCCTTGTGTAGGAGGATATTGTTAAAGATTGGTGACAGGCGCTACTTGCCTTTGATTATCGAAGTCGGTGTCAGCATGCAACAGTGTGATTATTCAGTGCCAAATATCCCTTCTCATATTCCTGAAAAGATGTAGATTGCTTTCCTATAGGACCATATTATTTGCCACTATAAAAGGTGAATTTTATGATATGTCATTGTATGTAAGTATGACATATAGGTCTGGGGATCACACGTCATACTTACATCAGTGGTAAATAATCAATTACACATGTTTAATAGTAGCAAATAATTGAATCTCCATATATATATATATATATATATATATATATATATATATATATATATATATATATATATAAAAGATAGATCTAGTGTACATAATCTTTATAATCACGATTTTGTAGCTATTTAATGATCATATAATTAATGACTCCGATCTCACTAAACCGAAGACGGCCATGTAGTAACATTTAAAGATGAGTGCCAACTGCCAGGTACAATAGAAAAAGGGGAAATTCCTTCAGTAGCGCTCACAATGACTCCAATTCACGATTAGTCATCCACAAACTTGTTATTCCATATATGCCATCGACAAGTGAAAGTGATCTCTTCCATACCACTACCGTCAGTCAAATGTCCGTTAAGTTCAAGTCAATAGTCTGTGTTTCGTGGTATTGCCCAAAATACCCTCCCTCTACCCAGCACGGCGTGGCGCAGCACACTCTAGTCGATGAAAATGAAGGGACCAGGCGGCGCCTTGGTCCATTCACCGAGTGGCTCGTGGGTGTAACCGTTCGCGAGCCGCTCTACCATGCACCCGGCTCTACCTCGCTTTGCTACCGCCATCCTTCGTCTCCTCCACCTCCGGCCCATCCCCCCTCAGCCGCCCCCTCCACGCGCCTCACCCCGCAGCTTCTGCCATCGCCCTGGCGCCTTTGCCGCCCACCGCGCTCCCTCCCGCCACAGCACGCAATTTCCTACCGCAGTTGGTAGCCTCGCGCTCACCGCCTCTACTCCCCGCTGCCACCGTCGTCGTTACCATGCCTCCCACCACCCTCCTCTCAATATGTGGCTAGCAGCGCCATCCCTGCTTGTCGCACCGCCCACCACAATGTGCATCAGGTGCGGCGCACCGCGCACCTCGAGGCGGAAGGTGTCCACGAGCTCAGCACCACCCTCGACGTTGGCGGTGCGGCCAGGAACACCTCCACCCGATCTCCGCTTCCAATGAGTTGCTCGCGAAATTGACCGTGTCACCTTGTGTTCCACCATCCATTTACTTTATCCCCTCAATCAATTTGTAATTCCTGTAGCTTTTTGTTGGAATCGAATACATCTTCCTCATCGACATCTAAGCATCGCCATTGTCATATTTGTCCCCGCTGGTGAGCCTCTGCCATCACCGGGAGCACCCTATCGTCTTCCACATGTTGTGTTCTACCCTATGCTCACCTTGCCCTTGCCAGAGACCCACTGTAGCTCTGTCACCACCGTTCGCCTTCGCTCCCCATCGACGTTGCTCGTAGCCAGCGCGTCACCATGTCGCCCTGCCCACAATGTCATTCCCCAGCACACCCCTAAGGACCTACACATCCATCCCCACTGTCGCCGCCCTCTCTTGAGGCACCTCTCACCACCGGCCTCTCACTGATAAGCAGAGGAAGAGGAAAGAAAGCAAGAGGGTGGGGAGGGAGAAGAGGGCAAAATGGTATTTGCACACGTGTAACTGACAGGGGGAAGACAACGATGGCACAAAGGGGACCACTTCTGCTTGTCGATGGCATACCGGGAATAACAAGTTTGTCGATGGCAAATTGCGCATTGGAGTGTTTGTTAGTGGTGTGGAAGGAATTTTCCCATAGAAAAAGGGTCAATTCCTTATTGGTCACTGCAAATTTTCACAATCCTGGATGTCATTTCATGTATCACTGATATGTGGGCCCGAGTCCCGCATGTTGTGACACAAGAGATGACATATCTGAGATTTATGCAATTTACGGTGGCATGCAAAAAAATTCCCTAGAAAAAACTCACACATGTAGTAACATTTAAGAGAAATGATAGAAAACGCTACAGTGTTTTTTTCAATCCAATTGTACAAGCAATCCACGTCCGATCAAACCACGTGTCCTGCTATAGCCATTCGATTTTGATGCCTGGAGCCACTTCATCAACCTTATACTTTACCTGACACTTACCACATTGCATTCATCTCCCTTTCCAGAACCATCTCTCTCTCCCGTCAATCCCAATCCACGTTGACTGATTTGGCACTGACGCTAGTGTGTATCCACGTGCGATCCCACATTAGGGCAGCTGAGGGTAGAGGGCGCGCCCGCGTGTCATCGTGGGAAGGTGAGGAGGCATGACGTGAAGCGGGCACCATGACGGAGCAATGCAGTGGGCGTGGTGGCGTGGGGAGCTCGTGACGCCGCCGCCGACGTCGCATTCGCCTCGGTTCCACCACGCCCAAGACACGCGTGGCGACGACGCCGCGAGCATCGTCACTACCAATCTAATGCCACCCGTCGTCATGCCCGAACGCGCGATGCCGCATCCGAACCACTGTGTAACATCCCGGTTTTTCTGAGTCTTTTTGAATTTTTCAAAATAAAAAGAACCATTGGGTTTTGATGAGAGTTCAAAGCTTAACTTGAGATTTTAAAAAGAGCTTTAAATGACTAAATCAAACTTCAACTAATCCAAAGTTTGGTTTCTTTCGAGTTTGTTGGAGTTCTTCCCTTTCTCTGTTCGCTCCGTGTTCCCCTCGGCCTAGTTCTTTCTTCTTTGGACCTCCCTTCGTTTGAATCTGAGGGTCCAGTCCTCCCTTCATTTGGATCTGAGGGTCTAGACCTCCCTTGCGTTTGGACCTCTCCCTCCGTCCAGACCTCCCTTACGTTTGGACCTCTCCCTCTGTCCAGACCTCCCTCTCGTTGGACCACCCTCTTGGTCTTTTTGCAAAGACCACCCCCTTGGGCCACGACCTCCCCTTTTGTCCTTTAGTCGCGACCTCCCCTTGGAGTCACGACCTCCCATTTTGTCCTTTAGTCGTGACCTCCCCTTGGAGTCACGACCTCCCCTTTTGTCGTTTTGCCGCGACCTACCCTTTTGTCGTTTTGCCGTGACCTACCCTTTTGTCGTTTTGCCGTGACCTCCCCTTGGTCATGTGACATCCCTTGGGTCACGAACTCCACGACCTCCCCTTGGTCACGTGACATCCCTTAGGCCACGACCTTCCCTTTGACCGTGACCTCCCCCTTTGACTACACGACCTCCTCTTTGGTCACGACCTCCCTTTTGACTAGCCCCACCTGTCAGCCTTGCTCACCTTCTTCTCCCGCTTATCGCGGTGCTGCTCTCGCCAGAGTTCTCGCGCATTAAATGCCGCTGTATCGTATTAAATGTTGTCGCCTCCGCAGAGCATGCCCGGTCTTATCCCCGGGCAACTTTCTGCGCACGTCTGTACCGTGCTCTGTCCTGTCGCCACCTACCCTTGATCTCGTGTGCTTCAGAGTTTCTCAGCTGCTCTTCCCGTCCTCCCCGGCTATAAAAGTCTGAGCAGCCCTCTTATATCTCCTTTAGCCTTCTCCAACTTTCTTGCTCTGCTCAGGTCTTCCTCCTGAGGACCTCCTCGTTGGACCTCCTCAGGACCTCCTCGTAAGACCTCCTCGTTGGACCTCCTCCTTTGAGCTTTTTAGTTCCTCGTTGTTGGTTTTAGTTTGGTTTGTTTGGAGTTTATTTGGATTTTTATTTCGTCTTTATTTGATTTGCTTCGTTTTCACGTGTAGATTTCGACGACTCTAGGGAGCCCGAGTTCTACGAAGAAGACCCTCAAGCTTTCGAGCAAGGCAAGTTACACTCTTGATCATATTGGACCTAGTATTTCAAGTTATTTAAGTTTTGTTTCAAAATATTACTGCATGCTTATTTCAAATCAAGTAATTTAAGTCCCTGTTTTAACTATATAGTTATTCATAGTTCCTTTGTACACCCGAACTTGACTATTGATTCGATCACCCCTTGTCACCGTAGTAAGAGCTAGTTGGTACATTAGTATGAACTAGCATGTTTCAAAGCTCTTTGCTTAGTCAAGCTTAGACCAAAATCTTGATTTGGGAGTTTTACTGCCAAAAGATCAATGTTGTCTAAATATTTTAATCCATGACATTGGGTTGTCGTGGTAGTTTGTAAATGTTTTTAAAAGCAAAGCAAAAAGGAAAATTGGTTTGGACTTGGGCGAACTGGCTGTTTGGATGGGTGCATGTTCATGCACGGGATCGAGTCATTTCTATGATCGATGCCTAGGGTTCTATGGAAGTCGCCCAAGTCAGTTAAGGACCGGTCTTCGAGTGTATTTTGCCATGCCTCACCGTGCAACCACATGTCTCGTATGGGCGGGACCTGGCTAACTAATTTGCAATGTTCTATCGTGGTTGTTCCATCCAGTTGTGTGGGTGTCTTGACGACCTACTTTTATTTATTCCCACCTGGCGTAAGAGGGGGCTATGAACTCGGCGGATTTCCATCCGTCGGGGGCGAAACCTTAGCGGGGGGATCATGTGGAATGGCACATTGTAAAGGCCTTATCACGTGCTCTAGACCACTTACCTAAGGTAGTGAGTGGTGGTATCGACGGATGCCAAACAAACTAGAGAAGTCGCGTCTTGTGGGTAAAGTTGTACACCTCTACAGAGTGTAAAACTATTCGAATAGCCGTGTCCGTGGTCAAGGACATGTTGGCAAAGCTGCTCCAAGTTAGATGTTGGTTTTGTTTTCAAAAGACCTCTTTGAAATGGTTTTGGATGTCTATCCAAATGGGTTTGGGCAGGGAGCCTTGTGATAGGAGGGTATCCTTCACCACTTGTTGATGAATGTTATCCAACTATAAAATTGATATAGAAAATAAATTTTAGTTATTGTATAACTGCTTTGGAACTTAGTACATGTAATTGGAAAGAAACTTGGCTTTATGCAAAGACAGCCCTATAAGACCTCCTTTGGGACATCCTTGTATGCATGCATTCAATCTGTTATTTAACGGGTGTGACTTGCGAGCACGATTGTTGTGCTCACTCTTGCTTGACCTGTTTGAGTAGGAGAGGACGTCTTCGATGAGCGAGAGGACCTCCAAAATGACTAGGCTACGACCTCCAGACAATTGTCTGTGGTGAATCGTGTGGACCACTCCGCTTTTGTTCCACTGAGTTTTGTTTGTCGGTTGTTAAGCCACCCTTATAATCAACTCTGTTGTTATTTTGATAAAGTTGTGCTGATGGATGTTACCACTTTTGTTCATTGTGTGAGCTAGCTGTTGGTCCTTGGGACTAGCTCAGTTGTGCACAGGGATTTCGGGACCTCCCTTTGGGGTGCTCTCAGGTCAGGCTTTCGACCTCTCTGAGGTTCGGACTGTCACAGGACCTCCTTTCGGGGTGCAGGCATCGGACCTCCCTGAGGCTCGGATCGCCACAAGTGGTATCAGAGCCATCTCGACTGCAGGTCATAACCTAGTAGAATGGCAATTTCAAAACCTATTTTATATATAACAAGAAGGATAATTTGTTCTCTTCTCATCTTGGTCATCTTTCTACCCTTATTTCCCTCTGGTATTCTTCCTTACTTTATTCTCTCTTCACCATTTTACAGTGTCAAATGGATCCACTTTCCCTTGAAATCTCTCTAGGTGGTCTCTCGAGTAGCCCCTGGTGTTCAGGACCTCCCCCTAAGACCTCTAGTGTCGAGTAGAACATGTATAGCTATTATAGTATTTTGGAAAAGCCCTTTGTGTTGGTTGTTTTGCTTGGGTGGGTTGTTTCGCCCTGTCCCCCTTAGGTTCTCCTCTTCTTTTCTAAGTCCATGGAGATCCGGCAGATGGTGATTACTCGTGGCAGTGGCAGCGCCGGTAGTCAGAACAGAGAGGCTGTGCAGGAGAACCCAATTCTTCTGCCACCACCTCCTCCAACTGAAGGCCCCGACTGGAACCAGATGATGGCCAATCAAGCTCAGTTGATCAATCTACTCGCGCAGTCCATCAACAACACCCAGACCTTGCAAGCAGCAGCTCAACCTCAAGTTGTTGCTCCACCTCCTCCAAGGGCCAACATAGCAGAGTTCATGAGGTTGTGCCCTCCGACCTTCTCCAGTAGCACTAGGCCAATAGAGGCTGATGATTGGCTTAGAGCAGTTGGCAGGAAGCTGGACATGATCCAGTGCACTGATCGTGAGAGGGTGCTCTTTGCCTCTCACCAACTTAATGGACCAGCATCTGAGTGGTGGGATAACTTCACCCAGTCCCACGCTGATGCTCAGACCATCACTTGGGATGAGTTTGTGCAGGCTTTCCACCGTGCACCTATACCACCGGGCATGATGTCCTTGAAGAAGAAAGAGTTTTGCAACCTACGCCAGGGCAGCCACACCGTAAATGAGTACTTGCATAATTTTAACCAGTTGGCCCGCTATGCACCAGAGGACGTCATCACTGATGAAGCTAAGCAAGAGTGTTTCCTGGAAGGGCTCAATGATGATCTCTTGGTCCTCCTGATTGCCCAAGATTACACCGATTTCCAGCAGCTGGTCAGCAAGGCCATTCGCCAAGAAGGCAAGCATATAGAGATGGAGAATCGCAAGAGGAAGAAGGTAGCTCAGAAGTTCAACCCTGGGGGTTTTCCCAAGCCCAGGACCTCTTAGCCGCAGGCACCTCAGCGCAGAACCTCCTAGACCTCTTCGTCCAAGGCACCTGTATCAGTTCAGCGCCCGACCAGCCCGGGTTTCCGCAAGACCTCCCCTGATGGCCCGATCCCGAAGAAGGCGCCTATAACCTCCTCTACATGTGTTACTTGCTTTTATTGCAACGAAGTGGGGCACTACGCCAATAAGTGCACGAAGAAGTAGCAAGCAGCCACCCCAACCCAACCGGGTCAGCCAGGTTCAGCACCTGGTAGCACCTCCTCCGTGAAGCCCTCAGTGCAGTTCACGAGAGGTCGCGTGAATCACGTCACAGTGGAGTAAGCTCAGACCGCACCAGACGTGGTCCTTGGTACGTTCCTTGTTAATTCAGTACCAGCCTCAGTTTTATTTGATTCTAGAGCTTCGTATTCTTTTATTTCAGGTAAGTTTGTGGGTAAATATGTGTTATCTATCTCTCCCTTAGTTAACTTTATGTTAATCCATTCTCCTGGCTCGGAGATGAGGACTAGTTCCCTATGCCCAAATCTTACCTTAGAGATCTCGGGAGCACCCTTCTCGGCAGACTTAATAGTCTTGACCTCCCAAGGATTGGGTATGATTCTCGGAATGGATTGGCTAGCCAAGAATCAAGGCTAGATAGACTGTGCTAGTAGGTCTATCACTCTCACCAATGAGCAAGGAATTCAAGTGGAATTCAGACCCGAGACCTCTGATAGAGCAAGACCTCTCTTAACCAGACTGAAGGAAGACAAGCTTGGAGACCTCCCAGTGGTCTATGAGTACCCGGATGTGTTCCCAGAGGAACTACCTAGTATGCCACCCGATAGGAACATCTTGTTCCTAATCGACCTGGTCCTAGGGACAGCTCCAATTTCAAAGAGACCCTACAGGATGCCAGCAAATGAGCTAGCAGAATTGAAGAGACAGATCAAAGAATTGCAAGCCAAAGGTTTCATTCAACCATGCTCATCACCTTTGGGGAGCTCCAGTACTATTTGTCAAGAAGAAGGATAACAGTTTGAGGATGTGTGTGGACTACAGATCACTCAATGAGGTCACAATCAAGAACAAGTATCCTTTACCCAGAATCAATGACCTCTTTGACCAGTTGAAAGGAGCAAGTGTTTTCTCCAAGATCGACCTAAGGTCTGGTTACCATCAGTTGAAGATAAGACCAGAAGACATCCCCAAGACTGCTTTCACCACAAGATATAGACTGTACGAGTTTACAGTGATGTCTTTCAGCTTGACCAATGCACCATCCTATTTCATGAACATGATGAACATAGTGTTCATGGAGTTCTTGGATAAGTTTGTGGTTGTGTTTATTGACAACATCCTCATCTACTCTAAGGATGAAGAAGAGCATGAAGAGCACCTCAGAGCAGTGTTGGATAGACTCAGAGAGCAACAGCTCTATGCCAAGTTCAGTAAGAGTGAATTTTGGCTAAGCCAAGTAGCTTTTATCGGTCACATTGTTTCGACAAGAGGAGTTGCTATTGATCCGACCAAGGTTGAAGCTGTGTTTGATTGGAGGCAACCCAAGTCAGTCATGGAAGTCAGAAGCTTCCTTGGATTGGCTAGTTACTACCGAAGATTTATTGAAGGCTTCTCCAAGATCGCAAGACCTCTGACTCAGCTCTTGAAGAAAGAGAAGAAGTTTGAGTAGACCGAAGCATGTGAGCAGAGTTTCCAAAAGTTGAAGAAAAGACTAGTTTCAGCTCCCGTGCTTGTCTTGCAAGACATCCGCAAGGACTTTGAAGTGTTCTGTGATGCCTGTCGACAAGGTCTTGGATGTATGCCGATGCAAGAAGGTAGAGTAGTGGCTTATACATCTCGGCAGTTGAAGCCTTGTGAAGGAAACTACCTAATGCATGACCTGGAGCTAGCTGCAATTGTGCATGCCTTGAAAATCTGGCAGCATTACCTCATCGGTTATCGCTGTGAGATCTTCACGGACCACAAGAGCTTGAAGTACATCTTCACCCAGTCCGAGCTAAATATCAGGCAGAGAAGATGGTTGGAGCTGATAAAGGACTATGACCTTAGAATTCACTACCATCCAAGAAAGGCAAACGTAGTGGCAGATGCCCTGAGTAGAAAAGGGTATTGCAACACTATGATGGTCCAGAAGAGTTAGCCAAGTTTGTATGAAGAATTGAGACGTCTGAACTTGGAGATTGTCAACCAAGGATGTGTGAACACCCTAGAGGTGCAACCAACCCTCCAGAGCCAGATCCGAGAGAAGCAAAAAGAAGATGAAGACATCCAAGAAATCAAGAAGAATATGAGAAGAGGCAAAGCCCCAGGTTTTTTCGAAGATGAGCAAGGCACAATGTGGTTCGGTAGCCATATCTGTGTGCCAGATCACCCAGAGATAAAGCAGTTGATTTTGAAGGAAGCCCATGAATCGCCTTAACCTCAAGGAAAGGTATTGGTGGGTCAGTATGAAGAGAGAGATTGCCGAGTTCATCGCACACTATGATGTTTGTCAAAGAGTCAAGGCCGAACACCAAAGACTAGCTAGTCTGTTGCAGCCTTTGCCAATTCTCGAGTGGAAGTGGGAGCAAGTAGGCATGGGCTTCATCACTGGATTGCCTAGGACCCAATCAAGTTATGATTCCATCTGGGTGGTGATCGACCATTTAACTAAGGTGGCACATTTTATACCAGTCAAGACCACCTACCAAAGCAGTAAGTTGGCAGACTTATATATGGCCCGGATTGTTTGTCTACATGGAGTCCCCAAGAGGATAGTATCCGACAGAGGTTCTCAGTTCACGTCGAGATTTTGGAAGAGCGTGCATGAAGCCTTGGGAACCAGACTCAACTTCAGCACATCATATCATCCCTAGACGGATGGTCAAACAGAGCGTGTGAACCAGATTCTTGAAGACATGCTTCGAGCCTGTGCTTTAGACTTTGGGAAGAATTGGGATCAGAACTTTTCTTATGCAGAGTTCTCCTACAACAACAACTATCAAGCCAGCTTGCAGATGTCTCCTTTTGAAGCTTTGTATGGTAGACCGTGTAGAACTCCTCTCCTTTGGGATCAGGTAAGTGAGGCTGATAAGAGAACGATTGAGAGTGGCTCAATCCCGGCAGAAGAGCTATGCGGACAACCGTCGCATAGACTTGTCTTTTGAGATATGAGACTTTGTCTACCTTAGAGTAACTCCACTCAGAGGAGTAAGAAGATTTCAAATCAGAGGAAAGCTCGCACCAAGGTTTATTGGACCATACAATATTGTGGAAGGGAAAGACAAAGTTGCCTATCAGCTAGAGCTCCCGACGTCTCTGTCTGCAGTGCATAATGTCTTCCACGTCTCACAGTTGAAGAAGTGTCTTTGAGTCCCAACAGAGCAGACACTGCTGGAGAGCATCGACCTTCAAGAAGACCTCACCTATGTGGAGCAGCCGATCAAGATCCTGGATGTCACAGAGCGTGTTACCAGGAGCAGGGTCATCCGTTCGTGCAAGGTCCAGTGGAGCAACCACTCAGAAGAAGAAGTAACCTGGGAGCGAGAAGAAGATCTCAAAGTGGAGTATTCCCACCTCTTTGCTAGCCAAGTCTGAATCTCGAGGTCGAGATTCCCTTAAGGGGGTAGGTTTGTAACATCCTGGTTTTTCCGAGTCTTTTTGATTTTTTTCAAAAAAAAAAGAACCACTTGGTTTTGATGAGAATTCAAAGCTTAACTTGAGATTTTAAAAAGAGCTTTAAATGACTAAATCAAACTTCAACTAATCCAAAGTTCGATTTCTTTCGAGTTTGTTGGAGTTCTCCCCTTTCTCTATTCGCTTCGTGTTCCCCTCGGCCCAGTTCTTTCTTCTTTGGACCTCCCTTCGTTTGGATATGAGGGTGCAGACCTCTCTTCGTTTGGATCTGAGGGTCCAGACCTCCCTTGGGTTTGGACCTCTCCCTCTGTCCAGACCTCCCTTGAGTTTGGACCTCTCCCTCTGTCCAGACCTCCCTCTCGTTGGACCACCCTCTTGGTATTTTTGCTCGCGACCTCCCCTTTTGTCATTTAGTCGTGACCTCCTCTTGGAGTCACGACCTCCACTTTTGTCCTTTAGTCGCGGCCTCCCCTTGGAGTCATGACCTCCCCTTGGAGTCATGACCTCCCCTTTTGTCGTTTTGCTGCGACCTCCCCTTGGGAACTTAGTACATGTAATTGGAAAGAAACTTGGCTTTATGCAAAGACAACCCTATAAGACCTCCTTTGGGACATCCTTGTATGCATGCATTCAATTTGTTACTTGACGAGTGTGACTTGCGAGCACGGTTGTTGTGCTCACTCTTGCTTGACCTGTTTGAGCAGGAGAGGACGTCTTCGATAAGCCAGAGGACCTCTAAGATGACTAGGCTGCGACCTCTAGACGATTGCCTGTGGCGAATCGTGTGGACCACTCCGCTTTTGTTCTGTTGTGTTTTGTTTGTCGGTTGTTAAGCCACCCTTGTAATCAACTCTGTTGTTATTTTGATAAAGTTACGTTGATGGATGTTACCACTTTTGTTCACTGTGTGAGCTAGCTGTTGGTCCTTGGGACTAGCTCGGTTGTGCACAGGGATTTCGGGACCTCCCTTTGGGGTGCTCCTAGGTCAGGCTTTTGACCTCCCTGAGGTCCGGACTGTCACATGGCCTCCCTTCAGGGTGCTCCTGGGACAGGCGTCGGACCTCCCTGAGACTCGGATCACCACACACCGCCTTCTACATTGCTCCGGCCTAAGCATCAATCCCGCATGCGTGGCCACCACTGCCGCGCCGCATGAACCCGGCCCGAAGGCCACTAGCCTCGACAACATCGCCGCGCATGAAGCACCTGTGAGCGGCAAGCAACCATGGTGAGTGTGAGAGAGCTGGTGCGGTGGTGAGCAAGTGCAGTTGTTGTGGACAGTGGGGCTAACGAGCTTCATGGGCTTGTGCCTCTGCGAGCAAGTGTAGCGGCATCGGGCATGGACACAACGAGCGAGTGTGGTGGCCATGGGCGAGTGGGCATGACCACAGTGGGTGTTAGCGTAATTTGTACAACATCATTTATTATGGTTATAATCTCTGATTTGTCGACTGTTACTATTTCCCATCCGGCACAAGATTAATTCCCTTCTTTCCGCATGCGCTTTCCTTTTCGGTTGCGCTCGGTTGTAATATGTACATCTCGTTATATATAAACACATGGATCCCTTCTGGGTTCCTTGCAACAAATATTGTCTTACATGGTATCAGTGATCCAGGTGTTTTTCCTTGCCTCGGCTCGCCATCTTCTTCCTCCTCTTCTGTCGCCATGAGCACCGACACCATTTTCTTATCTCCTTCCTCCTCCTCCTCATCTGCATCGCTCTCCTCCACTCCCACGTTCCCCTCTTCCGCCATCTCATCCATCAACATTCGGACCCATGTCCAGATTGTTTTGGATTTGAAGGAATCCAACTACTCCCAATGGTGTTGTTTCTTTGATGTGGTGCTCAGCAAGTTCGGTCTCAACCATCATGTTGATGGCTCTGATCCTTAACCGAATAGTGCTACTTGGATGCTGGCTGATTTCAGCGTCGTTTATTGGTTATACACTACCATCTCCTCAGAGATCCTTGGTATTGTCATGCAGGTGAACGACAATGCCCATTCCGTCTGGGCGAGCATTAAGTCCATCTTCCGTGACAACACGCTTACCCGGACCATCTCCACCGAGGAGGAATTCCAAAATCTCTTCCAGGGCGACATGTCCATCACCGCCTATTGTCATCGGCTGAAGACCCTTGCGGATAGCCTCCGCGACATCGATCAACCTGTGTCGAACCAGACACTGGTCCTTAACATGCTGCGCGGCCTCAACCCCAAGTACCACATGCGGCGTCCATCCTTACGATGTAGGTTAAGATTTCCTCTGAGCGAGATCATATCTCCTTCTTGAGGAAAATCGGTTTAAGCAAATGACAAAGTTCGCAACAGCCGTAGTGCTCTACTCCCAGTCCTCCTCGTATCACACTGATAGTCACAGTGATCGCGGTGACCGCAATGAGCGTTATGATCACAAGAACCGCAAGCATAAGAACAAGAATGACAACAACTGTGAGACCCTTAATTATTGGGATTGTGCCGAATTATAATTATACTGGTAGCATAATTCTTAATTAAGGAACAGTGTAATGTCCTTAATAAAGATCATACTAGAAGCATAATCATAACAAGTAACAATCCAACAATTAGGTTCCGGATATATGTCATGCAATAGTTCCTGTGATTAGTGACTATTAGCATATATCCTTAATCAACATTGCATCAATCACATACAAGTCATACATTCACATAATTATACATTAATAATTACATCTCCAATTTCGGTTGCTACAGTACCAGGTTGCTACAAGAATCGAAATATGAACAGATGACCTTGGGTCATTTACAAAAAAAAGTAACAAATGAAGCGAAAAGATAAAAACAAAACCACCAATGGCCCCATCATCCCGAGCTATTGCGTGGAGAATAAAACTAGCGCTACTCGTTGGCGTCACCGGATCGGCGCTAACGGGCATCTCATAAAGATATCCATCCTCACCGCAACAAGAGGTTATAAAACCCCGAGTACGAAAGGTACTCAGCAAGACTTACACAAACTAATAAAAGAAAGTGGTTGTTAGAACCTATACAATGGAATAGAAAGTATATATGCATAAGGTTGACAACAAAAGGTTTAAATGGTTCGGTTTGCATAAAGCGATACATCTTAACCTACAATTGCTATATTTTGATAAAGCAGTTTTAACAAATTGATTTGGACTAAAACAGTGAATAAGTGTAATTGTAAACATAAACAAGAATAAGAATAAATAACATCTCACGATTAATTATGCAGAACAATCATCATGCCGAACCAATTCCCAAAGCCCAAAATTAGAATAACTTCTATCTGGTGACATCAATCCAAGCGTTGTCCGTAGAATCGTGGACACGGCTATTGAATAGTTTTAACCTGCAGGGTGTACATCTTTACCCACACGACTTAGTTAGCCCGTAAGCCCCGTGATAATAGCACACTTGCCTTTGGTATGCCTAGCCGTAAACTAAGATTTGGTATTTTTCAACAAGTTAACACTATTGAGTTGGATGACCCATGTGAAATTAATCCCGCTTAAACGATCGATAGCATACATTCAACCGGGTTCACATGTTGTACCGGAATGCCGACCCGATCAATTAAATGCAAACTCGTGTTAGCCACACATATTACACATGATCGGGGCCTGAAGGAACGTACATGCGATGTAACACATCTACGCCTTACCCATCTAAGAACATCGATATCAATATAAGCTCCACATGGCATACGACACGCCCAAGACTTAAGCATCTATGCCATATGAAATCAATACACATGTCCTTACTCTCTGTATCCAACTCAATAATATTAACCCTTTACTTAACCAAACAAGCGCCCATACACTGCGTGTGGAAGTACGTTGGGGCTCGAATTGGGCCGTCGAGTTAGATCCTTAATCAACCCGCATAAGACATCCACATTTCCCATTCTCGTGCACGAGCACCATCACTAGCATCCACTTGTCCAGATTTGAATTGATTGATAACAGGATTCAGAAGCATTTCCAAATCAAATAAACTGAACAAAGATCAAAATAAGTATAAATCATTTGTTATTCCCAAGTCTGACAAGCTAAGCTTGCCAAACTCTAACGTTCTAGGAATGCATGGCTAAGCAAAAGTGAAAATTAAATATAATAACATCACAAACTACCTTAGGTTGAGTGTATGATATAATTCAAGATAATCCACAAGTTAGGTATAACTACCTAAGAACAGAGCACAAATAAATTTTAGAAATTTGCATGCACAGTGTCATCAGATTTTAGAATTCTAAAGTTCAAAAGATTAGGTTCAACATGGTGCGAGAGAGGAAGCTTGCCTTGATAGTAGTATATAACCTCTTACTCGGGTTCTTGAGGTTCAACAAAAGATTCAACTAACTCGGAAGAACCAGAATCTAAAAGAAGATAAAAGAATTTCAATAAACAAAGGAGAAACAGAGAACAGGATGCAAAAGAATGTATGATCAATTGATAATGCATAGGTAATAGTATGCTTAGGTTATAGCTAATTTATTAAGAATAATAACCCATCTACTATATCTTGACAAGAGTTATCCGATTTTTAGATTTAGATATGTAGCTACTGATGTCGGGTTTTATGTACTAAAACAGATGCTTGTAATTAATTCAATTATTTAGCTTAGTTGCATACAAATGGGATCTTGGATGCTAGTTAAGTATACAAAAGTCGATGCTATAATCTAAGGGTATTTAATATTTATAAAGAGCGGTTTTAAGGATTTAGCTTTTTGCTATTATTGTTGTTGGTTTGGACAATAACCCAAAACAGTAAAAATACTTTATTCCTTTCTGGTTAACTTGGGAGCTACACAATCAGAAGGACTTAAATAAAGGTTAAAGTTGACAGGGACGTAATAAATACCATAACCCTCTCATGCCGATCTAACATGGTCAACTATAGAAGATAAGGCAAAATGGACTCTTTGTCGGTTGAGTTGACAATAGCGTAAAGAAAATGTTTATACTAAAGAGGCTCTAGTAATCATATTAACCACAATGGAGGTCTAATGTTACTAGGGTTTCTCTTAGGATCTAACAATTTAAGATACTGGTATGAAAAAAAAATCTAAAGTTTTTGAAAACGATAAGAAAGACCGAAAAGTTAAAATATAACTTTCCAGTTAAAGAAAGGTTGAAGCATCACATGATCGGTGAGTGATGTACACAGGTGAGTGATGTTCTTAAAGAGCTTATAATGATATGAAGCAAAATGTAGACTTACCAGCTAGAGTTTAGAAAGAAAAGATTAGTTCAAGGTTAAGATAGTAAAGATTCAACTTTAATCTTTGATCTGCACAAAAGAGAAAATGATGTATCTAAGATGAAAAGGCCATCAGTCACTTTCTTGATGGAAAAAGATGGACTTAACTCACCCAGATGAAGTTTTCACCAAGGTGATGCCCCACGGTTGAAGTTGACCAAGAAAATGACCTTAAACCCAACCTACAAGAAATGCCCAAAATCATATTAGTATGTGATTTAGGCTTTCTTGAAGTTGAGCAAGATAGAAGAACAAGAATGCTTCACTTTGTGAAGGAGGACAAGGTCGAGGCTCTTTCTTTGGTCAACAATGGCAGAGAGAAAAGAACTAGGGTTTATATAGGGATAAGGTCCTCTGCACAACCGAGAATTCTCTAGAATGGGTTGAGGTGGCATTAAGGATAGATATTTGAGAAAATATCACCCAATTCACTTGTACACTATCTCCAATTCGGTGTGAATGGTACTTACGGTGTCTGAGGAGGAGATGAAGCAAAGTTGTGCCACTTCCATGTGGGTCCCGATGCAAACACACCATCGGCCTTCATGACAAGTCCAATTGCACTGACCACCGTTCGATTTCATTTGAT